>CM070876.1:112954309-114154309 GCA_036365515.1 Torymus aiolomorphi
TGGAAGTACCTTGGTAAAACACAAAATACTTAGGACGCGAGTCTTTAAAAAAGGTTAGAGCGAATCAAAAAACTACAGGCAATATAGCAAATATACAGGAGAATGTTTAAACGAAATGTGATCGCGATTCACAACGCTGATTCCGAGTACTGCGGCAAAACGTAAACATACGATTGAGTTCGTTCGCTGCGGGAGGTGGTGCGCGGTGAGCCCCACGCCCCGCGAGTGGTGAGCTATCAAACCACCTTAAGGTGGTTCCCTGGGTAAGAGAGAGACAGACAGCTTTGAGCGAGAGAGATAGAGAGTGCACGCTGGTGCGCTGAGCGTATATAACCCTCGAAACATATCAAGTTCTGCGAAAGCGATATATTTAAGAAGCTCTATTTTAATAATGAAACGATGAATCAAGTTCATTCTTGTCATTCTGTCAGTTTCTTGTTTGAGCATCCGCAGCAAAATTTATATTTCGATACATATTTTTACTATCCCACTTTTTAAAACATTGTTTCTATATCTATAAAAGCTCGTCTGTAATGGTCCTGTCTCTTTTTCCATGAAAGATTCTTGTATCCGGGATCGTATATCCATAGATTATGTTTTCTATAGATTCATTTTGTTTATTTGAAACAACACTTTAAGTAATGAATATAGTTCGATCTATCAGCCTTTTAAACATCTTTGAGGAACAGATACAATGAGGAACAGATCCAAACGATAATGCGGTCACTACAATATTTTAAAAAATGGGATAGTAAAAATATGTATCGAAATATAAATTTTGCTGCGGATGCTCAAATAAGAAACTGAGGATTTGTGTTTCACGTATTAAAGGGGGTCTTACACATAGTGGCTTCTGATGCCTTTTTAAAAAAAGTATTCAATGAATTTTCATGGGAAATGGTCTAAATTACTTAAAATTCATGCAGTAATGGCTTGAAGTGTTGGAAATATTAAAATTATTTGTTTAAGTATTTTTAAAAATTGAAAAACCACTTTTAATTGCTTAATTTTAAGAGTTTTTGTAATTTTTTTGTCGTTGTTAGCATTTTAAAATTATTTAATTAAATATTTTTAATATTTTCAAGTCTTTGAGCAATAAATACATGAATTTCAAGTAATTTAGACCCATGAAAAGCCATCGATTCAGCTGATTTTGATCTCAGAAGCCACTAGGTTTAACACGCCCTTAATGGATACTTATACGAAAAACCGCCATTTTGAAAAAATTCCAAACTTTTGCAAATATCCAAAAAACCAAACGAAACCAATTGGGTTGTTTTCTAGAAGGTTAAAACATTTTTTTCCGCTGAATACGAGCCCAATCGATTTTGATAGAAAAAAGTTACATGGTTGCCAACATTGCGATTTTCGAAAATCGACCATTTTGAAAAAGCTGTATGTTTGCTTGCAGTTAATCAAATCAATCGTTGGCCGAGTGAAAATGAAACGTCTTTTCAAGAGGAAGAAAATAGGTTGTGTCCGATCTCAATATCTATAAAACTCGAGGAACTACAACGGTTAAAAGGTAACCTTAAAAACAAAAATATTTAGATTCACGTTTTCCTTTGTGTAAAAATTTCATTGCATTATTTATATTCCACATTTTTTTTCTAAAAGTTGACAAAATAGCAAAAAAATTCCTTCTTGAATCATTGAAATCGATCAAAAAACGAGCCGTACAGAATTTTTTGAAAATAGCCATTTTTTGACAATTTTTCGAAATTCAGCACGGTGTAGCTGTCTCAATATTAGATATGGGGAGCTAATATTGGGGCTTTCTCACTTTTTTTATATGTAGTTTCACAGGAAAAATCAGCGAGGAAAACGGTTGACCCTCTGCGACCGGTTATGACCGAAAAGTACAAGAACGACCCATATATATACACGTTGAATATTGACTATATTATGGGGACATCAACACCTTTCTCTCAGAGTTGGCCTATGTTAACGTGACTAAGAAAATATGGACCCTCAGGTTATTGACTATAGATTTGTCCCCGAAATAGTGGATTCGTCCATGTTATTATGGGGACAGTCCCCATACTATTGGATTGTTCCCGAAGTATGGCGAATGTATACGTTTCTGTCCCCGAAATGGGGCTAATATATATATTTAAAGTCATCATGTAATTGGATGGTGCACTTTATATAGTTATATAACAATTTATAGTTATACAGTTAATTAACAGTACAGAGTGTCTCTCCCCTTCTTTTTCATTGCTACGATTGACCAAGGTAGATGTCTACACGTCGAAGATCACGACGTCTCTTAAGATTTATTATTCCGCTTTGACGTAATCTTCTATGAGTTTCTCATGGTCCTGGACGTCGCGAAGAACGGCATAGAAAGGTCTACTTGATCGCTACGTTGGAGTATTTCTATACTTGTCTGCACTAGCACTGTGATACTGATGGCAGCCGGCTGCTCAGCACCGTCAGCTAGACAGTATGCAGCTGGGATTCTCCGGTGTCGATATGATCTCATAGAAATTGAAGATATGGCTAGGCACTTAATGCTCGGCAGGCTTTTCGTCACCGAGCGGGGCAATAGCCCGCGTCGTGGCAACAGTTCTTGGCACACTCGAAGTGGTTTTGTTGTGCCTTTGCCATCTGAAAAGGCGATATTCTACACATAGAAGAGTTATTTCGAAAGTTGACGAGTATGATCAGACAGATCGGACAGCAGAAATTTCGATCTTTCTCAAGAATGGCGTACGAATGTTCCGGAATCAACGGAACATTCGTACGCACTCGAGTTTCCTAGTCGAGCGGTCTCGCCGAGAGACGACCAAAGTAGTGGAACCTATCGCGTACAGTAGATCCTTTACGTAAAATTCTCTTTTCGGTTTACCCTCTATCGCGGATAGGATTTGTTTTTCCTTCAATGTCATTACAGTTGTCTGATTGTGAAATTTTCTTTTAAAAATCAGCCGTCGAGATATACAAATTATAATCTTCAAAATTTATAATATTATATGTGTATAACTGTAGGTTTTGCCCTACTTCAAAGTCCTGATACTTCTTGAACTTTTTATATAATTGTCCTATGATAATAAAACCCACGCTGATCTTTTCATCAATAAATAAAGAAATTGTGTTTTGATTCAGCATCTAGATCTCCACAATTCCGTTCAGGTAATGATACACAATTAATTTTTATTCTCAGCCTAAGCTGTTTCTCTTATTTGGGCCCACTTGAACTTTTCGAGGGATTATCCTGAGGACGTGGGAGCGACAGAAATTGAATAAAAGTACAAAAAGAAATTGACTTCTACGCAAACATTACAATGAAACTGCTAGATGGAATTAATTGGTACTTACGTATCGTATGGACCTTTTTTAAAGTACTGATACTCCTTGAACTTTTTATATAATTATCCTACTTTAATGAGACTTACGATGATCGATTCGTCAATGAATAACTAAATTGTGTTTTTGTAGACCATCTTGACCAGCGAAATCGTGTTTAAGTAAGGATACATTATTAACTCTCATTCGCATCGTAGGCCGTTTCTCGCGACTGGGACCTTTTGAACTTCTCGAGGGGTTATCCTAAGGATATGGGAACGGCAGAAATCAAATAAATATAAACAAATAAAATGACTTCTAGCAAACATTACAATAGAACTGCTAGATGTACTTAACAGGTATTTGCGTTTCTTATGGCCGTGTTTCAAAGTCCACATACTTGTTGAACTTTTTACATAATTGTCTTACGATAATGAGACGCACGACGATCGATTCGTCAATGAATAACTAAATTGTCTTTTCACAGAGCATCTTGACCGCCGAAATCGCAAATTAATGACTACACTACCCTGGTGGAAATCCAAAACATTTTATAACCAATATCTGACCATTTATATTAGAAATTGGCCATTATAAAATAGGAATTTCTGTTGTCCACTTTCTAGCTCTAGATGAAATACTTTTTCTCCCATTATTTGTCTATTTAATAGATTGAAAAATAGAATGTAGTTTTTCGAAGACAAGCACAACCTTGTTCTTAAGTATTTGAAAGATATTAAAACTGATCAGTTTTTATATACGGAAAATGGCTACTAGAAGGCTTGCTGCTATGATAAGGAGTGAGAGGGACAGAATCAGATGGAGAAATAAGAGTTTTGCTGAATTATTCATAGAATGAGTACAATAAACGATTTATTAGTTCATGTTATTTATTTGTATTTTGAAAAGCCATCCAATGCAGTTTAATGCTCTTTTATCAAAGATAAAATTAGTAAGTAAATCAATTACGAATATTTTATTTTTACCTCAATCTAAGAAATAGGCAAAAAATAGGAGAAAAAGCGTTTCATCATAGTCATTTATTAGCCAGTTTTACTAGCTATTTTTTAACTTCTTGGCCATTTCGTATAGATAAATTTCTACTAGATAATGACTTCTATTGAAGCGTCTTTAGCACACCGGACTGCCCGATTAGCAGCGTCTCTCAGAATCGCCAGAAAAGGGACCAAAATCGGCGTGCACGGGAATTAAACGATCTCCCTGTCCTCTCCCACAAATTTTTGTGTAAAACGGCAATTTACACAAGTTTGTTTGTAAAGCAGCGATTTTACACAAATTCTTGTGTCGAATTCTTACACAATGTTTGTGTACATCATTATACAAATTTTTGTGTTAAATAGGAACATTCATATTTTACATAAACTTTGTGTTAAATAGGCACATAATTTTTAAGAGTGCAGTAAGTACTGTTACGCAAAAACAATTCTCTTTGATGCAATAGCAAAGTAATTAAACGTCAATATTTTTCATGAAAATTGACAATCTACTATATTTGGGTTCGCTCTTTGAGAGGTCTTTTAAGCATACGAACGATGAATAGCTTAAACTACTCATTTATATGCAGTTATATTAATTTCAATGGGCTAGATTACCATGAGGAATCGAGCAGCTAGAGGGGAATATCCGTTGAGAATGCGCTCCCGGTTGAAAATACCTAGCTGGAATACCAGCTGGAATTTCAGCTGTACCTACTGTTTTTGAACAAATTACAGATAGTATTCCAGCAGACATTACGGCTGAGATTTCCAGTAAATATTCGAATAGAATATTTAAAAATTAGATATTTATTAGATAAAAATTAAATATTGCACGTAAACCCTCTTTTGCATGCTTTACCATACCTAGACGTAGAAGAATACGAAGCGTACCACCTATACTCCGTCATCGGCCACCCCGAACACCTAGAGCCTCTATTGGATGCGCTACGACACCTAGACGTAAAAAACTACGGAGCGCACTACCTAGACTCCATGATCGGCCACCCCGAACATCTAGATCTCTCATTGGATGTGCTATGACACCTCGATGTAAAAAACTACGAAGCGCACCATCTAAACTCCATCATCGGCCACCCTGAACATCTAGACCTTCCATTGGATGAGCTATGACACCTCGACGTAAAAAACTACGGAGCGCACCAACTAGACTCCATTATTGACCACCCCGAACATCTAGACCCCCCATTAGATGCGCTACGACACCTAGACGTAAAAAACTACAGAGCGCACCACCTAGACTCCGTTATCGGCCACCCCGAACATTTAAAGCCCCCATTGGATACGCTACGACACCTAGACGTAAAAGACTACGGAGCGCACCACATAGACTCCATCATCGGCCACCGCGAACATCTAGATCTCTCATTGGATGCGCTACGACACCTCGACGTAAAAAAGCTACGGTCCGCACGACCTAGACTCCATCATTGGCCACCCCAAATACCTAGACCCCCCATTTGATGCACTACGACACCTAGACGTAAAAAACTACGGAGCGGACGACCTAGACTCCATCATCGGTCACTCCGAACATCTAGACCTCCCATTTGATGCACTACGACACCTAGACGTAAAAAACTACGGAGTGCACGACCTAGACTCCATCATCGATCACTCCGAAAATCTAGACACCCCATTGGATGTGCTATAACACCTAGACTCCGTCATCGGCCACCCTGAACATCTAGATCTCTCATTGGATGCGCTACGACACCTCGACGTAAAAAAACTACGGAGCGCACAACCTAGACTCCATCATCGGCCACCCCAAACACCTAGACCCCCCATTTGATGCACTACGACACCTAGACCTCAAAAACTACGGAGCGCGCGACCTAGACTCCATCATCGATCACTCCGAAAATCTAGACACCCCATTGGATGTGATATGACTCCTAGACTCCGTCATCGGCCACCCTGAACATCTAGATCTCTCATTGGATGCGCTACGACACCTCGACGTAAGAAAACTACGGAGCGCACAACCTAGACTCCATCATCGGCCACCCCAAACACCTAGACCCCCCATTTGATGAGCTACGACACCTAGACCTCAAAAACTACGGAGCGCGCGACCTAGACTCCATCATCGGTCACTCCGAACATCTAGACACTCCGTTGGATGTGCTACGATACCTAAACGTAAAAAACTACGGAGCGCACGACCTAGACTCCGTCATCAGCCACCTAGAACATCTAGATCTCTCATTGGATGCGCTGCGACACCTAGACGTAAAAAACTACAGAGCGCACGACCTAGACTCCATCATCGGTCACTCCGAACACATAGACACCCCATTGGATATGCTATGACGCCTAACCGTTAAAAACTACGGAGCGCAAGACCTAGACTCCATCATCAGCCACCCAGAACATCTAGATCTCTCATTGGATGCGTTACTACACCTAGACGTAAAAAACTACAGAACGCACGACCTAGACTCCATCATCGGTCACTCCGAACACATAGACACCCCATTGGATGTGCTATGACGCCTAACCGTTAAAAACTACGGAGCGCACGACCTAAACTCCATCATCAGCCACCCAGAACATCTAGATCTCTCATTGGATGCGTTACGACACCTAGACGTAAAAAACTACAGAGCGTACGACCTAGACTCCATCATCGGTCACTCCGAACACCTAGACCTCCCATTTGATGCACTACGATACCTAAACGTAAAAAACTACGGAGTGCACGACCTAGACTCCATCATCGATCACTCCGAACATCTAGACACTCCGTTGGATGTGCTACGATACCTAAACGTAAAAAACTACGGAGCGCACGACCTAGACTCCGTCATCAGCCACCTAGAACATCTAGATCTCTCATTGGATGCGCTGCGACACCTAGACGTAAAAAATTACAGAGCGCACGACCTAGACTCCATCATCGGTCACTCCGAACACATAGACACCCCATTGGATGTGCTATGACGCCTAACCGTTAAAAACTACGGAGCGCAAGACCTAGACTCCATCATCAGCCACCCAGAACATCTAGATCTCTCATTGGATGCGTTACTACACCTAGACGTAAAAAACTACAGAACGCACGACCTAGACTCCATCATCGGTCACTCCGAACACATAGACACCCCGTTGGATGTGCTATGATGCCTAACCGTTAAAAACTACGGAGCGCACGACCTAGACTCCGTCATCAGCCACCTAGAACATCTAGATCTCTCATTGGATGCGCTACGACACCTAGACGTAAAAAACTGCAGAGCGCACGACCTAGACTCCATCATCGGTCACTCCGAACACATAGATACCCCATTGGATGTGCTATGACGCCTAACCGTTAAAAACTACGGAGCGCACGACCTAAACTCCATCATCAGCCACCCAGAACATCTAGATCTCTCATTGGATGCGTTACGACACCTAGACGTAAAAAACTACAGAGCGTACGTCCTAGACTCCATCATCGGTCACTCCGAACACCTAGACCTCCCATTTGATGCACTACGATACCTAAACGTAAAAAACTACGGAGTGCACGACCTAGACTCCATCATCGATCACTCCGAAAATCTAGACACCCCATTGGATGTGATATGACTCCTAGACTCCGTCATCGGCCACCCTGAACATCTAGATCTCTCATTGGATGCGCTACGACACCTCGACGTAAGAAAACTACGGAGCGCACAACCTAGACTCCATCATCGGCCACCCCAAACACCTATACCCCCCATTTGATGAACTACGACACCTAGACCTCAAAAACTACGGAGCGCGCGACCTAGACTCCATCATCGGTCACTCCGAACATCTAGACACTCCGTTGGATGTGCTACGATACCTAAACGTAAACAACTACGGAGCGCACGACCTAGACTCCGTCATCAGCCACCTAGAACATCTAGATCTCTCATTGGATGCGCTGCGACACCTAGACGTAAAAAATTACAGAGCGCACGACCTAGACTCCATCATCGGTCACTCCGAACACATAGACACCCCATTGGATGTGCTATGACGCCTAACCGTTAAAAACTACGGAGCGCAAGACCTAGACTCCATCATCAGCCACCCAGAACATCTAGATCTCTCATTGGATGCGTTACTACACCTAGACGTAAAAAACTACAGAACGCACGACCTAGACTCCATCATCGGTCACTCCGAACACATAGACACCCCGTTGGATGTGCTATGATGCCTAACCGTTAAAAACTACGGAGCGCACGACCTAGACTCCGTCATCGGCCACCCCGAACATCTAGATCTCTCATTGGGTGCGCTACGACACCTCGACGTAAAAAAACCTACGGAGCGCATGACCTAGACTTCATCATCGGCCACCCCAAACACCTAGATCCTGCATTTGATGTACTACAACACCTAGACGTAAGAAACTACGGAGCGCACGACCTAGACTCCATGTTCGGTCACTCCGAACATCTAGACACCCCATTGGATGTGCTATGACACCTAGACGTAAAAACGACAGAGTACACCCCCAAACTTACAACGGGCTGTTACATCGAACGTTATTGTGCGTCGAGGCATACGGCATGACACTTGGACGATATTCAATCGGCGCACAGTGGGCTTTTTTCATTTTCTTTTTGTCAAAATCAAATATTTTTGGACCCACAGGAGATACGGCGATGTTTTTGGTGTCATTTTGAAGGTAATACTGTGTAGAATTGTAGAAAATTATTGGCGAACCTCTATCTTGACCTTTAGACATTCAAAAAAAGTACCAAATGTCGAAAATTTCTGAGAAATGGAATTCGCGAGTTTCTGTTGTTTGACGAAAAGTTATAAACGGACTTTTAATTCACGGATACATAATCTCTGACTATGACAAAACAGGCGATCCATAAAGCTATAATATATTATACATTATATTATATATTATTTTATTATATATTTTATTATTATTTTATTTCATATATTTTATTTATATTAATTTATTTTTTACACACACACAGTACCAAATCACATATAAAACCATTTTACAGATGTAAAATTTTACTTGACTTCTTTAATAAGATTCGGCGTACAATTTTATGATATATTTTCAAGTGTTATGTTGCAGATATTATTTAGTTAACAATAATTGAATCGAGAATTGAGAGCAGACAATATGCAGTTAGGTAAAAAAAATCGAGGAAAAAATCCATAAAACTCCTTTTTTCCAATTGTAGCTCATTTTTTAATGTCAAACTCGATAAAAAAAACGGGAGTTTTATGGATCGCCTGTTTTGTCATAGTCAGAGATTATGTATCCGTGAATTAAAAGTCCGCTTATAACTTTTCGTCAAACGACCGAAACTCGCGAATTTCATTTCTCAGAAATTGTTGAGATTTGGTACTTTTTTTAAATGTCTAAAGGTCAAGACAGAGATTCGCCAATAATTTTCTACAATTCTATACAGTATTACCTTCAAAATGACACCAAAAACATCTCCGTATCTCCTGTGGGTCCAAAAATATTTGATTTTGACAAAAAAAAAAGGAAAAAAGCCCACTGTGCGGCGAATCGAGCGAACATATTGGCGACATCTCTGAGCGATGAACATAAGATCGTTATGTAAACAGAGCAAGTAAACTCTTCTTTCTGACACGGCGAGAAGTTGCGCGTTTCATTACATTCTTCTATTCCAACCCTACCGAACGTTTGAAGCCTCATCCACATTTCTTTCCGTCTGCATCGAAATATTAATGATTTTGTACATTTATTCAAAAGTAAAGCATTTACCGAATTTATACCAAAAACGCCTATTCCCTAATCTTTTTTTCTGTTCTTTCCGAAAATGCATAAATAAAGTTCGAAAAAATATTTTTTCCGGGAAAAAAATTTCATAACTTCGTTAATACTAATTCTATCGCAGAATAGATGCGACTAATCGATAGACGAGCTCAAAAAACTTAAAATGGCGCCTACTCGGTATCGATATTTCAATTCAATCGTTAATTACAACCTTTTAAAAGTGGTGCGTTGGTGGATTGTCACACGGTAGAGCGTATTTATCATTCTTTTCCCAAACTTAGGTGAAACTTAACATTAACTTTGTATGAAGTTTTACGAAACATAATCATAAGATTTCAATTTGGTTTTCCAAACTTTCAAAGAGATGAACTGAGGCAAAGTGAATATAAACATAAAAAGTATTTCGTAAGGCGAGTGTCAGATTCGCATTTTTACACGAACATGGGTGGAAACTATTCTGAAGTTCATATTAAGTTTTCGTCGATGGTTGTGACAAGCTTCTTCTAAAGTATGGCTGAAAGTATGGCTTAAAGTATGGCTGAAAGTATGGCTTGAAGTATGGATGAAAGTATGGTTTAAAGTATGGCTTAAACTATGGCTTAAAGTATGGCTGAAAGTACGGCTTAAAGTATTGCTGAAAGTATGGCTGAAAGTATGGCTTAAAGTATGGCTCAAAGTATGGCTGAAAGTTAACGGTTAGATTCCGTAAGGAGATCGTAGGATTCGAATTATCTCCACAACCTTGACTGAAATTCACCTAAATTTTGTATTAAGTTTCCCGTAAGTAGAACGTATTTGATAGCTCTTTTCCCAGACTTTACCGAAACTTAACATTAATCTTGTATGATGTTTTACGTAATTTAATCGTAAGATTTCAATTCGGTTTTCCAAACGTTAAAAGAGATGAACTGTGCCAAAGTTAATATAAACATATAAAGTATTTCCTAAGGTGTAAGATTCCTATTTTTACACCAACATTGCCGGAAACTAATCTGAAGTTCATATTAAGTTTTTTGTCGATGGTTGTGACAATCTTTTTCTAAAGTATGGCTGAAGGTATGGCTTAAAGTATGGCGGAAAGTATGGCTGAATGTATGACTTAAAGTATGGCTGAAACTATGGCTTGAAGTATGGATGAAAGTATGGCTTAAAGTATGGCTTGAAGTATGGCTTAAAATATGGATGAAAGTATGGCTTTAAGCATGGCTGAACGTTATCGTTTGGATTCCGTAAGGAGAACGTAGGATTCGAATTTTTTCCACAACCTTGACTGAAATTCACCTAAACTTTGTATTAAGTTTCGAGTAAGTAGATCGTAATTATTATTCTTATCCCAAACTTTGGTGAAACGTAACATTAACTTTTTATGAAGTTTTACGTAAGTTAATCGTAAGATTTCAATTTGGTTTTCCAAACTTTAAAAGAGATGAACTGAGGCAAAGTGAATATAAACAAATGAAGTATTTCCTAAAGCTAGTGTAGGATCCGTATTTTTACACGAACAATAAAAATCTAATTCCGCCGTTTTTGAGATGTCCGATAATTTTATTATCGGAATTCAATTTTGACAATGCAGAATATCTACAAAAAAAATCTAATTCCACCGTTTTTGAGTTCCCCGATAACTGTATTATCGGAATACAATTTTGAGCATGCAAGATAGCTACCAAAAAATTGGCAACCTCCAAAGCACCGCGGAAGACCCCCCTTTAGTCCGAAAAAATGCCAATAAAAATCTAATTCCGCCGTTTTTGAGATCCCCGATAATTTTATTATCGGAATTCCATTTTCGCAATACAGAATATCTACAAAAAATTTGGCAACCCCCAAAGCACGGCGGACGACCACCAACTGCCACTTTATTCCGAAAAATCGCAAATAAATCTAATTCCGCCGTTTTTGAGATTCCCGATTATTTTAATGTCGGAACATAATTTTGAGCATGCAAGATAGCTAAAAAAAATTGGCAATACCCAAAGTATCGCAGCACAACCCCAAAGAATTTTTTGCGATTTTTTCGTGCTTAAGGGATAGTTTGGGCGTCTTGCGCGGTACTTTGGAGGTTGCCAATTTTTTTGTAGCGCTCTTGCATGCTGAAAATTGTATTCCCGGAATAAAATTATCTGGGATCTCAAAAACGGCGGAATTAGATTTTTTGTGATTTTTTCGAGCTTTAGGGGTACTTTGGCGGTCTTCCGCGGTGCTCTGGGGGTTGCCATTATTTTTGTAGGTATTCTGCAAGGTTAAAATGATTAACTTACTTAAAACATCATACAAAGTTAACTTTAAGTTTCGGTCAAGTTTGGGAAAAGAAAGATCAAATACTTTCTACTCACGGGAAACTTAATACAAAATTTAGGTGAATTTCAGTCAAGGTTGTGGAAAAAATTCGAATCCTACGTTCTCCTTACGGAATCCAAACGATAACTTTCAGCCATACTTTAAGCCATACTTTCATCCATATTTTAAGCTATACTTTCAGCCATACTTTAAACCATACTTCAAGGCATACTTTAAGCCATACTTTCATCCATACTTCAAGCCATACTTTCAGCCATACTTTAAGCCATACTTTCAGCCATACTTTAGAAAAAGCTTATCACAACCATCGACAGGAAACTTAATATGAACTTCCGATGAATTTCCCTCAATGTTCGTGTAATACAAAATTTGGATGAATTACAGTCAAGGTTGTGGAAATAATTCGAATACTACGATCTCCTTACGGAATCTAAACGATAAATTTCAGCCATACTTTAAGACATACTTTCCGCCATACTATAAACCATACTTTCAGCCATACTTTAAGCCATACTTTCAGCCATACTTTAAGCCATACTTTAAGCCATACCTTAGAAAAAGCTTGTCACGACGCTCGACAGGAAACTTAATATGAACTTCAGATTAGTTTCCGTCAATGTTCGTGTAAAAATAGGAATCTTACACTAGCCTTAGGAAATACGTCATATGTTTATATTGACATTGGCTCAGTTCATCTCTTTTAAAGTTTGGAAAACCGAATTGAAATCTTACGTTTAAATTACGTAAAACATCATACAAGGTTAATGTTAAGTTTCGATAAACTTTGGGAAAAGAACTTTCAAATACTTTCTACTTACGGGAAACTTAATACAAAATTTAGGTCAACTTCAGTCAAGGTTGTGGGGATAATTCGAAACCTACGATCTCCTTACGGAATCTAAGCGTTAACGTTCAGCAATACTTTGAGCCATACTTTAAGTCATACTTTCAGCCATATTTTCAGCCATACTTTAAGCCGTACTTTCAGCCATACTTTAAGCCATATTTTAAGCCATACTTTAAACCATACTTTCATCCATACTTCACGCCATACTTTAAGCCATACTTTAAGCCATACTTTAAGCCATACTTTACAAAAAGCTTGTCACGACCATCGACAGGAAACTTAATATGAACTTCAGATTAGTTTCCGTCAATATTCGTGTAAAAATAGGAATCTTACACTAACCTTATAAAATACTTCATATGTTTATATTCATTTTGCCTCAGTTCATCTCTTTTAAAGTTTGTAAAACCGAATTGAAATCTTAAGATTAATTTACGTAAAACATCATACAAGGTTAATGTTAAATTTCGGTAAAGTTTGAGAAAATAATGATAAATACGTTCTACTCACGAGAAACTAATTACAAAATTTAGGTGAATTTCACCTAAGGCTGTGGAAATAATTCGGATCCTACGATCACCTTACGGAATCTAAACGATAACTTTCAGCCATACTTCCAGCCATACTTCCAGCCATACTTTCATCCATACTTTAAGCCATACTTTAAGCCATACTTTAAGCCATACTTTAAGCCATACTTTCAGCCATACTTTAAGCCATACTTTCATCCATACTTTAAGCCATACTTTAAGCCATACTTACATCCGTACTTCAAACCATACTTTCAGCCATACTTTCAGCCATACTTTAAGTCATACCTCCAACCATACTTTAGAAAAAGCTTGTCACAACCATCGACAAGAAACTTAATATGAATTTCAGATTAGTTTCGGTCAAGTCTCGTGTAAAAATAGGAATCTTACACTGGCGTTAGGAAATACTTCATATATTTATATTCATTTTGCCTCAGTTCATCTCTTTTAAAGTTTGTAGAACCGAGTTGAAATCTTAAGATTAATTTACGTAAAACATCATACAAGGTTAATGTTATATTTCGGTAAAGTTTGAGAAAATAATAAATAGGTTCTCCTGAAGAGAAACTAATTACAAAATTTAGGTGAATTTCAGTCAAGACTGTGAAAATAATTCGGATCCTACGATCTCCTTACGGAATCTAAACAATAACATTCAGCCATACTTTCAGCCATACTTTCATACATACATTAAGCCATACTTTAAGCCATACATTAAGCCATACTTTCATCCATACTTTAAGCCATACTTTAAGCCATACATTAAGCCATACTTTTAGCCATTCTTTAAGCCATACTTTGATCCATAGTTTCAGCCATACTTTCATCCATACTTTAAGCCATACTTCAAGCCATACATTCAGCCATACTTTCCGCCATACTTTAAGCTATACCTTCAGCCATACTTTAGAAAAAGCTTGTCACAACCATCGACAGGAAACTTAATATAAACTTCAGATTAGTTTCCGTCAATGTTCGTGTAAAACTAGGAATTTTAGACTCGCCTTAGGAAATACTTCATATGTTTATATTAACTTAGGCTTAGTTCCACTCTTTTAAAGTTTGGAAAACCTAATTGAAATCTTACGATTAAATTACGTAAAACATCATACAAGGTTTATGTTATGTTTCGGTAAAGTTTGGGAAAATAATGATAAATACGTTCTACTCACGGGAAACTTAATACAAAATTTAGGTGATTTACAGTCAAGGTTGTAGAAATAATTCGAATACTACGATCTCCTTACGGAATCTAAACGATAACTTTCAGCCATACTTTAAGCCATACTTTCATCCATACTGTAAGCCATACCTTCAGCCATACTTTAAGCCATACTTTAAGCCATACTTTCTTCCATACTTCAAGCCATACGTTCAGCGATACTTTAAGCCATACTTTCAGCCACACTTTAGAAAAAGCTTGTCACAACCATCGACAGAAAACTTAATATGAACTTCAGATTAGTTTCCGTTGATGTTCGTGTAAAAATACGAATCTTTCACTCGCCTTAGGAAATACTTCATATATTTATATAAACTTTGGCTCAGTTCATCTCTTTTAATGTTCGGAAAACCAAATTGAAATCTTACGATTAAATTACGCAAAACATCATACAAGGTTAATGTTAAGTTTCGGTAAAGCTTGGGAAAATAATGATAAATACGTTCGACTCACGAGAAACTTAATACAAAATTTAGGTGATTTACAGCCAAGGTTGTGGAAATAATTCGAATACTACGATCTCCTTACGGAATCTAAACGATAACTTTCAGCCATACTTTAAGCCATACTTTCATCCATACTGTAAGCCATACCTTCACCAATACTTTAAGCCATACTTTAAGCCATACTTACAGCCATTCTTTAAACCATACTTTCAGCCATATTTTAAGCCATACTTTAAGCCATACTTTAGAAAAAGCTTGTCACGACCGTCGACAGGAAACTTAGTATGAACTTCAGATTAGTTTCCGTCAATGTTCGTGTAAAAAGAGGTATCCTACACTCGCCTTAGGAAATATTTCATATGTTTATATTAACTTTGGCTCAGTTCAACTCTCTTAAAATTTGGAAAACCGAATTGTAATCTTACGATTAAATTACGTAACAAATCATACAATGTTAATGTTATGTTTCGGTAAAGTTTGGAAAAATAATGATAAATACGATCTACTCACGGGAAACTTAATACAAAAAATTTAGGTAAATTTCAGTCAAGGTTGTGGAAATAATTCGAATCTTACGATCTCCTTACGGAATCTAAACTTTAACTTTCAGCCATACTTTAAGCCACACTTTAAGCCATACTTTCAGCCACACTTTAAGCCATACTTTATGCCATACTTTCATCCATACTTCAAGCCATACTTTCAGCCATACGTTAAGCCATACTATCAGCCATACTTTAGAAAAAGCTTGTCACAACCATCGACAGAAAACTTATTATGAACCTTAGATTAGTTTCTGTCAATGTCCGTGAAAAATAGGAATCTTACACTCGCCTTAGGAAATACTTCATATCTTTATATTAACTTTGGCTCAGTTCAACTCTTTTAAAGTTTGGAAAACCGTATTGGAATCTTACGATTAAATTACGTAAAACATCATACAAGTCTAATGTTAAGTTTCGGTAAAGTTTGGGATAAGAACAATCAAATGCGTTCTACTCACGACAAACATAATACAAAATTTAGGAAACTTAATACAAAATTTAGGTGACTTTCAGTCAGGTTGTGGAAATAATTCGAATACTACGATCTCCTTACGGAATCTAAACGATATCTTTCAGCCATACTTTAAGCCATACTTTAAGCCATACTTCCAGCCATACTTTGAGCCATACTTTAAGCCATACTTTCATCCATACTGTAAGCCATAGTTTCAGACATAATTTCAGCCATACTTTAAGCCATACTTTAAGCCGTACTTTAGAAAAAGCTTGTCACGACCATCGACAGGAAACTTAATATGAACTTCAGATTAGTTTCCGTCAATGTTCGTGTAAAAATAGGAAACTTACACTCGCCTTAGGAAATACTTCATATATTTATATTAACTTTGGCGCATTCAACTCTTTTGAAGTTTGGAAAACCGAATTGGAATCTTACGATTAAATTACGTAAAACATCATACACGGTTAATGTTATGTTTCGGTAAGGTTTGGGAAAAGAATGATAAATACATTCTAGTCACGAGAAACTTAATACAAAATTTAGGTGATTTACAGTCAAGGTTGTGGAAATAATTCGAATACTACGATCGCCTTAAGGAATCTAAACGAGAACTTTCAGCCATACTTTAAGCCATACTTTCATCCATACTGTAAGCCATACCTTCACCAATACTTTAAGCCATACTTTAAGCCATACTTACAGCCATTCTTTAAACCATACTTTCAGCCATATTTTAAGCCATACTTTAAGCCATACTTTAGAAAAAGCTTGTCACGACCGTCGACAGGAAACTTAGTATGAACTTCAGATTAGTTTCCGTCAATGTTCGTGTAAAAAGAGGTATCCTACACTCGCCTTAGGAAATATTTCATATGTTTATATTAACTTTGGCTCAGTTCAACTCTCTTAAAATTTGGAAAACCGAATTGTAATCTTACGATTAAATTACGTAACAAATCATACAATGTTAATGTTATGTTTCGGTAAAGTTTGGAAAAATAATGATAAATACGATCTACTCACGGGAAACTTAATACAAAAAATTTAGGTAAATTTCAGTCAAGGTTGTGGAAATAATTCGAATCTTACGATCTCCTTACGGAATCTAAACTTTAACTTTCAGCCATACTTTAAGCCACACTTTAAGCCATACTTTCAGCCACACTTTAAGCCATACTTTATGCCATACTTTCATCCATACTTCAAGCCATACTTTCAGCCATACGTTAAGCCATACTATCAGCCATACTTTAGAAAAAGCTTGTCACAACCATCGACAGAAAACTTATTATGAACCTTAGATTAGTTTCTGTCAATGTCCGTGAAAAATAGGAATCTTACACTCGCCTTAGGAAATACTTCATATCTTTATATTAACTTTGGCTCAGTTCAACTCTTTTAAAGTTTGGAAAACCGTATTGGAATCTTACGATTAAATTACGTAAAACATCATACAAGTCTAATGTTAAGTTTCGGTAAAGTTTGGGATAAGAACAATCAAATGCGTTCTACTCACGACAAACATAATACAAAATTTAGGAAACTTAATACAAAATTTAGGTGACTTTCAGTCAGGTTGTGGAAATAATTCGAATACTACGATCTCCTTACGGAATCTAAACGATATCTTTCAGCCATACTTTAAGCCATACTTTAAGCCATACTTCCAGCCATACTTTGAGCCATACTTTAAGCCATACTTTCATCCATACTGTAAGCCATAGTTTCAGACATAATTTCAGCCATACTTTAAGCCATACTTTAAGCCGTACTTTAGAAAAAGCTTGTCACGACCATCGACAGGAAACTTAATATGAACTTCAGATTAGTTTCCGTCAATGTTCGTGTAAAAATAGGAAACTTACACTCGCCTTAGGAAATACTTCATATATTTATATTAACTTTGGCGCATTCAACTCTTTTGAAGTTTGGAAAACCGAATTGGAATCTTACGATTAAATTACGTAAAACATCATACACGGTTAATGTTATGTTTCGGTAAGGTTTGGGAAAAGAATGATAAATACATTCTAGTCACGAGAAACTTAATACAAAATTTAGGTGATTTACAGTCAAGGTTGTGGAAATAATTCGAATACTACGATCGCCTTAAGGAATCTAAACGAGAACTTTCAGCCATACTTTAAGCCATACTTTCAGCCATACTTTAGAAGAAGCTTGTCACAACCATCGACAGAAAACTTAATATGAACTTTATATTAGTTTCTGTCAATGTTCGTGTAAAAATAGGAATCTTACACTCGCCTTAGGAACTACTTCTTATGTTTATATTAACTTTGGATCAGTTCATCTCTTCTAAAGTTTGGAAAACCGAATTGAAATCTTACGATTAAAGTACGTAAAACATCATACAAGGTTAATGTTATGTTTCGGTAAAGTTTGGGAACATAATGATAAATACGTTCTACTCACGGGAAACTTAATACAAAAAATTTGGAAGACTTAATACAAAAGTTAGGTGAATTTCAGTCAAGGTTGTGGAAATAATTCGAATACAACAATCTGCTTAGGAAAACTAAACGATAACTTTCAGCCATACTTTAAGCCTTTCTTTAAGCCACACTTCCAGGCATACTTTCATCCGTACTGTAAGCCATACTTTGAGACAATCTTTAAGCCATACTTTCAGCCATTCTTTAAGCCATACTTTCAGCCATGCTTTAGAAAAAGCTTGTTACGACCATCGACAGAAAACTTAATATGAACTTCAGATTAGTTTCTGTCAATGTTTGTGTAAAAATAGGAATCTTACACTCGCCTTAGGAAATACTTCATATATTTATATAAACTTTGGCTCTGTTCATCTCTTTTAATGTTCGGAAAACCGAATTGAAATCTTACGATTAAATTACGTAAAACATCATACAAGGTTAATGTTAAGTTTCTGTAAAGTTTCGAAAAAGAACTATCAAATACGTTCTACTCACGGGAAAGTTAATACAAAATATTTAGGTGAATTTCAGTCAAGGTTGTGGAAATAATACGGATCCTACGATCTCATTACGGAATCTAAACGTTAACTTTCAGCCATACTTTAAGCCATACTATCAGCCATACTTTAAGCCATACTTTAAGTCATACTTTAAGCCATACTTTACAAAAAGCTTGTCACGACCATCGACAGGAAACTTAATATGAACTTCAGATTAGTTTCCGTCAATATTCGTGTAAAAATAGGAATCTTATACTCGCCTTAGGAAATACTTCATATGTTTATATTAACTTTGGCTCAGCTTATCTCTTTTAAAGTTTGGAAATCCGAATTGAAATCTTTCGATTAAATTACGTAAAACATCATATAAGTTTAATGTTAAGTTTCGGTAAAGTTTGGGAAAATAATGATAAATACGTTCTACTCACGAGAAACTTAATACAAAATTTAGGTGTATTACAGTCAAGGTTGTGGAAATAATTCGAATAGTACGATCTCCTTACGGAATCTAAACGGTAACTTACAGCCATACTTTCAGCCATACTTTCATCCATACGGTAAGCCATACCATCAGCCATACTTTAAGCCATACTTTCAGCTATTCTTTCAGTTATACTTTAAGCTATACGTTCAGTCATACTTTAAGTCATATTTTCAACCATACTTTAAGCCATACTTTCATCCATACTTCAAACCATACTTTCAGCCATACTTTAAGCCATACTTTCAGCCATACTTTAGAAAAAGCTTGTCACAACCATCGACGGAAAACTTTGTATAAACTTCAGATTAGTTTCCGCCCATGTTCGTGTAAAAATACGTATCTGACACTTGCCTTATGAAATACTTCATATGTTTATATTCACTTTGCCTCTGTTCATCTCTTTGAAAGTTTGGAAAACCAAATTGAAAACTTATGATTAAGTTACGTAATACTTCATACAAAGTTAATGTTAAGTTTCCCCTAAGTTTGGGAAAAGAGTGATAAATACGCTCTATTTACGGGAAACTTAGTATTAAATTTAGGTGAATTTCCGTCAATGTTGTGCGAAAAATTCGAATCCAACGCTTTCCGTACGGAATCCTTTATACTTTCAGATATACCTGCGTAGAAATCAAAACTATTGGATCTACATTGGTAATGTATTGGCAATAGATATGGGAAGTATATTGGCACTATATTGCAAAACCTATTTCCAATATATTGCAATTATTGTGCCAAACAGGTATCTCACATATATCGCCAATAGGTTTGGCAATATAGTTCCCATATGCTACCAAATATATTTCCAAATACTAGCAATATATTGTTAATTTTTTAACTTAATATATCGATATCGAGGTCGGTCAAAGGCGGTATGGTCTTTAAACTTAATGAACTTCGATATATGGACATAAAAACCAAACCTTAAATATTTTTCGAAAAAATAATTTTGCTATCTTTTTTATTTTTGTGCTACGTCAATTTTGACTGCACCATTGTGTTTCTCGATCGCGAAAACCCTTAGACTCACCGCTTTTCCAACCTTTTCTCAATTTTCCAGGGAGAAAATCCAATGTCAGGATAATTTGGTTACGCGGTATACATATGTAGAATGAAAATTTAAAATATATTAAAAAAAGAAAAATGAAGAAAAAAAAAATAGTACAAATCAATATTATCTATACAAGGGGAAAATAGTACATTACGATACAAGTGGGATAAGTGGCCCATTATGTCACGGCGTGAAGTTAGGGCCCGAGCATAGCGAGGGTCCTATCACGGCGTGTAATGGGTTACTTAGCGCACTAGTATCGTACAATTTTTTATAACACTGCATGCCTTAAGTTCGCTGTCACGCCTATCCGTGCGCTAAGCAGTCCATTAGGGCACCGTGAGGTTAGCGCACGAGCGTAATGAGTGCCATGAACACTGTGAAATAATGGACTACTTATCGCACGGATATGCCTGACATAAGTGCGGACTTGAGTCACGCAGTTCTATAAATGTAATTTACACCAAAAGCAAATAGAAAGCTTTATCAATGTTTTGAGTATATTCTGAAAAGAAAAATGGATAATGCTTTAAAACAATTTGGGACATATTGTACAAGTGTTTTTTAGTGAAATATGTAATAAAAAAATCGATTTTTCGTCATTTTATAGGTCTCTGACCCCCTTAATGAATGTTTTTGGGTCTCGTCGGGGGAAAAATACAAAATCATTTATGATTCAGAATGTTATAACCATGGCAATGGTTGTTCATAAATTCGTGAAAATTGTAAAAGTAATGTATTTTTTAAATTTGCTTTAACTTTGAAGGTTTTGGATAATTATGAAATTTTTCTTCGGTAACAATGAAATAAATTAAAAAACAAAATCTTATCTGGAAAAATGAAATCGATAGTTAATGAAAGAAGATCCCTGTGTTTTATCAATAATTGTTTGTACTGACGAAATCTGTTCCTGAAATATCGACATTTTGTTAAAAAATATTTGTTTAGTTATGTTAAATAGACTTTTTTATAACAGATTAACTATTTATATTATTTGTGTTTGGGAATTCAATAATTTGAATTCCCGCGGTTATGCTCAGCTCGGTACGACTCACGGCGCTGCCACGGCGCGGCAGCACCTCGCGGCCTCTCGGCGGAACAGCCGAGACACTACACTGATTCACAAGGTGAATTCGCGCTGTTTCGGTCTCTCTCGCTCTCTCACATACAAATGTGAGAGAGATTGTGATTTGATTCGCGAAGTGAATCGTGAAGGCCAAGAAGACGAAAGCGTTCAAGGCCTCGCTCTCTTTTTCTTCAGCCGTGCCACGAGGAGCATCTCTCACCACTGCGCACCTGAAAATCTCATCGGTATCTCTCAACGGATTTCACTGGCTCAAATCGACACTGGATCAACTCACCACAGGCTCTACTCAATCTCTCACTGGAAACTCGCATCACCCTTCACTCACGCAATACTCAAGGTGCAAGGACGATTAGTACAATCGACTCTATTGCAAGGTAAAATCTCTCACAATACTAGAGGTTATGTTGCCAACCACGTGTTGGCACCGGCGGCCAGTGTAAAAGTGAACATGTGTGAATTAGAAGAACTCAAGGCAGCAATTCAATTATAATTGTTTGCCATTGCTCATTTTAACAGCTTCATTGTGTGTGAGCCCAGGAGGGAGTGTCAGGAAATACTCAAGCAACTATCAACGGACAATCTCATTTCAGTTGCAGACAGACTCAAAACTCACAGGTTGGTTGTCTCTAGTAAGAGATTACTACTCCATTATTAATGTGCACTCATAGTTGGAATTGCGGACACACTACTCAAATACAATCATTAACCTCAGTGTAATTTAAACTCCCTTTTCAATTTATGTGAAAATAAAAACAAAATTTGTAATTTATTAAATAAGTGACTTTGTGAATATAGTTTCTATTTTCAATTTACTTCTGTGTGTGACTTCAATTTATTTTAACACCCGCAGCATGTATACTCATATATAATTAAGGCTTACTCAAACATTTTGGTCCTTCGAGCCGGATTTACATGCTGTGGTGTGACTCGAGCCAGTGAATAAACACTCATTATGGAATTTACTCACAGATTATCATCATGGCACACTCAAACAAGGATGAACTCAAGGAGCTGGAACAAGCAGGCGCTGTTGATGCTGAAAAAGAGGATGTCATCGGAGCAGCGAAGCGGACTGGCAGCCGCCAACTCAATGTGCCTGGACTCACCATTGTTGACACTCAAACAAAAACTCGCTCCAAGTCTCCAGGTTCAATTCCAGCTTCATTCCTGTGTAAGGTTAATTCTCAATACCTGCGGCTTGATTCACTGGAGAGGATCACCGCCTATATACGGATTAGGAAGGAAACTGCTACGCTTCCAGTGATTATGGCTTGGAAGCAGGATGCTGAGGAGCTGTACGCATTGCACAAAAAGGACCATGCTGTGATAGAAGCAAGTTGTCCAGCAGCTTTCACCGACAATGACTATTTTAAGGCTGAGTTTCATAAGTCGGTCCATGAAACGTATCATACTATTGTGTTTGAAGTCAGCACTTTGGAGGAAGCCTGGAAGTCAAACCATCAAGTGACACAGCCATTAACCGGACAAACTCAGAACACTCATTTAAGTAAGCTGCCAGAGATCAAGTTGCCAACCTTCAGCGGAGCATATACTGAGTGGCCTTCATATAAGGAAATGTTCACGGGATTAATTCTGAATCGGCCTGGACTCAAAAACTATGAGAAGCTACACTACCTGCGCAGCTCTCTCAGCGGAACACCACTCACACTCATACAAGGATTTTCACTCAACGATGAGTCTCTCACACCAGCATGGGCTACATTAGTGACGAGGTTTGAGAATAAACGAGTCCTATTGAATGATCAGCTTGACCATCTACTCGAGTTGAATGCTGTTACGTCAAAGAACCCGGCCACACTCAACACCTTGATTTCGGAGATGTCAAAAATTAGGAAATCCCTCAATCTGTTGGTACCACAAGAGCAGCTAGGAGACTGCATACTGGCTCATCGCCTGTCAAAGCTCATTGACAGGTCAACTCGAGAAGCATGGGAGACTTCTCGAGTTTCCATCACGGAGCTGCCAACATTTGAGGAATTTGAGTCCTTCCTGATCGCGCGGGTGCGTGCATTGGAAATTGCAGCTGACTCACCAGCATCCACTCAAAAACCGGCCAACACTCAAACCTCAAAACCATCAAGGTCTCTTCACGTCACCAGTCCAACTCAACCACGGCAAGACTCACAGAAGGTGACACACTCAACTCGGATTTCTCAACATCCATGCACTTATTGTGGTGAGCCGCATTTTATTGTGGCTTGTCAACAGTTCAAATTGCTCAATGAACAACAACGGAGAAAATTTGTCATGGAAAAGCCGCTGTGCTATAACTGCCTCGGTCTGCACTCAGCTAAGAACTGCAAGTCACAATATAAGTGCAGGCACTGCAATGGAAATCATCACACCATGATTCATGTGCCAAGAGACCCTGAAAGGAAAACCCAAACCAACTCAGCATCCGGATCAACTCAAAATTAGGACAACGGCGCAATCATCTCACAACACGGTCAAACTCAACATGATTACTCAACTTCTCAACTCACTTTACTTGCAACTGCATTGGCATGGTACGACTCACCGGTGACATCTCATCAACTCAGAATACTCATTGACTCAGGCTCGGAACTCTCATTCATCTCCAAGGATTCTGTGGATTTACTCAACATTAAGCGGCAACACTCAACTATACCAATTCTTGGAGTTGGCGGCACGCACTCAACTCAAACTCTCGGAAAGGCTCAACTCACCTTACGCACCATCTACAAAAATCTCACCATTCGGATCACAGCTCACATTATACGCCAAGTCTCAACACTATTACCATCAGAAGAATGTGAGCAACGTCAGTGGCAACATACAGAGAAACTCAACTTGGCTGATCCGACATTTTGGAAACCTCAACCAGTAGATGTACTTATCGGAGCGGACTATTACGGCCAAATCATCAAACCTAATCTCATAAGGGGAAGTGTGATTGAACCGATCGCACAATTATCAATTTTCGGCTGGCTGCTAATAGGTCCATCAAACTCAGCTGTGCAACACAAGGTAGTACATCATACAACGGCCCCACTCAACACTGAAGACTTGCAGGAACTACTCACCCGCTTTTGGGTTCAAGAAGAGCCACCATCAACGTCTGCAGTCAAACTCAACAAGGAAGACGCATTGTGTGAACAACACTTTGCTGAGACTCATACGAGAGATACTCAGGGACGATACCAAGTCAGATTACCTCTCACAGAATCTGCAGACGTACTCGGAAACTCATTCGGAAAAACTCAAGCGTGCCTCAAGAGAATACTCATAAAATGCAATCAAAACAGCATCTACAAGGAAAGGTACTACTCGTTCATGGATGAATACTGCAAATTGGGCCATATGGTGCGGATCCCTCAACAGGACATATCTGCCAAACCATCTTACTATCTTCCTCACCATGGAGTATTACGAGAAGATAGTTTAACGACAAAACTCAGAGCAGTTTTCAATGGTTCAGCACTCACAACAACTGGAAAATCACTCAATGACATCATGCATACTGGACCTAACCTCTCACCTAACATTGTGGATGTTCTCATCTGGATTCGAACTCAACCATTTGTCTTCTCAACTGACGTTACAAAAATGTACCGTCAGATCAAGGTTCACCCTCAAGATTGGAATCTACAACGCATTTTATGGGTAGATGAAACGGGTCAACTTACTCACTTCCATTTGACTACAGTCACCTATGGAACACGAGCAGCCCCTTATTTAGCAATTCGGACTCTTCTTCAGCTGGTAAAGGATGAAGGAGACAAATATCCACTTGCCATTGACTCACTTCTATTTGGAAGGTATGTGGATGACATCTTCGGTGGAGCTGCATCAACGGAACTTCTCATTGAAAAGGCCAAACAGTTAACCGCACTATGCAAGGCGGGCGGTTTTCCATTGGCAAAATGGAACTCAAACTCATCTGGCTTCCTCAAGGAATTTCTTAAAGAGCCAACAGCTGAAGAAGCTGTGCTTTTAGATGATTGCGCTACAAATATACTCGGGATGAAATGGCTCCCACACTCGGACAAACTCACCTTCAGAACAACTCTGCCACCTCTTCAGGAAATGATAACAAAGCGGATTATACTTTCTGAAGTATCTCAACTATACGATCCCATTGGAATTATCTCACCGGTTATAATCACATCAAAAATCCTCCTGCAAGAACTGTGGCTCCACAAGCTGTCTTGGGACGAATCTCTGCCAAACTCAATCGTGAAGAAATGGCTGCACATCCGAGAAGATCTCACTCACCTGAAGACAATCGCCTTACCCAGGTGGTTAGGAATTCAGGAAAACTCAATTGTAGAACTTCATGGCTTCTCGGATGCTTTACAACAAGCAATGGCTGCAGTTTTCTACATTAAATCTACAACACCAAACTCTCACTCAACATCATCAGTTCTAATCTCCTAAACAAAGGTGGCACCACTCAAGCGACTGTCAATCCCACGATTGGAATTGGGAGCGGCAGTACTACTCACTAAGCTGGCAAAACATGTTTTGGACTACTCACGATTGCCAATCTCACACATACATTTATGGACAGACGCAAAGGTAGCACTCACATGGATACGCTCACACCCCTCAAAATGGAAGGACTTTGTTGGAAATAGAGTTGCTTTAATTCAAGAACTCATTCCAACAGCACAATGGAGACATGTGCCTGGAGCAGATAATCCAGCGGATTGTGCCTCGCGCGGCTTACTCACTTCACAACTCAGAGAGCATCAATTATGGTGGCATGGACCAAGTTGGCTCTGCCAGGAAGAATCAGCTTGGCCTTCTCAAGCATCCTCTATCCAAGAAACCAATCTTCCAGAAATGAGGGCTACGGTCACACTCACCGCAGCCAAGTCAAACTCAAGCAAATTGTGGGACATCATCGATTATTACTCATCACTCACTCAACTCATAAGAATAACTGGATGGGTAATGCTCGCATGTGATAGATTCAAGGCAAAAGGAAAAACTCACCATGAATCGAAACTCACAACTGATCTACTCATTCAGGCAAAACTCTTCTGGGTCAAGAAAATTCAGCAGGTTCATTTTCACTCAGAACTCATTATGCTGAAAAATTCTCAAGTCCCAAGAAATCATGTTTTCAACCGACTGACTGCCTACATTGACTCAATAGGAATTGTTCGAGTAGGAGGGCGGCTTCAAAAAACTCAACTCGATCATCACTCAAAACACCCAGCAATATTACCACGGAGCAGTCAACTCACCACACTGATCATTCGGAACGCTCACCTCTCAACGTTACACGGTGGCGCTCAACTCACTTTGGCACACACTCGGCAGGAATTTTGGATAATCGGAGGCAGAGCACCGGTCAAGTCACATATCTTAAAGTGTGTGACTTGTGCAAGGTATCGGGCTCAACGGGCTCAGCAACTCATGGGGCAATTACCCATGGCCAGGGTCACCCCATCACCACCTTTCACTCACACTGGGATCGATTACGCCGGGCCAATCACCATTAACTCATGGAAAGGTCGTGGATCCAAAACATACAAGGGCTGGATTTGTATCTTTGTGTGCTTCTCAACGTCAGCTGTTCATCTAGAACTGGTCAGCGACTACTCAACGGACGGATTCTTAGCGGCATACAGACGGTTCACCTCAAGGAGAGGGATACCCTCCAAACTATACTCAGACTGTGGAACGAACTTCATCGGAGCAGCAAGGGAACTGAAGACTCTATTTTCTCAACACCAACATGAAAACTCAATCTTGTACAACTCACTAGCGAACGAGGGAACCCAATGGATATTCAACCCACCTGCTGCACCTCATATGGGAGGCAAGTGGGAAGCAGTAGTGAAATCAGTCAAATTTCACCTGCGACGGACCATTGGGGACACTCAACTCACCTTTGAAGCTTCAGCTACCTTGCTCACTCAAATAGAAGCATTACTCAACTCAAGGCCGCTAGAACCACTCAGTGAAGACCCAGAAGACATAAATGCACTCACACCCGGACACTTTCTCATCGGCAAGGCATTGAACTCAGTGCCTGAACTAAGCTTACTCACCGTCAAGGAATCAAGGCTTTCCAAATGGCAACTCATTCAACGGATCACTCAGCAATTTTGGAAGCATTGGTCAACTCAATACCTTCAACGGCTTCAATCAATTTCAAAATGGCATCATCCCTCTCATGAGATAAAAGTGGGTTCCATGGTACTACTCACGGATGAACACTCACCCCCAAGCAAATGGCCACTCGCAAGAGTCACTCAACTTCACCCTGGAACTGACAATCTCACCAGAGTTGTAACAATAAAGACGGCCACCACTCAACTCACCCGCCCAATTGCAAAACTCGCCATCTTGCCAGTGCCAATCGGAAATTAAATCAACCTGGCGGTTGATGGCGGGCGGAATGTTTGGGAATTCAATAATTTGAATTCCCGCGGTTATGCTCAGCTCGGTACGACTCACGGCGCTGCCACGGCGCGGCAGCACCTCGCGGCCTCTCGGCGGAACAGCCGAGACACTACACTGATTCACAAGGTGAATTCGCGCTGTTTCGGTCTCTCTCGCTCTCTCACATACAAATGTGAGAGAGATTGTGATTTGATTCGCGAAGTGAATCGTGAAGGCCAAGAAGACGGAAGCGTTCAAGGCCTCGCTCTCTTTTTCTTCAGCCGTGCCACGAGGAGCATCTCTCACCACTGCGCACCTGAAAATCTCATCGGTATCTCTCAACGGATTTCAGTGGCTCAAATCGACACTGGATCAACTCACCACAGGCTCTACTCAATCTCTCACTGGAAACTCGCATCACCCTTCACTCACGCAATACTCAAGGTGCAAGGACGATTAGTACAATCGGCTCTATTGCAAGGTAAAATCTCTCACAATACTAGAGGTTATGTTGCCAACCACGTGTTGGCACCGGCGGCCAGTGTAAAAGTGAACATGTGTGAATTAGAAGAACTCAAGGCAGCAATTCAATTATAATTGTTTGCCATTGCTCATTTTAACAGCTTCATTGTGTGTGAGCCCAGGAGGGAGTGTCAGGAAATACTCAAGCAACTATCAACGGACAATCTCATTTCAGTTGCAGACAGACTCAAAACTCACAGGTTGGTTGTCTCTAGTAAGAGATTACTACTCCATTATTAATGTGCACTCATAGTTGGAATTGCGGACACACTACTCAAATACAATCATTAACCTCAGTGTAATTTAAACTCCCTTTTCAATTTATGTGAAAATAAAAACAAAATTTGTAATTTATTAAATAAGTGACTTTGTGAATATAGTTTCTATTTTCAATTTACTTCTGTGTGTGACTTCAATTTATTTTAACACCCGCAGCATGTTTACTCATATATAATTAAGGCTTACTCAAACAATTTGAAATGGCTTAATTACATTACAGCTATTGCTCTTACATATTTTAGACAACCTCTTGATTTAACACTGCTTTAATTTGGGAGTCGCGCATGAACCTCGTTAACTAGAAATACGATTTTTGTTACCATTAATAGAAGTTTTCCTTTCAATTCACATTCTGATTATCTATTTACGTTACAGTTTATTGAAGATTATAGGTAGATAGATCTGCTTTTTTGTATGAACTGTTAATGTTCAAAGAGCGAGAACTTATAATGTAATGCTGCGAAGCGACAGCATCTCTAATTTTGCAATTTTTTCAACAAACAATACTCTTGGGCATCATAGGGTAGAGTGTTGTGCTGCTCTAGATGTTTTAGCGAAGCCGATAGATTTATTTAAGCACGAGAACTCTTTACGTAAGGATACGAGGTGCCTGTGTACGCGATTTCTTGATTTCTAATAGAAAAACACTTGTGTTTAAAAGGGTAATGTGTTACCAGCAACCTGAGCTCATCGTTGGGTTAAAATAATATTTTAAGCCAGAAAATCCTCTACATAAAGTTTAACAACGGTCGTGTAACTGTTTTATCGTTCTTTTATTGTATGATCCATTGATGATTAGAAGGATAACGCGCTTGCGAGGATGAGAAATTCATTTTAGCGCAAGAACTTTTGTCGTAATACTGCAAGGCGGCATCGTCCGTAATTTTTCAAGTGAGCTTGTCGCTGCATGGCTGTACAGCTGTTTATGAGTCTGAAAATAAAAGTTGAACTGGTGACGAAACGAAACGAACGCTTCCCGGGTTTTCATCAAGAAATTCCATGGTTAACATGATTTAAACTAAAGAAATTTTCATGTAACGCTCTAAAATAGCAGTGCCGTCGATTTCTCGTTTTTTGTAAAGACTAATGACAAAATCAAAGTATAAAATAAAAGTATTTTATCATGCTTTAATTCTGAATATGTAAAATGATAGGATAATCAGATAATTTTTTTAAACGAAAAATTATTTTCATATTTTATGTTAATTTATTTATTTAGTTTAAAATACCTAAAGTATAGAAAGTCAATATAAAAATTCAAATGTAACGAGTATAGCAAATCTTCACGCCTATTCTTTATGACCAATCTAAATCATTTTTCAAATGTTGCACAACATCGGGCCCACGTTTTTTAAGAAAGGAAATAGATGACTCACTCTGTATTTATCAACAAGAGATATCAACTATGATGCGTTCATAGTTTCACTAGCTTTTGGCCGATCAAACGAAAACTTTCCTCGCCAGCTGTCTTGAAAATGAGTCCAGTACTGAAATCGACTTGTCACAGAAATGGCTGAATTCTGTTTATAAGGTAAATCGAAGTCGACAAAAACAAATTTTGAAATTTGCAGCTCTCTGAGTTTCCCAGGGCTTCTATACGAAACCAATGTTCGTAAGTTTTATTTGATTATGGTCAACAATAAAATGGCTTGCATCAAACAAAAGAGCTTAAAATTTTGCATCGAAAACGATTTTGAACTCGATTCCGTCGAGTGCAAAGTTCCGAGATAATTAATCGAAAAGAAATAAACGCTGTGGGAGCGAGAGACACGGGAAGCATACCGCAGCGCGGGAGGAAAGTCGGGGGCATGTTCATTTCTTTTCGATTAATTATCTCGGAACTTTGCATTCATCGGAATCGAGTAAAAAATCGTTTCTGATTCAAAACTTTGCGCTCTTTCGTTTGGTGTAAGCCATTTTGTTGTAGACTAAGCGGTTCTCGAGATATAAGTAAATAAAACTTTCAAACGCTGTTTTCGGATAAAACCCTTGGACCTAGGAATCTGCAAATTTCAAAATCGGTTTTTGCGACCTCGATTTACCTTATAACCAATACGCAGTCATTTCTGTGACAAGTCGATTTCACAGCGATTTTTACTGCGGACTAAATCGTTGCACTCCTCGATTGCTCCGCTTCCCCCTTACCTCCCGCTTCCGTAGACGTACTCCGTAGCAACGGTTGCCCCCCACTCTTTGCTCTGCCAGGGCCGACGCTATGCGGGAAATTCCACTGCGCGTTAACAGAGGTGTGGAAAACTTGCCGAAAAATTTTCGGGACCAAGTGATCTTGACTCAGTTTTTCATCCTGATCACGTTGGTATATAAATGTTGTATTGTTTCAGAATCACCCTGTGTATATATCTTACTATACTATATAGTTGTAAGCTCAATTAAGATGCTAACCCTCCGCGTCCCACCGTGTCCCTCCGCGTGCCTCCGCATAAAGAGTTCTGTCCCTCCGCGTCCCTCCGCGTCCCTCCGCATTGAAAACTGCAAAATGAAATCTATCCCCCCACGATCCTTCGTGTCCCTGTGACTTAAGGTGGTTCCCTGGGTAAGAGAGAGAGACAGACAGCTTTGAGTGAGAGAGATAGAGAGTGCACGCTGACGCGCTGAGGGGACATAACCCTCGAAACATATCAATTCTGCGAAAGCGATATTTTTAAGATGCTCTATTTTAATAATGAAACAATGAATCTACTTCATTCTTGCGCGAAAACATTCCTTATTATATATTCTATGTGTACATAAAATTTCAAGTTTGACTTGAATCTCGTTGCTTAGATATTGTTGTAAACAGATACATAACGCGACAGTTTCGATATATATATATATATATATATATATATATATATATATATATATATATATATATATATATATATATATATATATATATATCCCATGTAATCAGTGTAACTTTACACAGCAATTACTCAGAAGCCAAACGATAAAATGGTCTGAAATTTGGATATGATATTCGTTATGTCTTCACTGACCTACGTGTGTAATTCCAAGTATGTGTTGAATCAACTCTGATCTCCAGGGAACCACCTTAAATAAAACTCGATTGACTAAGTACGAAAAAAAGCATTGTATTTTTTCATATTATTAGAAGGGGGATTTTTTTTAACGAAGTCTTCGTTATAACGGGCGAATAAAAAGCCTGTATCTTCAGATTAATTTTTCTTTTATTTTTGCTTAAGGAGGATAGATACCTCTCAGCGTGCGGGGAAGGAGGAAGGTTTTCTCTCGCACCGCGCGTACTGCTCCGCTTACCGTGCACTCCCTCTCGCAGCCAACGAACTCTATCGTTTGTTTATGTTTTGCCACAGTACTCAGTATCGAGGTCTATAAACGGACGAATCAACTTCGTACAAACATTCTCCTGTATATTTTCTATATTACGAATAGTTTTTTGGATCATTCTTATATTTTCTAAAGAATCGCATCCTAAGTGTCTTGTGTTTAATAAAGGTACTTCCATAAGAACACATATATAAGAGTTGATCTTTTAAGTTCAATAATTTCATAACCGAGTTGACAAACAAAATGAAAATCCCCACACTTATAGAAAATCAGTCAAAGAACAACATATTAAATTTTTGAATGATCATATATTATTCATTTTGGTATCGAACATCCTTAAATAGTGAACATTTTCAATTGCAACATTTAAATGTAAACTCGCGCTATATTCTGCGAGGGCACTGTAAAGGAGCAGCAGACGTTCAAAAAAGTAGCAGGAGTTCCAGAAACATCAAATCGACGGCGCGTTGCCATCTACAGAAACGCTTTGCCCTATGCATAAACAATATTAAATTCGTTATATGTTCGTGTGGACTGTTAGCGGTGCGATATCCTCTTGACATAACCTAACTAGTAAGGAAATGTTCGAAGATATGTTTACAAAATTAAATGAAGATCAAAAATTTATTTTGAAACAACTTATAAAAAATATAAATAAAATCAATTTTATAGATGGTCCTGGAGGTTCGGGTAAAACATTTGTATATAAAACTTTAATTTATTATTTTCTATTAAAAGGAAAAAAATATTATATCAATGGCTTGGACTGGTATAGCGTCTATTCGTTTACCCAAAGGAATGACTACTCATAGAAGCTTTAGATTGCCATTAGATTTAAATAGTATGGAAAATATTTTTTTTTCAAATTGGGAACAAATATAAAGAAATTAAGAGAAACGGAAGTCATAATCTGGGATGAAGCATCTATGATATCCAAAATGCTTTATAAATTATGACAGATCTTTAAGCGATTCATGTACAAACGATTTACCTTTTGGGGGAAAATTAATAATTTTAGGAGGTGATTTTCATAAATACTCCCAGTAATGAAACACGGATTTAGATGCGCTATAATTGAGGACACTATTAAATATTCTGAACTTTGGCCTTTATTTAAAATTTTCAAATTAAAACACAATATTCGTTCTCAGAATAAAGAATTCTCGAAATTATTATAACAAATTGGAGACGGTAATATAAATCCTTTTATAATACCTAATAATTGGAGAACTAACGGTGTTTGCTTACAAATTTATAAAAATATTAATAAAATAAATGATTATGATTGTGTTATTTTAGCCCTTCATACTGAAGAAATTAAATTTTTGAATGAAAAAATTTTAATGTTATTAAATGGTGATAAAAAGACATATTATAGTACAGTTTATGCGACTCATAAAGTTTGTAACGGGGTGGATACGGAGGAGAAGAATAAAAAAAATACGCGCCGGCATCGGGAATCGAACCCGAGCCGTCCGGACCGGAGGCGAGTGTCTCTGCCGCGAGACTACCAACTCACTGCTCCCTGGCCCTCTATCTGGTGTGCTAACCGCAGGTGCCGGTAACACAGGGCCCTACTCTTGCGCCGGCTAGAGCTGTATCACACCTCGTTATATCCCCCACCCAAATTGCGAGCATTAACGTCCTCGACCGAGTGTATACCCTAAGAAGGCTTCTCCATGCTCAACCGCCATTCAGGAGTAATCTCAAGTGAATGCTTCTGCGGGAGTCTCGTAGACTCTCTTCTACGTGGAGGCTGTATCAGTATAAGACAAATCCTCTCATTTCCTTGACTGCAAACATGCGGCCCTCGCGCGATTAGACTTGAGTGAAAAACCCCGCTCGGTTCTTGCGACTCAAGTCGCGCGTGTGGGTGAAGGGAAGAATTTCGATCGGACTTCTTTCGGATCGTGGAGTTTCAAAGGAAACGTGGATTATTTCGTTGGACGCCATGTAACGGGATGGATACGGAGGAGAAGAGTAAAAAATACGCGCCGGCATCGGGAATCGAACCCGAGCCGTCCGGACCGGAGGCAAGTGTCTCTACCGCGAGACTACCAACGCACTGCTGCTCCCTGACCCTCTATCTGGTGTGCTAACAGCAGGTGCCGATAACACAGGGCCCTACTCTTGCACCGGCTAGCGCTGTATCACACCTCGTTATAAGGTGTTGATCAAAGTGATAACAACATTCATATACTTTTTCCAATAGAAACATTAAACAATATTTATGAAGGTTTGCCACCTCATAAATTAGATTTAAAAGTTAATGCTATTGTTATGTTAATTAGAAATTTGAGTATACACGAAGGTTTGTGTAACGGTACTAAACTTAAAATAACTAAATTATTTAAATATAATATTGAAGCGGAAATATTAACAGGAGAAAAAGAAGGTAATAGAGTTTTTATTCCTAGAATTACATTAAATACAGGAGAATCTACTTCATTACCCTTTATTCTTTATGGAAAACCATATCCATTAACATTAGTATTTTGCATGACCATTAATAAATCTCAGGGACAAAGTTTTGATTATGTAGGGTTACATACGAGGGTCATTTGACAAGTACCTAGCCTCACCGCCAGATGGTGCCACTATCGCACAAGAAATACACTACAGTGCAGTATCTTCCTGCAAACGGTTACAGACGAAATTTCAGCCGCATCGGAGTTGCAGTTTATTTTTGAGAGCGTGTGAAAGCAATGTGTCCGTTGATTTTTGAAAAAATGGAGAAAGAACAATATCGGTCGGTGATTCGATTCTTGTTTTTGGAAGGGGAATCGCGCAGTGAAATTAAAGAACGCTTGGATGCAGTATATGGGGATGCTTCTCCTTCGATGGCGACCGTTAAATTTTGGTATAACGAGTTTCAACGTGATCGTACGTCGGTTTTTGATGATCCACGCCCAGGTGCTCCGAAAACAGCCACTACGGAGGAGAACGTGACAAAAATACACGATATCGTTTTGTCAGACCGCCGATTAAAGGTGCACGAGATAGCTGCGATAGTAGGCATCTCAGAAGAACGCGTGTGGCATATCCTACATGAGATTTTAGGCATGAGGAAGCTGTCAGCAAGGTGGGTGCCGCGTTTGCTGACTGCAGACAACAAGCGCATCCGTATGACCAGTTCAGAGCAGTGTTTGGAGCTGTTTAATCGCAATTCAAAAGAGTTTTTGCGTCGTTACGTGACCGTCGACGAAACATGGATTCACTACTACACTCCAGAGACCAAGGAGCAGTCAAAACAGTGGACCTTACCCGGTGAACCTGCTCCGAAGAAGGCGAAGACGGTCCCGTCGGCCGGAAAGGTGATACTGTTTTCTGGGATTCTCAAGGTGTGATTTTTATTGACTATCTGGAGAAGGGCAAAACGGTCATAGGACAGTACTACGCCGAACTATTGAGCCGATTTGACGCCGTATTAGAAGAAAAACGGCCCCATTTGTCTAAAAAGAAAGTGCTTTTCCACCACGATAATGCACCGGCTCACACTTCTGCACTCGCCACGGCTAAATTGGTCGAATTACGCTACGAACTGCTGCCCCATCCACCGTATTCTCCAGATTTGGCTCCGTGCTACTTTTTTTTGTGTCCGAACCTAAAAAATTCGCTCACCGGGAAGAGATTCCACTCCAATAACGAAATAATCGCCGCCACGGAGGCCTATTTTGCAAACCAAGAGAAAACATTTTTTTCAACGGGGTTAAAAAAATTGGAACACCGCTGGACCAAGTGTATTCAACTAAAAGGAGACTACATTGAAAAATAAATTTTATTTTTTGTAAAATTTTGGTTTTTTCATTTGTAGGCTAGGTACTTATCAAATGACCCTCGTATCAAAAGGCAATTATTCTCACACGGTCAATTATATGTTGCTTTATCAAGGTGTAGAAATCCAGATAACATATATATATATACAAAATAATTTAGAAAATTCATTAGAAATTGAAAATATAGTTTGGGAAGAAATTCTTGATAATTATAACAAAATTTAGTTATATAAGTAAATATGTGTATACATTGCATATATTTATTAAATATGTTGATATATATTCAAAAACCAAATTTCTCAATATAAAATATACGCAAGAACAGTATAAAATAAAGGAGAAATTATTTCAATGATGTTAAGAGATTTTAATGATTAGCTAAATGAAACTTGTATATAAAATTTAATTAACTTTCGATTTGATCCATATAAAAATACAAATAAAATCAAAGAAACGATTTTTAAATCAAAATTTTTAACGTAAATATGCTCTTATTTATTCAAAAAACAAATTTCACAATATAAAATATACGCAATAATAGTATAAAATAAATGAGAAATTGTTTAAACGATGTGATAAGAGATCTAAATCAATAGGTAAATGTAATCGGTATACGAAATTTATTTAAGTTTCAGTTTAATACATAAAATAATAAAAATAAAATAGAACAAAAGATATTTAAATCAAACTTGATAACGTAAATATACTCTTATGTATTCAAATGACGTTATAAGATCTTAATCAACGACTAAATGAAAATTGTATATGAAATTTATTTAAATATGGATCAAATAAGAATTTTTATCGTGAATAATAAATATATATATATATATATATATATATATGGGAGCGTCCAGCAGAAACGGGTCACCGAGCGCGCGCGGTGCCTTTTTTCGCGTAAAAGGCGCTCTGTTTAACTCGCTCATAATCGTATGCTGCTCTTTGAAAAAAAAACCAAGGACCTATATCGATAGATTTTTTTCTGCTCTTTCCAATTGCGCCATTGTTTTTATTGCGAAACGCGTTCTTCCGGACGAAAACTCGAGTTGAATATTGAAAGCCATTTTCCTCAAAGTATATCATGTTTTTTTTTCAAAATAAACTACATCATTGGAAAATAAAACTCTTAAGCTTCAAAACCCTATCTTGGAGAAGTTGGAGAAATAAAGGGTTTAAAAGTAACAACATGAAAAAGACAGCGCCGAGGGTCCGCGCGAGCCCCTCGCGCCCGTACGTACGGCACGTTTAAGTGCACGCTCTATTCAATTCGCTAATAATCGTGTACCAAGTCTCTGAAAAAAGAACTAAGGATATATATCGATAGATTTTTTCCTACTCTTTCCAATGGTGCTATTATTTTTATTCCGAAATGCTTCCTTCTAGTTGCAAATTCTATTTGAATGTTTAAACTCTATTTTTTCAATAAAATATCAGTCTTTTCTTCAAAATGAATTATATTCTTCAAAAGTACAAGTCTTAAACTATAAAATATTATATTTTTAAGTTGAAACATGAAAAGTTCAAAAATAGTAAGATCAAAAAGACAGCGGCTGCCCGAACTTTTTACGCTATGCTCAAGGGCGGATTAATACACGCGATGTGCTATTTCGCCCTTTCTTTTTTGTAAATATAAAATGTTTTGTAACTTACAATGCCAATGCGTGGACATAATTTTGTGGATCTAGTTGTAACAGTTAGTATAATATTACAATGAACTTTGTTCATTTATATAACAAAATTTGAAAAACATAATATATTAAACATAAAAATATCCATGAACGCACTGAAAACAATGAAACAGAAATTTAAAATAACCTTATAAATTGTTTAATCTGGCATAACAATATTTTCCTTTTCCTTTAAATTCTAATTTTTTTACATTTTTTCGATTTTATAAGAATTGTCCTTTTTGCGACATCCGCTTCTTTCTTTGTTTGAGTTTTAAGTACTTTTTCTTTTTTGGTCGGTGGATATAATTGAGAATCTTCTGACGCTGAAAACCTTTTAAGTTCTAACTTTTTGGCATCATTTAATAATTTAATACAATGAAACAATTGAGTTCCAGGTATTGTCTTAGCTGAGGCCAGCCTGTTTTGTAGCTTTTCTGTGGCCTTTAAGTAATCGTCTTTTGATGAAAAAAGCACTCAATATTTTTGAAATACTCAGTTGCCCATTTGTATAAATCTTGGGGCGTCAATATATAATTGTCGGATAATCCCGAACAGAAGTATTTCGGAATAAAAATAATAGCACCATTGGAAAGAGCAGGAAAAAATCTATCGATATATGTCCTTAGTTCTTTTTTCAGAGACTTGGTACACGATTATTAGCGAATTGAATAGAGCGTGCACTTAAACGCGCCGTACGCACGGGCGCGAGGGGCTCGCGCGGACCCTCGGCGCTGTCTTTTTCATGTTATTACTTTTAAACCCTTTATTTCTCCAACTTCTCCAAGATAGGGTTTGGAAGCTTAAGAGCTGTGCTTTCCAATGGTGTAGTTTATTTTGAAAAAAAAAACATGATATACTTTGAGAAAAATGGCTTTCAATATTCAACTCGAGTTTTCGTCCGGAAGAAAGCGTTTCGCAATAAAAACAATGACACCATTGGAAAGAGCAGGAAAAAATCTATCGATATAGGTGCTTGGTTTTTTTTCAAAGACGCAGTATACGATTATGAACGAGTTAAACAGAGCGCCTTTTACGCGAAAAAGAGCACCGCGCGCGCTCGGTGGCCCGTTTCTGCTGGACGCTCCCACATATATATATATATATATATATATATATATATATATATAGATCGCGCGCGCTTTCTGATAATGCTACAGGCTACAACCCTAGTGCTCCTAGAGTGAATAGTGCGGCATGCCGCGTGGTCAACAAACGCATTGTCTGTCTCCCGGCGTTCACAGCGATGGCAGCGGCTGCTGTATTATGCCGCCAGAACATTCACTAGAATGTTGTCACTTTCATCGTGTTCTCCGGTTAATGGTGATTCGTCGGATACAGGAAGGTAGCATATCGACGGCGACAGCAGATTTAGTAAGCCCATTCTGTTTCCTAATCTCTCTGATGTGTGGACTGATTATACTTTCTCTTGATGCAGGTATCTGTGGCAGCGTGAGTAAACGTCGAGCACTGCTGCATGCTGTCTCTTGAGTGTGGTATTATTGTTCGGGTCAATTATTTATTAGTCATATGTGGTTTTCCGGTACTCATCCCTCCTTGTTCGGCTCTTATACTAGTGACTCTGTATACAGCTAATCTGCTGCTTGTGTCTTCGGCAACTCCCAGGCTGGAGCTGTTCCCAGCAGTGAAACAGCGAGTGAAGGCTAATAAGGTGTCTGCACCAGTCCTTCAAGCAGATTGTATCCTAGACAGACTGGTGTTCTTCGAGTAGCGCCAACTTCGATCGGCCAGCCTTACTTTGTTACTCTATAGTTCTAGCAGTGATTTAAGTGTCAGTGCTTTAGAATGTGAGGGGTTAGGAAATAAGCGATTGGGGAAAAATTTTAAAAGTGCAGTGTGTGTACGTTTAGATGTGTTACGGGTAGGTGTCGTTATTACTAGGTGTAGATTAGTGTTGAGAATACGGGCGAGCTCAAGCTACGCCCTGCGTGTCGACTGTTCCCCGCGTCTCTCCCCTCCTCTCCAGTTCGACAGTTTTTGTTTTTACGGCGAGCGCCGCCGTTGCGTGCGGCGGCAGTCAGTGCTCTCTCGAGCGTGCAATAGACAACACCTATGAGTGTTTCTGTATTTGAGTTTAATAGATTCTAAATAAAGCTTTAGTACTTTCGTATATATACTGTGTGTGTGTGGTTTTTGATTCTCCTGCACTTTCATCCCGGCTTCCATTATCCACATAATCCTCGTCAGGTTATGGGCCCAGGCGGCATGAAGGTTGCGACAGAGAGAAATGCAACAGAGAGGACGGCGACAGAGGAAGAGGCGACTGATTCAACTCACCGAGGTAAGTGAGATTGTGAAAATTCCGAATAGAGTCAGTGCGCGACTGTTAAATATTCGAATAGATTTGATGCGACGGGGAAAGAGAAGTGCGAAATACCGGTGTCTGAAAGGACCCCGCACACAATGTATGGGAAAAAATCATTCGGTCAAATTGAACGAAATTGAAAAAAGATAGATTTCTTCAGGACCTCAAGATCTATTTTTTTCCAAAGTTTCGTTCAATTTGACCGGATGATTTTTTCCCATACATTGTGTGCGGGGTCCTTTGTTCGCGGCGTGTTTGGTACGACTGTGTAAATAAATAAGTGCGATAGTGAAACGCCAAAAGTAATTCGTCCAATTTCTTTCGAAGCGCGTGGGGCGGACGCGCCCCGGTGTTGCGGCGTGCTGACCCGCGCAACAGGTCTCAGCGCGCACGTGGACCCCCCAACGAGCAAAGATGGCGGCGCGCCGGCAGCCTCTGTGCACGCGCGCTGTGAAAGAGAGAGAGAGAGAGAGAGAGCGAGCGGGCATAATGGCACCGTCCGACTTGCGCGACTTGTGCATGCGAGATAGAAAGAGAGAGAGAAAGCGAGTGAGTGAATCCCGAGCGGACATGGTGGCAACGCGCGACTTGTGTATGAGAGAGAGAGAGAGAGAGAGAGAGAGAGAGAGAGAGAGAAAGCGAGTGATTGAATTCCGAGCGGGCATAATGGCAGCGTCCGACTTGTGCGCACGTGTGTGCGCGAGAGCGAGGGAGAGAGAGCGAGTGAATCCCGAGCTGCCATGATGACGGTGCGCGACACATCCATGTGCGCCGGCGTCGGAGGGAGAGAGAGAGAGAGAGACAGCGGCGCCTCATGTATTGTGTGCGTGCGCTGGAAGGGAGAGCGGCGTCCGTCGGTCTCCCGCATCAAAAGCACGCGACGGGAATTAGCGACAGAGCTCCCGCATGCAAACCGCGAGAGGGGAAGGAGAGAAGGCGCGTCGTGCTACCGAATAAAGTAGGAGGCAGCTATTGAAAAGGCTGCGCGAAGAGAAGATGCGAGTGAGATGAGTGACAGGGGGGGGGGGTGGCGTGAGTATACTGTTTCGGGGAAAGGCGCGCGGCAACTTCGCGATTAGAGAAATTGTTTTTGGTATAGCTATACGACGAAATGAGACAGAAAGCGAACAGGAAATACTTAGAAAATTGCACAGCGGCCGAATGCGTTTAATTAAATAATTTCAGATTAATAAAATTAATATATGCATATAATCAACTAAAAATTATTCTATATATAGATGAAACAAATCTCGAGTTGTTTCTAAGGACGCAGGAAGAAATTTTTGAGTTTCGGCAATTGTATGGGGACGGAAAAATGAGCGTCTGTTTGGAAGAAAACCGTGTCGTTTTTAAACATGAGAGCGGAAAAACTCATGAACTTGGTACGTCTGAAGAAAGATTTTTGCAATGAAAATTTGAAAAATTTGAAAATTTGCGTATCAGTATAATAGCGAATGTACACTTAATTATATTGAAATTTTGTTGTCAATTTGAAATCTTGTGTAAACTCGTAGTGTTTGTGTTCGACACAGTTTGTTTACTAAAAGATTTTAATATTGAAATGGCATAGAGATTCGATTAACCTAATGGCTTGGTTCCTTTTCTGAAATCTTATATAAACTCGTAGTGCTTGTGTTCGGCACAGTTTGTTTATTAAGAGATTTTTTACAGCTATGGCGTTTGTGACATCGGATGAGCAGCGCATCTTGCGAGATGCAATAGAGAAGGCCAAGTTGGAGGGATCTGAACTTCTAATGCCCTATTGCAAACAAAAGGCATCCTCTCAAAGCAGCGATCAAATAGCAGCGAGTGAAAGCGACGGAGATGCGACTGAAATCAAAGAGGCGAGCTCGGTACCGAGAGCGACGGAAGGCGATGAACAGCAGATAGCTGGAGCGACTGAGAGCAACAGCAGTGAACAGCGATCGACACAAGGCGACGGAGTAGAAGCGACTGAAGAAAAGGATGAGATTTTGGAGGTAAACCAAGTATAAAAGACGTACAGAATTTAAATCGCAAAATATATGTGAATAAAAATATGATATCGAAATTTAACAAAGAAAATCTAGCTAGTAAAAACATTAATGTAAATAACTCTGCAGTAGTACAGGAGCAACTCCAAAATATTTCAACACAGATGGTTGAACTTAACGTTAAGATAAGCGAACTGATCAGCGACTGCAAAGCGAAGGATGAACGGTTGAAACAGGCGGAACAGCGTTTGAAAGCGACTGAAGCTCAGGTAGGAAAATCTAATAATAAATCGACAGATATATTTGAAAGAAAAGATTTTCATAATTCTACCGCGATAGTTCCTGAATCTGATAAAATTAGCCCGAATGATATCTCACTTATGGTACAGAAGAAAATTAAAAAATTAAATCTAGATACAAGTAAAAGTGACAGAATTTCGACTGATGTATCGCGAGAATTAAGAAACACAATCCGATCTGAATTTCATACTAAAGATTCAAACTTGCGACGGGAGTATAAATTGACAGTTAAAACAAAATACGAACATTTTATGGATTTTTTGAAATCAGAATTAAGAACGCAGGATTTACTGTACGTGATTGATCCGAGCTGTAATGCGACCGTTGATTTAGATCAAACTGTAAAAGAAAAACATAAGTTCAGAGTTCGGGACATAATCATAAACCGGATAGATCAAATATATCATGCGAAAGTAGTAGAGATTCAGGAGCCGATAGAATTGCTCAAACGAATTAAAAAAATTAAAATAAATGACACAAACGTAACATCTATGACATTGCGTAGACAGCTTTATAGCTGACAATATAACCCATCTAAAGAAAAAGCGAGTGTTTTTATTGACAGATTCGAGGACGTGGTTAGATCCTACAACAATCTTACTAAAGTCGATGATTTACCTGAAATCGAGAAAAAGGACGCCTTTTATAGTGCCATCGTAAGCGCTGTGCCGCAAATAATGAATATCGATTTCATGACAAAAAGCATGGCTGGTAAACAATTAACATACGACGGTCTAAAATTGTATATTATGCAGGTGGAAAGCATCAAGAAGCAGACAGCGACAGTAGCGATGGATGTGAAGTCTGCGCACTTTAGTGGCATGGAGAAGGTCAGGTGTTTTAAATGCGACGGGTTTGGACACATGGCGAATGACTGCCCTAGAGCTGGTACTGCACTGAAGCAGTGCTTCGAATGTAAAAAGTTCTGTGACCATATCGCCGCTAACTGCCCCCAACGACTGCAGCGACAGAGGGAGCAACAAAGCGATAGTTCAAGGTACGGTAATATACGATATTAACCGTATAATCGCGGAAGTAGAGGTGGCCGAGGTTACTATAGAGGGAATAAGCGTAAGAGCGATAGTATAGATTATCAGAGCGATCCGAAAAGGTTGAGACAAGATAAACAAAACACGCGAGGAAAACGACGGAACTGGAGAGGTCAGCGACGAGACGGCCGAAAATCCGAAAGTGTAAAAGAAAAAGACACAGCGACTGATGGTGAAAATAGTAACTATTCGCTTTCAAGCTCACAAAATGTAAAGTCCCACTTTGTAACCGATACACACGTTATAGATCAGTTCGAAAATAGCAATATTTTATTATCTCGATTTTTAATAGATACCGGAGCGACCGAACATTTAACTAATTCGAGATTGATTTTCAAAAGTTATAGAGAAGCGAAAGATGAAATAAAATGTGCAAACAATAATGAAAATGCGAACTTGAAATCGGATGGAGTCGGTACAGTCAAAGTACACATGCAAATGATAATAAGTTATTGAAACTTGAAAATGTGATTTATGCCGAAAATCTGTCAGAAAACCTGCTGTCACTGCGAAAATTTACCGACTTAGGATTGTGCGTTTATCTTGATAATAAACAAATTGATATACATGACCCCATATCGCAAGAATGTTTTCTTTCGGGTATTTACAAGAAACCGTATTGGATTATAGAATTCGAAATTAATAAAGCGAATGTTGACTGTAACTTAAATAAAAACAGGATAATAGCCTATGTAATTACGAGAAATATGACAAAACGAAAAGCGACTGAAACAGTGGAAGCGTGCGAAAAGGAAAATGAAATTGAAAATAAAAGCAGAAAATCAGACGAAACGATTTCTTCGGACTTTGAAAATACCATACGCGACAGAAAATTAAGCGACATAAATAAAGCGACTGAAAATGAAAAACCAACGTGCGACATTGAATTAGAAGAAATGTCGAACAAATTACAATTTAATAATCTCGCAATGCTCTGGCATGTGCGAATGGGACATGCATCGATTAGATATTTAAAGGAGTTACAAAAGAAATTTCCAGAAATCAAAGACTTGAAGAATGCAGTTTTTGACGATACAATTCGAGATTGCGAAGTATGTATGATCTCTAAGATAAATACGCTACCATTTAAGACAGTGCGACAGAGAGCAACAGAACCTTTGCAGATCGTATATGCTGACGTCATGGGTATGATAAGCCCTGCTACTTACCCAAAACGATACAAGTATATTTCTGTCTTTGTAGATGACTTCTCTCGTTTGGCTATGGTTTATCCGATGAAATCAAAAGACGAGACAGGATACTGTTTTGAATCTTTTGTAAAGAGTGCCCGAAATTTATTAGGAAAAGATGCGAAAGTTTGTTATCTGCGAAGCGATCAGGGAACGGAATTCACGGGTGGATATACAACTGAAGTTTTAAAGCGACTGAATGCTGAACTACAGTTAGCGTGTCCTGATACGCCACAACATAATGGTGTTTCTGAAAGATTCAACCAAACGATCCAGAGGAAAGTGCGAGCATTAATGTATGATTCTGGATTTCTGGAAAACATGTGGGATCTGGCATTGAGTGCGGCAGTATATGCATACAACAGAACACCACATGCATCAAATAATATGGAATCACCAATACAAGTCTTCAAACCAAATCACAAAGTAGATATGACACAACTTAAGCGTTTTGGATGTATTGCGTACATGAAAATACAGCGAAAGATCGGTCCTAAATTTAGATTTATTGGACGAAGAGTTGTGCTAGTAGGATACAAGGAGACTGGTTATCTACCACTTAAACCAGAAGAAGGAAAAATCTACGAGAGTCGTGATGTCAATTTCAATGAAAAACTTGTGTTTGGAAACAAATACAAAAAGACAGAGATAAGAGACTGGGAGACTGTAAACTCTGATATTAATACAAACACTTGGTTTATTGAGTTTGAAACAAAGACAACCGAAACGGAGGGAGAGACTAAGGAGAAGTCGTGGTCGCCCGCGTAAGTTAAGAGAAAGCGTACCTAAAGAGACAGAATCAAGTGACGAAACAACTCATGCCCTGTTGGCCGAACTAAATGGTGATCCTGTAAATTATCAAGAAGCCATGAAAGCGACTGACAAATTAAAATGGACCGAACCGATTAAAGAACAAATTGATTCAATGTATAAAAACAAGGTATGGAAATTAGTCGACAGAGAAGAAGTACCCAGCGACGGCAAACGACAAAACATCATCGATTCGAGATGGGTGTTGAAGAAAAAGATTGAATCTGATGGAAGTCAGAGATATAAAGCTCGCTTGGTCATTTGAGGCTTTAAGGACAAAAATGAGTATGATTTGCAGGAAACGTAGCGCCTGTCTCTCGTTTGCCTCTGATACGTATGACGTTCGCGATAGCGAACAAATAGGATCTTGAACTCTGTCACATGGATGTTAAAATAGCATTTTTGAACGGCTATTTAAACGTTCCAGTTTACATGGAAATTCCTGATGGAATTGAATGTACGATAGAAATTAAACGACAGAAAGTATGCAAACTGGAAAAGGCCTTGTACGGATTGCAAGTGAGTCCAAAATGCTGGAACGAAAAATTCACTGAAATTGTGACGAAATTTGGATTGAAACCAGACTATAACGAGCCTTGTTTGTTTACCTGGAGTAAAGGTAATAAATTTCTGATTCTGATTCTGTATGTCGATGACATACTATTGGCATGTAACGACAGTGAGAAAATGCGAGAAATGAAACAGAATCTGAATGAAAGTTTTGAGATGACTGAAATAGGAGAACCTAAGTCTTTTCTTGGTGTGGAAATTAACAGAGACAGAAAAGCGAAAGTATTGACAATCAACCAAGAAAAGTATATAATAAAAATGATAAATAAATTTGACTTTCAGGACATGCATCCACAACGAACACCCATGATTACGAATCAGGTTGCAAATCGAGAGCGAAAAGAGCGAGAAGAGACTGAAAATATTAACACTCTGATAACGACTGAAAACAGAAAATATACCTTATCGTGAAGCTATAGGTACACTGTTTTACCTAGCAAATACATGCAGACCCGATATAGCTTATGCGGTTAACGTGTTAAGCAGACATCAAATCAATCCTACGGACAGCGACTGGCAAGGTGTGAAGCGAGTGTTCAGATACCTTAAGGGTACTCAAACTGTAGGTTTGAATTATTTAGGTAAAAGTGACATTTTTGAGAGTTACTCAGATGCGAGTTTTGGCGATTGTAAGGGTTCCCTGACAACTAGTGGCTATATAGTTAAACTCTTTGGAGATGCTATCGCTTAGAGAACACGCAAACAGCGATATGTTGCGTTATCCACATGTCAAGCCGAATGTGTATCGATGAGCGACTGCAGCCAAGAATTGGTTTCTATTCATAACACTTTGAAAGGTGTGCTATCCAGAGAGTTTACACCAATTACACTGTGGTGTGATAATCGTTCGGCTGAATCGAATGTTAAGACTGGTAGCGGAAATAAATTACGACACATGACCGAAATAAAAGAGCATTACGTAAGAGAATGCATCAGGCGACAGCTCGTATGTGTAAAATGGGTCACATCGAAAGAACAGATGGCAGATGTGTTGACCAAACCTCTGCCATTTGATTTGCATGCAAAATTAGTTGGACTAATTTTTAGTTGGTTTGGTTCTAACATGGGGACCTCAGATCACTTCAGTACAAATTATGAGCTTTTAAAATTTTTGAAATCCCGGCCCTCTAAGGGCTAAAAAGGTTCTAGGTCGATTGCTGACGGGAAAGCCTTTGAAAACTCAATTTAAATAAAAAAGAGAGCGAGAAAATCGTGCTTTTTTTGTTTAAACGGCAGTTTTTCATAATTAATAATATTTTGGAGCAATTTTGAGTTCACCATGGGAAAGGCCATGTTTTAAACTTTAAAAATATGTCCCACTCAATTTCTTTTGACGCCTATAGCATTAGTTACAAGCTCCTAAAGACCGATATACCGCGAGTGGCGTTTTCGGCGGAAACGTGTTAAAGTCATATTTCAAACAATTTTATATATTTAGTTTAAATTCATTAAAATTCTAAACATTTTATAAAAATTTAGTTTTTATAAAAAATTTTCTATTATCTAAAATCACAAGGTTTACAAAAATATTTTTATTGAATAAGTTTAGTTTGGTTTTCATTCTAACATTAAAGATTCTAAATGTCAATAGATTTGTAAAACTTTGCGGTACAAATACGTACCATATAGCATTGAACCTTTTAAATACCACGCGTACATTATAAAAGAGTTCCTTTTTGTAAAAATAATATTACTTTAATATGTACTTAAAACATTATGTTATTTTGATTCTTTGTTATATTCAAATAAGCACTTTGTTCGATATTGGTTTATATTTTTTAAATTATTATATCTTTATAATCACATGATCATTTCCTGCTGATATGATTATTGTTGATGTGATCATCTTGTTTATAGCTATTGTCTGTAATATTTCTGTGTCAAATCAAATTCTGTTAAATAATAAGCGAAAATTGACTGTATAAGGTGTATTGATACATTTAAAATCGTTTTTATCGATCTAACTCATCAGGAATTCATTTTATACACAAATGTTAAATAGGAAAAAGTTTTGTTTAAATATTTTCTACAACTTTTGTTCGTAACATTTTTATATAAAATCAAATGCTGCTAAGTTATAAACGAAAATCGATAAATTTAGATACATTTTAGCGTTAAAAATCGTTTCTTTTTTATTTAACTTGTCAGGAATTGATCGTAGAAAAAAAAGATCAACAGGAAAAAGTTTTGTTTTAATATTATCTGTAACTTTTATATTTAACATTTTTGTGTAAATTCAACTCCTGTAAAGTAGTAGCAAAACAAACGACTATTTTTGATATTTTTAGCGGTTTTTCCGCTATTCTATTGCCAAATATTGTTCATAGAAAAAAATGTTGTTTTTGACTCAAAGTTAATTTTGTTCACCGTATGACCAAAAATCGATTTTTTCAAATTTTTTTTGCTCTGCCGTTTTTTATTTGTCGATGGATTCGACTTGATAGAGAACTGTCAGTTACTTTGAATTAAACGAGTATCTGCGCCAAAGCTCGTTTGGATCTATGAAAAATTCGTTGAGATAATCTGGAAACTTGATTACATACATACGTACAGACATGCATACATCTCGGAAAACGCTTAAAATGGACTCATTTCCAGTGGAAAATACTTTTTATGTTGTTAATTTTCAGAATGTGAAGTGTTACAATTTTCGTCCTGACGAAACTATAAGTCTCTCCCAAAAAGCGGTCGTGCCTAGAAACGACAAAGCAAATAAAAATTTTAAAAAATCACTTTTTTAATCGATTTGGATATACGGTAAACAAAATTAACTTTAATTCAAAAACAACAAACTAAATTTCTAAGATGCATCTGCTAAAACTAATTAAAACACGCCTTTTTTACATTGAACATATTTTGCTACGAACAATATTTGGCAATAGAATAGCGACAAAACCGCGAAAAACATCAAAAATAGTCGTTTTTTTGTTATTACTTTATAGGATTTGACTTTACACAAAAATGTTAAATGTAAAAGTTATAGATAATATTAAAACAAAACTTTTTTCTGTTGATCATTTTTTCTACGATCAAGTCCTGACGAGCTAAATCCAAAAAAACGATTTTTAACGCCTAAATGTTCCTAAGTTGGTCGATTTTCGTTTATAACTTAGCAGGATTTGATTTTATACAAAAATTTTGAATACAAAAGTTGTAGATAATATTTAAATAAAACTTTTTCCATTACCCCTTTTATATAAGATTAATTCCTGACGGGTTAGACCTATAAAAACAATTTTTAATATCTCAATACACACTATACAGTTAATTTTCTCTTATTATTTAACAGAATTTGATTTGACACAGAAATATTCGATACAATAGCTATAAACAAGATGCTCACATCAATAATAATCATATCAGCAAGAAATGATCCTGTGATTATAAAGATATAATAAGTTAAAAAATATAAACTAATATCGAACAAAATGCGTACTTGAATATAACAAAGAATCAAAATAACATAATGTTATAAGTACATATTAAAGTAATATTTTTACAAAAAAGAACTATTGTATAATGTACACCCATCCTTGAGGTATTCTTGCCGAATGTGTCTCCTCAGTTTCAAAATCCTGGAATCCCGTTGGCCGATTCCAATTGAAGGTTAATGGTTACACTCGAATTGTCCAATGAGATTGCAGGACTTTGAAACTCAGCAGGTACATTCGGCAAGAATCAATCAAAGATACGTATCCATTAAGTATACGTGTGGTATTTAACAGGTTCAGTGCTACATGGTACATATTTGCACCGTAAGGTGTTACAAATCTATTGAGATTTAGAATCTTTAATGTTAAAATGAAAACTAAACTTAAACTTATTCAATACAAATATTTTTGTAAACCTTGTGGTTTTAGATAATAGAAAATAACTAAATTTTTATAAAATGTTTAGAATTTCAATAAATCTAAACTAAATATATAAAATTGTTTGAAATATGACCTTAATCGGTTTAGCATTGAACCTGTCAATATAGATATTGTAACATGGCAAATTGTTGTATACAAAGAATGTAATGTATATACTAACTGACTCTAGTCTTACAGAGTAGTAGAAAACAATTAGATATGTAAGTCTTGCTAGGCCACCCCTCACCCCTCGTTCCCTCGTCGCCCCTCGTCCCCCCTCGCCCCCTCAATACTCCCTCATGCCCCCCTCATGTCAATGGCCCCCCTCAATAGCCTCCCCTCAATGCTCCCCCCCCCCATTAATGGCCACCCCCTCAATAGCCGCCTCTCAATAGCTCCCCCTCAATGCCCCCCCCCCCAGTGGTCCCACAGTAGAGACGTAAAAACAAAGTCGGAGAGACAGAGACGTAGAGACAGAATGTACAGCCAGAGGCGTAGAGACCGAATCGAGAAACAAAGACCTAGAATCAGAGACACAGAGACATAGAGACAGAGATGTAGAGACAGAGATGTAAAGTCAAAGGCCGATAGATAGAGACAGAGACGTAGAGCCCGAGACATAGAGACAGAGACGTAGAGACAGAAAGTAGAGACAGAGATGTAGAGACAGAGATGTAGAGACAGAGACGTAGAGACAGAGACCGATAGATAGAGACAGAGACGTACAGACAGACACGTAGAGACAGAGACGTAGGACAGAGACGTAGGGACAGAGACCGAGTCAGAAAGACAGAGACATATAGCAGAGAAGTAGAGACAGTCGGGTCACAGCGCCCCTAGTTAATAGTTATTAACTGTTATTAACATTTATAATTTACGACAGGGATGAACTCAAAAATACATGTTTAGAAGCATTTTACACAATTTGTAAAAATAGGAAAATTGTTTATAATGCTTCTATGCATGTATTTCCGAGTTCATCTAGGGGGTAGAACATCTAACAGGCGATTTTCAATACTGAAGATCCTGATTTTCTACTTATGTAGGTTTTCCGCAGCATCTGCAGTAGAATCTCAGGTGTGATATTGAGACAGGAAGTAACGTAGATTGGGGGGAGAGGTGTCCAAAGTTCAGACTATTCACTTTAGAATTGAAGTCAGACTTTTTTCATTTCGACATACGGTACAGAAGATCGTGCAAAATTTCGAAATTCCTAATTATATTCTCGAATGTAAGAATTCGCATCTGTCCAAGAAATCGAATTTCATCTTGACTATTTTAAAACGAATACAACTTGTATCTCATGATTTATTTCGAAATATTTTTTTTGAAACTCCGTGCGAGAAGTTCGATTTCTCGCACGCTGCGTTAAACGATGCGTGCAAAAATCTCACTTCTCGCACGTCGTGTCAAAAAATACGGTTCGACACTTGTGTGAGAAGTTGAATAAAATCACTTTTTCGTACTTGTATCGAAAATAACTATTTTTTAACGGAGTGTGCGAAACTCGCCTTCTCGTGCTTGCTTTGCGTGCGCGAAGTAGCTGTTTTACACACGGCGTGCGCGAAAGTCGCGCATGCGCAGATCAATTTACTTTCGCGCACCCCGTGCGAGAAATAGCTACTTCGAGCACGCAAAACAAACAACAAGGCTAGTTTCACACACTCCGTTAAAAAAAATAAAGTTCGATACACGTGACCGAAAAGGGTCATCATTGCACGGGTGTTTTTGTCACCCTCGCTTCGCTCGGGCGATAAACTACACCCGTGCGAGAATGACCCACTTCGCACACTTGTATCGAAAATAACTATATTATATCCTTATTAAAATTCTATAAATTAAATTCGACGTTTTGGGCAGTAGGTGAATCATTACATTCGAAAATATGATTTTCGTAATTTGGAGTTTTAAAATTAGGCAAAATCTACAGTACTTTATGCGCAAAGGAAAAACGTCTACAGTTGACTTCAATTCTAAAATGAATCGTCTAAACTTTGGATCTCTCCCCGAAATAACATGAGATCTCTCCTGAAGTTACCTGAGTTCTCACCTGAGATTTTTTAGCAGAGCATACATTAAATTTTCATTTATTTGAAACATTTGGTCTGTCCTCACAGGTTTGTCAGTTATACCAATTTGTTGCTATACTATTTTTTCGTTATAAGTATTACATTCATTCGAAAATTCATCTTTATCACCGTATACGTCATACATATATGTATGACGTATACATATATGTACATTAGAGAAACTATGACACGAATCTGTTTTTTTAGCTTTTTATTTACTATATTATTTTCATTCTTGCTTTCCTTAGTGTCCTTGATTTTTCCTTTTGAACTTTTTATTTTTGATGCTATGTTTTCATTGTTATGAGTTAAGTTACTAAAGATAATCTTATTAAAAAAAGAACATTACAGCCGAGCGAGCGTGAGCGAGCGAGGCAATCCGGCTCGTTTAAAATTAATAATTTATAGGCATACCAAAACCCTAATTATTTTCTTACGTATTGCCATATGATGTTTCTTAACTTTAATCATGCACTTGATATTAGTAGTGAAAGAGTGCTTCATTAATATTGTCCATTGTGTGTTAATTTTGTATTTAGAAATTAATTTAATGAATGAATTTTACCTCACTTTGAAAAGGAGAGAGCATAGAGTCCAAGTGGCCAATTCTCATAAAACTTGGTACAAAGGCTCCTTAAATCATAAAAGAAAGGATGTACGAAGCCTTTTTTTTTCTGTTAGGCCTTCCGTCAAATGTTACAGTAGTGCCAACTTTTGAATTCATTGAATAAATATTAATGTTTGTATATAAACATATGCACACCATCTTACGGCTCATTATAGACTCTTTTGATACCTATAATAACAATAAATACATCTATTCTAATAAAGTGCAATAATATTATTTGTAAGTACGTAAAATGACTTGGTAGAGATCTTGATGAGCAAAAGAATTAAAGAAGTTATATTATATCTCATTTAAATGAAACATATTCATTGCGTATCAAGATACATATTTTCTTAAATCATATTATTTATAATTTGTTTGATTTATATATTGCATTGACTATTTTGGAGCCTGAGTCCTAAGCCTATGTTGATAAAATCTCTCTCTCTCTCTCTCTCTCTCTCTCTCTCTCTCTCTCTCTCGATCCCTCTCCCTCTCTCTCCCCCCCTCCCTGCGCTACCTTCCATCACTTTCATCATTCAAGAGGGCTGTGCGCCAACACCTGCTTGATCTCGACGCCTAGCCTCTCTATAAGGATGCTTAGAGCTGCCAGTGCGGGGACCTTTATCTAGTTTAGTATTAGACTGCGGATTAACTTTGATCTGTGATTTTTTGACTAAGCGGCTGTGATACCTTACTGTGATATTTTATGAAATGGTTAATGTATAACTGTAATTATTTTCCTTTTAGCGTATAGTACCAGCTGTGATATTTTCTCTAGTTTTATTTATTTATTTTGTCTTAATGAAGGGTCCTCGTGATTTTTAATGATTTTTATGTATTTTATTTTTATTTTATCATATGGTTCTTTTTTATTATTTTTTTATTATTTTTTTATCGTAATTGAAGGTCCTCGTAGACAAACATATTTTTATGTATAATTTATATATTTGTATCAGGTTGTATTACTTTTATTTTTATATATTTTTATTATATCTTATTTTACTGTATTTTATTTTAAGTTATACACTGTATAAATTCTGTATTAATTATTTTGCCGCGAAGGCAAATAAATCGTATCTATCTATCTATCTATCTATCTCTCTTCCGTATACACGTATCGTAAACATTTTAAAAACACGGTACGAAATTTATTTGGTTTTCACGGTCTCTGATTTCGCTTATTTTGAAATTAAAATTAAAAAATTCAAAATAACGGATTAAATGTGTCGGCTATTTGAAGTTGTACTCAGCGATCTCAAAAAGTCTCTCTTATTTATTTTTGTTCAATTTAAACAAAGAGCATCAAATTTAGTAAAAAATGGCCACAATATTAAATCCGCCATTTTAAGTTTTTAAATTATAACTGCGGAATTATCATCATTAATCTTTGACACCTCGGAAAAGAATTTTTTGTGATTATTCACTACCTAATAAGAGCGTGGTTGATTTATTCAGTATGGAGAATTTAAAATTTATTATACATACATGCTTATCTCTGGGTATGTCAATGCGTATTGTACATGTGAACGTACGGACGTGCAATATGAGAGCGGGAGAAGATAAAATCTTTCAGTTTCAAAATATGATTATATAAATGAATATGTTTTTTTCTTTTTAACAAATTTAATATAGAAATTACAATAAAGATGTTTGTTTAACAAATATTTCTATATTTTAGGTACCTGGATTATTAATTGAGCCAATTTTGTTCACTTCCATAGTATATTGGCTTTCTGGATTAACAAGAAATATCCGATTATTCAGTAGTACACTTTTTATTGTTATATTGACGATGAGTGTTTCAACCGCATGTGGTATGCCATGATTTGTCCTAATTCTTATGTTAATTATATCATTAATTGCAGTATCGAATTCGTATATGCAAATTGTCCAGAATATATTTCATACTTTAGAATAGGAAAGAAATAACAATCGGTTCGTCTTATTCCACTCATTATATCACTGTTAATAAATTGACAGTCGCGTCTCCAAACAGGCACACTTCTTTCTTCTATAATTTTCTCATTTAGGCATGTAACTCTTTTACAATTAGAATGAACTCTTTAGCTTAACGTTTTAATAAAGTTCACAGCGTAGCTTATCTTTAAGACCAATCAATATGTGAAAAAGTCCTATATACGCTATATATTCGCGAAAATCTTTGTAATATGTAAAGGATATTTCCACTTATTTTAAGACCCCTCCCTCTTACCACTATGCATGAAACAAGGCATTTATGTAAATTATTTTTATATAAATGATTGCTTCTGAAAAATGTAAAAACACTACTGTTGGAATTTTTCATGATTTTATAAATACAAGAACTGATGTAAAAAAATTTAAAAATATCTAAATTGCTTTATATTCTAGACATAATAAAGTTCATCTCCAAAACTTTGTGGAGAATGTAATCATTGCCTACTTCATGTATGAATATTTTTTTTATTATTTTGAATTAATGATTCTAACATAAAAATTTGAAAAACAGCTATTTTTAGCTGCTTCTCTCCTCTGACGCCTTATTGAAGTCAGCTACTACACAATCAATGCCACCATTGTCTTTATCAAGAAAAGATACACCGAGAAGATGTATAATATTTCTTAATATCGTTCACAGATGATTATTAGAAGATAACAGCGGGTAAATACGCCACACTTTCCATTGTGGTTTATGTGTTCGCGTTAGTATTATAGCTCGACTAGGCCGGAAACTCGCGACAGTGTTGGCAGGTATGGTAGAGAAAATCTAACACGATCTATGGCAGTCTCTCGTATGAATGTAGACAGAGCTGGACGCGTGTTTCCAACGATGCTCCGATACTCGCGCCTCTCTACCCAGTATATCTCTTTGCACAAACTCCTGATCAGCGATGCTAAAAGTTGGAGAGTTCCCCAATACTCTTTTACAAAGGATCCCGCACACAATGTATGGGAAAAAATCATTCGGTCAAATTGAACGAAATTGAAAAAAGATAGATTTCTTCAGGACCTCAAGATCTATTTTTTTCCAAAGTTTCGTTCAATTTGACCGGATGATTTTTTCCCATACATTGTGTGCGGGGTCCTTTTACGAATGGCGAGAAATTGCTTTTCAGCGCCAACCTAAGCTGCGAAAGAGTATTGGTGAATTCTTCAGCTTTCGGCATCGCTGCTCCTGATACTCTTAATTTGCATTATGGATCGAGCGTAAAGCCAGCTAGAAGTATGCTTAAACCTTCGGAACTTGCGGTAACAGCAACTGCCTGCGACGGCCCTGAGCGAGCCCCTGCACTACCGGCAGCCAGCCAGCTCCCCGTGCACGTGGCGCATGCGGTAGCATGTAAAGCGTACACGAGCGACGCTGAGCGCGTAAGTGAGCGCACCAAAACAGACGCAAGCGTACATGCGTGTACGCTCCCACTCCTCACCAATTACGCCGCGGCACAGCGTTACACTGCGACTCTTCCTACTCCTGGCAAAGCACAGGCTGCTACGGCAAGCCTTATGCAATGGGGAATCCCCACTTGCATGCAGCGGGACTATGCGTGGGTGGACAATACGAGCGAGAGAGATGGAGAGATCGCTCTCCAGTATAAATAGGCCCAGCGCAGTACGGAGAGTACGCATTTGCTCACCGAACAGACACGGCTTGCAAGCTCCGCTACGGCTTGCCTGCTCGAGTACAGATGTAATATAGTTGCGTCAATAAAATCATTAACATTATAAATTCTTTTTAATAATAAAATTTTTTTAGAATCAAATCCTTTCACCCTCTCTACCCACCTACACCTCTCCCAGGCTCAAACAAACGGCTCGAAAGACCGGTTTGCATAGATCCATTCTACCCCCACGGCTGAGGGGAAGAGCGCTTTCGGGCTCCCAACCATACACCCGCCGTATCTTCGGCTCGAACAGACGGCTCGAAAGATCTGTCTGCTTAGACCCTCATCCTCCAGCGGCTGAGTGGAAGGGCGCCTTGGGGCTCCCGACCATACACCCGTACCTCCCTGGCTCGAACAGACGGCTCGAAAGACCTGTCTGCCTAGACCTGTCCAATATTTATCATTTGGTTGCATGCGATTTTCAGATAAAGAGCCTGTGTCCAACACGAACCGCGTGCAGTAGTTTCCTTTGATATATTAGATTAATACATTTCTTTATTAACACAGTAGAGTCACTCCCTACACGTTACATGCCCTAATATCCCTTAAATTATAGCAATCATTTGCGAGATCCAGTAAGCCGTAAAATATATTAATATTTAGTTCAAAATATTTAGGTATAGGCTGTATAAAAAATAAATTACGTTTCTGTTTATTGGTAATCTCAAACTGTATCTGACTTTTGTAAATATTGTAAATAAGTTACGTATTAGTAGAAGCTTTAGTTTTTGACAATTCCCAACTCTCTGAAATCAACCTATGCATGACGTTGGACCTATCTAACATTATCTCTCATGAAAGGTCGACATAGCGGTAGGCTTGAATCCCTCTATATAATCGGTCTATAATGCTGTAGGCTGTAACGCTGTAATCCAAAGATGTAACGCCAAGGTGTAACGCAAAGATCTAACGCAAAGATGTAACGAAAAAATGTAACGCAAATATGTAACGCAAATATATAACGCGAAGAAGTAATGTAGCGAAAGAGAGAGAGAGAGAGAGCTAGAGAGAGAGAGAGAGAGAGAGCGAGAGAGAGAGAGGGCGTGTAGGATGTCCGGCCTGGTAGGTTATGGGGGTTGGCAGCAGAACTGCTCGGTTCAGTTAAGGCTTGGCGCTCCAGGAGGTACGATGATGATCCTAAGATCCAAGAGGTACGATGATGATCCTAAGATCCAGGAGTTACGATGATGATCCTAAGATCCAGGATTAGGATAGATAGCGAGTGGGTACTAGGTGACGGGTGGTGGGTACTGGGTACTGGATCACGAGTGGTAGTTATTGGCTAGTGAGTACTGGAAGGGGAAGAGAGTATGGTTTTACTAATTAATTATTTCATTAAAATCTCCTATTATATTAAAAGGTTAACAGTCTGCGGACGGTGGTCTGTGGTCATCCAGCCCCCTCACTCAAATGTATATAAAAACAAATATTTTAAATAATTTCACATAAAATTTATAATTTTTGTACATACTATATTTATAGTTTATAAATTTGATATATATTTGATCAAGGAGAGCGAGAGCGCTCCGAAGGCAAGTATAGAAGAAGCTTGAAGGAGCGACCCGTGCTACATAGAAGAAGCCTGAAGGAGCTACCCGTGCTACATATACATTGAAATGGGTGTGCGAGAAATTCAATGCGCGTATACATGTCTGCATTAGTTTAAACTATAAAATAGATTACTCTCAATCGAAAGCCATTTCATTGCTCTCCTCAAATCAAAAGATTTTATTTAAAAAGATTATGTCGTTCAAAAGATATAGAGAGCTGAATTTTGTTATGTGCTCTTTCATTTCCGAACTTTTCTTCTCCTTATTCCGGCGTTCGGTTTGCAGCTCTTACGATACTTCCGATTGTGTATAGCATATCGTAGTAAATAAACTCACTCGACTCGAAAAGAACGAGAGAGAGAGTTACATATAACAACCACAAAATTGAGACTCTACAATAACCTCAAAATATTGTCGTATACTATTTTTATTATCTCCTTATATATACACGACTCGAAGAGAGAGAGAGAGAGAGAGAGAGAGAGAGGGAGAGAGAGAGAGAGAAGAATATAACAAAAAAAAATAACAAAAAAATAACAAAAGTGGTATTTGAAAAGGCGAAAGAGATAGAGAGAGAAAAGAATATATAAAAAACGAACAACCACAATTGTAATTCTAAAAAATAACCTCGAAATATGGCATGGTAATATATTATTTTTATAATTCAAATCAGCTGATGGCATGGCATCATATTCTTTTATATATAGATAAGTATTATTTTTATACTAGAAGATGTATCATGTAAAAAATATATAATACAATAAAAAATCGATACTTTGTGTAATCTTTTTCATTTTCAGATTATACAATTCTCAGTCTTTGGGGAATATACATATGATATTGAAAATAATAAAATAAATGAAACTGAGTCAAAATTGAATTTAGCAGGGAGAATTGCTATATATCGAGACTCAAACTGTATTGATTATAGTCATTCCCAGAAACGTGAGTGTAATATGACAGAATGAAATATTTTCAAATTTTGAATACATTTTTTTATCACCATCTAAATTTGTATGAATTTTATTGTTGATGGTATAGCATGCTTCTGAATGTTAGATGCAATTTTGGAATATATACTACTACTGAACGAATTCCATCAGTCTTCATAGAGTATTATAAACATCTGCCTGAAGAAATGGAAACCTACAAGCGTAATCTACAAGAAAATAACGTAGAAATAACGTAGAAATATCCTGATTTGATTCTTCAATGAGTATGCAAGATCCAAATGATTCTCAAAATGTAACAAAGCTGTTAGGAAGCAACAACTAAAACGTTTATTTAGACAGTATTGCACTCAAAGTACGAAAAAAGTATTATGTTTTGAAGTAAGTTCTTCATAATAAGAAAAGAAAATTGTGATTTTAATAGATCATTTATATAAAAAATGACATCTAATCAGTGTTTTGTGTAATAAATAAAATAAAATACCGGTATGATCTATTGCATGAAGTGTTTATAATCATACAACTTCTACTTAAAATCAGTTTAAAATGTTTTGAGGATAGCTCAATAAATAATAACGACTTATGAGGTTCATAAACTTCATAATAAGCTTTTGCATAGAAGAAAATATTGCTGAGCGGCGCGTGAGGTTATAAATATACAATATAATTTTCAGTGTTTTGTCTAATAATAAATAAAATATAGAACTGGTATGACATGTTACATGAAGTGTTTATAATCAAATTTTAAAACATCTATTAAAAATCAGTTGCAAATGTTTTGAACATAGCCCAAGTGTGTATTAATAAATAATTGCATGTTATGAGCTTCATAAACTTGGTAATAAGCTTTTGCATAGAAGAAAATATTGCTGAGTGACACGCGAGGTTATATTCTAAATATACAATATAATTTGCAGTGGTTTGTGCAATAATAAATAAAAAGCCATTGTTACTCGTACCAAAGATTGATAAATAACGTTAAATGATGTACAAATAAGGATTTACAACAATTTTATGAAAAATAATTGATGTACAAATAAGAAATTAACTAAATATCATACAATTTATTAACACTGTAAAGATAAGAAGAATAATTAACAAATAATAGAGTAAACATGTAATCCTAACCTATACGATATGACGGAGTTCCAGGATAAAATACGGAGAAAATAAGAATCTCGGTTCTCCGTATTCTATCGAACTCGTTTGACTCTCGTTCCCGCGAATTCACGCATCTCGAGCGTTTGTTGATATCGCTCGAACGATGTATTCGCGATCTGCGCGGGGGACTGCGCGACTTGGGCGGTTACAAAGTCGCGCTCGATTCATTTTTGAATCAGATTCTCTCGGGCTGTCAAACCGCGTGTACGCGAGTTAATTTGATCGTCCGCGAAGAAAACGGTATCGTGCGTCCTCACCGGTGCAGAGCAGCGCCCGTACACGTACCGACCACGAAGAGCAGCGCACGTGAGCAATCCGAGCCACTCCTGGGGTCCGAAGCATCTGTAGGTGAACGCTGGACGTTAGGACTCGGCCTGAACACTTCGAAGTCGACCGGAGGATAAGACCTGATGCAGGAGCGGATTCGTGAGCGAGCGACGAGAGGAGTGCACTCCTCTCCCGGTAAGCCTCTTTGTACTTCCCGCGCAGCGATTTATTTGTGTATATTCGACTCGCAGCGGCGAGTGGCCGGTCATGCGTTCACCGGTCCAGCGAAAATAGATACCTTGATCCGCCCGCGCCGAGCGGCGGATCCCGTCTTCTTGTCGGCGCGCAACGCGACGAGTTTTTGATGTAAATGATTAATTAGAATAGACCTTGTTATTGTGCTGTGAAATAATTGAAGCTATTCTTCATTTATCGACCTTAATCTAACCTTCTCCCGGATACCGCCGCCTCCGCGGGAAAACGACTCCGCTGGTCGTTTTCATGTCTGAGCGTAGCGGCCGCCGCTTTACTCTTTGAACGCGCGCTTTTAACTCAGCGATCTAATTAGTTGGAAAGCGAAGTTCGCGTGCGATCTTCGCGTTGTTTTGGGATTCCAGGAGCAGATCCCCGGGCAAGTCATTTTAGTCTGACACCCGCGGCACCGTGTCCTAGGGCATCGCTGGCCTGTGGCTTTTTGGGATCTTACCCCAGAAGTCATCCCGTTACAACGAAAATAATAGCCTAGGGAATTTGATAACGCAACTAAATTCAGATCGATTCTTGCTTTCCGCAGTATAGTGTAACTATGCAATACGCTATACTGACAGCTGTACCAGTGACGTCCTGTATACCGAGAGTCTGCAGTACGATAATGTTCTACTGCTGGTGTACTTATAAGAGCTGTGTCAATGCTGTGTCGGCTTTTCCTGTGCTGTGATTGTGCAGTGCCGATGCAGCACCGTCGCCTTTTTTATACTGCGTATGTAAATATAAGAATAGATTATTAGAATGAAAGTGTAGAAGATCAACAAGACTTCGGTGCAGCAGCGGCACTGCAACAACTGACACAGCACTGGCACAGCTCTTATATACATTCACCTTACCGCAACATCGCTGATTCAAATCGTTTCTTCATATAGCGAGTGAACTCGCACTCACTTTGAATCTCAAACGCGATCAATGCAATGCTAATCAATTACTGAACGACAAATTCATAAAGAAATATACGATATTAGCAATAGGAATTTTTATGTTTTTTAAACATATTCTAAATAATTTTAATTTTTCCTAAAATTAATATCTCCACAATTATATGAGCATAGAGTTTCGTGTGCTCTTAAAGAGATAGCCATCCCTCTCGTTATCGAACATCAAAAAGCTTGATCTACGTAAGCGTAGAGTTTGATGTACTCCTAGACAAATAACAATCCCTCTCGTTATCAAAATTAATATCACCAACAATATATGAGCGTAGAATCTGGTGTGCTCTTAAAGGGATAACCATCGCTCTCGTTATCGAAAATAACATCTCCTGCACTATATGAGCGTAGAGTCTGATCTGCTCCTAAAGAGATCACGATCCCTCTCGTTATCGAAAAACAAAAAGCCCTACCTAGGTAACCGTAGAGTTTGATGTACTACTAGAGAAATAACCGTTCCTCTCGTTATCAAAATTAATATATCCACTATATGCACTATATGGGCATAGAGTTTGGTGTGCTCTTCAAAAGATAACCATGCCTCTCGTTATCAAAAATCAAAAAGCCTGACCTACGTAGACGTAGAATTTGATGTACTCCTGGAGGAATAACCATCCCTCTCATTACCAAAACTAATATCTCCTGCACTATATGAGAGTAATGTTTGGTGTGCCCTTAAAGAGATAAACATCCCTCTCCTTATAGAAAATCAAAAAGTCTGATCTACATAAGCGTAGCGTTTGATGCATTCTTAAAGAAATAACCATCCCTCTCGTTATTAAAATTAATATCACCTGCACTATATGAACGTACAATTTCGTGTGCTCTTGAAGAGATAACGATCCCGCTCGTTATCGAAATTAATATCTCCTGCACTGTATGAGCGTAGAGTTCGGTGTGCTCTTAAAGAGATAACCGTCCCTCTCGTTATAGAAAATCTAAAAGCCTGATCTACGTAAGCGTAGCGTTTGATACACACCTAGAAATATAAACATCCCTCTCGTTATCAAACTTAATATCACCTGCACTATCTGAGCGTAGAATTTTGTGTGCTCTTAAAGAGATAACCATCCCTCTCGTTATCGAAAATCGAAAAGCCTGACCTATGTAAGCGTAGGGCTTGATGTAGTACTAAAGAAATATCCACGCCTCTCGTTATCAAAATAAATATCTCCGTTATGAAATTTAATATCTCGTAAACTATATGAGCGTAGAGTTTGGTCCCTGCTAAAAATAATCTTTTGCTTTATCCAGAGATTAGTCACGTATCAAATCACATGCCTAGTCATATATCTATCAGCATGATAAAATAGGGCTGATTAATCACCTTCCCGTCACTTAATTAAGTATGTACTTGATTACATGATTACGGAAAAAAATATTAGTTCTGTATTATTCGTTACAGGATTTAGCATATTATTTAGCACGTGAAATAGAATGTATTAAGACAGATGATTGCGGACGTAATTTCACTTATGAGTTCGTATGTGGCTTACTAAAAAAAATGATACTTTATTGCTCGTCACGTCGTTAGACATATAATTTAGCCTATGTTTTAGTACGTATACAGGCAGATAATAAGCAAGTGATTTTGCATATGATTTTGTACATGATCACAGAAAAATGGTAGGTCTGCATTATACATTCCGTGATTCAGTATATTACTTAGCATGTGTGACAGAACGTATTTAGACACATGATTATGCATATGATTTCATACGTGATTTTGTACTTGACTTACCAAAAAAAATATTATACTTCATTGCTCATCATGTCGTTATGCATATGATTTTGAACACGATTACGGAAAAATTTTGTGTCTGAATCATTGAAGAACGTGATTCAGCATGTTATTTGGAAATGAAGTAGAACATATTTTTTTGCTAAGTCACATACATAATCATGTGTGAAATCACGTGCATAAACATTTGTCTAAATACGTACTATTTTATATGCTTAATAATATGCTGAATCACATACTGAGTAATTGAGACACAAAATTTTTCCATAATCATGTTATAAAGCATACGCAAAGACACTTGCTTAATTATGTGCGTGAACCAATTCTAAACCGGTCATGAATCACATACTTAATCAAGTGACGGGAAGGTGATTAATTAGCCCTATTTTATCATGCTGATAAATATATGACTAGGCATGTGATTTGGTACGTGACTAATCTTGGGATAAAGCATAAGATTATTTTTAGCAGGGGATCTCTTAAAGAGATACCCATCCCTCTCGTTATCGAAAATCAAAAAGCCTGACCTACGCAAGCATAGAGTTAGATAGATGTACTACTAGAGAAATAACCACCCATCTCGTTATCAAAATTAATATCTCCTAATCTATATGAGCGTAGACTTTGGTGTGCACATAAAGAGATAACCGTCCCTCTCGTTATAGAAAATCTAAAAGCCTGATCTACGTAAGCGTAGCGTTAGACGTACTCCTAGAAACATGACCATCCCTCTCGTTATCAAACTTAGTATCACCTGCACTATATGAGCGTAGAAATTGGTGTGCTCTTAAAGAGATAACCATCACTCTCGTTATCGAAATTAATATCTCATGCACTATATAAGCGTAGGGACTGATGTGCTCCTAAAGAGATAACGATCCCTCTCGTCATCGAAAATTAAAAAGCCTGACCTACGTAAGCGTAGAAATCGATATACTCCAAGAGAAATAACCATCCCTCTCTTTATCAAAATTAATATCTCCTGTACTATATAAGCGTAGAGTTTGATGTTCTCCTAAAGAGATACCAATCCCTCTCGTTATCGAAAATCAAAAAGCCTCACCTACGTAAGCGTAGAGTTTGATGTATACCTAGAGTAATAACCATCCCATCCGTTATCAAAATTAATATGTCCTGCACTATATGAGAGTAGAGTTTGGTGTGTTCATAAAGAGATACCAATCCCTCTCGTTATCGAAAATCAAAAAGCCCCACCTACGTAAGTGTAGAATGTGATGTACACCTAGAGAAATAACAATCCCATCCGTTATCAAAATTAATATCTCCTGCACTATATGAGCGTGGAGTTTGGTGTGCTCATAAAGAGATAGCCATCCCTCTCGTTATCGAAAAGCAAAACGCCTGACGTACGTAAACGTTGAGTTTGATGTACTACTAGAGAAATAACCATCCCTCTCATTATCAAAACTAATATCTCCTGCACTATATGAGAGTAATGTTTGGTGTGCATTAAAGAGATAACCGTCCCTCTCGTTACAGAAAATCTAAAAGCCTGATCTACGTAAGCGTAACGTTTGATGTACCCCTAGAAACATAACCATCCCCCTCGTTATCAAACTTAATATCACCTGCACTATCTGAACGTAGAATTTGGATTGCTCTTAAAGAGATAACCATCCCTCTCGTTATCGAAATTAATATCTTATGAACTATATAAGCATAGAGACTGATGTGCTGCTAATGAGATAATGATCCCTCTCGGTATCGTAAATCAAAAAGCCTGGCCTACGTCAGAGTAGAGTTCGATATACTCCTAGAGAAATAACCATCTCTCTCGTTATCAAAATTGATATCTCCTGCACTATATGAGCGTAGAGTCTGATCTACTCGTAAAGAGATACCGATCCCTCTCGTTATCGAAAATCAAAAAGCCTGACCTACGAGAGCATAGAGTTAGATAGATGTACTACTAGAGAAATAACCACCCATCTCGTTATCAAAATTAATATCTCCTAATCTATATGAGCGTAGACTTTGGTGTGCACTTAAAGAGATAACCGTCCCTCTCCTTATAGAAAATCTAAAAGCCTGATCTACGTAAGCGTAGCGTTAGACGTACTCCTAGAAACATGACCATCCCTCTCGTTATCAAACTTAGTATCACCTGCACTATATGTGCGAAGAAATTGGTGTGCTCTTAAAGAGATAACCATCCCTCTCGTTATCGAAATTAATATCTCATGCACTATATAAGCGTAGGGACTGATGTGCTCTTAAAGAGATACCAATCCCTCTCGTTATCGAAAATCAAAAAGCCTCACCTACGTAAGCGTAGAGTTTGATGTATACCTAGAGTAATAACCATCCCATCCGTTATCAAAATTAATATGTCCTGCATTATATGAGAGCAGAGTTTGGTGTGTTCATAAAGAGATACCAATCCCTCTTGTTATCGAAAATCAAAAAGCCTCACCTACGTAAGCGTAGAGTTTGATGTACACCTAGAGAAATAACAATCCCATCCGTTATCAAAATTAATATCTCCTGCACTATATGAGCGTAGAGTTTGGTGTGCTCATAAAGAGATAGCCATCCCTCTCGTTATCGAAAAGCAAAACGCCTGACGTACGTAAACGTTGAGTTTGATGTACTACTAGAGAAATAACCATCCCTCTCATTACCAAAACTAATATCTCCTGCACTATATGAGAGTAATGTTTGGTGTGCATTAAAGAGATAACCGTCCCTCTCGTTACAGAAAATCTAAACGCCTGATCTACGTAAGCGTAGCATTTGATGTACCCCTAGAAACATAACCATCCCCCTCGTTATCAAACTTAATATCACCTGCACTATCTGAACGTAGAATTTGGATTGCTCTTAAAGAGATAACCATCCCTCTCGTTATCGAAATTAATATCTCATGAACTATATTATCGCAGAGACTGATGTGCTCCTAAAGAGATAATGATCCCTCTCGGTATCGAAAATCAAAAAGCCTGGCCTACGTAAGAGTAGAGTTCAATATACTCCTAGAGAAATAACCATCTCTCTCGTTATCAAAATTGATATCTCCTGCACTATATGAGCGTAGAGTCTGATCTACTCCTAAAGAGATAACGATCCCTCTCATTATCGAAAAACAAAAAGCCCTACCTAGGTAACCGTAGAGTTTGATGTACTACTAGAGAAATAACCATTCCTCTCGTTATCAAAATTAATATATCCTGCACTATATGGACGTAGAGTTTGGTGTGCTCCTAAAGAGACAACCATGCCTCTCGTTATCAATAATCAAAAAGCCTGACCTACGTAAACGTAGAGTTTGATGTACACCTAGAGAAATAACCATCGCTCTCGTTATCAAAATTAATATCTCCTCCACTATATGAGCGTAGAGTGTGATCTACTCCTAAAGAGATAACGATCCCTCTCATTATCGAAAAACAAAAAGCCCTACCTAGGTAACCGTAGAGTTTGATGTACTACTAGAGAAATAACCATTCCTCTCGTTATCAAAATTCATATCTCCTTCACTATATGAGCGTAGAGTTTGGTGTGCTCTTAAAAAGATAACCATGCCTTTCGTTATCAAAAATCAAAAAGCGTGACCTACGTAAACGTAGAATTTGATGTACTCCTGGAGAAATAACCATCCCTCTCATTACCAAAACTAATATCTCCTGCACCATATGAGAGTATTGTTTGGTGTGCTCTTAAAGGGATAAACATCGCTCTCCTTATAGAAAATCAGAAAGTCTGATCTACATAAGAGTAGCGTTTTATGGATTCCTACAGAAATAACCATCCCTCTCGTTATCAAAATTAATATCACCTGCACTATATGAACGTACAATTTGGTGTGCTCTTGAAGAGATAACCATCTGCCTGGTTATCGAAATTAATATCTCCTGCCCTATATGAGCGTAGAGTCTGATGTGTTCGTAAAGAGATAACGATCCTTCTCGTTATCGAAAATCGAAAGCCTCTAGTACGTAAGCGCACAGTTTGATGTACTCGTAGAGAAATAACTATCCCTTCCGTTATCAAAATTAATATCTCCTGCACTATATGAGCGTAGAGTTTGGTGTGCTCTTAAAAAGATAACCATGCCTCTCGTTATCAAAAATCAAAAAGCCTGACCTACGTAAACGTAGAATTTGATGTACTCCTGGAGAAATAACCATCCCTCTCATTACCAAAACTAATATCTCCTGTACTATATGAGAGTACTGTTTGGTGTGCTCTTAAAGAGATAAACATCCGTCTCCTTATAGAAAATCAAAAAGTCTGATCTACATAAGCGTAGCGTTAGATGCATCCCTAAAGAAATAACCATCCCTCTCGTTATCAAAATTAATATGACCTGCACTATATGAACGTACAATTTGGTGTGCTCTTGAAGAGATATCCATCTCTCTGGTTATCGAAATTAATATCTCCTGCACTATACGAGCGTAGAGTCTGATATGCTCAAAAAGAGATAACGTTTCCTCTCGTTAAAAAAATCGAAAGCCTGACGTACGTAAGCGTAGAGTTAGATGTACTACTAGAGAAATAACCATCCAAATAACCACCCATCTCATTATCAAAACTAATATCTCCTAAACTATATGAGCGTAGAGTTTGGTGTGCTCTTAACGAGATAACGGTCCCTCTCGTTATAGAAAATCTAAAAGCATGATCTACGTAAGCGTAGCGTTTGATGTACCGCCAGAAACATAACCATCCCTCTCGTTATCAAATTTAATATCACCTGCATTATCTGAGCGTAGAATTTGGATTGCTCCTAAAGAGATAACGATCCGTCTCTTTATCGAAAATCAAAAAACCTGACCTACGTAAGAGTAGAGTTCGATATACTCCTAGAGAAATAACCATCCCTCTCCTTATCAAAATTAATATCTCCTGCACTATATGAGCGTAGAGTTTGATGTTCCCCTAAAGAGATACCAATTCCTCTCGTTATCGAAAATCAAAAAGCCTGACCTACGTAAGCGTAGAGTTTGATGTACACCTAGAGTAATAAACATCCCATTCGTTATCAAAATTAATATCTCCTGCACTATATGAGCGTAGAGTTTGGAGTGCTCTTAAAGAGATTAACCTCCCTCTCGTTATCGAAAATCGAAAAGTCTGACCCATGTAAGCGTAGGGCATGATGTACTGCTAAAGAAATAACCGCGCCACTCGTTATCAAAATTAATATCGCCCTTATGAAATTTAATATCTCCTAAAATATATGAGCGTAGAGATTGGTGTTCTCTTGAAAAGATAACCATCCCTCTCGTTATCGAAAATCAAAAAGCCTAACCTAATAGAGAAATAACTACCCATCTCGCTGTCAAAATTAATATGACCTAAACTATATAAGTGTAGAGTTTGGTGTTCTCTTAAAGAGATAGCCATCCCTCTCGTTATCGAAAATCAAAAAGCCTGGCCTACGCAAGCGTAGAGTTAGATGTACTACTACAGAAATAACCACCCATCTCGTTATCAAAATTAATATCTCCTAAACTATATGAACGTAGAGTTTGGTGTGCTTTTAAAGAGATAACCGTCCCTCTCGTTATAGAAAATCTAAAAGCCTGCTCTATGTAAGCGTAGCGTTTGATGTACTCCTAGAGAAATAACAATCCCTCCCGTTATCAAAATTAATATTACCAGCACTATATGAGCATAGAATCTGGTGGGCTCTTAAAGAGATAACCATCCCTCTCGTTATCGAAATTAATATCTCCTGCACTATATGAGCGTAGTGTCTGATCTGCCCCTAAAGAGATAACGATCACACTCATTATCGAAAAACAAAAATCCTGATCTACGTAAGCGTAGAGTTTGATGCACTACTAGAGAAATAACCTTTCCTCTCGTTATTAAAATTGATACATCCTGCACTATATGAGCGTAGAGTTTGGTGTGCTCTTAAGAGGACGTCGGATATCGGCAGTAGGAATCTGTTTTACCATAACCTCAAAACACTTCATTTTTGGCTTTTCATTAAATATCCTAAACATTTTGACTAAAAAAAGACTTGTCCCCCATTCAATTTTTATTGATGAATATAACGAGATGATTCTCCAATCTTGAAAGCTTTTTGTTTTCTCAAAAACTTGGAACTACGTTGCGCTATGTGTAAGTCTTATGGGGTTGATGAGGTGACTGCTCCATTTGACTAATTAAAAAATTCAGCAACACTTTTCACGGAAAGAGATAGTTCTCCCCCCTAGATAAAATGTTGGAGAATATTATCGTAATTATTTTATATTATAAAAGTTAATAATCTCAGAGGAGACTTGGAAATACAAAACGAACTGTCAAGAAGTAGATAAATGAACTTCTTTACCATTTGAAATATTGATTTTTAATGTATTTAGTGGCCGCGAGAGGGCGATGTAGACATTTTGTGTCTAAACAAGAAACAATAAGTACCTAGGGTTTTTTTTCATGCAACAGTATCTTTAAATTGACGCAAACTTGATTTTAATAAAATTATATGTTACAGCATATTAATTAAACAAACGTTTTTATTATATAACTTTTCAATTTTAATAATAAATTTAAAATATTTCTTATTACAACACTTTCATTTTTATTGAATCATCTCCATAATAAAATAATCATATAAATAATCATTCAAGGACAACGTTCTAAAAGTAGATTTACTTTTCGTTGATAAAAAGTCGATATTAGGAAACTTCTAAAAGAGGCTACCGTCAAAGTAGTTGTAATCCCTCTACATACTTATCGACATTTTTTAATTTATTATACCATCATTTATAAATTTTGCTCTTTAACTTCTGAAATAAAATGCAATAAAAATGGTTAAGAAAAAATAAAAATTGTTTTAAAATAACTAAAAATGTGAGACTAGCTTTTTCTCGTCAACCGTCAATCTAACGTTTCATGGGAACTGCTGCTATAGTAAGACCAAGCCATTAGACGTTGTACCAGCAAATTTTTTACGACAATTCTGAACTATTCAAGAAAATATGTTTTTAATGTAATTTAATTGGCTATAAGTAGTTTTAATTGAAGGATAGGCTAAAATGTAGTGAATATTGTTTATGCTATTTTTCTTTCAAATTATTTAATATTAACATTCATATGTTATTTTTCTTCATAATTATCTCATGTTGATTCATCCTGCTTCTGTTTTTAACTTATACTGCTATATTGAATAAAATCGTATTGATTGATCAGAAAAAATTAACTCGAGATTTTTATTCAGCCTCATGCAAGTAAACAGAACAATCGGATTAGTTATATCGCAACACAAAACAGAAAAAATTATTTTTTAGTCATACTCGACTATAATCGAATGAAAAATGCAAACAATTTCGATAACTTCAACTTCAAGAATTGAAATTGTTTTATATACAAGAGATATTAAAGTATTCAAAATCATGTACTCTTAGTAGTCATTGTCTTCTTAAATCTTAATACGTTGTATTATAATGTTATTTCGATACTTGAATCGCAAATATAAAAGAAAATAATGTAAAAATCGTCATATTAGTTCCTTGGCGTTTGGTTTGTGTTGCCCGGTGCTACGGGCATCTCGCAGACTCGTGTAGTTTATCGTTGGGGGCTGTAGAATCGTTAAGTGAATATTACTAATTGTTAGTAATAATAATAATAACAGTAAGTGTAACAGAAGATTTAAATGTACATAGCGAAATAAAATCCTTTACTTGAATTTCATGTTTAAGGATTGATGCCTTCAAAATTAGTAATCAAGTGTCTTCTGTATTCCTTAACTGGTGAAGTATTATCTACAACCTCTACCAGTTTCAAGAAAATTGGGGTTCCGAAACCCTGAGCCTCTCCTAGTCAGTGAAAATTAAAAATAATTTCATAAAAATACTGCTGTTTGAGAATGAGTTTCTGGGGGAGAAATAAATGAGTGGGACACTTGATTTTAATATAAAATAAAACTATTTGACTTTATTCAAAGTCCGTTGTGTCCTGTTGACTACATTAGTATGGCATGTAGTGGTAAATTAGGTTTCTTGCACCACAAGCTGGATCAGGTAGCCCTACCGCATCTCAGATACACTGTTATCACAGGGCCTTAAGAATTCCTTGACATTGCATATCCTGAAATTACAATAAAATAATGAGCAATTGTGATAATAATTAATTAAATTTAAGAGCAGGTACCCAAAAACGTGGAAAGCCCTTGTGCCTTGATAAAAGAAATGATAAGTGCTGACAGGTGACACAAGTACTATAATAGGCTTAGTTGTACTAAAATGTTTTGCAAACAGCGATAACTGAGGGCAAGATTCAAACACTACATTAAGGTTGAAATTCAAAAGACACAACAGATCTAACTAGTGGCACAAGCAACAAGGCACTTTAAATTGAAAAACTAACCAAGATTATGGCTAGCCAATGCCATGTAATGGTGTCATATTTATTACAACCTTACATTTTATAATTAGCAAATGTTAAAGATATAAAATATAATTGAAACGATCTTACCCCAAAATGTCTGCCTTTGGAATACTCCCTTGACAAGTTAGATCCACAGCAGCCTGGACGCGATGCTGATGCAAAGTTCCCACCAAGCAGCAACTGAAGCAATCTCCCAATGCAGGTGAAGGCATAAGTTATCACCCCCTAAATCGAACACACGTAAGCTGGGTTATTATTTATTAATAGGATAGTTTCCATGAACAAAGAAGTGTGGACTTCTTCTGGCTAACAATCTAAGAGCTCTCCATCCAAAATTGCCGTCATTGACTTTTCTGTTAATTAGATAACATTGTACAATTTGAATATTTTACATTTGGTATGATAATCAGTTAATGCATTAAATAAATCAAAACTTACTTATATTCTTCTTCTACTCCAGCAGCTGGATGTAGCTGTACAATATCTTCTTCAAAATATGTTTCTAATGATGGTAGGAAATCTTGGTCTTTAGATTTACAGGATTCCAGATTATTGAGACATAAATTCCACAACTTTGTTAATTCAGGACTAAAATAGGAAAAGGAGGATTAGGTCTATTTATCAAGTGGTTTGCAAATTTATAAGTACTTACTTTCCCATATAAAATTTCCCAACTGATTGTGCATCTTTAATCATATCACAAATTCTTCGCCTTGGTCTCTTTGGTTTTCTTGCTTCTGTAGCCAGCTCTGCCAGTGGTCTTTTAAAAGCAGGGCATCCTTCATTTTTCCATGCATTTCAATATTCTTCTCGTTTTAGAATATGCTTTACTGATTCTGCAAAAATAGCTCCATCAGGTGAAGTTTCGGTAAGTAACAAATAAACTTGTTCTGCCGTTGAATTAGCCCATTCTATTTGATTTGTATTTAATTAATGTGTTTCCCTATAATGAAAATAATCAAAATATACTTTATATTCTAATATACCCCCATTAAAGATTACTTTATAGCAACAGAAATTTCTGCCATATCAATCTTAATATTTTATATTAAAAACATATTATTATTGACAGTTTTTAAGAGTTGATGCAAAGATAAACGACTAAGTTTATGCTTATTTTTAGACAAATTTATTGAACAACAAAGACAAAATTTGAAAAACAAGGTGTCATAATAATTAAATCCAAAATATGGTCTTCCACTTTTTTAAATTTTGCCTTTGTTTTCTAATGAATTTATAAGTAATTTGGCATGGATTTGTTAACTCATTAGTTTGTCTCTGTGCATGAACTCTCAAAACTTAAGAAACGATAAATAATATATTTTTAAAATAAAACATCAAGACCTCTATAGCAGAAGTTTCAATCAATATAAGGCTTCCTGTTAAAAAGTAGAGTATAAATGACTTACGATTTGAACTTCTCAGTGCTGTTTAAATACTGAAATAAAATTAAAAACTGGAGTAAAATAAATCGTCTAAAGTTTGTGTCAATAGTTGCAGTTATAATAATTTCTCATTAGTCAAATATTTTGCAAAGTAATGCGTTTCTTTTAGACGTCCTTTTATTGATATCTCAATTTTTGACTGGTCTAATGCATAAACATTAGAAGCATGCTGTAATCAAAAGATAAATTAAATATGATTATTTTTTTTAAATAAGAGATTTTTTTGTAGGTCTCCTAAAAAATTACAACTTACAGTTGAGAAAACTTTCCAATGCATTTTATTATAACACTGATTTGGATTTCTGAAGAAATCTTGTAAAGCCCAAAATTTCCTGTATAAATTATAATCTATAGACACCTTACTGTCAACTTTTTCTTCCTCAACTTCCATTTGCTACGTAACTTTTTCTTCTGATTTTAATTCAAATTCAGTAACATTTTCTGTGTTGAATTCGTTTATAATATTAAGACCAGATCTTTCACAAAATGGAAAGAATTTTGCCAAGAATAGCAAAATTCTTCCGCACAATACAGTTTGTTGGGAACAAGAAAGCCATTTCAGGAGATCATTACACATTCTGAGTAAATTATTTTTACAACCACCAAAAAATAAATCTTCTTTCCAAGTGCTGACATTGTTTTCTACATAAGTAAACAATTCTTCGCAATGATCTAACATCATTGCATCAAACATATCACTGAGTAACATGACAGGTATACTAGTAGTTGCTAAGTCCTTACGACAAAGTTCAATACAAAATTTGATATGTTTCCACTGTGGGTATATTATTTGTTGCATTATTAGATAATATTATAACTAAGTGTCTAAGAGCTTGATCGACCACAGGTCTTCTGTCTTTATCATTGGCACACTGATCTACACATTTCTTCACAAATACCCCAGGATCTGATATTTTTAAACACTGTTGTAAGTGTTTCTGTAACAGAGTTAATATTATTAAATTATATCATTTATTTAACCAATCATAAAACTTTATACTAGTTTACTTGAAACAGTATAACCTAAAAAATCTTGGGTAAAATCTTTACTTACACTATAATATTTTCGCAAAGTCTCAAATGTCGTCATTGTAAATAAAATTTATTATCTACACATTTAACACTAATTGTTTCATAATTTTAGTTATTTTTAACTTCGTTAACGTTAATAAACGACTTTATTTTCGCCCGGTAAAAGTAACTCTGTGTTTTTGGTTACGATATATGCTAAGCTAAGCTCTTAGAGCATACATACATGGAGGGATGGAGGGAGCGTTGCGTGAGCGAAAAGCGTGATCGGCGTAGAGAGAGAGAGAATGAGTTTAGGTAGAGTCTGTCTCTCTCGCACAGTCTCTGTGATTGGTTCTTGCATTGCGCTTAGCCATTCAGCAGCGTGTGCGAGAGAGACAGACTCTACCTAAACTCATTCTCTGTCTCTCTCTACACCGATCACGCTTTTCGTTCACGCAACGCTCCCTCCATGTATGTATGCTCTAAGGCTAAGCTATATACAGCTATATTCGCCTATATGGAATAGGACCGTCGCAAACTCGCAAGTGGTGTCCCGGTACTCCCGGTCATGATGTAAAGGAGAATCTACATAATGTGCCGTGTGCCAAGATGGCGCCAAAGCACACGACTCTGAGCCAATCGGAGCCAATCGCCGGCTTGGAGGCTTTGCTCTGATTGGCTCAGAGTCATGTGCCTTGGCGCCATCTTGGCACACGGCACATTATGTAGATACTCCTTAATGAACGTGGCCAACGTAAAAAAAGTGATGGATGAAATCTGTCATTACAATAGCACTGTTTCGATTGGAAAAATAAATGAAATTAAATAATGTTCTTTTTTATTAAAAAATTACATTAATTTTACATTATTAATATTAATGGGAGGGCATAGTTCTATCATTACCGACCGAGCAATTGGCACAGTTTTAAGCTTATTAAAAATAAAATATGTAAGATCACAAAAAATCAAGAGAACACTTGGCTGCGGTTTTGAACGTTCTATCACCCAGTAAAAGTTTGAAGTCGAAATATCAAGTGGTTTTTGCAAAAACTTTGAACAAAACCAAATTCGGTTTCGTTCAGTTTTTGCAAAAACCACTTGATATTTCGACTTCAAACTTTTACTGGGAGTTAGAACGTTCAAAACCGCAGCGGTGTTTTCTCTTGATTTTTTGTGATATTACGTATTTTATTTTTAATAAGCTTGAAACTGTGTCAATTGCTCAGCCGGTAATGATACGGCTATGGCACCCCCTGAATTACATTAATTTCACATAGATAGCAGGTTCCATTAATAATAAAAATTATGTCCATATGGTCTAAAACGTCTTTGACCATATGACCTAAAACTTCTTTAGCCACTATAAAACCCTCGGCCCGTGCCCTGATCATTATTTTGCCTTTCTAGGGTCTCTCTGGCGCAGATCTCGCAATCCACGCAAATTTCTATTTTATTTCTTTCCTGTAAATAAAATTTTCATCATTATTTTCTTATATACACACCAATCAAATCGCGAATAAAATGATATCACAACAAATCCATCATTTTTTTAAGATAGGAGAGTTTTTCTCTGTGACATGAACTTACTTCTTTCAATGATTTTTCCAAGATCCTAATCTTTTCGTTGACATCTGTTATTTTGCCGTCCAACGATCTGTTACTTGACTTTATTTGATTTAATCTCTGAAAATAAAAAAAATATTTTATACCACGAGCGCCGAAAATCATACCAAAGTTGTGATTTAGAGGTTAGAGTGGTACAAATATTTTCTATCAAGGCATAAAGTGTGACTTTACGTCCTTGATACGAAAACTGTTATGTATATACTTACCGCTTCCAAAATCTTGATCTTCTCCTTTTGCTCTTTGGAGAAATCTATTTTTGACCGTTGAGCATCATGATCATTATCAACTTTTTTGCTTTGGCTCCTTGTAGATATATTAGACGTCTACAAAGAAAAATATAAATAAAATAATAATTAAAAATTAAATTATTGTATGCAATGGAATTACAATAATTACCCTGCTAGACATTCTGCTGCTCTCTCTTAAAATTTGATCTTCTGAGTAGGTTGCTGCAAAGCCTCCTCCGTATACCCTGTACCTAATCCCTCCTTGCACATTCATCGGCAAATGCCGAATCGGCTCCCGATTATTAAGACGCCAAGCGCAGGCCGATCGTTTAGCGGAATAATCGGGGTCAAACTACGCGAATTTCAGGCCACGGGTATAATAATAAAATATCCACACGGGGGTCTTTGCGCACGCGATTCCACGATCAGCTGCGCAGCGCGATAAGTTCGCCGGAGCAGCGCGCAGCAGAGGCTTTAATTAAGACGTTACCGCGATATAAGTGGTCCGCGCGTGTGTGTGGTCTTATCTGAAGCGAGTCGCGAGGGATTTCGGGAGGGAAGAAGCAGCAGGAGGAGGAAGGAGATGTTGATAAAGGCGTGAGAAATGGATGGTATAGTTGGGTAGTTTGAGGTTTCGGTGTGGTAATTGTTCGGAATTATCGGTTTTTAATGTTTTACAAACACGGGAGGAGAGGGTTTATAACATCATATTTATTCCTCTCTTTAAAAAATGATGGCCAGAAGTAGTGGCTCATTTAAAGACTCGATGTGATTGGTTATTTGAAAAAAGCACGAATATTGGAATTTTTTAAATTGAAAATGTGCTATATTTGAATTTTGAAACTCAAATACTTATAGAACTACTAAATAATTAAAATAGAATAAAAATATTTGATTTTTTGCTTAATAAATGTATCTAGTTATCTCATCATAACCTAATTAAAAGTAAATCATATTGAAAAGTGGTATTCATAACCGCAAAAACAAAATAGTATGCCGATACGCCACCACTCGTGCACACACTACTGCGCATGCGCAGTGATGTAAGATCGCTCACATCACGTGTCTACGGAAGCGCCATCTGACGTGAAATTGAGTGCGACGACGGAAATAGAAGCTGGAGCAGCTATCTTTCATCTATTAATACATGTTGTACATTTTTTGAGGTTAGGAAATCTGTCGTACATATAACAACGGCCGATAGAGCACTATGAACACATACAAAATAACTAGTTAATACATGCCTCCATTGATAATTTTTGCAGTGTTTCTGCCTTTGATTCCAACATATGGTACTTTCCCAGTAACTTTTTATTAACTTTATGGAGCTCGGCTATTTCCTAAAAGTAAAAAGGTACCATTAAGTATATTTTTATTTTAATTAAGGCCGTTGTTATATGTACGACAGATTTCCTAACCTCAAAAAATGTACAATTAATTAATTAATAAAAAGTTACTGGGAAAGTACCATATGTTGGAATCAAAGGCAGAAACACTGCAAAAATTAACAATGGAGGCATGTATTAACTAGTTATTTTGTATGTGTTCATAGTGCTGTATCTATCTGACATCTTTCCTTCTTACTCTATCTTTTCTTTTTCTCCTCCTCTGTTCATTGTCTATCCTTCTTTCACGCTTTCATTTTTCATCCTCTCCTTCTTTCCTCTTGTCATTTCTTTCTCGTTCTCTTCCTTCTGCGATTTTCCCTTCTTCTGTAGTCACTTCTATCTTTTTGCCCTTCTTTTGGCCTTCTCCTCTGCACTTACTTTCCAGACTTTGGACCACATATACACCTTTTCGTCAGGAACTTTTTCGGTTCTCTTACTTTCCACTTTCTTTCTCTGCTATTGGCATTGTTGTTTCCTCTCCACCTGCTTCACTTTCTGACACTCCTTTTTTATTACGTAGATTTCCTCTTCATCTTTTCTATTTCATCTTCTATCTCATCCTTTACTCTCTTCTGTTTTTGCATGCTTTTCTAAATTTTAAGTTACTATTAATTTAATTATCTAAATAATTTTTTAATATATTATATAACTGCAGGAAAGAGAAAGACCAAAGGAGTGCGTAGAATGCAAAATTAGAAAGAAGAGAGAAATGGAATATTACAACAAATTTGATGTACAGCCATGGTATCCAAGAGGTCAGTTCCGAGGAGCAAGGGGATTTCGACCATATTATAATAGAAATTATTCTACATATTATTATGAATATTAATCAATACAAATTTTCTGATGTTGAGTTTATTATTTATACACTGAGAAAAAAATTTCTTTGAATCAAAGAAAATTTCTTTGCGGGCAATCCATGAAATATTTCTTTGAATCAAGACAATATTACTTTCATTGAAAGTAATTATAAAGGGATATTTAAAGGGAATTATAATAAAGTGTTTTATAGATAAAGTTATAAAAGGAATTATAATTAATATCATGAATTTTGTTAATTATAAAATAATTAACTAAATTATTACATATGTTTTGTCTAACGCATATATAAGAATTTTGTTAATTACTTTATAATTAATGCACAAGCAAACTTTTGTAAGTTCATTTACTTGTTTATAAAAATAAATAAATTAAAGTAATAAAAAGGCAATATTATTTTACTAGAAATGAAATTGTTAACAATTTTAACATACACTGTGTTTTTCATTGAAAGTAATATTGTCTTGATTCAAAGAAATATTTCATGGATTGCCCGCAAAGAAATTTTCTTTGATTCAAAGAAATTTTTTTCTCAGTGTATAATTAAACATAGTGTATGTTAAAATTGTTAACAATTTCATTTCTAGTAAAATAAATATTGCCTTTTTATTACTTTAATTTGTTTATTTTTATAAACAAGTAAATGAACTTACAAAAGTTGGCTTGTGCATTAATTATAAAGTAATTAACAAAATTCTTATATATGCGTTAGACAAAGCATATGTAATAATTTAGTTAATTATTTTATAATTAACAAAATTCATGATATTAATTATAATTCCTTTTATAACTTTATCTATAAAACACTTTATTATAATTCCCTCTATAACTTTATTATATATAATATAAATATAATAGTAAATATTTATATAAATATAATATAAATATAATATTATATATATATAATAAAGTTATAAAGGGAATTATAATAAAGTGTTTTATAGATAAAGTTATAAAAGGAATTATAATTAATATCATGAATATAACTTTATCTATAAAACACTTTATTATAATTCCCTTTATAACTTTATTATGTATAATATAAATATAATATTATATATATATATATATATAAATATAATATAAATATATAAATACATACATCGGTACTATTGGGGTCCTAGAGTTTCTTACTCTGAGAGTTTACATTGGAATACCGGAACAAATACACTTGACTAAAGAAATAATGACCCTAAGGGTACCGTGATTCGCAGGGGGCCTGCGGCGCCCGCTTTTAGTACCGAAATTCCGGAACAAAAGCCCGGAAGAATACCTAAGATGTATTGTAGACGAAGCCTTATGGACCTCAAAAGTAGCGATAGATGCATCGTATTTTTGAAGCCGGTCCCCAAAAAAGAACAAGAGTCCCCAAAAGTAGCAATCTATGGTGTATATATACCCCAAAAGTACCAACACATATACCTATAATATTATATATATATAATAAAGTTATAAAGGGAATTATAATAAAGTGTTTTATAGATAAAGTTATAAAAGGAATTATAATTAATATCATGAATACACACACACACACACATACACACACATACACACACACGCGCACACGCACACGCACACACACACACACACACACACACGTCGTGCGCCAGGCAGAGGCTAATGGAAATTTAATTTTTTAACAAAGGAGACTTCGCGCACGCGCCAGTGATCCGCCTATATCCGGGAGCGTCGTGAATGTTAACAATCTGTTTATTCGAAAACCAGTCTCGCGACTCCAAAATATATATAATAAAAAAAGTTATGAAGGGGGAATTATAATGAATTAATGCAAATTTTCTGATGTTGCTTTTATTATTTATATATCGATGTAGGTATATAAGTTCTATCAGAGATAAATAGGTTCTATCAGTGCTACCAACATACTTGTTGCGGGTAATAACTGCCAACATTATTCACGGCCCCTACACATTGTATGCCATATGAATTTAGTACCACCACCCCTCTCCTAGCAGATGAAAATTGCCAAAATTCAATAAAAAAAATACCACAAGATAGGATTTAAACTGCTCCCTTCAATAGTATTTGTTATGGTATCTGCTGCCTTTAATTAATGCAAAAAAAATTTAATAAATTAATCATTTTTACATCTTTAATTAACCTGCTTTCAATAAAATAAAAATACCAGTAATCTGCTCCTAATCAATATTAAATTGCTCCACCATCAGATTTTTTAAAATCATTAGAGTTTTCAAGATAAAAATAAAAAACGTTTTATATGGCAAAGCTGCCGCCAGCTTTCTTCTAAGTTTGTTAATTTTGCCAAGTGTGTTAAGACAATTGACTAAAGAAATAATATCCCGCTTAGTATGGAAATTATAAATATCGACACTAAGAGGGATATTTTTTCTTTAGTCACTTATATCATCGTTAAAGATATAAAAATAGATTAACTCATTTAATTTTTTTTTCAATAATTAAATGGGAGCAGATATCATAACAAATATTTTTAGAAGGAGCAATTTTAATCCTATCTTTTGGTATTTTACTTTATTGGATTTTGGCAATTTTCATCGGTTGGAAGGGGGTGGTTTTAGTACCAGTAGACTCGTCCACTGATTGTTCAGGCCCTAGACACATAGGTGCGTTTGCTCGCGTTTGGCTGCAGTCAGCGGCGGTCGGCCGCGGTAGAGCGCACGCATTCGCTTCTCTCATTGGTTGGAAATGAGCTCAGCGGACGCGTACGCCTACAACGACCAGTGAGAGAAGCGAGCGCGTGCGCTTTTACCGCGGCCAACCGCGGCCGACCGCAGCCAAACGCGAGCAATCGAGCTTATGTGTCTAGGGCCTTATGCGGTAACGATCAACAATTCAGCGCCGCGGGGAAGTCTACGGGTACTAACCATAAGCTCATAACGGCATACGGCATGTAATGTGCAGGGGCCGTCAGTAGCAATCGGGAGTAACAACTCTTTGCTGTTTAATTGCACAAAAACTTTATCATATTGACGTGATAAATCAGCAAGTATAAATATTTTTAACAATTTTATGGATAACCATTCATGGGGCTATCTGTTAACCTTTAGAGGACGGGATGGCCCCTATACGGGCCATGCCCATGATCGACCCTTTACATGTGTTAGTTTTGAGATGTGAGACATCACAAAAACTCGATTTCTATAGAAAAGTGAGAGAAAACAGTAAACCCAAATCCCCGTCCTCTAAAGGTTAAGGGACCTAAAAGGCATAAGCAACATCTGTTCAAGAAAAAGTCTTCTCGGAATTCTTGGAGAAAAAAGTATGTAACACTTTCTTATGTACATAAAAGTTTCTGTATCATCCGAATCATTTATATCATCTTTTAATGTATACAGTAGTAATGTGATAGAAATTGAAAGACAATATCTTTAGCAGAAAAGCGCTTGTTTTTGTGTATACATAAAACATATTTCCGGGAAAAATTACTATAACTTTTATCGTTATATTTTAATGGCGATCATGTCTAATAATGCAGATAATAATCTGCATTATTAGACATGATCGCCAGTTCTAGTCAAAATTTGAGCGGAAATTCTGGATTTTCACGCAGTTGCACGATGATGTTATACTTAACGGTACATTGTTTTTCGCGGAAAAACCTAATTTCGCGGAACTTATCTCGGAGGTCTCTGGGTGCGTGCTGTCTGCTACAGGAATCTATTTCACTGAAATCACACAAGTGATATAGAACGTGTTCGTAAATATACGGAATAGGTGATGCGCTTGATCTCAATGATAGTACCCAATTTCTGTTGTTTTGAAATAAGAATAATTAAAGAATTCTTAACATAAAAGAATACTTTTTTCTACAATTTTACTTTAAACTAGTCATCTCTAAGCGCGCTTCGCGCGCCGTATTTTGTTTTTGTAACCTAGCAACACATTACTCCCACCAACCAAATCACGAATAAATTAATATCATAACAAATCCATAATTTTTTAAAGATAGGATATGAAAAAAAATCGCGCCGGTAAGGTAGGGATCTTTGTGCCACGTCGATACTTCACAAATTTTCATCTGCCCATTTTTAAAAAATGCATTCTCTATTTCTTAATCAATTATTTAAATGTTATTAAGGTATTTTTTTTTAATTATTTCAACAATAAATTAATTTAAAATAATATAAAGCGTGACTAATTATAATACTATTTATATGAAGTCTAATAAAATTATCCACGTATGATTATTGCACCGCATGAATTCTTCTCTATCATCACTAATATCTACGGAATATTTCTATACATATGTCGATCACTTATTTGTCTTGATTGCATTCGCAGGAAAACGCACTAAATTTTTTATCCCTTTTTCAGATCTATGTAAATCACTTAATTCATCTAAACTCGAATTGGCCCATTATGCCCATATCACCGATCATTTTATGAAATTTAAGGATTTTATTATTATTTTAAAATAGTTTGACATATTTTTTCATTTTTCGACTGCACTATTATTGCATCCGGTTTACAATATTTAAAATTTTATTAGAGAACCCTTAGTTTGAAAATATTTTTTGTAACATTGTATCTTTAAAGTGGCTTGGGATCGATAATTGATCAAATTAATAAAATTTATTTACAATCGTTTGTTCATATGGTATAATGTAAAAAACGATATCATATAAAAATATGGATCTTAAAGTAACAAAAAAAATTTTTCAACGAAATTTCAACATTGCAAACGTAAATCCAATAAAAAAATTCAATAAACTATGAAAATATTTTTTATTTTTGATCTGATTTAAAATTGGAATGACTCATTTTGTTCCATCTGCTATTTTATAGGAAGTCATCGATATCAAAATTGAAAAATTTTCAAAATCTGCAAAGATACATCCACATGTTTATAGGTTTATGCATGCTTTTTACAAACAAATTGATGTATCTTTGCAGATTTTAAACATTTTTCAATTATGATATCAAAATGAGTCTTTTCAATTTTAAATCAGATCAAAAATAAAAAGATTTTCATAGTTTATTTAATTTTTTTTTATTTGGCGATATTTACTTTTGCAATGTTGGAATTTCGTTGAAAAAAATTTTCGTTCTTACTTTAAGATCCATACTTTTTAATGATATCGTTTTCTACGTTATAACATGTGAACAAACGATTGTAAACAAATTGTCATCATACCCCGGCCGAAAGTTCGCTAAAACGTATTTTTTGCCTAGCGGGCCGAAAGTACCACTTTCGCTCCCGGTGCCCGATCGCGAAGGTTGTATTTTCGGCTTCATTATTATATGTTGATAAAATATGTTTCAAATAAAATATTTTATCATAGCCGTATAAAATTTCATTTTACAAACAGTTTTTAATTCGTAAAATACGATTTCACGGACTTATGTCAGTGTCCAGAAATAAAAAGTTTATAAATAAGCTACACCTATTATTTTTTATATAATACACATTTGTACATACGTATATTAAAGCCTACCCCCTCTTATCTATAACCTTACCTTAAAGCTACTATATTTCAATAAAACATATTTCAACGGTATACCCTGTTAAAAAAAAATATCTCGGGGGTTATCATATATACTCGTTTAAGTTTTCATGACAGAAGTTAGGTGAAAATCACGTGTGGTTTTCGACAATATTCTCACGTGATTTACACGTAAGTGATCCCGTGATATTCACGTAAGATAAGTTACAATCGAAATCCAAAAAAATAAGGTTAAAAAATAATTGCAAGTAAACGAATTGGCCACGATAGGTGTTATCATCCGGATGAAACACCTATTATAGCGACCTCGTCTACTGTAAACTAATTTTGAACATATTATTATCAACAATTTTTTTTAATTTATATTTTATGATATCTTATGTGAAAATCACGAGAGCAAGTCCTTCATTTTCATGTGAGAAATCGCGTGAATTTTGCGTAAGATATTGTGTGATCTTCATGTGAGAAATTGTTTTCACGCGTTTTTTTAAACGTTTTATTTTTTCGAACGTTGACCAAATACTCTGACTGATCGCTGTATTTGTCTGTGTGAGTCAGACGCTCTAATAGGCAGTGCGATACATCTGAATCCTTTATCGAGATAATGTGCGTGCGTGCGTGCGTGCATGCGTACGTGCCATGGAAAAGGGATTGTACGGTCAGGTACGGAAGGCGTGCTCGAGTAAAACAACAGAGCGCGCTCCTTGCGCGCAAGCGTGCTGTTGCGTCGTACACGGAAAAAAATCTGAAGCACGAGTTTGCCCCGTTTCGATCGAAAAAGATGTCTCCCTCTGAAGTGAACGCGTCTACCCCCATGGTAACAAAATCGCCCGAGTTCGAGTAACAGCGCACCAAGAGAGATGGGAGAGCAGCGTTTTGTTCGTGCGAGACAACGCCAGGGTTAGTTTGTCATCCGAAATCGGGAGTGTCACTCTCCCGATTATGATGTGACGCCGCATATGGAGGTTCGGGGTACCCGTGCTTTGGATTTTTTTCCGTGTACACAACAGCGAGTAAGCTTGCGCTAAATAACACTGTGAGCTCATCGTGTTATATAATAATTTCTTATTGCATTTATCTCGGCATTTATTCATAGATCGCGAGAAATAGACATTGATCGATTGCTATACAAAGCTTCACATCCCCATACTAGAAGCTTTCCTTTTACAAAATCGTCTTTGTCTTCCAACACTCATTATGTTTAGTCCACGCGACACAAGCACACCATATACACCAGAAAAGACGGAGAGCTTGCGCATGCATCGAAAAAACAAGGCACGCGCGTCGTCAATGACAGCACCGCTCGCTTTCTACACTGTCGCTGACCGTGCAATCCCCTTTCTATGATGTGTGTGTGTGTGCGTGCGTGTGTGTGTGCGTGCGTGCGTGCATGCGTGCATGTGTGTGTATGTGTGTGTGTAATAAAATGAATGTATACTACATTTATATTTGTTATCCATAATTAAACATTTGATAATATATATAAAATAATAATTTACTTTACATTTAATATTTTACAAGACGACAGAAACAATCACATTTGATCGGCAGCGATCCAAATTTGAATGAGACTGCTCACAAATATGACAATGAACAATGCACTGAAGAGACTATCAGGGACTTGTTCAAATTCGAAGAATTACACGATAATGTATTTTATGGTAAATGTGGTAGAATAAATCATAATCTTCATGATTATACGTCTTACCAAAACTCTTATGGTAAGTGTGATAAAATAAATCATAATCTTCATGATTATATCTCTTACCAAAAGTCAATTCCTACATATAAAAAGGGTGCTTTGATGCATAAAAATGTTTCTAATAAATCATTTTGTATCAACGATGAGTCTCGAATTGAAGATGGTCTTTTTTATACTGATAAGACGAGTAAAAATCATTTACACGATCATAATGAAAAAATAATAATTAATAGAAGCGATAATGTTATTAATCAAAATAATAAATTAAAAGAAAATTTCTTGTTTTCAAGAATGAGCAAAACAAATCATGAGGATAAGGAGTTTAATGGTAGTAAATTAAATGTTAATGAATCCTACGATGTAAGTCGTAAAATAAATCATAAACATAATGATTATACGATTCATCAAAATACTATTATTAATTCGCAGGGTAAAAAATCTGAAATTGATCTTTCATGTGAAGAAATGGATGAATCGCTATTTGATAATGTAAAAGAAGATTTAAATTGTAATTTAAATAGTAATGAGTCATAAACACAGAATTCTTATAAAGAATCTCATCGTGTTATAATTGATTTTCAATATGTTTTTAATCAAATACAAAAAGCTTTCAAGGAACATATTACACCAAATTCTAAATGTGTATTTGAAAATTGGTATTTGCTAAGTGAAAAACGACTCGGATGAAAACACAATTTCATTTTCAATGTTCTGATTGTAATTACGAATGTCGTATAATGTCGGAACCCACTACTGATTTACAATATATGGATATTAATACAGCAGCTGTAGCTTCAACGATTGTAACAGGTATGGGTTACACGCAATTAAAAGAACTTCTGGCTGGCATGAGCGTCCATTGTTTTAGTGATAAAACATATTTCGACTTGGAACAGTCAGTGCTGATTCATTTTTCTGAGGCAGCGGTTGCTACAATGGATAAAGCTGCAGAAGAAGAAAAGTTACTTGCTATTGAAAGAGGTGACATTACTTTTACAAACGTACATTTCACTAAGGTAACGACAGATGGCTCGTGGGGTAAAAGATCGTATGGAACGAACTACAATTCTGCATCTGGTATGGCTGCAATCGTTGGATGGTACAGTGGAAAAGTGTTATATTTTGGTGTGCGCAACAAGTATTGTCTCGTTTGTGTACGGGCTGAAAATGCTCAAAAAAAACCACAAAAGCATACTTGCTATAGGAACTGGGACGCTAATTGTCCGTAAACAGCAATGGAAGCAGATATTATTTTGGAAGGTTTCAAATATAGTATAGAAACGAATGGATTAATTTATGAAACAATGATCACTGACGGTGACAGCGACGTTTATAAAAACTTACTTGATAACAATATATATCGAGAGCATAATATAGTTATTAAGAGAATATTTTGCACCATTCATTTACTAAGAAATTTGTATAAAAAACTGAGATGTGCAGCAGCTACAACGCAAGGAAAAAAACCTAGAATAAAAGGATTTGGTGAAGCAAAGAAACTTATAACGAAAAATATTGGTAAAATCCGACAAGAAGTTGAAGATGCAATCGATCGAAGAATCATGGGAATCTAAAATAGAAGAATGCAGAAAAGATATCTTAAATGTCCCATATCATGTTTTTGGTGAACACAAAGGATGTAAAGAACGAGGTAACTCTTGCAATAATGAAGATGTTAATAATGTTGAAGTACTGAGTAAATATGATTTGTTTGAAAAAATTACTAATGCTACCGAATTTTTGAGTGATTATAGTGAAAGTTTATTGCATAATGTTTCAAACAATAAAGCGGAACGCCTAAACTCACTGATATGTCATGGAAATAATGGTAAGCGTACCAATTATTCTTTAAGAAGTCAATATTCTACAAGAGTAGCTGCACACGTTTTGCAGTACAATACGCAAGCAGCATTATCGGAATTGTTTAAAGTCATGGAAAAAAGAGTACCTTTCATTCTAGAAGATGTTGAGAAAAAAAGACAGTTAAAATTATTACAAACACAAGAACGACGAAGACTGAATGGCAGACGACAAAAACGCTCATTTTACATGAAAAATTCATGTAAGTTTTATGGACCTCATCACAATGATGCAGATATATCCAATCACGAAATCAAAAAGCGTCGTGAAAATGTACTAGGCAAGTTAAAAAAAAAATCAAAAAAATCGTTTACAAATTCAAGAAGAAACAGTGAAACAGAATGAAAGTCACACTTGGAAAGCATTACGAAAAATTATATTAACGTCTTTACATTTTGAAACGGCATGCACTTGGGGTACTCGTGTGAGTTGCACAAATCGAATAAAAAAATTCTATATCCAGCTGTTAATGATGAATGTAAAGCAGTGATTTATGGATTACAACAAGAAAAAATTGCAAAAGAAAAAGTTATTCAAGAAAGAAAGTTAAAAATAACGCCATGCGGACTTTTTATTGATGAAATTCACGCATGCTTGGGTTCATCACCTGATGGAATAATTGACGACGACTGGATATTAGAAATAAAGTGTCCTTATAGTGCTGCAAATGTTACTGCAGAAAAAGCAATGACAACTGTTCCAGCAGTAAGGAAAATTTTTGATTCTAAAAATATTGAATTGATAAATAAAAGGCATCCATATTATTATCAAGTTCAAGGATAGTTACACATTACACGTAGAAGTCACTGTCTATTCGTGATTCATACACCTCTTAGTAGGAAATATATCGTAATCGATGTTGACCACAAATTCTGGAAAGAGAAAATGGAAAAACAGTTACTACGATTTTAAATGGATTGTATGTTACCTGAAATTTTAGATAGCCGTCATAATCGAAAAATGTCAATAAGAAATCCACAGTATACGTTAGATGTCATAAAAGCAAAACAAAGTAAAGCAAGTAGTGCGAAAAATTCTGTGATCACAAATACAACAGTAAATGTTGAATCAAAAATGAAAATCTTTAATATTATCATGAATCAAAATAAAAAAGTAGTAAAATCAAAAAGCAGGTGCAATCCCGTCAACTCTACATTTAAAACATGTTTAAAAGCGATCTCAAGTAATAAAATGAAAGTTAATGTAGCTAAAAAACTTGTTCATAAATCTATTATGTTGAAAAATGGACTAACATCTTCAGGAAATACTTTTAATATTGTCAAATGTATGGCAAACATACAAACGAATTCGAATAATGCAGAAGTATCTAAACGAGGTGAAAAAAGAAAAATGAATGATATAGAAATATTTACAAATAGGAAAAAGAGACCTCTTAGTGTTGACGATGATGTTATTATAATTTCACATCGCAATGATCCAACACTAATAAGTGATAGCTCTATTTTAGAATTTCAAAAATTTATGGATTCAAGAGAATTACCTTTACTTGCCTTGAGACAAAATGTTTTACCAGTTGAAAACTATTTGAATGACGATTCACTTGATTCATTTGTACGTGTTTTAAAAACGAATAATTTACGAGTAAGTTTCTTAACTCATAGTGTTTTGTATGTAGACGCCAATATTAGAACTTATGATTCAACTAATTGCCCTAGTATTCAAATAATCGGAGGAGAGTATATTCTTCACTGGAGATGTCTATTCTTTGATGAGCAGAAAATCGAAGTATACGATAGCTTACCAGCTTATACAAACAATCAAATAGTAGAAACTGAAAAAAGTTACATAAGTCGCCGTTTCAATGTTACAGAGAATGATGTTACTTTCGAACCAATGTTAGTTCAACAACCTGATGGTAATAGCTGTGGAGTTTATGCTGCAGCATTTGCTGAAACTTTGGCTTCAGGTAAAAATCCCTCAAATGTAAGATACTCTAAAAATGTGAAAATAATGAGACATCATTTTGTAAAAATCGTTGAAACAAAAAAATTATCACCATTTCCAACAGTATAAGAAATTGAATGGCAAAAAACAACTAATTACTTATAATAGACAAGAATACGAACTTGTAATTAAATCATAAACATGTATACATAACATGTTACAATAGTATATTATAAAAGTATTCATATAAAATAACGAAAATACTTGGACTCCAAGGATGTTTTGTATGAAAACGTGTATCTATAACATGTTAATAACTATTTATAACGGAGGGATGAATAAAATGGTTGCATCTCACGGAATTAGGCGAGGAGGGGCCTCTTTCTCGGACACGAAACAGTTCCTGTGAAATTTTTTACACAGAATAATAAATATTTCGTGGATACAGAATGACTCATACGAGATTATTTTTTATTTGCTGGTTTGTCGTTATTAAGTCTATTTAAAAACTAAAATGTTTTTAGGTTTTAATCAAGTCTTTCATCAACATCAACATCTTTCAATTTCACTGATGTCACAGATTGGAACGAAAAAATATCGTTAAGAAGACCAACATCGAAATTTGTATGCTAAGACGAAAAAGATAAGTATTAGAAAATTTAGGTATGTAATAAATATAGTATAAACTTACGAAATTTAGCTACATTTTATTTCTACTTTACAGATTTTATTTTACAGAATTAATTTATGAAATTTGTATAAGGGAAAAATTGTATATATAGAAGTCAGTACCAAATACAGTGAAGAAAAATCATCAGCAGTAAGTTTTTACGTGTTTCTAAGCCCATCGCGTCCCTGTAGGCCAGTCTCACCTGATTTTTACGTGTATATTAGATTATACGTGTCGCGAAGCCAATATCCTGCCCGTAAGCCAATATCGTGTCCATAAGCCAATCACAACTGCTCCTGACGTGTCTTTAAGATTTTGCATGTCCACAAGCCCGTTACGTGCCCATACCCTAGCCTCACCTGCTTTTTACGTGGCTCTAAGCCAATGACGTGCCCGTAAGCCAGCCTCACCTGCGTTCTACGTGTATATTAGATTTTACGTGTCCCTAAGCCCATAGCCTGCTCGTATGCCAGCCTCAGCTGCTTTTTACGTGTATATTAGATTATACGTGTCCCTAAGCCCATCGCGTGCGCGTAAGCCAGCCTCACCTGATTTTTACGTGTTTATCAGATTTTACGTGTCCCTCAACCCATCGCGTGCCCATAAGCCAGCCTCACCTGCCTCTTACATGTCTTTAAGATTTTACGTGTCTCTAAGCCCATCGCTTGCCGGTAAGCCAGTTTCACCTGCCTCTTACGTGTCTTTAAGATTTTACGTGTCTATAAGCCCATCGGGTGCCCGTAAGCTAGTCCCACCTGCTTTTTGTGTGACTCTAAGCCCATGTCGTGCCCGTAAGCCAGCCTCACCTGCGCTCTACGTGTATATTAGATTTTACGTGTCCCTAAGCCCATAGCCTGCTCAAATGCCAGCCTCAGCTGCTTTTTACGTGTATATTAGATTATACGTGTCCCTAAGCCCATCGCGTGCGCGTAAGCCAGCCTCACCTGCCTCTTACGTGAGTTTAAGATTTTATTTATCTCTAAGGCCAGGGCGTGTCCGAAAGCCAGCCTCACCTGCGCTCTACGTGTATATTAGATTTTACATGTTCCTAAGCCCATAGCCTGCTCGTACGCTAGCCTCAGCTGCTTTTTACGTGTATATTAGATTATACGTGTCCCTAAGCCCATTGCGTGCGCGTAAGCCAGCCTCACCTGATTTTTGCATGTTTATCAGATTATATGTGTCCCTAAGCCCATCGCGTGCCCATAAGACCGTCGCGTGCCCATAAGCCAGTTTCACCTGCCTCTTACGTGTCTTTAAGATTTTACGTGTCTATAAGCCCATCGGGTGCCCGTAAGCTAGTCCCACCTGCTTTTTGTGTGACTCTAAGCCCATGTCGTGCCCGTAAGCCAGCCTCACCTGCGCTCTACGTGTATATTAGATTTTACGTGTCCCTAAGCCCATAGCCTGCTCGTATGCCAGCCTCAGCTGCTTTTTACGTGTATATTAGATTATACGTGTCCCTAAGCCCATCGCGTGCGCGTAAGCCAGCCTCACCTGCCTCTTACGTGAGTTTAAGATTTTATTTATCTCTAAGGCCAGGGCGTGCCCGAAAGCCAGCCTCACCTGCGCTCTATGTGTATATTAGATTTTACGTGTCCCTAAGCAGATCGCGTGCGCGTAAGCCACCCTCATCTGATTTTTACGTGTTTATCAGATTTTACGTGTCCCTAAGCCCATCGCGTGCCCATAAGCCAGCCTCACCTGCCTCTTACATGTCTTTAAGATTTTACGTGTCTCTAAGCCCATCGCTTGCCGGTAAGCCAGTTTCACCTGCCTCTTACGTGTCTTTAAGATTTTACGTGTCTATAAGCCCATCGGGTGCCCGTAAGCTAGTCCCACCTGCTTTTTGTGTGACTCTAAGCCCATGTCGTGCCCGTAAGCCAGCCTCACCTGCGCTCTACGTGTATATTAGATTTTACGTGTCCCTAAGCCCATAGCCTGCTCGTATGCCAGCCTCAGCTGCTTTTTACGTGTATATTAGATTATACGTGTCCCTAAGCCCATCGCGTTCGCGTAAGCCAGCCTCACCTGATTTTTACGTGTTTATCAGATTTTACGTGTCCCTAAGCCCATCGCGTGCCCAAAAGCCAGCCTCACCTGCCTCTTACATGTCTTTAAGATTTTACGTGTCTCTAAGCCCATCGCTTGCCGGTAAGCCAGTTTCACCTGCCTCTTACGTGTCTTTAAGATTTTACGTGTCTATAAGCCCATCGGGTGCCCGTAAGCTAGTCCCACCTGCTTTTTGTGTGACTCTAAGCCCATGTCGTGCCCGTAAGCCAGCCTCACCTGCGCTCTACGTGTATATTAGATTTTACGTGTCCCTAAGCCCATAGCCTGCTCGTATGCCAGCCTCAGCTGCTTTTTACGTGTATATTAGATTATACGTGTCCCTAAGCCCATCGCGTGCGCGTAAGCCAGCCTCACCTGCCTCTTACGTGAGTTTAAGATTTTATTTATCTCTAAGGCCAGGGCGTGCCCGAAAGCCAGCCTCACCTGCGCTCTACGTGTATATTAGATTTTACGTGTCTCTAAGCCCATAGCCTGCTCGTACGCTAGCCTCAGCTGCTTTTTACGTGTATATTAGATTATACGTGTCCCTAAGCCCATTGCGTGCGCGTAAGCCAGCCTCACCTGATTTTTACGTGTTTATCAGATTTTACGTGTCCCTAAGCCCATCGCGTGCCCATAAGCCAGCCTCACCTGCCTCTTACATGTCTTTAAGATTTTACGTGTCTCTAAGCCCATCGCTTGCCCGTAAGCCAGTTTCACCTGCCGCTTACGTGTGTTTAAGATTTTACGTGTCTCTAAACCAATCGCCTGACCGTAAGCCAGTCTCACCTGCCTCTTACGTGAGTTTAAGATTTTACGTGTCTCTAAGCCTAGGGCGTACCCGTAAGCCAGTCTCACCTGCCGCTTACGTGTGTTTAAGATTTTACGTGTCTCTAAACCTAGGGCGTGCCCGTAAGCCAGTCTCACCTGCGTCTTACGTGAGTTTAAGATTTTACGTGGCTCTAAGCATGTGCCAGTACTGTTTATATACGGGCCTTTAAGCTTTTATGTTTCCGTAAGCCAGTGCCAGTACCAATGTGTACGGGTCTTTAAGCTTTTACGTTTCCGTAAGCCAGTGCTAGTACCAATGTGTACGGGTATTTAACCTTTAGAGGACGGGGATTTGGGTTTACTGTTTTCTCTCACTTTTCTATAGAAATTGAGTTTTTGTGATGTCTCACATCTCAAAACTAACACATGTAAAGGGTCGATCATGGGCATGGCCCGTATAGGGGCCATCCCGTCCTCTAAAGGTTAAGCTTTCACTTTTACTAGGTTATGCGAGGATTTAAACTAATTTTGACGTTTTTATAAGAATTTACGTGTCTATAAGAGTACTTGGAAAATTTACGTGTCTCTAACATTGCAGGAAAATTCGTGGTTATATCCCCATAAGTACTCTTATATCCACGTTAATCCACGTAAATTACGTGATTTTTGTGCGAATAGACAGAGAATATAGAATATATTATCATCCAGATCGGCCGTTTTCGTGAAACCAAAAATAAGCGTTAGTTCAGCTCCCCATGGGCCATGAGGCAGGCGGCTTTATGTTCGCCCATGCTTAAGCATAGGCGAACGTAACGCCGCCTGCCTGATGGAGGGCTGAACTAACGCTTATTTTTGGCTTCACGAAAACGGCCGATCTGGCCTTCTATACTGAATGATAATATTGTTACGACCCGAGTCGGGGTCTTTTAGCAGAAAGATGCTTCTGCAATGGTCGCCAAGTTGACCAATCGGAACGTGGAATTCGTTTGTTCAATTAAGTGCTGAAGCGCAAGGAGTCGCGGGAAATTTGAAATAAAACTCGAACTCAGAAGTATAACTTTAACTTAGAGTTTATTGAATCAATCGAAAACTTGTTACTTTTAACAAACAAATCGGCTCAGAAGCGTGACTCTATATAATTCAAACGGCGTAATTGCAACTGACACAGTGACGTGATCAGGGCGCGTGCACTAGTGCAATTGAACAAACTACGAAGCTTATCATGTGCTTGGTAGCGACTGCCCGAGGCCGACGGTGAGGCCCAATTTATATTCTGGGTCGTAGGTGGAGCTTCAGGTTGGTAGTGGGAGGCAGAATAGTGTAGAGGCTGTAGGGCGCCAGGTTGCCTCAGAGGCCTTCCCCACTCCTAGGTAGGAAGAGCGGCGATGGAGGGGGCCCAGATCAGAAAGCAGGGTCGAGAGTGATGATCAGCGGGTGATGGACCTCCTCCTTCGGTGGCGTGGGGCGCCGCTAGTCCGTGATTGGTGGCTGGGTTGCTCGGCCGTTGCGTTCTGTTGCGCAATCATTCCGGGAATTGGTTGTTCCTGCTTGGTCGTTGGGTTGCCCTTGAGGTGACCTTCCCTGCTGATTGCCAATTGTCTCAGGAGTAAACAGCTCTCGGAAGTGTTTACCTCTTCGTTAATGGATTCATAGAAGTGTTTACTCCTCTTCGTTATGGATTCGTAGAAGTGTTTACTCCTGTGGGTCGCGTCCGCTAATGCATTCTTGGAATTGGTTGTCGTTATAATCCCGTTCTCTTTGTCCTTGAGGAGGGTCCTGTAACAGAGCTGTCCCTACCCGAGCGAGCTTCCCTAATTAATTATTGTTACACGCGTCTTTTATTATTTATTGATTCGTTAATTATATTTATTCCGAAATTGCTTATTTAATCGCAAGCCATTGAATTATCATCTACTCAGATATCGCAATAACTCAATGCATTTGCCTCGCAATTGATAATTTAATAAATTCGTTACCACTTCATTATTAATTTTTATTCGGGTTACTATTTATTGCCTATCTATAATCCGGTTAATTAATTAATGATAACTTTCGTTCAATGCTAATGTATTGGGATTAAATGCTTATTAATCTGTTCCTACTGTAATTGCAAGCTATTAATTATTTGTTCATTTAGAAAATCATTTCTTTAATTAAACGGAACTAATTAAATTATTTATGTTCGTAACGGGTAATTGCGGTTAAAATGCAGGTTAGTATTGTAGAACGACCCTAAACGTCACGTCGTTCACCTATGCGAACGCAGTTCATAATGTTATGAACTGCGTTCTCGTGAACGAGTAACAGAATATTTAGGATCGGTCTACAATGATAATTTCGAATGTAAAAGATTTATTTCAAATCAATATTAAATAAATCAACCAATTAAATAGCAAACGTATTCAAACGTATTTCCATAAATAAAAACCTGTTGGAGATTTTAACAATAAAATCATGAATTTGTTTCATATAAATTATATCAACCGCTTCGAAAAATAAATAAATATTAAATGAATTTACGATAACGCAAATAGAAATAAATGACTGACGATAAATACATAAATAATAGCCGGGCGATCGGCGATTAATAATTGATAACAAAATAAACATGATAATTGAATTAACAATTGAATAAAGGAAGCTCGCTCAGGGTAAAAAGCTCTTCCAAGAATTATCTGCTGCTCTGAGATTCTAGGAAATCAGAAGGTCACCCGACAATTCCAAGAAGGTTACAGCTGCGGAACGTAAACAACAACAATTCCAGGAATCCATTTGCGCTGAGGGTCACCTCACGATTCTGGGAAGGTGACGACCGCGGAACATAAACAACAACAATTCCAGGAATCCAAAAGACAAAAACACTTGTCGGAAATCGTTAGGCCGAGGAACCGGTTTAGCTTAAGCCACTTCACCCCCACCACCGACTGCCTCAGCTCACTTACGTCATCGGGCCATCAACCAATCACGCACTCGCAATGAAGAGAGGGGACAAGGCTTCGGCCCTCCTAGGCTCCTACTAGGCTGGAAACTGAGGGAGAGTCACGTGACGCGAAAGAGAGAGGAAGCCGTCAACCAATAGCGTTCCACCGTCAACAGCCCAAGGTCCTCGCCGAGAATATAAAAGGAGAGCCCCAGGTCGCCAGAGTCAGTCGCTACCGAGCACATGAGAAGCTCTGTAGTTCTGTTGCACTAGTGCAAGCGCCCTGATCACATCCTAGTGTCAGTCGCCATTCATAATTATACTCTACGTTATCTTGAATTGTATAGAGTCACGGTTGAAAGTTTATCTTATTTTTCAAAGTTCAAAGTATTTATTTAAATTGAATAAACTCCAGAGTTAAAGTTTATATCTTCGAGTTCAAGTTTCATTTCAAAGTTCCTGTAATTCCTTGCGCTTTAGCGCTTTATCGAACAACGAACCCACAATCTTATTGGTCAACGCGGCGACCATTGCAGAAGCGCCTTTCTGCTCTCAGACCCCGACTCGGGTCGTAACAATTTTGGTGACAGCGGTGAGATTGTTCGAGGAATTGCAAAGAAAAGGCTCGAGAAGAAGAAGAAGAAATCCAGTATTGTGTTCCGTCCAGGGTTTTAAGCTGTGGTTTCCCCTGGACCGCGGGCGAATGCCGGAATACCTGATTGGGAAGTTGGGTCCACAGCAGGCATAAGAGAGAGAAATCCCCAACCAATCAAGGACCAAGGATTTCATCAACGCCAACAACAGAACTTCATCGAACTGGAGAGAAGACGCCCCGGATTCAAGATACGAGAGTCGGGCGAATAATATAACTCCAAGGTCACCAGCATCGATCACGAATTTCCAGCATCTGTAACAAGTCACCAGCATCGTTCACGAGATTCCAGCACCTACTGCGAGTCCTCAGCCTCTGCCCAAAGCACCAAGGCCATCTGCGAGACAGCGAATAACCTAAGCTAAGTACCTGAGCGAGCGAGCGAATAGTGTAAAAATGTCGGGAAATAATCAAAAATTATTGAGAGAATTATCGAGTAGTGAGGAGTTGAATTTATCAGCCGCGCTAGGTTCCTTGACATTATCGGATTACAGCGGGATTAATTTTCGGATGGATGTAACTAGTATTTTTGATTTAACATCAATCTCTAATAGGTGTAATAATATAAATAGAAATCCAAAAAGTAAAATGGTGGTCCGGGAATCACGAGCTATCTATAAAAAGACTAGTGAAGTCGTGCGAATCATTCCTAAATTTAATGGTAGAAATATATCAATAAATAAATTTATAAGAAGATGTAGAGACGCGGGAAAATTCGTCAATCCAAATGATAAAACATGCTTTTTAAAATTAGTAAAATTCCGTATTACAGGTAAAGCCAAAAATCACTTACAATTAGATATTTTTAAAGATTTAGACCAATTGTTATCCGAGTTGGAACATTTTACACAAATACGACCCAATATTGCGCGAGCCATGCAATGCCCTCAGGAAAATGTGTCGGAATATGGTTTAAAGATTATAAAAAGATTTAACCCCGTAGTAGCTTATGAGATGATTGAAGGGATCAGTAATACCGATGTCGGATGTTCTAACTTGATAGACAAGGAATTATCTATTCTTGAGTTTCTAATTAATACCGCGATGAATCGCGAGCGTCGAAAAGAATTAAATGAAAATATGTCAGGCGGATATCGGAGAAAATTTTATTCACATATTAACAATTCCGGAAATGAGGATACTTCCGCGAATAAGGAATTTAAGTGCTATCAATGCGGTAATCCAGGTCATGGTTTTCGATGTTGTCCCATATATATAAGAAAACGCAAATCAAAATTCTGTAATTATTGCAGAATCCCCGGGCATAATTTTAATGAATGTAAGAAACGGGTAAATCAGTATCAAAGTTCGTATTCTTATCATAACCCAACAGCGGTTCGTCATCCGGGCGCAATGCTAAACCCTCAGATCCCTCCAGCTCTAATGTCATTATTATTACCGCCACCATTTTCCAAGATGTAAAAATCCCCTATTTTTGCATTCTCGAATGAGGATTTAGTTAAAGGTACATCGCGGTTTCTCTTAGATATGAGTTTTGAATTAAAAAAAACATCAAGCGTAGTCCACCAAGCCGGGAAGATAAACATGAACGCGGATGCACTGTCCAGAAACCCTATACCAATTCTTCCCATACCTACAAATCCCATCGATTCTGATCCAGAAGAATTGTGCCCAGAAACTAATATTGAAAGATTATTCCTAATTAATCGTGCTGAATCAAGTAGGAAGGGACAGAATTCCGAAGGATCAGAGAATTCCGATCATTCCTATACCCCGACTAGACATGACGACAGACAAATAAACACTCACGAACAGACTAATGGACGTAGCACTGTCTCTTCAATAGAAGACACAGCGGTCACCGTATATCATGACCGAGGTAGTTTTAGTGGTAGGAGTTTTCCGGTTTCAACCAATGTTACCGAGGTCCCTGAAAGTTTTCCGGTTTCAAGCAATGTTACCGAGGTTCCTACAAGCTTTCCGGTTTCAAGCAATGTTACCGAGGTTCCTACAAGTTTTCCGGTTTCAAGCAATGTTACCGAGGTTCCTACAAGCTTTCCGGTTTCAAGCAATGTTACCGAGGTTCCTACAAGTTTTGCGGTTTCAAGCAATGTTACCGGGGTTCCTACAAGTTTTCTGATTTCAAGCAATGTTACCGAAATCCCTGAGAGTTTTCATAGGGCCGGGGGCCTGCAGGAAGAGTCCTGTCAGGAAAACCCATCAGGCAAAAGTAGGGCTGAAAAGACGCAGACAAGGGTTCTGGAAGAGGTCTCGGCCCAAGAGCCTACGACAGATAATCTTGACAGTATATCCGATGATTCCGAGAACGAACTGAAAAATGAGATCGTAAAAAGAAAAACTTATAAAATAGCATCTTCCTTTAGAGACATAACTTCCGAGATACCGTCATGTGGAGATGACGAGACACAGGCACAGTCCTGTATGGACAGTATTGCGAACACAATTCATGAGATACCGTCCAGTATGGACGAGATACCTGTTAAATTGGATCGAATTTTAGTTATAACCTCCATTGATTATTCGAGAGATCAACTTTTAATGAGAAAAGATAATACCGCGCACTTCCTGTCTGTCGATTGCGAAATAAGTACCCCTATTTGTCAACAGCTAGTAGATTTAGAGATGATAAATATTGAGAAATTAAAGACAGAACCCATTGATGTAGGCGCAATAGTGCAAACATGTTTATCAAACGGAAAAATTATATATTCATTATTTGTTAAAGAAAAATCGGATGAAGTAGCAACCGCAGTCGTAATAGTTCAATGCTTAGATTCCCTCCGGGCCGCGATGATCGAGGAAGAAATAAAGTCTGTTAGTATCTCTAAACTCGGAGACGGTTTAGAAAAGAACCATTGGCTACCAATAGAAATAACGTTGCGAGCGCGTTGGAAAACCGAAACTCCCAAATTAACTATATGCACGGGGGAAGTAGTTGTCCCACCTCCCGATGATAGGCTAGGTATTATTGGCGAGGCCCACGATTCGGCTATTGAGGGACATAAAGGCATCGCGAAAACTTATCATCGCGTACGTGAACGATACTTTTGGCCTGAAATAAAGGAAGATATTTCCGAATATGTGCGAGCATGTGAGGAGTGTCAAAGGCGCAAATTGGTTAGAGTAAAAACAAAGCAACCTATGAGAATCACCACTACTCCAGTAAAGCGTTCGAGGTTTTAGAGATGGATATCGTGGGGCTCTTACCTGTAACTGTAGCCAGGAATAAGTATATATTAACCTTGCAATGTAATCTAACTAAATATTCTGACGCCCTTCCTATCCCCGATATGACCGCCGAGATGGTCGCTACCGCGTTAGTACATGATTTTATTACTAGATTCGGCTGTCCCGAAGCGATTAAAACCGATCAAGGCAGTCATTTTCAGAGCAGTTTAATGCAAAAGGTAGCTAAGATATTTAAAATAAAAGAATTGCGATCTACTTTCTTCCATCCTCAGACCATGGGCTCGTTAGAGAGAAGCCACCACTCGTTAGTTGAATATCTTAAAATGTACACGGACAAAACTGATTGGGACACTTGGATCAAAATGGCTATGTTTTCATATAATACGTCTGTTCATTCGGCGCACGGTTTCACTCCCCATGAATTAATTTTCGGACAAAAAGCGCGATTGCCTTCGGAATTCGAGTCGAGAACTATTGAGAAAACGTATGAGATGTATTTAGATGAATTAATATTTAAATTAAATGATACTCAAAAAATGGCGAAAGCGCGATTACTAGAAGCGAAAGAACGGTCAAAGCGATATTATGATCAGAAATTAAACGCGAAAGATTTCAAGGTCGGAGAAGAGGTGTATTTATTAAAGGAACCACAAATAGGGAAATTCGACGAACAATATGCGGGTCGATATAAAATAATTGAATTAATAGGCGATAGAAATGCGAGAATAGATATCGGAAACAATAAAACTAAAGTAGTCCATGTGGACAAATTAAAACACGCGTGTTTACGACCTAACTAAATTTATTCATTGTTTACTTCTTTATACGATATTTAATATGTTACCTTATTGCGATATTTATATTTTTATATTCCACGTGCGACCTAATTGTAATTTCATGTATCCTATTTGTAATTAAATTAATAAATAATGGAATAATAAGGGTCATAGGAGAGATGGCCAGGGCTCGCTCTAAAGGTTAAAATCCAGAATGTTTTAAGATAATCTCTTGTTTTATGCCCTGGAGATGGGAAACCGGAAGTACTCCTCATACATTGTATGAGGATGGGTCCCGGCGAGCCATAGGTAGCATCTCACAGAGGGAAGCGATGGCAGGGGCTCCCTTCACCCTAAAAATTAAAATTATTTATTGACAATTTGCATTTAAAATTTAACCGCCTATTGAAACTTCACCTTAAAATTTAGAATTATTAATTCGAAAATTCACCCTTCAAATTTTAAAATTATTTAAATTATTACCCGCGTTTCATTGTAGATTCACCCTTAAAAATTTAAATTATTTAAATTAAAATCCGTGTTTCATTGTAGATTCACCCTTAAAAATTTAAATTATTACCCGCGTTTCATTGTAGATTCACCCTTAAAAAATTAAATTATTTAAATTACACCCCCGTTTCATTGTAGAATCACCCTTAAAGATAAGAATTATTGAAACTTCACCCTTAAAATTTCAAATTATTAATTGGAGAATTCACCCTTAAAATTTAAAGTTATTAACTAGAAAATTCACCCTTAAACTTTAAGGTTATTAATTAGAAATTTACCCTTAAAATTTTATATTATTTAAAACTAAAAACGCGATATATTAGGATTTAACCTTTACCTAAATTTATTCACCTCGCGCCTCATAATAAACTTCGCCCTTAAAAACAAAATTATTAAATCCGCACCTGAAAAAAAAGGAAAAAAGGGCAGAATTCACCCTTGGAAAGCGAAATTATTTAAAAGGAAAACCACCTCCGTACGAGTAACGCTCTTATGGAATTTGTAGCGGTAGGTAAATTACAGATATCATTTACTCACGACGCGTCATAATACCCCATGCGACACGATGTATAATACGTGCCGTTCGGATTTTCCTTTTTTAGTCCTCGTTCTTATTCCTCAGTACAGCGAACAACCTATTACCGGAATAACCTATTACTCTCGTATAATGAAATTAAACCCTCAGAATAGCTCCCTTATGTGAAAACGCCTTAAGTATTCCCCTTCGCGCCGTCGTGATGAAGATTGCGTCATTCGACTTCCGGCATTTGAATACAGAAGATACCCAGCGTACCAGAATATTCCAGAGTGTTCCAGGGTATTATCACTGCACCTCGGCTTTGGCAATCATCATTCATGGTAAATTATGAGCTTCTTTATAGCTTTCTCTACTCTCCTTTCTCTTCCAAATTCATTATCCAACTAACATAATCCTCCTCGTAGATGGAAGGCTCCTCAACCTCCATGACTTTGAAAGCTGCCTATCAAGGTATAATTAAGACTGAGGATGAGGACCCCCCAGGAGAATCATAGCTTAAACTTCGTTCCACCCTGGCCTCCTGCAATGATCCAGAATTCGCCTCCTGTCTATTATTCCTGCATGGAGGCTGCTGCATTACCATTCATTTCACCAACCTTCACTCACATGCCTCCTGTAATGTATGGACCAGTAGATTTTACAACCCTATCTGTACCTCAGGTAGCACGAGCTACAGCCCTATGCAGAGTAGTCGGAGTGGCTGAAGTCATCATCAAACCATAACAAGGGAGAAAACCTCACAACCTGCCTTCACCACCTGCGAATTCAGACCAGGCTGAGTGACTATTCAAGACCGTGCAGCAAGGAAGCCCTTGTCGTAGGAATTCTGTGATGGAGCAAAGCTCCCATTGTGCCATAGCTTACTTCGAAAAGCCAGATGGCACCGATTGGAGGTGCGTTAGATGCTACGAATACATGGACATTGACTGGGTATTTCGCTACTCTCACCTGGTTGGTCTGACCACTTCTATACAGACCCCAGTCTGTGCAGGACCATGTGAATCGAACGCCTTCCAGCTTTTTGGGGCAAGCAGATGCAAGGACTGTGCCTTCGTTGCAGTATTTCACCAGGAAGAAATAAGAAGAGGGGAAATATTCATGTCCTGCCGTATCCACTGAAGAGACAAGGTCACTAAGCCATGGAGCCCCTCTTATCAGAAGAGAGTACACGGAACTGGAATCGACTAACCTCTGGTATAAGGCGAATCTCCATCTGCCAAAAACCTATCTCTAAAAGATTTTTGTTACCTATATTTGTAATTTAGATTATATCAGTTGTATATCTAAAGTATTATTTATTTTTAATAAAGATAAATTTCCTAATACTGCTTTAGCTCCTGTAAAAGCTCGATTCCCCTATAAGGCAAATAATTGTCCTTTCCTTTCTTCTCCAACAGCGACAGTCATCTCATGATTTGCACCCTCATCTAACATCATGCTTCCCATTTGTTGCCACGGACCATAAATTATTAATGAGGTTAGGAAATAATAACAGTATATTTGGATTGCCCGGTTTGGGGGGGAGTCTGATAAAGCTAGATAAAAGGGTGCAAAAGCCTAATAACCTCTGTGGTTTTTGCACCAGAATCTACAAATTTGTATTGGTTTGGGTCGGGTCATCTTAGCCGGGTGCATTATTAACCAATTGGGGAGCATATTGGCGCACTGATTCTACGTTATGCTACTTCTTATGGAGCATCTGGTTCAGCCTGCACTGTTGAGGGTTGCTTGGGGATTTAGCAGCGGAAGGTGATTGAGAGTTCGATTACAGGTTGCTGAAAGCTAAATTCAATAGCATTAGATTGAATTTTTATTCTCACCGTCTGTTTAAGCTTGTTCAACTACATGTAATTGAAAAAAAAAACTTATGAAATTTTTTACAATATTAAGTATCGTATTTAATAAACTTAATAAAGTTTAATATAGGTATACCTTTTTAATAGAATTTAATAATTTCATTTATGGAAAGAAGTAGGTTTTAGATTCATAAAATATAGTAAGAATAATTTTGAATACTCATAAAATTATAAACGGGAAGAAGACTTTAATTTTTCAAATAAAGTACTTAAATTTTCAATAACAATTAATGAATTCTAAGTAGAAATGTGATTGAACTTTCAATTGCGTAATTTCAATTACATTTGGTTGAAGTTTTGCATCAATTATCATTAACTTAAAACGGGGTAAGATGAACAAGTGATGAGCCTGCTCCTGTTACTTGAGAGGATCAATCTCTCCTATACAGTTACACCTGGATGGTGTCATTGCTGCTGGTGTGCCTTTACCTCATTTCTTTTTGGTCTATGCAAATATCCACTTCATTGCAATAGCCATGGCGTAAAGGAAACCTAGAAAATCCCTTATGTCCAGTCCTCTTGATGTATTACTGGAAATGCAATTAAGTCAAAACGGTTGAGTGCCCTTGATGAGTCTCCGCTAACAGCTGAATCCTGCAAAAGTAGCCTCTTTAAACTCATTGCAAGCTCAAATTGAGCAATTTCAATTTGAGTAATTGTAGCAATTAAAATCAATTCAGCATCTTTGTATTTTGATGTATTCCAACAAACGTTCTCATTACCCCTCCCTTAAGGACGACTAAGTATTATAATTCTTCTTAATATAACTAGTTGCCATGGATAAATCAGGCCACGAGGACGCCTTTTATCTACTCCAGACTGGAAAAGGGGAAACAAAATCACAAAGTAATCAAAGTTTTATTTACAAGCAAGTCGAGTAACTTATCTGATATTCTCTGGACCACCCTAATCATGATAATCGCACCCCGGATCCTGGAAATAAACGTGGAATATCTAACAAACTGATGAGATAAACATTAACACTTAGCAGACTTGCTAGTTGCTAGCAGACATTAGCAATACTAACCGAAGTACCAACCCCGCCAGGTCGTAGCGCCATCAGACGATTTCAGATTGAACTTACGCGTCGACAGGCGAGTTCCCCGAGAGCACGAAATTCAAATTAATAAAAGCCCGAACCATGGGTTCGTGTTTTAAAAGAAGGGGGGGACTGTTATGAACTGCGTTCTCGTGAACGAGTAACAGAATATTTAGGATCGGTCTACAATGATAATTTCGAATGTAAAAGATTGATTTCAAATCAATATTAAATAAATCAACCAATTAAATAGCAAACGTATTCAAACGTATTTCCATAAATAAAAACCTATTGAAGATTTTAACAATAAAATCATGAATTTGTTTCATATAAATTATATCAACAGCTTCGAAAAATAAATAAATAATAAACGAATTTACGATAACGCAAATAGAAATAAATGACTGACGATAAATACATAAATAATAGCCGGGCGATCGGCGATTAATAATTGATAACAAAATAAACATGATAATTGAATTAACAATTGAATAAAGGAAGCTCGCTCAGGGTAAAAAGCTCTTCCAAGAATTATCTGCTGCTCTGAGATTCTAGGAAATCAGAAGGTCATCCGACAATTCCAAGAAAGTTACAGCTGCGGAACGTAAACAACAATTCCAGGAATCCATTTGCGCTGAGGGTCACCTCACGATTCCGGGAAGGCCACGACCGCGGAACGTAAACAACAACAATTCCAGGAATCCATTTGCGCTGAGGGTCACCTCACGATTCCGGGAAGGTCACGACCGCGGAACGTAAACAACAGCAATTCCAGGAATCCAAAAGACAAAAACACTTCTCGGAAATCGTTAGGCCGAGGAACCGGTTTAGCTTAAGCCACTTCACCCCCACCACCGACTGCCTCAGCTCACTTACGTCATCGGGCCATCAACCAATCACGCACTGGCAATGAAGAGAGGGGATAAGGCTTCGGCCCTCCTAGGCTCCTACTAGGCTGGAAACTGAGGAATAGTCACGTGACGCGAAAGAGAGGGGAAGACGTCAACCAATAGCGTTCCACCGTCAACAGCCCAAGGTCCTCGCCGAGAATATAAAAGGAGAGCCCCGAGTCGCCAGAGTCAGTCGCTACCGAGCACATGAGAAGCTCCGTAGTTCTGTTGCACTAGTGCAAGCGCCCTGATCGCATCCTAGTGTCAGTCGTCATTTATAATTATACTCTACGTTATCTTGAATTGTATAGAGTCACGGTTGAAAGTTTATTTTATTTGTCAAAGTTCAAAGTATTTATTTAAATTGAATAAACTCCAGAGTTAAAGTTTATATCTTCGAGTTCAAGTTTCATTTCAAAGTTCCTGCAATTCCTTGCGCTTTAACGCTTTATCGAACAACGAACCCACAATCTTATTGGTCAACGCGGCGACCATTGCAAAAGCGCCTTTCTGCTCTCAGACCCCGACTCGGGTCGTAACAATAAAAATATATTCTATATTCTCTGGAATAGACACCGCGAGAAAAAAAACAAAAGCAACAAACACTTTGTATATAGTTGATTTTGTTGGTTTTTATAGTAGAGTTTACGAAGTTTCAATAATTTTTGCAACCATTCCCTATTATTCGTGTATTTGTCCGAATGGTTAATCATAATTATGGCATTAAATCTACCTATGGACTCGTCGTCTTTGGATTCCATAGGGACCAAGAGAAGAAGGTTACAAATGAAATTTTATTCTCTTATTTAGATTTTGCATATTGTATTGTTTAAAGATTACTAATGTGGAATTATTATTTCTTTAAAAGCTCAAATCGAACGATAAAGCGTAAGAAATTTGACGATGAGCTAGTAGAAACGACTTTTAACCTACAACCATCTACAGCGGCTGCGAAGTCCAATCCCAGGTCACGTACAGTATCAGTGTCTTCTGGCCCAATTGATGTTTTACCCCAACAAGTTTTGCCAAGTCCTATACCAGCACCAGTTGTTATTCCATAGCCAGAACGTCCCAATCGTAGGCCTAACAGGCCTCCTGGTACCAGTGGAAGTAGCAGAAAAAATAAAAAAAATAACAATCATCCTCATTCAATAAATGCTACAAAAGATCTTGGACGTTGGAAACCAACGGATGATCTTGCACTCATAACTGGTGTACAGCAAACAAATGACTTGAGGATGGTACAAATTTTGCTGAACATATTAAATACTTTCTGATTTATCTGTTGAATTTTAAACTTATCACTCATACTTATTTAATATTTGCAGCAAGAATCTTAATTAATCAAATTTAAAAATTAACATTGTAGGTACACAGAGGAACTACATTTTCATGTCGTTTCACTTTACAAGAGATTCAACAAAGGTGGTATGCTCTGTTGTACGATAGTGCAATATCTAGTGTGGTTGTGTAAGCGATGAGAAATCTGCATCCTGAATTAATTGCTAGTGTTCAAGCTCGGACACTTTATAGTAAAAGTGAAGAAGACTTCCTCGGAAGAATTAAATCTGTAAGTTTACATCTAAAATTTATAAGCTTATACTAAATTTAATAAAAACTATTAAAAAAAAAATTTACAAGTTTTTACTAAATTTCATTCCTATATTGATTTTTAATTATAGACCTCGCAACCTAGCTTAGAAGACTTACAAAATCTTTTAGAAGCAATGCCCAAATTTTTTATCCAGCTAGAACAGCAAAAGCTCTATTAGCGCATTGGCAGCTAATGAAGCAGCATCACTTACGTCCTGATCAAACAGTTCAAACTTTACCTAGAGGAGAAAATGTTTTAAACTTCTCAGATGCAGAAGATATGATTAATGATACCGAGTTAGTTGATCAGAAAGATGAAGTTCTTGATAGTGAACTACAATTTACAGATAGAAAACATAAGAAAGAAATAAGAATGCTAGAAAATGAATTAGGAAGATGGCAAGTACTCGTAGATAATGTCACTGGTAATAACCAACCAGATTTTGATAATCAGACTTTAGCTATATTACGAGGAAGACTTGTCAGATATTTAATGAGATGGTGGGAGGTAAGATTTTGAACATTAAATTAAATAAAAATTTGATTTTACTGATTTGAAACTTAATAAAAATTGATTTGTGCTTAGATCACTGTTGGTCGTTCTACAAAAGATCATAGTGTGGATGTTGATTTAACATTAGAAGGACCAGCATGGAAAATTTCACGACGTCAAGGTACTATTCGTCCAAGAAATAACGGAGATTTATTTTTATCTTCAGAAGGCAAGCGACCAATTTTTGTTGACAGTCGACCCATCCTCGCCGGAAATAAAATGAAACTTAATAATAACAGTGTTATTGAGGTATGAATTTAATTAAAATTTACAGAGTAATGGAATACTCTATTCAATCACTACGGGCCGCGGTTCATGTACAATTTTAAGGGTTTTTTCCTTTGCACAATTAAGGATCTGACAAGGGGGGGGGGGGGGATTTGTAATTAAAAATTATAATTTAAAGTTTAAAAGGTTAATTTTAACAAAAAGAGTTTGGTAAATAAAAAGCGGGAAGTTTATTAGATTTACCGAATTTAAGAAGTAGAAAAGGGGGAATTTATTGGTTTTAACTTTTGAAGTGTGAAATTTAAATAGATTAATTTAAATTAATAAATTTTATTTTTAAGGGTGAATTATGGAACGCGGTTTTTCCTTTTAAGGGTGAAGGGATTAATGATTTTTATTGTTAAGGGTGACGGGTATTACGCAAATTAATTGAATTTTTTTTGTTTTTAGGGTGAAGAATCAATAAATTTGTTTTTAAAGGTGAATGATTAATATTTTTACGCGGCTTTTATCTTCAATAATTTAAATTTTTAAGGGTGAAGGGAGCCCCTGCCATCGCTCCCTTCTATGAGATGCTTCCTATGGCTCGCCGGGACCCATCCTGATACAATGTTTCAGGTGTACTTCCGGTTTCCCATCTCCAGGGTAAAAATGAACAAAACATTTGGTTTCTTTTATGGCGAGTTCTGGCCATCTCTCTTATGACCCTTATTATCTTATCTTTATTTATTTGTTTAATCACAGTCAAAGTACAATATTGTAATTAGATCGCACGCGAAATATTATGAATACCGCAGATTACATATAAACAGAATAATACATTATAATCGTAACAAAAAGGAAAAAATGAACAATTTACCCCGGCCGTAAGCACGCCTGTTTTAATTTGTCCACATGGACTATTTTATCTTTATTATTTCTTAAATCTATTCTCGCATTTCTATCACCTATTAACTCAATTATTTTATAACGGCCCGCGTATTGCTCATCGAATTTCCCTACTTGCGGTTCTTTTAGCAAGTATACGCCTTCTCCGACCTTGAAATCCTTCGAATTTAATTTTTGATCATAATATCTCTTTGATCGCTCCTTTGCTTCCAATAAACGCGCATTCGCTGTTCTTTGGGTAGTATTAAGTTTAAATATTAACTCGTCTAAATACATTTCATAGGTTTTTTCGACATTTCTCGACTCGAATTCCGAGGGCAGCCGCGCTTTTTGTCCAAAAATTAGCTCGTTGAGAGTAAAACCGTGTGCCGAATGAATCGATGTATTGTATGAAAACATAGCCATTTTATTCCAGGTATCCCAGTCAGTTTTATCCGTGTACATCTTTAAATATTCAACTAAAGAATGATGACTCCTTTCTAATGAGCCCATAGTTTGCGGATGGAAGGAGGTAGATCGTAATTGTTTAATTTTAAATATTTTAGCTACCTTTTGCATTCGACTGCTTTGGAAATTACTACCTTGATCGGTCTTAATGGCTTCAGGACAGTCGAATTTAGTAATAAAATCATGAACTAAAGCTGTTGCAACCATTTCAGCAGTCATATCGGGGATTGGAAGGGCATCGGAATATTTTGTTAGGTTACACTGGAGGGTTAATATATACTTATTCCCGGCTACAGTTACGGGTAGAGGGCCTATTATATCCATTTCTAAAACCTCGAAAGCCCTGCTAGGGGTGGCAGTAATTTTCATTGGTTTCTTGGTTTTGACGCGGACTAATTTCTTCCTTTGGCAATTTTCGCAAGTTCGTACGTACTCGGAAACGTCTTCCTTTATCCTTGGCCAGAAAAATCTTTCCCGAACACGATGGTAAGTTTTTGCAACTCCCTTATGTCCCCCTAATGTGGAATCATGGGCTTCGCTAATTATTCCTAATCTATCCTCGGGAGGTGGTATCATAACTTCTGCAGTGCAAATCGTAAGCTTAGAAATTCCGTTTTCCCACTGAGAGCGTAACGCGAATTCTACCGGTAGCCAGTGAATCTGTTCTAAACCATCTCCCGTTTTAGAAATGCTTACGGATTTTATTTTATCTTCTATCATGGCTGTTCGGAGGGAACTTAAACAATTTATTATCACTGTCGTCTTCGCGATCTCGTTAGATTTTTCTTTAATGAATAACGAATAGATTATTTTACCGTTAGATAAATTAGTTTGAGTGACCGCACCGACCCCCATTGGTTCATTTTTGAGTTTTCCAAGATCTATCATTCGTGATGCTACTAGCTGCTGGCAAATGGGGGAGCTTGGGTTGCAATCTATGGATAAAAAATGTGCAATGTTATCATGTCTCATTAAAAGGTGATCCCGCGAGTATTCAACAGCGGATATTACAAGGAGGGGCTCTATTTTATTTAGATGGGAGGGTTCTATCCACACAGGACTTCCATTTTCCACACAGGAATTTAACTCGTTCCACACAGGATTTTCTTTTAACATACTCCACACAGGATTCTCTTTTCTCACACAGGGTTCTGGGTTACATATTTTGATGCTCATTCCTTGGAGTATCTCGTCATCATCGGAAACGTCAGACGCACTTTCTCTATGGGTTTTGTCAGTGGTCAATTCGTCATCTGTTGTTGGTTCTCGGGGAGCAATCACCCCTTGAACCTCTGTTCGTATATTGGGAGCCCTACTTTTTCCAGACGGGATTTCTTGATAGGATTTTTCCTGTTGGTCCCCGGCCCTATCCTTCTCGTGTGCGGAAGTACTTCGCTTCAAGGCCGCATGGTCCTTGAGCCCCCAACACACTTGAGAACTTCAGTTGCAGTGGTCGTAACCGGAACTTTATCACTTGCCAGGGTTTCTTGATAGGAATTTTCCTGTTGGCCCTGGGTCCTACTCTCCTCGATACGTGCGGAAGTACTCCGGCCCGTCGGGATTTCTTGATAGGAATTTTCCTGTTGGTCCCCGGCTCCCCCGACATGCACGAGGGCATCGGTCATGTTTCCCACGACCGGACTTTTCCGAACTCCTCTTGCGAGGGCATAAGTCACGTTTCCCACGACTGGATTTTCCCTAACTCTACTCTCCTCTACTTCGAGGGCATCAGCCACGATCCCTACAACCGGCACTTGTCTAAAGCTACCTCGGTTATGTTTCCCACAACCGCTGCTCTCTCCTAATGAAGAGGCAGAGCTAAACCTATGTATGTCAGTCAGTCCATCGTTCATGCTAATGAGGGTGTAAGAAGTGTCGTGGCACTCAGCTGCTTTCGAATCTGATTCAGAATTATTGATTATAAACAGTTTTTCTATGTTAATTTCAGGTGACAGTTCCTCCGCGCTGAGGTCTTTGAGATTTACGGTCAGGGAAGAAGTAGGGATAGGATTTCTGGACAGTGCGTCCGCGTTCATGTTACTTTTACCGGGTTTGTGTACGATTTCATACTCGTATTTTCTTAATAGGATTTTCCAGCAGGCCAAACGCGTAATGGGGTCTCTCAATTTGTGAAGCCATAGAAGAGATCGGTGATCGGTCACCAAAGTAAATTTTCCGCCGTATAAATATGGTTTAAATTGTTTAACTGCGTGAACTATCGCTAATAATTCCTTTTCGGTAGTAGTGTATCGCGTTTCAGTATCGTTTAAGGTCCTAGAGGTATACGCGATGGAGAGATCCCTCCCGATTGGACCCTGGCTCAAAACACCGCCTAATGCGTAATCGGACGCGTCAGTAGTCACCACGAATGGTTTGTTAAAGTCGGGATACCGGAGGAGGGGTTCTGAACAAAGTATCTGTTTAAGGATAATAAATGCTACCTCCTGGGAGTTCTCCCAAATAAAACCCTGCCCTTTCTTTAAAAGAAGACTGAGGGGTTTGGCAATTTTAGGAAAATTTGGAATGAACTTCCTATAATATCCAGCTAAACCTAGGAATTGCTTAATGTTTTTCGCGGTTTTTGGTCGCGGAAACTCTGATACGGCCTGGGTTTTTCGGGGGTCGGGTCTAACTCCCTTTTCCGAGATAATATGCCCTATGTATGCTACTTCTTTCTTTAAAAATAGACATTTATCAGGTTGCAGGGTTAGGCCCGAAGTCCTTAATCTACCAAAAAGTTTCCGTAATTTCCGCGTACGTTCTTCCAACGATTCGGCATATACAACGATATCATGCATATATACAAAGAGCTCAATGCCTTGCAACCCACTAAGGACCTTATCCATAAGGGCTTGGAATGTTGAAGGAGCGCCCTTTAAACCCATGGGCATTCTTTTGTATTGGAGATTAAATGGGGTCGAGAACGCGGTTTTTGGGGCATCTGCGGGATCGATAGGTACCTGGTGAAACCCGGATGCTAAATCAAGGGTGGAAAAATATTTGCTACAACCTAACTGATCAAAGATCTCAGTGATATTAGGTAGTGGGTATGCTGATGCTATTGTTTTTTCATTCAAAGCCCGGAAATCTATGACAAGCCCCAGCGCTTATTTCCTTGGGGGTCTGGTTTTTTCGGCACTATCCATAGCGGTGAATTATACGGCGATTCAGATTCCTCTACTATATCGTTATCAATTAGCTCTTGAACGTGTTTTTGAACTAGATCGCGTAATTGGGGTGGATACCGATATTGCTTTACATTTATTGGGATGTTGTCTATGGTCGGTATTTTGTGGCTAATCATCGATGTTCTACTTAATATGTCCCCTGGTAAGTGAAATTGACAGGGAAATTGGCTAACAAGATTTTTTACACTCTCCCGTTCCTTTTGATCAAGGTCTGCTAAATCTAATAAATTGATAGTGCTATCGTATAATTCTAAAGTCAATGGCGGAATAATAACGTTGATATCCTCCGCGGTTGTATTTATCGCGAACAGATAAGCCTTACCATCCCTATTTTTGACCAAGCATTCACCTATAAAAAGTCCAGATCCGGCATTTATTCGGGAAATATAACCGGCAGAGCGCATATTATTTCGAATTTTAATTTGAACAAGAGTTTTTGTTCTAGCAGGTAAATAAAGGGTGTCATAATTTATAAAGGTTGCGGTTTCACGCGGATTCCCGAAAGAGATCGATCCGTTGAAGGATAGGGTGGCTTTCTGTTCTCTTAGAAATTCCGTACCGAGAATTCCATCTGCGTTTATTGGGAAGTTATCCGATACGATGTTAAGCCGACATTTAATATCCCCAAGGCTCACGTTCGCATATCCCAAAGTATCGATTAAACCGTCACTGATTCCGGCCAGGCGATAAAGAATATTTGATTGAATGGTAACGTAGGGTTTTAATAGGCTCTTTAATAATATTTAATTCCGACCCAGTGTCGATAAGAAAACGCGGTAGGGGCTTCGTTAAATCAGTGCTTTTAAATATTACCACCGGGGAGATAGACTCATTAGTGGTTGTAATGAGGATGGCGCGGGTCGGGGCGTGGGGGTTGTTGGATTCGAAGGGTTCGCCATTGCGCCCGTATGATGAACCACGGGGGCGTTTAAAGGATTGGCGTTGTCATTAGAAGAGAATCGTCGAAAGGGTTGGTTTGCAGGAAGATTACCAGGGTTCGCCCTTGGCCGCCTCCTACAGGTTCCGTAATTATGTCCTCCTATTTTGCAATAATTACAGTATGGACTCGAGTCTCTCCTTGAGCAATCTCTCGCAAGATGACCAGGCTCGTTACATCGGTAACATCTGCGTCGCTTTATTTCCAGTGTGTCCTCATCTTGAGGTTCGGTGATGTGACAATACGCTCGTTTCCGATTGTCGTCTATCTTATCGCAATGCAACTCTTTCCGCTGTTGCACATACTTCTCGCAAGTTATGGCGGCACTAATGGTTTGCTCGAGGGTAGTTGATACCTTTCCGATCATACGCGTAGCTATTTCAGAATTTAACCCCAGGGTAAAACATTCTATTGCCGTATTCGTGGTTCCTTCGATCATTCCACGCGCTACAAGAGGGTTAAAATTTTCATCAATCAATTCGTGCGCTTTCTGTAGGATTTTGGTCACCCGTAATCCATATTTAGACACCTTTTCTTGCGGATTTTGTTTAACGCGTGCTAAATCTGTTTGAACCGGGGGTAAATTCTGGCTGGGCGAGAAAACTCTTTTTAATTTTAACAAAAGTTGATCTAAATTATCGAAAGATTTGAATTGCAAATAATCGCTCGCTTCTCCAGTAACACGTGACTTTACTAGCTTCATAAAAAAGCTCCTATCACCGGGATACACGAAATTTTCGGCTTCTCTACATTCTTTAATAAAACGATTTACCGAAATGTTATTCCCATTAAATTCGGGGAGTATTCGCACGATTTCATTAGTCTTTTTATAGCTCGAAAAAGAATCTGATTTAATGGATCTATTATTTATTGAATTATTATCGAAGTCATCACGCGTAATTGAATTATCCCCAATATTACGCGACCTCGGGGCGGGATTAAGTGGCGGCTTAGCCGTTGTTAAATTCGGTTCGACGCGTGTATTTATTGTTAAACTAGTGCTTCTATAACGTCAGGTAAACTACTATTACTATCCGTTGGCCTAGAATTCTCCGAAATTGACCACGAACTCGACGCTTGCTCGCTATTAATCGACATTTTGCAATAATCGCTCGCTCGCTCGCTCAGGTTACTTAGCTCGGGTTCTTCCTTTTCGCTGTCTCGCAGATGACCCTAGTAGTTCGGGCAGGGGTTGATGATTCTTGTGTGCTGATGACTCGTGGTAGGTGCTGGGGATCCGCTGATGATTAGTGGCGGATGTTAACCTTGACAATGCCTGCAGTGCGGAGGCAGTGGAGAGATCGCAGGTGACGCCCTGAACGTAGTTGATATGGGCTTCTTCTACTACGAAGTCGTTGCCTGGGTGTTGGCCTTGGAGCTGCGTCGTTTTCACTCTCGTATCCTGAATCAGGAGTGATCTCTCTTAAGTTGGATGGTGCCTCGACGTCGTCGTTCATGAAGTTCTTCGATTTGAATGGGGATTTCACTTTGATTCTTGCCGTGGACCCAATTCCTCAAATCGGATGTTCCGGCATTCGCCCGTGGTCCAGGGAAAACCACGGCTCAAAAACCCGGGACAGAACACTATACACTTCACTTCGTTTAGTCTTTTCACTCGCGAACTCCTTGAAGGAATCCCACCGCTGTCACCAAAAATGTTATGACCCGGGTCGGGGTCTGAGAGCAGAAGGGTGTTTCTGCAATGGTCGATAAGTTGACCAGTCGGAACGTGGAATTCGTTTGCTCAATTAAGCGCTAAAGCGCATGGAGTTGCGAGAGGTTTAAATAAAACTCAAACTCAAGAGATTTAGAGTTTATTCCGTGTTTATTGAATTAGATATCACTTTAATTAATGTCTTTAACAATTCTTTCGTTAATGTGTTCGTGACTTGATATAAACTTTAACTGACAGTAAGATAAAGCCAGCTTACGCACGCTGATGCAATAACCGTTAACAAATCGGATTTCGCGCACTGATGCAATACTTGTTACGAAGCTTTAAGAGTACTTGGTAACTCTCGACTAAAAGCTCAACGGCGCAACGTACACAGTAACAAAGTCCAGACTAGTTGGCAGCCGACTGTTAGAGCTTCTGGGCGCAACATGCACAAGTGCAGCAGAGTACCAAGCGAGTTGGTAACGACCCAGGTCTAAAGCTACGAAGCATCTCATGTGCTCGGTAGCGACTGACTCTGGCGGCCCGGGGCTCTTCTTTTATATCCTGGACGCGGACATTAAACCGTTGACGAGAGGGTATGGGAGGAGCCAGTTCCTCTGGTGGCGATAAGCTGAATCTTCTGGAAGTCTGTTCCGAGGCCTGTAGGTGCCTAGGAGGGCCGAGAGCTTCCCTCTCTTCTCTTAATCATGGCGAGCTTCGTGGTGGGGGAACACCTGTGGATGCTCAGATCCTGGCCGAAAATCCCTTCTTGACTTGCGGCGCTTGTGCCTGCCTCTTGATTGGTTCCTCTCTGTAGGCCGTTGCGTTGTGATGTAGTAGCTCCCGGTTGGTAGTGGGGACAGTACGATGTAGAGGCTGTAGGGCGCCAAGTTGCCTCAGAGGCCTTCCCCACTCTAAGGTAGAGAGAGTGGAGAGAGTGGCGGTGGAGGGGCGTCAGACCTGAAAATAGGATCGAGAGCGCTGAGCGGCGAATGACGGTTGGTGGAGGAGAGGGATTACTAGTCTCTGATTGGCTGGGTGAATCATGGACCCACGAGCTGATGCAACGTTGCCCAACGAATTCCAAGAGTTGTTGACTGTTGATGAATCAACAGTTCAACATGTTCAACCGTCGTGCATTCCAGAGGCCCTTCGCTAATGGCCCTTCTCTGAATTGTTTGTGCGCTGCTGAGCCGTTGGCTAATGGATTCCGGGAATTGATTGTCCGTTGGTTGTCGTTGCGCTGGCTAATGGATTTCGGGAACTAATTGACCGTTTATTGTCGTCGTGCTGGCTGTCCTCCTATAAATAGAGCTTTACCCTACCTGAGCGAGCTTTTTCCTAGCTATCATTATTATTACAGTTCGTCTCATAATTATTATTTATTATCAGAATAGTTATTAATTTAACCGTAGATTACTATCGCTATTTATTGTTAAATCCCAATATGTTCGTTAACGCATCGCTATACGGGCGCAATTATTAGTTATTAAAGTTAATTAGTGAACAAATTCAGTATCGCTTGTTTATCATCAATTTCTATTCGAGTTATCGTTAATTACTTGTTTATAACTTGGTTAATTAACTAAACAATGTATGGATTAATCTTTGGTATTTATTTAAATTATCTTATTATTTATTTGTGGGAATGTTCCGGAATCATTGTAGGGTGACCCTAAATACAACATTACTCGTTCGCGTGAACGCAGTTCATAACACAATGAAAGGATGTCCAGAATAGGTGCGTACGTGCGTTTGCGTTCATGCGTTTGCGTTCATGCAGCTGCTTCGAGCAGACGTCAGGGAGAGTGTACATAAACGCTGCGCGACGCTCCGCGACGCAACGCAAAGCTACCGTTACTTGTAGAATTTGTTGCTGATTGGCTAATAAGCTTTGTGGTGTACGAGATAAAAGTATATTAGCCAATCAGCAACAAATTCTACAAGTAACCGTAGCGTTGCGTTGCGTCGCGGAGCGTCGCGTAACGTTTACGTACACTCTCCCTCAGGAGGGTGTACTCTAGGCAGTACACCCTACCTAGGCTACACCCCCCAGCTAGAGTACACCCTCCTGATTTGTGCTCGAAGCAACTGCATAAACGCAAACGCATGTACGCACCTATTCCCTAAATCGGCGAAGACCTCTCGTGCGCAGGCGCGAGGTCTCACAAGTTAGGCTGACCGACGGAGCTAAGCTATGTCAGCTGTAACACATGCTCTGAATGCAATGGTACTTTGAGTGAAGAGAGAAGACGCGCGCGCAATGAAGAGAAGACACAACACACAAGTCTGGCGTTTGAGGACCTGGCCTGGAGTTAGAATACCTCACATTGGAAGAAAAAAGAAACAAGTCCGGCGCGAGTGTGTAGTTATTGTGCAGCACACACAGAGGCGCAAGAGCAGAGTCAGCAACGTCGTCTTCATCGCCACGCTCAACCCAAGTACAGCGGAAATCCGGGTGCTTAGTCGGGCTGGTGCCACAAACGAACATCGCGTGAAGACCTGGTGCCGCGGACGAGAACTCGGCGCTACAGCTCTCGCACTCTCACTCACGGAGGAATGAATTTGTAAAAAGCAAGAGCGACATAACCCCAAAATCTTTGACAAAAGATCTGCGTAAAACTTTGCCAGTGTTTCTGCGAGTGTCAGTCTAGAGGACGAGAAGAGTGAATTGTCAGAAGCGAGAGGTGATGACGACGACATTCGCATTGATAACGCAAGTTGTGGTTAGTTTTGTTCTGGCAGGTAATCGAGTGTGTTGGTTTGCAGCGATGTCCACTGTTAGCTTTTTTTCAGTTGTTGCAGTGCTCAATGAAAGTGATGGTTCGAGTAACTGTGAAAAACTCTCTCCAAAGTGCTTATAGCAGTGCACATGTAAGCATTTTACCAAGTAACCACTTAGATATGCAGATTCAATGAAACTGTTAGTGTAAGAAATTTTTGAAGAAATCGTATTGTTTATATTTTGTATTGCAAAGATGTAACATCATAACAATAGAAGGGTATAAGAAGATGGAGTTTATTTTTCCTATTCAAGCAATGCTGAAGTGATCGGATACTGATACGCTTATAGTGTATTATGAAGATAACGAATCTTTATAACTGCCTTCCAATAAGTCTGACCTAGTAGAGAAGTTTGATGAATTTGAGTATGCAGCTTTTCTGTCGAGTAAAAAAAACCATTATCAATGAAGATCCTCAATTAAAAGCAGTCAAGCATGGATAATAAATTAAAATTTTCTGATCGCTTTAAAGTTTTAGTGAATACAGACATGTAAAAGGTGCAGACGCATATGTATTCAACGATACAGAACAGCTGTTTGTTGTATCAATAGGTGGCAAAAATATTAAGTTAATAGCTCCTAAAAATTCAAAAACACCCAGTACAGCTAGAAGTAAATCAAAAAGAAAATGTTTAAAAACAAAAATGAAAACAGAACCCGTGCAAACTTATCAGCGACACTGGTACTCCGGAGAACCAGATCCAACATTGGCCAGGGCGACCTGTCTGGCTCAGTTACATTCACAGCTTCAGCGGCAGTTGTAGCAGCTACAGTGCGAGGATGAGGAAATGAAGCAATCCTTGAAGGATAAGGCTCACACTCTACTGGAGGCTGCTGTACGAGATCCAACGACGGTAGGCAGGATTCTGAATGACTCGACGGGCAACGCCAAGATCACAAACGCCCCACTGATAATCGGCGGACTGTGCGTAGTCGAAGGCTGCCTGCAGACTTCGCTGCCCTCCATGCAACACTAATCGCGCAACATAATGCTGAACAGCGATCAGCTGCTGTTCGAGAACTGTACGGCTAAGTTCAGCGACAACACGCAGTGCTGCATACCGGTGTTTGACGTCGCGCACGAGCTGCCTCTGTGCCCGGAGCACGCGAGGAAGCGCGACAACTATCACTGTCGACCCCAGAAATCCAAACCAAAAAAGGTGCGCAGCAAGAAGCCAACCTCGCCCTCCACGGCACCGACGCAAATGGTGGCCGTGACGCCCCAGCAAGCCCGTCAAGCAGGCCGAGGAAACGAAGAAGGCCACCCTCGACGAGTAGTAGCAACATCAGCAGTAAGATGGAGATCAAGGCGTTTGAGGTCAAAGAAAAAGGCTTCCCGCTGAGGAAATTTTTTAAAAATTCCTTCAAAATGGTGGATTTTAAATCAAAATTTTGACTTTAGAAATATTAATTGAAAAAATTAAGGTATGCGAATAGCTTCAGTCAAAGGAGATATAAAAATCAAAGATTTTGGCCCGTATCCCATTAAAAAATATCAAATGGTTCAATCTGTAGGTTACGGCAGGATACAAATTTTAAAATCTCAATATCTTGGGTTTACAGACCTCTGGTAGGGTCTATTTCCTCAAAAATAAACTATATTTGTATATTATATACATATATAAAATATGATTACTGATAAAACTTTTTATTTTTTAGGTGAATCAAAAAAAAATTTGTTAACTGTAGTAATATAATACTGTAGTACATTTACCATTAATTAATACTAAATTTTGAGGTCAGAAACTATAAGTTTATGTTCATTCCATTCAATATTATCAGCAGTATTTACAAGTTCTTTTTATGGTTAATGCGTCTACATATACTCTTTTTAGTGTTTTAAGTTCAGTTTGCCTAAACTAATGAGAAGCGGAAAATTATCATTGAAATGATTTATAATTTTATATGATTTAGTTGCAATAAGTTGTAATATTTTTTTTATTTGACTCAGCTCACCATGCCGTCTCAGTAACCTCTAGAGCCTTTATTTCTTTCCCATCCAGTACTTTGTTTCCTGTAGTCATTTCTTTTGTTTCGTTATTTTTAAAATTTTCAGTTATACGCTGTCTAACTTCTTTTGCTCCAAAGATTTTCCATCTTTCAGTTCCTGCTGTCCCATCCGTGCTGAAGTTTTGAGTTTTACTTCACTTTCATAAAAGTAATATGTATTGCATATCAAATTTGTTGTGCAGTACTTTTGATTAATCTCTGGCTATTTTTATCGCTTTTTGATAACCTTATTATTTTTCATTTTTCACTGGCTATGTGACTATGTTTTTAAGATTTATAAAAGCTTCTCTATTAATAGTAGCAGTACCCAGTGTTATGACTTTAGTAGTGAGCCTGTGGGCGACCTTAAGCATACTAAAAGATGGTAAACCGGTTACTGCTCATATTAACAGAGGTGTATTTACATATTTCAATAACATAGTCAAATAGCCAGTGAAAAATAGAAAGTAACAAGGTTATGAAAGAGTGATAAGAATAGACAGAGAAAAATAAAAAATAACAAATTTGATATGCAATACATACTACTGTTACCAAAGTGAAGCCAAGTACAAGACTTTAGCGTGACTGGGGCAACAGGACTGCATATGATAATCTTTGGAAAAAAAGAATTTATGCAGCATTTAATGACAATTTTATAAATATAGAAGGATAACAGTAATGAATACAGCAAATAAAGTACTGGATTGAGAAGAAATAAGGGAGAGGTTACTGAGATGGCATGATGAGCTGAGGAAGACAAAGAAGGAGAGGAGAGATGAGTATGGTAAAAAAATAACTATAGGGTGCAGAGGAAGAGAGAATGGGAGACAACACATATGATGCGGGAAAATCAAGAACCTTTTTCAAGTTATTGGCATGAGAAAGTTAAAAAAGAAATGGTATTGAAAAACTAAGAAGAAAATTTTTATGAAAAAATAAAATATTTATTATTTTCTTCTATTTCAGATTTAATTTTATTTAAGATAATATTTTATTATGAAAAAATAAAATATTAATTATTTTCTTTTATTTCAGATTTAATTTTATTTAAGATAATATTTTATTTTTTCATAATGCTTTTCTTCTTAATTTTTCAATAACATTTCTTTTAAACTTTCTCATTCCACTAACTTTAAAAATGATTCTTGGTTTTCTCTCTTCATCTATGCTGTTTCCCCCCCTCTTTCTCACTGCCCTATAGTTATTTTTTTACCATACTCGTCTCTCCTCTCCTTCTTTGTCTTCCTCAGCTCATCATGCCATCTCAGTAACCTCTCCTTTATCTCTTCTCGATCCAGTACTTTGTTTCCTGTAGTCATTCCTTTTATGTTTCTTTATTTTTAAAATTTTCAGTTACACGCTGTCTAACTTCTTTTGCTCCAAAGATTTTCCATTTTGCAGTTCGTTTTGCCTCATCCATGCTAAAGTTTTGAGCTTCGCTTGACCTTCCTAAAAGTAATATGTATTGCATGTCATATTTGTTGTGCTGTTACTTTTGAATATTCTCTGTCTTTTTTATCGCTTTTTGATAACCTTGTTACTTTTGATATTTCAACTGGCTATATGACTATGCTTTTAACATTTATAGAAACTTCTCTGTTAATAGCAGCAGTACAGTACCCAGTGCTCTGACTTTAGTGAGCCTGTGGACGACCTTAAGCATACCAAAAGACTGTAGACTTGTTACTGCTCATATTAACAGAGGTGTATTTACATATTTCAATACCATAGTCAAATAGACAGTGAAAAATAAAAAGTAACAAGGTTATCGAAGAGCGATAAAAATAGCCAGAGAAAAATAAAAAATAACAGAACAATAATTTTGATATGCAACGTTTTCCAACCGGACATTGAGATGGCACCTTTTTATTCAGGAGCGATGATATGCAGTCACACATATTGTGTCCTTACTGTGGCTGTAGGTGTTAAAAGCTGTAAGATGGATAATCCTTAAAAAAACAAGAACAAGGGACTGCTTCTAGTCGTTAAATGAAAAAGAATACAAAAAAGTTATCTAGAAAATAGTGCAATATGCTAAGAGTCTGAACATTTTAATTTACTGATTTCATTTCAGATGTGCATCTCTCAGCGGTGCATCAGCGGAGTTCGCGCCCAGCCGATGTCGCTGCTGATGATTCTTTCCTAAAAATACTGTACAGGTAAACTAGCTGTACATACCCGAGTAAAAGACTCTGCTGCTGTTGCTGCATGAACGATATTTGCGATTCTCTTGTCGCTGCTTCTGCTTGAGTGCTACGGATTTTCCGAATACTTCTCTAGGCACTGTTTTTAGTGCTCCTGCAGCTGATTATCCGTTTATTTTCATGAAATCTTCAGATCATCTCAGTGTTCGTCCATATAGAAGATTTAATTTTGACTGCTAGTGTGTCAGTGCCAAAGACCAACTGTTTTATTAATTAACTTTTATCGTTCTTGGTTTTCGAGCACTGCGCGTTAAGTTTTCGGTGTAAAGGCGTTGTTTTCGCAAAAGTAAAGTCGTAGCGGGCGCAAAAGTAGGCGTAGCGGGCACAAAAGTTGGCGTAGCGAGCGCAAAAGTGCCGTAGCGAAATTTCAAACCTGTGTCATAAAAAATATCCGTGTGCACCAAGGGCTAACTAGGAGAGTGTACTACCTGCGGATCCTCAAATTACTTGCAGTTGAGCGGAGCACTTTCTTTCACAATAAAAAGATGAAGTCTACAGCCCCAGAGTCTAACCCTCAAAGGTTTTTTTTGTAGTAGAGCCGGATAGTCTGAACAATTTAATAACATTAATAAGTACATGCAACTGCAAGGTTGGCATCAAACAATAATTTTTTTTAATCGATCCATACACTAGAAAATTAAATATAGAAATTGCAAAATAAATTATTTTTGATCAAAAGTTCTAAAATGGCAAAAATATAAAGTATTACTTATCACGTTATTTTTCACTATAGCAAAAAAGTGATTATAAATAAATACTTAGTCGAATGTTTTTACATTCAAAGCCATTTTCATGACTTGTTTTTACAAATTATATAAATGGATAATATAATTTGTTAATAATAATAGATAATAGTGAAAAGAAGTTTTATTATTTAATTAATTAAAAAATCAATAAAACTGAAAGGTTTCATTGAATGAACATTTATGACATGGTAATAATAAAAAGTATTAACAATCGCGTAATTTTATTCTGTTAAAAACGTGGTTATACATAAATACTTCATCGAATGTTTTTTACGTTCAGAACCATTGTCATATCTGGTTTGTACAAAATTATGTAAAAGCATAATAATCATTGTTGATAGCGTGAGATAATAAGAAAAATAATGTTTAGCGTCATTTACAACGAATAAGTATGACAAAAATAGATTTAAATTCATAAAATAAAAAATGAACTAGAAAATTATAATTACAAATTGCAAAATAAATTATTTTTGATCAAAAGTTTTGAAATGGCAAAAATATAATGTATTACTTATCACGTTATTTTGCACTATAGCGAAAAACTGATTATAAATAAATACTTAGTCGAATGTTTTTACATTCAAAGCCATTCTCATGACTTGTTTTTACGAAATATATAAATGGATAATGTAATTTGTTAAGAATAAGAGATAATAATAAAAAGAAGTTTTATTATTAAATAAACTAAAAGAATCAATAAAACTACAAGGTTATATTGAATGAACATTTATGACATGGTAAAAGTATTAAGTATTACCAATCACGGAATTTTATTCTGGTAAAAACGTGGTTATACATAAATACTTAATCCAATGTTTTTTACGTTCAGAACCATTGTCATATCTGGTTTGTACAAAATTATGTAAAAGCATAATAATCATTGTTGATAGCGTGAGATAATAAGAAAAATAATGTTTAGCGTCATTTACAACGAATAAGTATGACAAAAAGAGATTTAAATTCATAAAATAAAAAATGAACTACAAAATTACAATTACAAATTGCAAATAAATTATTTTTGATCAAAAGTTCTGAAATGGCAAAAATATAAAGTATTACTTATCACGTTATTTTGCACTATAGCGAAAAACTGATTATAAATAAATACTTAGTCGAATGTTTTTACATTCAAAGCCATTGTCATGACTTGTTTTTACAAAATATATAAGTGATACTGTAATTTGTTAATAATAAGGGATAATAAAGAAGAAGTTTTATTATTTAGTAAACTAAAAAAATCAATAGAACTACATGGTTATATTGAATGAACGTTTGACACGGTAAAAGTGTTAACGATCACGTAATTTTTATTATAAATAAATAGTTAGTGGAATGTACTAACATTATTAAAAAAAAACAACTAACAACTAACATTCAAAATCATTATCATAACTGATTTATACAAAATTATGTAAACACATAATAAACTTTATTGATAGCATGAGATAATAACAAAGAACAGTTAGGGTCATGTGCAATACTAAGTATGACAAAAAAAAATTAATTTAATAAAATAAAAATTTAATAAAACTAGAAAATTAGTTTTAGAAATTGCAACAAATTAGTTTTGATCAAAATTTTGATCTAAATTTCTGAGATGGTAAAAATACAAAGTATTACTTATCACATGATTTTACGCTGGTAAAAACGTGATTATAAATAAATACTTAGTTAAATGTTTTAAAATTGAAAGCCATTCTCATGACTGGTCTTTTCAAAATATATAAATGTAATTTGTTAATAATAAGGGATAATAAGAAAAGATTTAATTATTAGAACTGCAAGTCAATAAAATAACAAATGTGAATATGTCAATAAATTATTTGTGTTAAAGATATATGGACATGCCAAAACTATCAAGTATTATGCTAATCACGTTATTTTATACTGTTCATAAAAATCGTGATTAGATATAAATACTTAGTCGAACGCAGTTACGTTCAAATTGTCACGTCTTGTTGTTCTGATATACAATATTATAAATAAATAATTTAAATCGATGATATTTTGCTAAAATGGAAAGTAAGCGCGATAATATAAAATCGCATAAGTGCGGTAGTAGTAATTTGCAGAATAGATTTAATTGTTAGAACAACAAGTCCAAACCCGTATATTATGTGTATTATGTCATAGACATAAGAGAATAGACCGAGCACGCAGAGTAATTTTTCTGGTCCTTGGTAAGTTGATGCGTGAAGTGAAATTTCCGGTGCCTGAAACTAACTTAACACATCGTTGTAAATTTTCCATGCGTAATGTACAAAGCCGGGCGTTAAGTACACCTCACGCACATAAATACCACTTCGCCATCAACTTTACGCTCACAGTTGCAAAAAATATTGTATGCAACTTGGACGTGTACGTGTACATCCACGCACAAGCAATGATAGCAAGACGACACTCGTGTGCAACAAATATGGCTGGTGCGTGAAGTATACTTCGCGTCCTTGTTGCATAAACTACTATTCTATCTAATTTCTTTCTGATACGTGGGCGCAGCCGCGTTGGAAAGAGACAAGCCCATATTAAATTTTTATATCTCGCACACGGTTCCAAATTAGCTGGTTAGGACGATTGGTATATTCTCTTACGTTTACAGACGAGTCAGGCCGGCTGAACAAATCTTGCCCTGTTAAAAGAAAATCCCGTGAGTAATCGTATGAGTACTTGTGAGTTCTCACGCGAGAAATCACGTAAGGATCAGGTGAGGTTTTCGACGATTTTCTTACGTGATTTACACGTAAATGATTGAGTATTTTATGTTAAAATCGATGTCCTAGAAAAATTGTTAAAATATCAAAAGGTTAAAAAATAATTGCAAGTAAACGAGGTGGCCTCGGTAGATGTTATTATCGGGATGATATCCCTACTATAGCAACCGCGTCTTGTGAAAAATAATTTTGATCATTTTATTGTTATCGATTTTTTTGATATTTTTATTTCATGGTATCATGTAAAAATCGCGAGAGAAATCTCGTCATTATAACGGGACCATACCTGTAATTTTGACGTGACAAATCCTGTAATTTTGACATGAAAAATCCCGATATTTTCACGTGAGCAATCGCGTCAATTTATTTATGTTAGAAATTGCATGATTTGCACATGAGATATCATAAAATAAACATAAAAAAATGTTCAAAATTAGTTTTCGGTAGACATGGTTGCCCATAATAGATGTTATCATCCAGATCTTACTTATAATTTTTTTTTCACCTTTTGTTGAACAATTTTTTTTTTCAAATCTTACGAGAAAATTAAGCGATCTATTACGTGTAAATTTCGTGAGAAAATCGTCGAAAACCTCGCGTGATTATCACGTGACTTTTCGTGTGAGAAGTATTCTGATTCTACTAGGGATTTTTTTTTATTAAGGTGGCTGCAGTGTTATTCCGCGCGGACAGTGTGTCGATAATGTAGAAATCTAATATTTTTTTATTACCATAACCTAACTATCGGTTACCATCTGAGCTGCGTTAGACTCAACAATTTAATCTGACGTCCTCTTAAAGAGATAACCATGCCTCCCGATATCGGAAATCAAAAAGCCTGACCTACGTAATCGTAGAGATTGATGTACCCCTGGAGAAATAACCATCCCTCTCATTACCAAAACTAATATCTCCTGCACTATATGAGAGTAATGTTTGGTGTGCTCTTAAAGAGATAACCATCCCTCTCGTTATAGAAAATCAAAAAGCCTGATCTACATAAGCGTAGCGTTTGATGCATTCCCTAAGAAATAACCATCCCTCTCGTTATCAAAATTAATATCACCTGCACTATATGAACGTAAAATTTGGTGTGCTCTTGAAGAGATAACCATCCCTCTCGTTATCGAAAATCGAAAAGCATGACCTATGTAAACGTAGGGCTTGATGTAGTACTAAAGAAATATCCACGCCTCTCGTTATCAAAATAAATATCTCCGTTATGAAATTTAATATCTCCTAAACTATATGAGCGTAGAGTTTGGTGTGCTCTTAAAGAGATAAACATCCCTCTCGTTATCGAAATTCAAAAAGTCTGACCTACTAGAGAAATAGCTATCCATCTCGTTATCAAAATTAATATCACCTAAACTATATGAGCGTAGAGTTTGGTCCCTGCTAAAAATAATCTTATGCTTTATCCCGAGATTAGTTACGTATCAAATCACATGCTAGTCATATATCTATCAGCATGATAAAATAGGGCTGATTAATCACCTTCCCGTCACTTGATTAAGTATGTACTTGATTACATGATTACGGAAAAAAATGTTAGTTCTGTATTATTCGTTACAGGATTTAGCATACTATTTAGCACGTGAAATAGAATGTATTAAGACAGATGATTGCTCACGTGATTTCACTTATGACTTCGTATGTGACTTACTAAAAAAAAATTATACTTTATTGCTCATCACGTCATTAGACATATAATTTAGCCTATGTTTTATTATGTATACAGACAGATAATAAGCAAGTAATTTTGCATATGATTTTGTACATGATTACAGAAAAATAGTAGGTCTGCATTATACATTCCGTGATTCAGTATATTATTTAGCATGTGTGACAGAACGTATTTAGACACATGATTATGCATATGATTTCTCACGTGATTTTGTACTTGACTTACCAAAAAAAATGTTATACTTCATTGCTCATCATGTCGTTATGTATATGATTTTGAACATGATTACGGAAAAATTTTGTGTCTGAATCATTGAAGAACGTGATTCAGCACGTTATTTAGAAATGAAGTAGAACATTTTTTTTGCTAAGTCATATATAATCATATGTGAAATCACGTGCATAATCATTTGTCTAAATACGAACTATTTTACATGTTTAATAATATGCTGAATCATGCAACGATTAATACAAACGTAAAATTTTTCCGAAATCATCTATCAAATAACATTATAATCACATGCTTAATGATGTGCCAGAACACATATTGAAACACAGACTAAATCATATGCCTAACGACGTGAAGAGCAAAGAAGTAGAACATATTTTTTTGCTAAGTCACATACATATTCATGTGTGAAATCACGTGCATAATCATTTGTCTAAATACATACTATTTTATATGGTTAATAATATGCTGAATCGCATACTGAGTAATTGAGACACAAAATTTTTCCATAATCATGTAATAAAGCATATGCCAAATCACTTGCTTAATCATGTGCGTGAACCAATTCTAAACCGGTTATGAATCACATACTTAATCAAGTGACGGGAAGGTGATTAATCAGCCCTATTTTATCATGCTGATAGATATATGACTAGGCATGCGATATGACAAATCTTGGGATAAAGCATAAGATTATTTTTAGAAGGGGAGCTCTTAAAGAGATACCCATCTCTCTCGTTATCGAAAATCAAAAAGCCTGGTCTACGTAAGCGTAGCGTTTGATGTACACCTAGAGAAATAACAATCCCTCTCGTTATCAAAATCAATATCACTAGCACTATATGACCGTAGAATCTGGTGTGCTCTTAAAGAGATAACCATGCCTCTCGTTATCGAAAATAAAAAGCCGGACCTATGTAACCGTAGAGTTTGATGTACTCCTGGAGAAATAACCATCCCTCTCATTATCAAAATTCATAAATCCTGCACTCTATGAGCGTAGAGTTTGATGTTCCCCTAAAGAGATACCAATCCCTCTCGTTTTCGAAAATCAAAAAGCCTCACCTACGTAGGCGTAGAGTTTGATGTACACCTAGAGAAATAACCATCCCATCCGTTATCAAAATTAATATGTCCTGCACTATATGAGAGTAGAGTTTGGTGTGTTCTTAAAAAGATAAACATCCCTCTCGTTATAGAAAATCTAAAAGCCTGATCTACGTAAGCGTAGCGTTAGACTTAATCCTAGAAACATAACCATCCCACTCGTTATCAAACTTAGTATCAACTGCGCTATATGAGCGTAGAATTTGGTGTGCTCTTAAAGAGATAACATCCCTCCCGTTATCGAAATTAATATCTCATGCACTGTATAAGCGTAGGGACTCATGTGCTCCTAAAGATATAACGATCCCTCTTGTTATCGAAAATCAAAAATCCTGACCTACGTAAGCGTAGAGTTCGATATACTCCAAGAGAAATAACCATCCCTCTCGTTACCAAAATTAATATCTCCTGCACTATATGAGCGTAGAGTTTGATGTTCTCCTAAAGAGATACCAATCCCTTTTGTTTTCGAAAATCAAAAAGCCTTACCTACGTAGGCGTAGAGTTTGATGTACACCTAGAGAAATAACCATCCCGACCGTTATCAAAATTAATATGTCCTGCACTATATGAGAGTAGAGTTTGGCGTGTTCTTAAAGAGATAAACATCCCTATCGTTATCGAAAATCGAAAAGCCTGACCTATGTAAGCGTAGCGTTTGATGTACTTCTAAAGAAATAACCACGCCTCTCGTTGTCAAAATTAATATCTCCGTTATGAAATTTAATATCTCCGAAACAATATGAGCGTAGCGTTTGGTGTGCTGTTAAAGAGACAGCCATTACTCTCGTTATCGAAAATCTAAAAGCCTGATCTACGTAAGCGTAGCGTTAGAAGTAATACTAGAAACATAACCATCCCTCTCGTTATCAAACTTAGTATCACTTGCACTATTTGAGCGTAGAATTTGGTGTGCTCTTAAAGAAATAACCATCCCTCTCGTTATCGAAATTAATATCTCATGCACTATATAAGCGTAGGGACTGATGTGCTCCTAAAGAGATAACGATCCCTCTCGTTATCGAAAATCAAAAATCCTGACTATAGTAAGCGTAAAGTTCGATATACTCCAAGAGAAATAACCATCCCTCTCGTTATCAAAATTAATATCTCCTGCACTATATGAGCGTAGAGTTTGTTGTACATCTAGATAAATAGACATCCCTCTCGTTATCAAAATTAATATCTTCTGTTCTATATGAGCATAGAGTTTGATGTATACCTAGTGAAATAACCATACCTCTCGATATCAAAATTAATATCTCCTAAACTATATGAGCATAGAGTTTGGTGTGCTCTTAAAGAGATAGCCATCCCTCTCAGTATCGCAGATCAAAAAGCCTGAATTAAATTAGCGTAGCGTTCGATCTAGTTTTAGATAAATAACCATCCCTCCCGTTATCAACATTAATATCTCCTGCACTATATGAGCGTATAGTTCGTTGTACACCTAGATAAATAGCCATCCCTCGCGTTATCAAAATTAATATCTTCTGCTCTATATGAGCATAGAGTTTGATGTATACCTAGAGAAATAACCATACCTCTCGATATGAAAATTAATATCTCCTAAACTATACGAGCATAGAGTTTGGTGTGCTCTTAAAGAGATAGCCATCCCTCTCGTTATCGAAAATCGAAAAGCCTGAGCTATGTAAGCGTAGAGTTTGATGTACTCCTAGATAAATAACCATTCCTCTCGCTATCAACATTAATATCTCCTGCACTATATGAGCGTATAGTATGTGGTACACCTAGATAAATAGACATCCCTCCCGTTATCAAAACTAATATATTCTGCTCCATATGAGCATAGAGTTTCATGTATACCTAGAGAAATAACCATACCTCTCAATATGAAAATTAATATCTCCTAAACTATATGAGCATAGAGTTTGGTGTGCTCTTATAGAGGTAGCCATCCCTCCCGTTATCGAAAATCGAAAAGCATGATCTATGTAAGCGTAGAGTTTGATGTCCTACTTGAAAAAGAACCACCACTTTCGTTATCAAAATTAATATCACCTAAACTATATGAGCTTAAAGTTTGATATAATCTTACAGAGACTACCATCCCTTAGGTTATCGAACATCAAAATGCCTGCCCTATGTAAGCCTAGAATTTGATGTACTCCTAGAGAATTAACCACCCTTCTTGTTATCAAAGTCTGCTGCACTATATAAGCTCAGAGTTTGGTGGGTCCTTAAAGAGATAACCATCCCACCGGTTAACGAAAATCAATAAGCCTGACCTATGCAAACGTAGAGTATGATGTACTCCTAGATAAATAATCACTCCTCTCGTTATCAAATTAATATCTCCTAAACTATATGAGCGTAGAGTTTGGTGTGCTCATTAAGATATAACGGTCTCTCTCGATATCAAAATTAATATCTCCTGCACTATATGAGCATTGAGTCTGATGTGCTCCTAAAGAGATAACAGTCCCTCTCGTTAACGAAAATCAAAAAGCCTTACATACATAAGCGTATAGTTCGATATACTCCAAGTGAAATAACCATCCCTCTCGTTATCGACATTAATATCTCCAGTACTGTATGGGCGTAGACTTTGGTGTACTCATAAAGAGATATCATCCCTCTCGTTATCGAAAATCAAAGAGCCTGACCTATATGACCGTAGAGTTTGATGTACTCCTAGAGAAATAACCATCCCTGTTGTTATCAAAATTGATATCTCCTGCACTATATGAGCGTAGAGTCTGATGTGCTCATAAAGAGATAACCATTCCGCTCGTTATCGAAAATGGAAAAACCTGCCCTATGTAAGCGTACATTTTGATATACTCCTAAAGAAATAGCCATCCCTCTCGTATCGAAATTAATATCTCCTCCACTATATGAGCGTAGAGTCTGGTGTGCTCATAAAGAGATACCGTCCCTCTGGTTATCGAAAGTCAAAAACCCTGACCTATGTAAGCGTAGAGTTTGATGTACTACTTCAGAGAAAATCACCCCTCTCGTTATAAAAATTAATATCTCCTGCACCATATAAGCGTAGAGATTGATGTTCTCCTAAAGCCATAACAAACCCTCCTGTTATCGAAAATCAAAAAGCCTGACCTACGTAAGCGTAGAGTTTGATGTACACCTAGAGAAATAACCATCCCTCTCGTTATCAAAATTAATATCTCCTCCACTATATGAGCGTAGAGTCTGGTATACTCATAAAGAGATACCATACCTCTGGTTATCGAAAATCAAAAAGTCCGACCTATGCAAGCGTAGAGTTTGATGTACTACTTGAAAAAATAACCATTCCTCTCGTTATCAAAATTAATATCTCCTAATTTCTATGAGCGTGGAGTATGGTGTGCTCTGAAAGAGATAACCAACCCTCTCGTCATCGAAAATCAAAGAGCCTGATCTACGTAAACGTAGAATTTGATGTATTCCTAGAGAAAAAACCATTCCTCTTGTTATCAAAATTAATATCTCCTGCACTATATGAGAGTAGAGTTATGTATGTTCTTAAAGAAATAACCATCCCTCTCTTTATCAAAAATCAAAAAGCCTCACGTACATAAGCGTAGAGTTTGATGTACTCCTAGAGAAATAACCATCCCTCCCGTTATCAAAACTATTATCACCTGCACTATAGGAGCGTTGCGGTTGGTATGCTGTTAAAGAGATAATCATCCCTCTCGCTCGCGAAAATCAAAAAGCCTGACCTATGTAAGCGTAAAGTTTGATTTGCTTCTAGAGAAATGCCCATCCCTCTCGTTATCAAAATTAATATCTGCTACACTATATGAGCATAGAATTTGGTGTGCTCTTAAAGTGATACCATTCCCTCTCGTTATCGAAAATAAAAAAGCCTTACTTACCTAAAAGTAGAGTTTGATGTACTCATAGAGAAATAACCATCCCTCTAGATATCAAAATTAACATCTGCTGCACTACGTGAGCGTCGAGTTTGGTGTCCTCTAAAAGAGATAACCATCCCTCCCTTTATCGAAAATCAAAGAGCCTGAACTACGTAAATGTGTAGTTTGATGTACTCCTAGAGAAATAACCATCCCTCTCGTTATCAAAATTAATATTTACTAAACTATATGAGCGTAGAGTTTGATGTCTTCTTAAAGAGATGTTATCCCTCTTGTTATCGAAAATCAAAACGCCTGACCTACATAGCCGTAGAGTTTGATGTACTCGTAGAGAAATAACCACCCCCTCGTTATCAAAATTAATATCTCCTGCACTATATGAGCGTAGATTTTGGTGTTTTTTTAAAGATATAACTATCCCTCATATTATCGAAAATCAAAAACCCTGACCTACATAGCCGTAGTGTTTGATGTATTCCTAGAGAAATAACCATCCCTCTCATTATTAAAATTAATATCTCCTGAAATATATGAGCGTAGTATTTGGTGTGCTCTTAAATATATAGCCATTGCTCCCGTTATCGAAAATCGAAAACCCTGACATTAGTAGTATATGGACTGGTATAGCGCGACATATCATATTACCCGTGGCGGCGCCGTGGGTGGGGTCATTAAGTTAAGGCGATGTGAACCTCAAAATCAACCCAATTTCATTATTTAATTAATAAACATTCGAACGTTTATTTGGAAAAACAATTCTGTCAGGCGCTCCGTGTATGTAAATACTATGCTCAGATTTTTTTTTGTGCGATTCTATCAGCATTTCCATGAGATACGCTCGTTTTAAAACTGGCAAAATTCGAAGTATTACAGATCCCTACTTATCGACATTGCGGCTTTTATTTAATTAAATAAATTCTGAGTAGATTTTTGGAAAAACAGCTCTGTCAGGCGCTCCGTATATATAAATACTATACTCAATTTTTTTTTTTAGTAATTCTATTATTATTTGCAAAAGATATATATGTTCTAAAATTTGTCGGTAAGTACACATTACCTTAAGTGTTATGTAAACAGTAGCTGCACTGTAGCTAATGACCCATGTCAACGGCCCATATCAATGGGGCTATTGTTTTCAAAACCGCTACTGTTTTGTGGACAATCCACCCATCAACAATGGGTAATTAGCTACTGTTTAAATAACAGTTATACTCTCTTGACACCTCCATGTAATATGATACGCGCTATACCAGTCCATGTACTAGAGAGAGAGAGAGAGAGAGAGAGGGAGAGGACGCACGCACACATCCACCCACGCACACCCACCCGCCCCATTCACCCACACCCACAAACCCACATCCGCCCATCCACCCACACACACACATCCACCCTCCCTCCTACACCCACCCACACACACACATCTACCCACCCACCCACAGAGAGAGATGTCGCTCGCACCCACCCACCCACACCCGCCCACCCACCCCACACACACACCCACATCAATCCACCCACACACCAACCCGCAGAGAGAGAGATAGAGGGAGAGAGAATGAGAGAGAGTGAGAGAGAGAGGGGGTACGCGCCATAACAGTCCATGTACTAGAGAGAGAGAGAGCGAGAGAGAAAGAGAGACTTCCTTTGTGTAGTGCAGGTATGCGTCAGCGTCCCTACTCCATCGTTGGTCCGTCGAACTGCGCAGCGGGAGTCCGAAGTGGTCAAAGTATAAGAAATAGTTTTGTATACGTAATAATGAGTTTATGGCCCTGAAATTGGCCGTTTTTGTGTTAAGTTTTAATTACATCGTGAATAACCTTGTTTTTTGGTAAAGGAATTGGTATTGGTGGAAAAAATTTATTTCGCGATGAATCTTTATCCGTCGACGAATAATCTTTCTTTTCTTTGTCGATGAGAGGCTGTTTATCCTCTGATGTCTGCTTGCTAAATGGTGCTCTGTAAAGGTTGCAGTCCTTATGTTCTCGCGCCGATGCTACTATTAGCTTATGTGTAAGGCCAAGTGATTGATGGTGGATGGGGATAGAGCGGAAGAGTAGGGGCTATGAAATAATGAAGAAGAAGGCAATTCAATAAAATTTGTATTTATTGATTAATTATTAACAGCCTCGTATACATCTTTTTCTAGTGTCAGTAAATAAAAACATTTTATTTCTACAAATAGTCTATCCACATTCGAATTACCAAAGTTTGAATAAATCATCCGGTTTTTTACATTAGATATTAATTCGTCTTTGTGGTCGTTGAAAAGTTTAAGAAATGTGGACCCGTCGAAACATTTATCAAGTTCGCGACTGTTCTCGTGCATTTTCAAACTGTCTATCATTACATCATACATGACATTAACATACGTAGACATATCCTCTAACTCGCGAAGACGAAACTCTATACACTGGCGCATGCTTTTTAATATTAGAAAAGTACGTCGCATGATCACAACACTTGGAAGACTCTCAACTTTTCTCTTCTTTCGCGCCGGTGCACGCTTGTCGTCGTCGTTGTCATCTGCGTCGACGGCCGTGATCATTGACTCTGTATCTATGCGCAATCCGTCGTTGGTATCCCAATCTTGCGGCTCATGCTGATACCGGCGCCGGCTCCGTAATGACACAGGCTCCACTGTTTTCTTTTTCTGATTGATTCCCAGTACTCTCGCGTTATAAGCGGTAGTCAAATTAATCTCGTGCTCAGTTAGGTCGATTTTTATAAACTCCTGCTTGTGCCCGTACAGATGATACATTACTGCAGGAAAATGTGTGGTGAATTCCTCCCACGCGGTGATTTCCATTGTTACGTATTTGCGTGGCGAAGTATCGCCACCGGATTGAATCACTGCACGGAAATGCCCACCGTAATATTGCAATCCAAGGTATGCAAATTTCGAGTGAGACTTATTGAGCGCGTAAATTGTGTTAAAAAGCAAGTTTGGCGGAAGATCGTCTTGATTCATTTTAAAATAGCTGTCACAAACTTGTTTTAAAAAAGAAATACTAATGCTCGTGGCTGAAGCAATGTCGTTGTACGAGTGCACTTTGTGTGTGTGTGTGTGTGTGTGTGTGTGTAAAGAAATACTGAGGCGTGCTTTCTACAGCTGATTTGACTGCTGGTGCTGCTGGTGCTGCGTGTTCTACTAGACTGACGTAACGTCGTCGGTTGTGCTATTCGTTTGGGTGTGCGCCTCGAGAGGTGGTAGGGGACGCCGACAGTGGGGGATCGCGGCGCAGCCAATGAGAGCACGTGTATGACGCAACGTACCCGGTGGTGGGGAAAGGTGGCGAGAAAAATATTAGGTTTATGGTTGTACCCAATGACTGTGGAAAGCGTTTCCAATAATTGTCGTTATGAATGCATCCATTGTTTAGCGTTTTCAATCACGTACTCTCGACAAAGATTTTCGTGAGAAGGAAATGCGTGCTGTGGCATGTACCCGATAACAGCGTTAAGTGGTTCTAAGCACAGTTGACCCTGGCCATGAATGCGTCAATTGTTCAACGAATTTAATGGACAGTTTCAAGAGTGTGCTCTCGATTTTACGATATGTGTGTGTGTGTTTAACTGATTACGAGTCAAAGCGCATACATGATAAATTTTTCACATGAATGCATTCTTTGTTTTGTGGGAAGGAAATGAATGCCGCGACATGTAACTATTTATGGTTGTACCCGATAACTGCGTTAAGTGATTCTAAGAACACATCACCTCATCCCCGCCATAAATGCGTTCTTTGTTCAACGGTTTTTAAGTTACGCGTGAAGAAAATGTGTATATGATGATAAAATTTTTCACGCGTAAGTATTTTGTAGTAAAAGAAAACGTTTTGAATACTCTCTCGCGGGAGGAAAATGAATTTAACTGATTTTTTTTTTCAGGAGTGGGAAAATGAAAGGTCTGTAAATGAAAACATGATTTATATATTTTTTTGTTTATTCGATCAAACTTACAAACTATGAATACATAAACTTACATACTATGAATACATAAACCTACAAACTATGAATATATAAATTTTAAAAAGAGACAAAAACTTACAAACTATGAATACATATGGTTTAACCGAGACAGACACAAGCGATGCTTAAAATTAACTACGAATACACAAAATCGCATTTGAACCAGGGCTGATTCATTTCCGTATTAAGATATTACAAGTAATGAACAATCACGTATACATATATTAGCTTACAAATCTAGGCCCAACAATCCAAAATATATCTTAAAGGTAGAGAGAGAGAGAGAGAGAGAAAGAGAGAGAGAGCTTAATAATGAGTCATTGGCCTACGTGCCTGAGTGCAAGAGCCGCACCCTTGTGAAGTAGCATGCGGGAAATTGTACGCACGTCCTTCTTTTTTTAATTTTTTGTTCTTTATAATGTTATAAAATTTAGCAGCTATTTTGTCGTTGGCGCGAGCATCCGTCGTAAAGATGTTACAAAATTTTCGTAAAGTAAACCCACTACTCATAAAATGCAAAAACATGACGCAATATTCACCGCACACTTTAGAATCGAAACTTTGCAACTTCTTCTTGTTCCACCTGAACCACTTGGAATTTCTTCTGAGTCGATCAAGATGATGTCGCGACGATGGTGCTAGTCCATAGCTATCGAAATAGGTACCTCTTGCATGACTGTCTATGTAGAAAGTTATCCAATGAGAGCCGAGCTTGTCCGCTGTGTCGAGATTCGCAATGACCGCCGATGGATGGCTCAACCGGCTTGATATGTGATTGGTTGCATAAACTCCGAGCGAATTAGCAGAGAGGCCGCAGATGGCTCGCGTTATTTCATTCGTGTTCATTTATGTTTTCAGTCAGAGGATGTGTCGCCCTCGATGGCTGAGTAGTATATGTCATTATTATCGCTGCTATCACTATTTGTATCTCTTTGCTCGTAAACTGCTGCAAGGAACATTTCACTTTCCACTTTTTCTTTAGGAAGCGCTTTCCATTTCGCAGGAAGTATCGAGCGCAGCCACTTTTTTAGCTGCTGAACTTTGTAAAAAGCACAAAACTCTTTTTTGGCCAAAAAGATTTTGGTTGAATGCGTGGCGCACAGTGTATTGTCTGGGAACATTTTTTTGAGCTTTTTAAACGATGGTGAATTAAATTTTTCCAAGTTGATGACGCTGCGTCCGAAAAGCGCTTCGATGTATCGGGCCTTCTCCTCGCCGAGCACAAAAATTCTTCGCGATATTCTGGCAATGTTGTAAAGATGCCGATGTAGTTGACGAAGCGGTACTTCGCCGTTAAACCAATGAACACCGTGAATTTCGACGGCTAGAAAGGTGTTTGTCTCTTTGACATCGTCCGGCAATTCGGCAAAACTATGCGGCGCTTGCACTATCCAATGATCACTAATTTTCTTTTGCAGGCACGTGATAGCTACTTCCTTTGGCAGAAACTTTTTTTCCGAATCACGAAAACCTTGAATATCGATTACGTAGTCCATTTTGTGTAGAGACACGTGTTCATGTGTAAGAGAAAAAGCGAAGTGACGCGCGAGAGAGCGTCGCATGCGAGCGCCACACTTCCCCCTCGACTTTTTATAACTGTGGCAATGTGACACGTGGCGCCTCTGCAGGCCCGTCGTCTTCTGCTCTTGCGCTTAGGCGCTGAAATCCGTTAAAATTTGTCGAGTGGAATCGATTTCGAGAACGTTATCCTATTCTACGTAGACAATGCAGTTTATTGTAACAATAGGCGCCGTCGCGAAGCCCACTTCGATACGCACACTGCCCGAGCGTACAAGATTCCAATGAGAGTGGCACTGCGCTGATAAATCGGGTGTGAGATCGAATGCCGTAAGGAAATACCCCATTGGATAGTTGTAACGGTTTATGCCTAGGCCCTCATTGAGAAAATGTATCCCTGTGCCTGAGTAGAGTGTTTGTAATACCTCGATAAACATTGCGCTGTTGCCTGTAAAGTGTGGTTGTAACGGTTTGCTTGGTATTTGAACCTCGTCGATATATAGCGAGAAATAATTTATGTCAAAGTGTTGAAAGTTGAATGGGTTTAGCGCTCGATTTGCATTGGACGCTTTGTTATCGACGAAACCGATGATTATAGGTTTCGGCAGTTGACCAAGAATCGCATTATCAATGCTATCGCCTAGTATACCAGTGTGAAGCGTAAATGTTTTCACCTCGACACGCGTATTGGGGTATTTGGCTGTTGCTTTGGCCAGTGTATTGGCATGTGCGATCAAAATACCGGGATTTATCTTGACACGCCGAACAATGAGGGTAGCTTCTTTTATTTTTATTCCGAATCGGCCGTCGTTTGTGGAATCCATCAGGCAAAATGCATCCTTATTACGCACCAGACGCACTCTCATTTCGATGCCATTGATGAGCATTTTATCCTGATTAAGTAAGTCGCAGTGCAGATGTCCAATCATATCGAATGCAGGACCCTCTTTCGTAAAATATTGCCTCTGAACGAGGCCTTTGTTCGAACCGATTGCTTGATTTCCCGGCGCGCCCTCCATACAGCCGGGTGTATCATCGTACCAGAGACTCGCGGCGTGATGAGATTCTTTGGCAGCGGGGGAATAGCTCAGCAGTGACTCTATGTAAGCTCTGTACGCGTACATGTTGTTGGGCGGTGCGAGCTTTTTATTGAGAAAAATATCGATTTGATTGAACATTGAATGAAGAAGATTGTTTACAGGGCCAACTTCTAGATTTGTGTCGACATCGTCGTTGGGGAGTATTTGTGCCTTGACAAAGAGCATGGTGTGTGCAAGATCGATGTAATGCTCGCTGGCACTAGGTACGACGAATTCGATGGGCGCATCGCCCTCGTCGCTGATCGAAGAGACGGGCTTATAGTTCAAAAAACTGCTATCCTCGATGGAGGTTTGAGTAGATGGGAGGGAGAAAAGATCGAGTTCGCTCGACATACACTCTGACGAGTGAGAGTGCAAGAAAGACATTTTCAAGATTTATTTTTGACCGAAAATATCGTTAATGTCCCGAAAAGCAGGGGTTTTCCGCGTTCTCCTGCTCGCTTTACGAGTCTTGCGCGGTGCGGCTGTCAATTTTTTCTTACGCTTGGTCCGCGAGGTACGGGCGCTTGCACGCGCCTGGTAGTTTTATACCCTGACCCATTCATGATTTCGCTAATTTTCTCTGCCGCTCTTCTTTTGAGATGGCGTTCCGATTCTCCGGCTCTCGATTGTATGGCCTCCTTGAAATTGACACTATTGTTTGTGACATCGTCTATGATTTTCATACCTGCGCACAAGGTCTCTTTCTCGACGGCCTTAGCGCCACTCATGACGTATGGCAGAATGCGGCGAAAGAGGTCCCCCAACCAAGAGCCAACATCGCGCCCTCTCTGAAAGGCCGAGCCAGTGAAAACGCTTCTTACCCCACTCCCGCCACCTATCTGCTCATCGTAGTATCTAGTATAATGAGACATCTCAGTGACTTCGTCTGAAATGGAGTGTCACGGTCAGTGTACCGTACTCGAATGGAATGCGCTGTCCGAGCTGGTCTCTTATATCGATGATAATATTGTGAAAATTGTGATAGAGAAGCGATATGTAGTGGGCGGGCGTGAAACGCTGCACAGCACTGCAGCCGTATCTGAATTTTGAGTTATCCAAGGAAACGATGCGCAAGGCCGAGGTCTGTGTGTCCCCCACTCTGTAAGGTTCACAAATATCTGTAAAAACGTACAGTTGGTCGGGAATGGCACGTGAGAGCGAGGCTGGTCTCACGGCTACAATTTCCCGCAGCGCACCATGGTTAAAGGTCGTAAACAGAATTTTTTTCCCGGGCTCGTCATCGAACACAAATATGCGCAGAATTTTTTCGTTGAAATGAGCCGCATGTGGCTCTTGACAGGCGCACTTGCGTCTGATGGCATAATAACCATTGCTCTCCTTTACGGGTTCAAGCATGTGATGCTTATAAGTGTCATTCGAGTTATTTATGGTGTCTGCCAGCTGTTGGAGAGAGTCGTAAATGCCGACTGGAAAATGGCAGAATGTTTTCTCACTCTGTTCATCGTCATCCAAGGCGAACAAACTAAAAGTGCAAAAGGCATCATTGTCTTGAAAATGCACGATACTACATGGTACGTGAATTTCCACCAGTCCGACGTGCCACTCTCCGTGTAATTTGATCTCGCGTGGCAAATGGGTTGTGAAACAGCTGGTTGTGTTATCGGGAAAGTAAGCTATACTGCTGTTGCTAGGTAGTACCATGTAAAAATCTTCGTTCTCGTCCATATGTGTTCGTGGTTTTCTACGAAATGCTCTCGAGTTGACTCACTTTCACCCAAGAATTAAATTTATCGAGATAGCCTAGCCACTTGACGAGCACTTGTTTGTTGGCGCCGCGACCTTTCGTGCGCACAATACGCTCGATTTTGAAGCTCTTATCGCCAGTCAGTCGATCGTGCGCGACCAAAACGAGCTCTTCGTTATAAAAGAATCCGTCAATTATTTCTCCGTTTAAGTCCGCCAATACGTATGTGTACAGCCCTAGCCACAGAGATACGCGTATAATCTTGAAAATCTCCTCACTGAAATTTTTTTCGTATCTGCGCTCGAAGGTGTTCTTTGTTCGACTGACACGGACGAGGTCACTCACAGCAAATTTACGGTAGGGCACGGCGGAGCGGCGATAATTGGAGCGCGCGCGCTTGGCCAGATTTTCGCGCGCTCGCGCAGCGTTGTAAAGGTTGACCTCTGCTGGGCGCATTCGCGTACCGCTGTGCCGAGAATGATTGTACGCGTACACAATTTTTTGCAGAACATCGATGTATCGCTTGGTGTTTCGATGTGAGAAATATCTCCATATGCGCTCGCGCAGCGTTCTGTTGAGCCGCTCGACCACCGCTGCCTTGACATCTGGATTTCTAGCGACACGAAAGCCGATCTCCATGCGCTTGAGAAGATTTTGAAAAGCGGCGCCAAGAAATTCCTTGCCACGATCGGACTGCACGCACATGGACAAGCGCGGCTTCGCTCTGACGGTAATTCACTCAAAAGCATCGGCAACATTGTGCGCGATTTTATCCTTCAGCGGTTCAACCCAGGCGACCTTACCGAGTACATCGATGACCACGAGAATATAGCAGTACCCATCGTTGTAATCCTTTATCGATGTCAGCAGAAGTAGATCTCACTCCCACACGTCATCGACGTTCGTTACATTGTACAACAGGCGCGGGAATCTTCTTTTTATCGGGTGATGAAGCGTGTAGGCATCTTGATTGCTCAGCCACGGTGAATTTTTCTCGTCTCCTTCTTGGCATTTACGCGAAGACGGTTTCGTGCACCCACGTAACCCGCCTCATGCTCGAGATCATAGTATTGTTTTCCGTATGGTATCTTATCGCTTATATATCAAAGTGCATCCATTTTTTCTTGGTCTACTTTTTACTGCGAGTTAACATGGGCAAGGGTGCATTATTTTCTCCGGCCTGTACAGTCTGTTGCCGCGGCAAACGTCGTTTGGCCGTATTCGCTGTTGCAGTCAAAATCCGCCCAATTTTCAAAACTTTGGGATTTTCGATGAGATTAATGGGCGTCTCGCTAGTTTTGAGAAATTTTGCAAACTCAAAGCGCCCGACAGGCGGTTCTTCCTCCTCCACACGCGGACTCTTTTGCAGTGTGTCGAGAAGTAACTCGATTATGCCCGAGCGCGCCACTTGTCGGCCATCGATGCTCACAGTGCCTGCATTGTCCCACTTTAGACGCTCGGGAACCGTTGTCCTCCAGTGCCGAAGCAAGAGTCGCGCTTTTGGCGCGAGTACTTTGAGTATACCTCGGAGAATGGTCTCCTCGCTGTGCGGAGCGAGACTCTCTTCGATTTCGTCTACCTCGTGATTCGTCTCGCGCCGCTCGGCGATACGCTCGTTGTCGCGGAAAAAAAGATAGCGACGTAAAATCTGCAAATAATTCAGACATTTTTCGTAATCATCGCGCGCTGCCTTCGAGCGTAAAACGTCGTACATTTCGGTGTCCAAGCGAGAAAAATTATCGCCATGTGTTTGTAAACTTTTTTCCTCGACATCCGCGGTCGGGTTTGCGACCATCGAACCTTCTGGCACGAGAATCATTTTACGCGCGCGTTCCATCTTATTGCGTGTCACGCGAGCCAAATATGTTCGAAATGAGAGTATGATTGGAGCTAATAAGATAGGCAGGAATGATCCTCCGTTCTGAATAATCGCTCGTACCTTTGTGCGCCAATCGGTGTTACCACTCGGGTGCGATAACTTGCGCAACGTGTGTTTATGCTTGCTCAATCGTCTCTTCTCGCTATCCGATAATTTTACCACCCCGTGTAAAACGTTCAACATGCACTCGCGTGTGCACTTGACAAAGGGTTTGTCAGCCGCACGTGCTATGGTTGTGCGATGTTTCTTATCGCCGTGGCAGAGCACGCCGAGTAGCGCGGGATTTTTCTTGGAAAAATGTTTACCGCGCGGTAACGTGCCGCGACAACAGGTAGTTCGTCCGTACGGGGCCATAGTTATTTCCCGACTGACGTTCGGCGGGCAAATCAGCGTGATTTAATGTACTCGTATTTGGGCACGTATGCGTAATACGCACTGTCACCGGGGAATATGTTTGTGCGAAATCTAAACTCATCGAGACATTCTTGCGAGAGATCTATAAAGAGATAAGAGTGTGGCTCTCGCGTAGCGTCTATGTAGGCTTCGCGGAGAAAACCCGAGTCTTCGGGATCGATTTGGCGCGCGAGATGCTGTATTTGTGCCTTGTCGCGCGGATTTTTGAACAACACTAGGTACTTTGTATTTAAACTTATGTCACGCTGCGCCTTTCCCTTGTGGAAAACATTTTGCGTTATGAATATCACGCTGATATTTTTGTAATGACTACCTTTCGTAAACAAGTCTAAAATAACGTCGCTCGAGGATTCTCGCATAAGATCATCGAGAATAAGTAATTTTTTCTTCTCGTTGTCCGAGGAATAGTCGTCTACCTGCGAGAGTCCCTCCCGAAACTCAATGCTAGGTCCATTGGACTTAAAAGCTGTTCTGTAAGCCTCTTGCCATTCAGTGTAATAAAACAGTAAACGGTCGAAGCGTGCGGTACACATGGCCGGTAAATGGGCGAGAAAGCGCTGAACAAAGCGTGTTTTTCCACAGCCTGTGGGTCCACACACACAGCAGGTAAACAGATGGTTCAAGCGTGTATCCATTTTTTGTTTGTTTACGGCTTCTAGTCACCGAATGAGGCTGTCCGACGCTTTCCCAATCATTTTCTACCCTTTTTCCCATTCGTGCGAAACATTATCGTCTGCATGACGCGCGGGCGGCGGCGACGCACGCGCGGGGACTAGCATCTTTACCGCGGTGATGAGCTGACGCGGCGACAACCTGGTTGTGCGAGGGTGGGATGGGCTGATCCGCGGTGACTGGCTGATTCACGAGCGCGCGCGCTGACTAGGCTGTCCCCCACCGCGAGAATGAGCAGGACTATCGCGACGACTAGCGTGCACAAACAGGCGATATAGTTAACTATGAAACATGACGCGACTTTGTAACTACAATACCTTCTTAGTATATTTAACATGAAAACGCTATAAACCATTCTGTATATTACTTTGTTAAGAAAACATAACGGCCTATTATCACAGCATGCTTCTTTTTTTCAGCGTACTAATGCGAGGGAAGTGATGGATATAGGTAGAAATAATTTTGCAGATAAGTAATTTTTATTAAAAAGGACAATTTTTTATTTTACATAAATGCACGCAGTTAGAAGTTTTTTTATAAAATATACATACTATGCGTCGCTCTTATAACCAAAAGGTAGTGATACTGTATCGCGAAAGTATCTACGCTTCTTAAGTACTACGGAACACGACTTTTTTTCGTCGCGAGTGATGACTTCGTGCGTGCGAGTGCGCCTGATCGGTTTATATTTCAAAATAATGGGTTCTCTTTCGTTTTCAAAATACGCTGCGATCAAACGCGCAATGCTCTCGAAATTTATTATACTCGAATTAGCGCTATTGAGTCTAATACCCTTAATCTTACAGCACTCGACAGTTTCCCCGGTAGAAGGTACGACAGCTCGGAAGCCATAAAATTTTGGACCCGCTGAGAGAAACTTTGTAATATAGGTACCCTTGCCGTAGGCCTTTCGCTCGTCTGTGAATTTGCCGAGTAAAGCACCCAGAGACGGTGTATACTCAGTAGGATCGCTTTTCTTACATGTGAAAATACACGAGTCCATGTCCATGTATAGAACACGCGCTGCGGTGAGTTTTTCAATATAAGAATACAACTCGAGACGCGCCTGCGCGGTTGTATACGCAGCTATTGCCACATTTGTATTACCTGAAACATCGACGGCATCTTCGCGAAAGCGCCAATTCGTGTATAAAAGGTTCTCGTTGACCATAAGAACATCGAATACTTCTTTTTCCGCCGCTGTAAGAAGTTTTAATAGTCATTCACGCGTTTTTATAATAGTCGTTTGTTTCATATTTGAGCGTTGGCCGGATTTTCCCCACAGCGAATTCAAACACAATTTCGCGACAGAACGCAGCCTCGGATTTTTCTCTATTTTTTCCGAGTCTAACCTTATCCCCTCGTCATGCTCGTACTCGTCGACATACCGTGTTCTACTCTCTTCGTCTGTACACCAAGCAAGCCAACTGCTTGCCTGCTGCTTCAATTGGAGAAAGGTATTGACATACGGGGCAAACAGCCCACCCGCACCCGTGGCAGGATCGAACTGCGTGGTCCCATACTGCCAAATAACATATATTTCTGTGACGCAGTAGCCAAGTTCGATCGCCTTCTGTAACTCGCAGACAATCCATGTGCCTGTAAATTCACGCTCAGCGGCTTGGTTGTGATTACAGTCGCCCTCTCGCAATTCCTCGCAGCACGAGCGACAGAGTCCGAAAATCAGCCGAGAGTGCATTTTTATGGGTAACACAGGCAGCATCAAACTACGAGGTGGTAAAACCTTGCACTTTATCAGCCCGTCCACGCGCGAGAGATCATTGTTTCGTCCGCCAGTCAACTCCGTGCATTCTCCGCCGATGTAAATGCGCGGGTGCCCGATGGGATAACGTCCCCTCTTGGAGATATATGGGTAAAGAGAGCAAATATCGGTATATTTGATCTCTTCGTCCGGTGCGGTACTGCGAGAAGTGACGATATTTTCCGTGCGGCCACCGAAAAAAGCGTCAGGCGGGTTTAAGGATATTTTGCTCATGACCGGATGAGTCGCTAAATATTGCGTAATTTCCGGTTGCTGACTTTTCACGCACGCGAAATCGCATTCCCACATCTCACGCACGTCGTATCCGAACCGCCTCATTGCTGCGACTTTTGCCACCGTACCCTCGTACGCCTGTGCGTATGTTTGGCCATATTTATTTTTTCTCACGGTATGATTATCGCTGAAATAGCGCGGACAGCCATGCACGTAACAGCCTTGGTATTCAAAAACAATTTCTTTGGCTGTTGAGGCAGGCTCTCCTCCTCCGATCGGCGGTAGATACCCGTCTACGAGAAACCCCTCGCGTAAACCCCTCGCGTAAACGAAACTCGCGCGAACGCCCTGCGTGTATAATTTCACGCCCGAACTCGCGCTCGCAGTATAGCAGCCACTCTAGATTGCTGCGAGTGCTTATCCCCGCGCCTATATCCGTTTGGCTGAATCAGGCCAATAGTTTTTGGCTGCAAAAATTTTTTTTAAAAACATACATACATGTGGACGCAATTGTACACGCGGAGACGAACGGGTCTGTTTAAGCGACTTCTATGAAAATTTCGCGAAACCGTATGCACGCGCGTCTCAATATTTCCACGTCCATTTTACAGTATTCGACAATCTCTTTTTGAAAGTCGAATACGTAGTTTAGGGCTGTATTCTCATACCACACGAGAAAAGCGGCACGTTCAGCCACAGACATAGTACCTGGGCAATAAAACTCGGGTGCGGCTAGAGGGCCCCTGTAGTGCTCATTCTCACTGGTATTGAAAAGGTGGGGGAAATAACCTTTCTTAGCGCTCTCGGGCAGTCCAAATGTCGCAGGCAAAGCACTCAGTTTCAATTGAAAGTAATTGATACTAGCAATAAACTGTGTGTTCCCGTACTTTAGCTGCGTAATATTGTGGCCATTTAATATTACGCGCGGCGTGCCACACATGAAACTTTCCACCAACTCTTTCAATATAAATTGAGAGTCGAATGCCCGAGCATTGTGCGCTATACACATAATTTCGGCAAAATCTGTCTTTTCTCGCACGCATAGCTCCAAGAGTTGTTTAAGGGGATCGCGAGTGAAAATGAAATCGCGCACCCCGCAAGTGGGGTATTCTATTTGTATGTCGTCCACGCCGATGCAATCCGAGCATACTTGGTGCGCAACGCACAAATTAGGTACGTGAACGCGCGCATTTTCGCCATACGGAGTGTCTTGTGTTGTCTCGAAATCATAAAAAATATAAAGGTATTTCTTTTTTTTACCCGGGACGACAACGCTGATTGGCTGCATGAAGCACAAGTCGTTAAAGGCATGCTGCTTTTGACAGTGCCTACAAAAACTGATACCACACTCGTGTTTCCGCTGATACACGTTTACAATGCGCATGCAATTCTCACACAACCGCACAACGTCGCACACTTTCTTATTATTTTTTTGGTAAGAGCCTACACGCTTGTGATTCGCGAAACACTCGTGACCGAAAAATTGTCGCCCACAATCCACGCACTCTATCATTTCGACTTGATCGCTTCTGCATGACGGTGAAACGTAACAGCACGCGTATATTCGCGTACATTTGTGCTGATTTACGCAGCGGCATGCCTTATTACAATAAGAACAGAAAAAACGCGATTCCACCGCTCCGAATAAATTAGTAATTAAATTAAAATGTCGTGCACGCTCTTCAAACATCAAATAAATAATACCGGCTAGTGGGGCATTTAATTCCCGGAGAGTGTTTCGTCCATCAAGGAGCGGGGTTTCGCCGCTTCCAAAATTTTGTTTCTCGAAAACAACGAGTGCTACGCCACTTGTGAGAAAAAAATTTTGAAAGCTCACGAGCTCTTCAAAACCACAGCCATCACCCGGAATATTTACCCCAGCGGCGTCCACGAGACTTTCCGCGAGCTCTTTTTGCAATTTTCGACGCCCGTCGCGAATCTCATGCCATTCTGCGCGCACCTCATCACAAGGCTGCGACTTGAGAGCCATGTATACCCTTCCGACTGCAAGCGCACGCGGTAAACATAAATTATCGGCATTGTTAATAACAACGATTGAGCGCTTTCGCAAATCGCTCAACTTTAAGCCACCACCCGCACCTACGGGCATTACTACATAGCACACCTGTAACTCGAGTCCCTCTGCGATACCCAAAATTTCGTTACTCTGGCTTATGGAACTTATTAAATTCCATAAATCAGCGTAATTAAAGTTCGCAACAGGCCTGAACGACAGCCCGTCCGTACCACGTGAAAACCGCTCATTACAAATTGTAATCCCGATTAATGTATGTCCTGGAACGCGTGTCGTTATATAATCGTGCATGTCCCTAATCGCGGCCTCTACCCATAATATGGGATTTATATCTGCGCGTGGCTCTATAATTGAAAATCTTACTCTATGGCCCTGCAATCCGAAGCGTCGCAGGTACTGCTGTCCTTCAACCACAGCAGTGAAGCGCACGCCGGGGGGCTGTATGCTGTTGTAGTCTTCGGCGTCTTAAACATCCTCACTGCCACCAGCGCCTACCTGCACGTGTGAGCGAACCTCGGCTGTAACAAAACAAATGATGCCTTTTATTAAAATATATTAAAATAGATTAATGGTTTTACAGTGAGGGATTTACTTTAAGGTTCTGCGATGCCCGCAAAGCTTTCTAATACTCTATTCACTACTCTATTCACAAAGGCGAGGATTCGTCTTCGGCTTGGTCGCGAAACCATCGCTGGAGCCGTGCTTGGCGATTGTCTGATACCCGCTCGTATACCTCCCGCAAACGAGCAAGCTCGGGAAGCGATGCCACAACCTGCGTTAAAGACCGATCGCGACTTCGCACAACTACGCACGGAAAAATATTTTTAAAAAGGGCACATATTTTAAAATATAAGAATAAATATTTACTTACATTCGTTGACTACACGGTCGAGGCGCTCGCGTGTGTTGTACCTTGGGGCCGATTGGTTGGCGGTGACACACAGCACACCCAGTATGTGCCGTCTTTCTCTGCGCGCACTCTCACAAGGAAAGTACCCGAACTGTCAAATTCAAAAAAATTCCAAACCCATATTAAAAAGTAGACCTCTATGCGAGATTCACGAAACCATTTTTTTTATCGGCTGAGAAGCGCTTTATGAGGGTTAAAATCACCCCTAAAGTTTACCCCCAAGAAACGTTTTTTTGATATATCTCGGCTTCTACTTAACATTTTTTAACGAAACAAAATCGAAAGAGTTTCTTATTAAAAAGTCAAGAAATCCGTGGTAGTATGAACATTAAGGGTTGCATCCCTTATTTTTTAGAGGGTGAAATTGTGTTTTTTAAGAATAATTTTTGTTGTGAGAATTCATAAAATAATTAAAAATAGGTCAAAACATTATTTTTGCCAACTACAATAAATAACAGTTGGTGTGTTTGGGCATTCTTCGCGAAACAACCCCTTAAGGGGTGGTAAACCACCCCTAACACAAATGAATTAGGTATATTTTTTTGGCAATTATTTTTTTCCTTAAAATGGGTTCTTGAAGTCGTTAATCGGAATCCACAATTAGATCCACAATAAAAATTTGAAAATAGTGAATTCAATATGGCGAAAAATTTTTTAGAAATATTTTAAATTCCACGAAAAATAGTATGTAGACTCTCTAGCGGAAATTATATTATGTAAATAAGTGTATAGTAATGTAACAATGTTTTGTTATGTTATTCTATTATTTATTATTTTTTTATCATACACTTGTTTATCGTACGATAAACAAGTGTATGATAATGTAGTTGTTTATAAAAAAGTGTAAGAAAACGTAACAAATTGTACTTTTCTACTGGATTTCGGACGCTTTTACATTTTACCACAGTTTATACCATTTTTTAACAATTTCTTACTTTTCCTTACATTTGTCTACGTTTTATTGCTTTTTAATTTGTACTCTTAATTCAAATTTTATACGCATTCTTACACTTTCGTACATCTTTTTACATTTTATTATATATTTGTACCTTTAATTACATCTTTTTACGTTTATATACAAATTTTGATACACATTTTACATCGTATCACATATTTGTACACTTTTTTCAAATAGTTCATAATTATACTTTTATAATAATTTATAATTGTACTTTTATTTAAATAAAGCTATAAATAAAATATTTTCAAAGATGTAAAGAAAAAATACTAAAACGTAATAAAATGTAAATTATTATGTATTAGAAATATAATTAATATATGTTACAAAATGTAAGTTACTGTATAAAAGTTTAAATTTTTACAAATTCTTACAGATTTTTCTAACAAATACTTCCTTATAATTTCATAAAAATAAGCTACACAAGGAAATATTTAGAAAACGTAAGGAATTGAAAGAAAATGTAAGAAACTTTAACAACTTGTTAAATATGCCCGAAATCCAGTATCGTATGATTTCTTACATTTTTCGACAATTTATTCCATTTTATAAGTATTTTCTTATTTTCTTTCATATTTTATAATTTTAGCTAGGAGAGATTTTCATGCTTGTTGAAATTATGATAGGTTTTAATAAGAAAAGTTTATTTATGATTTATTAATATAAATTAATAGGAACAAAATTTTTAATATAATGATAATTATAGCAATTCATGGTTATTGCGCAATATACAAGATTACGTACACTTGCATTGATATGGCTTATCTCCCGATTCCTCCTCTTTTATTCATAAATAAGTGAAACATCGGTCAGTCGAAAACAAATATACGTTACTGAACGTTTTTCTACGCTCGTGTTAAATTAATATTCAATATCAACATTATTTTATGGGTATTAATTGAAAATATAAGTGTCTGGAGGTACTTGCATCATATTTTTTAATGGCAAGTAAACATTTTACGAGTAGGAAATCCTATTTGAATTGAATGATAACAACAATAATAATAGTCGTAAGTAACCATATAATTGAAATTTCTTTCTTCTACATAATTATTCAAAATATTTCTAATAGAAAGATATAATAGATATAATATTGAAAAGTTAAATAAAATGCAGCATTTTTAAATATAAAACTCGTCAAAATATACAATAAATTTAGAACAAGTGGCCGAAGATAAGAAAGTCAAATTCAGTAAAAATCTATTATAGAATCTTTATTGTACCAATTGTAAATATTTTGATAGTGAAACTTTACTCTTAATACATGCACTGAGTTATTTTATGATAGTAAAAATTATGTTTTGATTTTAATTTTTTGAATTACTGTTACATTACTGTTATTCTAATATATAAAATATGACATACTGACGATTTAATCAGTTAAGTTAAGTGTAAAAAAATATTCATACGAGTGAATAGAAGTAGTACTTTATTTATAATAATAACGTTTAGCAACTATTTAATGCTAATAAAATAGTGTATCTTGTAGACAAAACATTGACAAACAATGACGAATTCCCATGCACTTACAAAGGAATTTAGTAAAATGTTTTCCTCAAAAGTTTTGGATGTCTGAATACTTTTTACACTTACTGTACATTCATACTATTGTACATTCCTATACTGTTATGGCTATAAAAAGGCTATAATAACTAAAACTTTTACAGGTTTACACTGCGACTCAACGTATCTAAAAGAAGAAAGAAAATATTTTCCATAAATATGAATTTGGTAAATGCGATGAATGTTTTATTTATTTTACACAGTATGTTTCAAGATCACGAAAAGAAATTACCTGTTAATGACGCTGAAAGAAATGTTGCTAATATAGTGTATAATATTATAATATTAAGTATAAATGATCGTAGTATTTACGAAGAAACGGAAGAATTTCTATATTATGATGATACCTACGAACCTTTCGATGACATACCTGCAGATGATTTACATGAAGATATCGATGCAGAAGATATGATAACACCGGAAACTGAAAATCAATGTAGGACCGAATCAGAGAGTATTAATTTTGACTACAAAAAGCAAGCTGTGGAGTATTGGTTAAGTAGTAAAAACAAGTTAAAATTTTAAACAGTCCAAAATCGATTCAAAAAATTAAAAACAGCACGTCAGCTGTATAGATGGAGAGATCAAGTGGCAATAGGAGGAAGTAGGATCGATAAATTGAAAAAAATTGAGGAATATTGTTTACAAAAATTTAACGTAGCCAGATCGAATAGAATACCCATTCATGACATTGATGTAAGACGTATGGCAAAAGAAAAAGCATTAGAGATAAACTTCAATGAATTTAAAGATTCTAGACACTGGTTAAATGAATTTAAACGGCGATTTAATATCGTTTCTCGAAAAATAACAAAAATTATTACTAACAATCTATAGATGATTCAGAAGAATGGTCAGCACCAAAACAGGAATTTCGCAATAGAGTAAAAAATGTCATCATAAAATATGATGCAAAACGTGTTTATAACTCCGACCGAAGTGGTTTTAATTACGAAATACACAGTGGTCGAACCCTCAATCTTAGAGGAGATAAAAGTGTGGAGAGTATAGTGCAATCAGTGCATTCGACAACTCATTCTTATACTATCCAACCTACTGTATCTGCTGAAGGAAAACTTCGTTCGAACGTTTTCGAATATGATATTTCTAACAAATGAGGATCTCAACTTACACGATAGAAATAATATAATCAAAATGCATTCATTAGTACATAATCAATTATCAAGTCCGAGGTTTCAAAATTTATTTAAATATGCTTGGTACGCCGCCGGTTACATTGATGAAAGGCCAGAATAAATTGAAAACCCAAAAAAATTTTGCTTCAATTCTAATTTTATTACATGCGATATTTGTGGTAAACGAGCGATTATAACATGTTCATGGTGCAAAAAATCGCTATGTTTACAACATTTTTTTCATGAATATCATTCTTGTAAAACATATAATCCATGATCGTCAGAATAATTAGCTAGCTTGGCGTCTGCTGTTGGCTGACCCGTTGGATTTAAAATTGGTCGTTGTGCTGCTTAGAATTTGGTAGAATTGTATAAGAATTTGTATTAAAAGATAATAAATTGTAAAAATCTGTAAGAATTTCTAAAAATTTAAACTTTTATACAGTAACTTACATTTTGTAACATATATTAATTATATTTCTAATACATAATAATTTACATTTTATTACGTTTTAGTATTTTTTCTTTACATCTTTGAAGATATTTTATTTATAGCTTTATTTAAATAAAAGTACAATTATAAATTATTATAAAAGTATAATTATGAACTATTTGAAAAAAGTGTACAAATATGTGATACGATGTAAAATGTGTATCAAAATTTGTATATAAACGTAAAAAGATGTAATTAAAAGTACAAATATATAATAAAATGCAAAAAGATGTACGAAAGTGTAAGAATGCCTATAAAATTTGAATTAAGAGTACAAATTAAAAAGTAATAAAACGTAGACAAATGTAAGGAAAAGTAAGAAATTATTAAAAAATGGTATAAACTGTAGTAAAATGTAAAAGCGTCCGAAATCCATTAGAAAAGTAGAATTTCTTACGTTTTCTTACACTTTTTACAAACAACTACATTATCATACACTTGTTTATCGTACGATAAACAAGTGTATGATAAAAAAATAATAAATAATAGAATAACATAACAAAACATTGTTACATTATTATACACCTATTTACATAATATAATTTCCGCTAGGGGGTCTACATACTATTTTTCGTGGAATTTAAAATATTTCTAAAAAATTTTTCGCCATATTGAATTCACTATTTTCAAATTTTTATTGTGGATCTAACTGTGGATTCCGATTAACGACTTCAAGAACCCATTTTAAGGAAAAAAATAATTTCCAAAAAAATATACCTAATTCATTTGTGTTAGGGGTGGTTTACCACCTCTTAAGAGGTTGTTTCGCGAAGAATGCCCAAAAACACCAACTGTTATTTATTGTAGTTGGTAAAAATAATGTTTTGACCTATTTTTAATTATTTTATGAATTCTCACAACAAAAATTATTCTTGAAAAAACACAATTTCACCCTCTAAAAAATAAGGGATACAACCCTTAATGTTCATACTACCACGGATTTCTTGGCTTTTTAATAAGAAACTCTTTCCATTTTGTTTCGTTAAAAAAAGTTAAGTAGAAGCCGAGATATATCAAAAAAACGTTTCTTGGGGGTAAACTTTATGGGTGATTTTAACCCTTATAAAGCGCTTCTCTGCCGATAAAAAAAATGGTTTCGTGAATCTCGCATGGAGGTCTACTTTTTAATATGGGTTTGGAATTTTTTTGATTTTGACAGTTCAGGTACTTTCCTTGTCAGCAGTGGTGGAATGGTCGTCAGCCTCTACACCAGGTGGTTGACTTGCCAGACGCCGAAAGTCCTCATCGATGAGAGGTAGACGATCGTACGCAGCAAGATACTCGCCTATGGCTTCTTCTTGAAGCTCGATCTCGTTCGCTACTTCTCGCGCTTCTCCCACAGCCTCCTCTTCTTCCTCCTCCAACTCCTCCTCCTCCATGCGATTAGGGATATCTCCTACAATTAGTGCAGGGCTTTCTACCTCTCGTGGAGGTTCTTCACTCTCCTCGTCGTCAGCATGCACATCGGCTATAATAACAACAGGCTCAGCGTCTTCATCATCATCATCACTGGTACCAAAACTCAGAGTGCGTGCGACTGGATTAAACGTCCCCGCGGCACACCGCAAGTGTGTAGGCGTGCTGTCTTCCGCGCCGGAAAAATATGTAGCCTCGCTCGAATCATCGTCATTTAGTAGACTCTCCAGAGCTGAAAAATAGCATGTGCATGATCATAAATTTTATAAATATTTTGAAATATTTTGAAATATTTTGAAATATTTTGAAATATTTTGAAATATTTTGAAATATTTTAAACTTACCAAGCCGCTCCGACCGTCCTTCGTTTATGTCAGGCCGAATCCATCTCAAATCAGACAGCCCGCGTATGCCTATTTCACCTATCATGTTGAAATAAAAATATTTATGTTCTACTCGAAAAAATATTTTACACGTGTTTTTTTATTTTTTTGTTTCATCAAAATTTCATGCGTTCAGCGATGCCGAAAAATTCCGAGAAAATTCTTTCATTGAGAAAAAAAATTTTCAATGTGATTTTCAGACTGCTATTGTTTCAGCAGTTTTTCGAGCTTTTAAACGTGTAACACACAATTTCACTCAGTTTTGAGCCCTCTTTAACGGCCTTAATGTCATTTTCAAAAAAAATAAAAAATCCACGAGCTATGCAGTTTTTACTGAAAAATTCATTTTTTAGGGAAGTGCCTTTTTCTCGAAAACCCCATGTTTTTTTTGCACAATTTTTGTTGTCGTGATAGAGGACGGTAATGCCTAGCTAGACGTATTTGTGAGATTCGGTACTTTTTCCCTGGGATAGCGATCACTAATGAGATAACACACAAACAAATTTTTCACGCCTAATGCTTATATATAGTCAATGATATTAGAGTCAATGTAAAGGTATTTGTCTTTGTGTGTATGTAATATACAGGTACACATAACTATGTATTTATTTGTTATTTGCGTCTTTTTGATTTTTTATTTTTATACCTTTTTTCATTTGTATACCTATTTTACTACCTTTGTTTTTCTGCTTCATTGTTCTTAATTCAGTAAGCGGACGATCAGCGGTCTTTGCTGTCAAACAATGTATTTTATCGTCACATGTTTTTTTAACCCATATATGAGTTTTTTGAATTCCAGGATACTTTGGAGTTGTAAGCCAATCAATATTTTTTTCTTTTCTGAATTGTTCTATTTCAGCATCTTGTAAATGTATTATTTTAATAGCATCAGTATATTTTTGAACATGTATTGCAAAATCATTTGCGTTTTGAATAGCTTCTTCAAGGGGCTCTCGAAGATTATGCGAAGTAGCATAATGCTTTATAAGTCCACCCACACTATCTACAGCTCCTTTGCCGTGCCCAGTAGCAGAGAACAACCATTTTATATCACACGGTGCTCGTTTTAGTTCATCTAATTGAAAGCGATTTTTAAAGTGACTCGCAGCGCCGTCGGATACGATGGTAATTTTTTTAATTGAATCACAACAATTTTCTTTCAAGAATTTTATAATTTTTTGTACTGCTAGCAAAGCATACGCTGAATCATGTTTTCGGTCATCACTTATAACTGCGAAACTTTGTGTCGAATCCCCTTGATAAGAGACTGCTGTGAAAATAGAAATTTGATCATTAACCCAATGATTTCCTTGAACAGCTTTATTATGAATCACAGCCCAGTTTTCAGCGAAGTCTATTTGAAGAACTAAATGATGTGAGTCTTTTTTAGCACTTTCTCTTTCTGTTTTTATAGCTTTGCGTTGTATATTTTTTACATACATGTGAGTACTAACCCTCATGGTCCAAACCGAAAGTTCATCTTTAAAAGCAGAAATTGATAGTGTCTTTTTAATCAGGTTTCCATTATCCCACAAAGCATATGTAATTTCTTCTGTGCCTTCTACATCTTGCAGTTTTAAAACATGAAACGTAATTCCCTTAATCCCTGGACATAGTTTACATTCTTGTAAATAACATAAATCAGATGGCTCAGAACACATTGTTGCATTTATTATTTGTGACCGACTTTCATCCAACTCTGTGACGTTACTCCCTCTAAAATTAATTAAGCTCGTAAGAAATAAATCATAATTTGCGCAATAGATACAGAGACAAACTTCTTTGATGGGGCTAAGTAAGACATACTTTGGTCGCAAACTATAAAATTTCGATTTTCCAATTCTCAATTCTGGATAATCATTTTTAAATACTTTATACGTCTCTTTTAAACTTCGAGTAAGAAAACGCTTAACTTTTTTCTCTTTTTTATTGTTAACTTTAATTGTAACAACGTTACATTTATTAGGACTTTGTCTTGAACAATTAAAATCATCATTTAAATAATATTCCATAACAATTTTTTCCATGTTTTCATCAATCGGATGGCCTGAATATGCATCTGGTTCTGAATAAATTCCTTTTTCTTTAACAAGATTTCTCGATTTGTTGATCATATACATTGTTATTTCTGGAAATAAAGATAAAATTTCATGTTTTGTAAAGGATGAAGGTAGCAAAGTCAGAATTTTTATTTTTTCTGATACCGTAGAACACTTTTGCAAGGCTAGACCAAGATTTTGTATCCATTCTGTACAATGGCATACAGTTGATTCATTTGCTGTTATAGAAACGTCATAAACATTGTTCAACTTCACATCAAGGGTATTAGACAATGTTGAAAGTATTTTTTTTCTTCTTTGTTACGTAATTTTCAATTGATTTTTCATGTATAAGATTTTTTCTTTTAAGAGGCGATACAGAACCTAAGAAAGATGTACTTATTTCATTATTAAATTCTTCAATGCGTTCTGGAGTACTTGGTAAAAAATCTTCATCTCTACCAACTACGTTATCGGTAACTTCATTATCCGTTATAAATTCATTGTCAGTACTACTCACCAATTCTAAAGCACGATTGTAACAATGTTGACACAGATATGTAGAAGGTGTCAAAGGTAAATGAGGATAGAGGTGCTTCAATGGATGAGCAAGATTCTCAAGTTGTTTTAAACGTACGGAACTAGATTTGTAAATAATTTGTTTGTGTTTGTCTAAAAGTCTGCACATTTGATTCTCTCTGTTGAGTAATATTGAGACATCGTAGTTGAGTTGATAAGGTGTAAATATGTAATAATTTTCCAAAAGATGATGGTTTTAAATAAGACGAGATGTGTGATATATAGCAGAAACCGAACTTTTCTTTGTAAATGTTAAGTCAAACCATATCCATCTAGCGGACAAATGTACTAGTACATATACTCCTATTAGTAGGCGCACGTACATGTATATTACATACGCACAAAGATAAATACCTTTACATTGACTCTAATATCATTGACTATATATAAGCGTTAAGCGTGAAAAATTTGTTTGTGTGTTATCTCATTAGTGATCGCTATCCCAGGGAAAAAGTACCGAATCTCACAAATACGTCTAGCTAGGCATTACCGTCCTCTATCACGACAACAAAAATTGTGCAAAAAAAACATCGGGTTTTCGAGAAAAAGGCACTTCTCTAAAAAATGAATTTTTCAGTAAAAAGTGCATAGCTCGTGGATTTTTTATTTTTTTTTGAAAATGACATTAAGGCCGTTAAAGAGGGCTCAAAACTGAGTGAAATTATGTGTTACACGTTTAAAAGCTTGAAAAACTGCTGAAACAATAGCAGTCTGAAAATCACATTGAAAATTTTTTTTCTCAATGAAAGAATTTTCTCGGAATTTTTCGGTATCACTGAACGCATGAAATTTTGATGAAAAAAAAATAAAAAAACACGTGTAAAATATTTTTTCGAGTAGAACATAAATATTTTTATTTCAACATGATAGGTGAAATAGGCATACGCGGGCTGTCTGATTTGAGATGGATTCGGCCGTCACTAAAAACTGGCAGACCACTTAATCCATGATTAAAAACAAACTCTTCGATTATCCGTAAAACCTCGCCGGAACATCTAGAGCCTCGATATTATCGCGCGATTGCGCGATACCCCGTTGTCCTACGGGTCCTCTGTAATTGACAGATCAACTCGTCGCGAGTCATCACGCGTAAGCGCTGCAACCACGCACTACCTCTACTATACCTCCCTCTACCGAAGAGCCCCAGTATGGCTTTTCGCAGCGAAATTTTTACGAACGTATCCATCTCGGAGTTTCGAACAGACTGATGCCGCTGCAGCGTCGCTTAGAGCTCTTGTACAAGCGCAGTCAAAAGCATGAGCGATAAAAAAAAATCAGCATCTCGTCACGTGACGTTCGTCAAACTTATTTTTCCTCGGAGCGTCCAGTCGCATTTTCCTAGGACCCGAGATGCCCGTAGTATAAAAATGCCTCTCTGCGCGCCTAAAAAACAATAACAGTGCCCGTGACGACTGTTCGATAAAAATTCGTCATGTGGCGCGAAACAGCGCTTTTCCAAAGGAGGTCTAAGATGAACGATAAAAAAACAATGAGCCTTCTATACTCGAACATAGACACTGAAAAGGGTTAGAGTTCCATGGCTCTCGAAACCAAAATATTCGTGACTCATCTGTGGAAAAAGAACACATGCATGCGAAATAAAAATTTACAACGCACAGCTAATGGTCATGAAATATTGTTCTACAAAAAACATAGTTTATTACTTTCGACAGCATGGGTCAAACCCTTGTGCCGCGTCGTAGCTGACGTTAAAACATTGAAGAGTGCAGGAGCGCGATCTTGTAAATGCCACTGAAAAATCACCTGACAAACACCCGCCAGCCGGGTGTATAAAAAATTTCTCTCGGGTTAACTACCCTTCGGTGAAAATATTTCCAGCACGGACGCAGGCCACTTTCTTCCTAACCCGTTGATGTGGAATTCGCGGCAATAATATTGGACGGAACGGTTGAGTCATAAAAATTCGAGGACTGTACCGCACAAAACGTCCACCACTCGTGCATCCCTACCATCACCGCTTCTTCCACGTGACCGAGGGGATGAGGTTGACCACGCACGCTCGCCGGTTCAGTCTTCACCATGGAACCTAGCTGTGCGGGTTTCCTGCTTATAGTAGCGGTTCTGTGTGAACTCTGCTATTACGCACAACGAGAGATCAAACAGATAGCGAGGGCTGAGAGCGACGCGGCCAACATAGAAAATCGCATACAGCGCGACTTTGACGGCCCGCTGACCGACAGTTATTAAATAAGATATGCAAATATATTTGAATATTCGTAGCAAATGTTTGGCTAAATGTCACGAAGACATTACTTTACTTTTGAACGTATGGCCTAAGGAGCGCAGAGCGGGGGTAGAAGCGTGGGCCTGTGCGAAAGGGTCAGCGCTTCGGAGAGCCCAGATAGCAGGCGCTAGCACTCAACAGTCGCTCCCCACCACAGAGGCCTCTCCATCAACGAGGCCAAGTCGCAACTCTACTCAGTGTTTAACAGAATCTGACAGCACCAGTATTCACCGATCAATGGACCAAGAAGTAGCGAGTCTGCGAGCAAGGCTCGCAAGATATCATAAAAAGCTGGAACGTTATCACGCCGGTGCGGTTCAGGCCAAGGAGATGATTCGACGCTTAGAGTCGAAAATAAAGCGCCTCGATCAGCAGCAACGAACTCCAAGACGACCATCACCATCCAATATCGCCAGCGTCAAGTGCAACGTGTGCGGAATTATGTTCTGCATTATCAAGAGTGACCCGGAGGGCCGGTCATGGGAGCAGTGCTGGCACTGCAAAAACTTTAGATGCGGTGCCTGCCGCGAAAGGACGTGTAAGTGCCTTATAGGAATAGACACACCCGGATCGCCTAGCGTCGGATAGATTGAAGTATCGGTGAAGGCAAGTAGCGGATACACCATCAAAAGATGCACCAGCACCAGCAGCAGCACCAGTGTGAAAACAATGTGCGCGTGTGGGAAGAGGACGCACATGAATGTACGCACCGTGACAAGTGAAATACGGTGTCTACGAACACACGAAAATGTACGCGAGTGAGTGTGTGTCTGTGAGACAGCCATGGCGTCTGCGAACGCACGTAAATGTATGTGTGCATATTCGTGTGTGTGTGTGTGTATGCATCTGTGGGTGCATCATCTCTATCTCTCTCTCACACTCTCTGTGACTCTCTCCCTCTCTCTCTCTCACACTCTCTGTGACTCTCTCCCTCTCTCTCTCTCTCTCTCTCTACAGTAGGTGGGCTGGTATAGCGAGACATATCATATTACAAAGGGAGATCGGCGCCGCGGCTGCTGTCATTAAGTCAACTGTTATGTAAACAATATCCTTTGTTAATGGGTGGTTTGTTTACAAAACAGCAGCGGTTTTGAAAAAAATAGCCCCATTGACATGGACCCTTGACATGGGTCATTAGCTACCGTGCAGCTACTGTTTACATAACACTTAACTTGATGACCTCACCCGTGGCGCCGCCCGGGGGGCAAACAAACTATACGCTTATGTAGATCAGGGATTTGGATTTTCGATAACGAGAGAGATGGTTATATCTTTAAGAGCACACCAAACTCTATGCTCATATAATGCAGGAGAAATTAATTTTGATAACGAGAGGAATGGTTATTTATCTAGAAGTACATCAAACTCTACGCTTACGTACGTCAGGAGTAGTATATGGACTGGTAAAGCGAGACATATCATATTACAAGGGGGGAGGGGGGGGGAGTTTGATGTACTTCTAGATAAATAACCATTCCTCTCGTTATCAAAATTAATTTCTCCTGCATTATATGAGCATAGAGTTTGGTGTGCTCTTAAAGATATAACCATCTCTCTCGTTATCGAAAATCCAAATCCCTGATCTACATAAGCGTATAGTTTGTTGTACTTTTAAAGAGATAACGATACCCCTCGTTATCGAAAATCAACAAGCCTCACCTACGTAAGCGTAGAGTTTGATGTACTTCTAGAGAAATAACCACCCTCGTTATCAAAATTAATGTTTCCTAAGCTATACCTGTGTATAGTTTGGTGTACTCTTAAATAAATTGCGATCCCTCTCGTTATCGAAAATCAAAAAGCCTGCCCTATGTAAGCGTAGAGTTTGATATACTCCAACAGAGATAGCCATCCCCCTCGTTATCAAAATTAATATCTCCTGCACTATATCAGCGTAGAGTTTGCTGTACCTTTAAACAGATAACCATCCCCCTCGTTATCGAAAATCAAAAATCCTGACATACGAAAGCGTAGAGTTTGATGCACTCCTAGATAAATAACCATTACTTTCGTTATCAAAATTAATATCTCCTAAACTATGGGAGGGTAAATTGGTGTGCTCATAAAGACCACCACCCCTCTCATTATCGAAAATTAACAAGCCTGAACTACGTAAGCGTAGAGTTTGATGTAATCTAGTGAAATAGTTATCACCCTCGTTATCAAAATTAATTTCTCCTGCACGATATGAGCGCAGATTCTCATGTGCTCCTAAAGAGATAACGCTCCCTCTCGCTATAGAAAATCAAAGAGCCTGGTCTACGTAAACGTAGAGTTTGATGCACTCCTATATAAATAACCATTACTCTCGTTATCAAAATTAATATCTCCTAAACTATGTGACGGTAAATTGGTGTGCCCGAAAAGATATCACCAACCCTCTCGTTATCAAAAATCAACAAGCCTGAACTACGTAAGCGTAGAGTTTGATGTAATCTAGAGAAATAGCCATCACCCTCGTTATCAAAATTAATTTCTCCTGCACTATACGAGCGTAGATTCTGATGTGCTCCTAACGAGATAACGATCCCTCTCGTTATCGAAAATCAACAAGCATGTACTACGTAAGCGTAGAGTTTGATGTAAACTACAGAAACAGCCTCGTTATCAAAATTAATTTCTCCTGCACTATATGAGCGTAGATTCTGATGTGCTCCTAAAGAGATAACGCTCCCTCTCGTTATCGAAAATCAAAGAGCCTGACCTACGTTGTTACGTCCGGAGACGTATTCGCATTTTAAAGAAAAAGCATAATTAGTATCAGATATTTTCTGACACATAAAAGCGAGAATGCAACTTAATACTACGCAGCGTTCTGCTTATGCGACCTTGTGACGTATAGAGTCACCCACTCAGAAAGACAACGGATGCAATTTTTAACATACGGTCGAGCTAGAATCCAAGCCACCGAACTCCGCGGCAGTCGAAAGGCCACACTTTGCAATGCTCAGCATTTCGCAAGTACGACGACCCAGAAAATTTGTAATACATAAGTTGTCAAAATATGAATTCGATACGTCTCCGGGCTCATCTTTAGCCTAATTATTTTGTATTATAAAAGAAGTGATGTGTGTCACGCGAATCAGTCACAGCGTACAAGAAACCTGGCGAACTCCGTGTACCTCTACGACATCGAGAAGTTGAAACCGTAAGCCTTACACATCTAGTAAGCAGATTTTATAAGTTATTGAAATTGTAATCGTAAGCCTTACTCGTCTAGTAAGCAGATCGTATAAGTTATTTATAGTAAATTTATAAAAGCAAGCGTTAGAAAAAAGAATTGTAATTGATATTACAACACATCGATCTACCAGAAGCCAGCAGATTGTATTGGTAATAAATTATTGTATTTTATATAATAAACCTATATAAAACCAATTACTACTTATTTCCACTTATTTCCGGACTTAACAGGGGTTCCGGTACCGGTCGAACAATCGTTCACTAGACTATTTCAAATTAAAGAATAAAAATAACTATTTTTCGGAACGTAACAGTGGTTCCGGTACCGGTCGAACAATCGTTCACTAGACTATTTCAAATTAAAGAATAAAAATAACTTTTCTCCGGACTTAACAGTGGTTCCGGTACGAATCGAACATTAGTTCACTAGACTGTTTAAAATAAAAGAATAAAAATAACTATTTTTCGGAACGTAACAGTGGTTCCGGTACGAATCGAACGTAAGTTCACTAGATTTATACGAAAAAATAAGACTGGAATGAGAGGAAACGAGTAGTATTTGAAAATTACTAAAAATATCACTACTAACTGCTTCCGAGCTTCTCGTTTTGCAGTAAGAAGTTGAGAGGATCATTGTAGCATGATCGTTTAAACTTCTGAATATGAACGTTTACGGCTCGTCCAGATTACTAACATATTAACAGATAAATAAAAAAAAAAAGGGAAAATAGACGATGTTATAGAAATAGGGAAAGAAGAAAGGATAACCCAAATACAAATAACGTAAACGAATATAAAAAAAAAGATTTCACATAAAGATATATAAGTAAATAGCATCACGCAAATATATTTAACAAACAAGAAATTTAAAGTGAAAAATCCATATAGGGAAACATTAAGAAACAAATAATTAAATAATATCAGTAAAAACAAATAGCTAAAATATTAGTGAAAAAAAAAATAAACAAATGAATAAATAAATAAAAAGAAATTGAAATAAATAAAACAAATCCAACACGAAGGAGAAAAATGAAATAATAATACAAAATAATGATCATTGAATGGATAAATATTATACATAAACAAGAAATAAGAATATCAGAAATCAAATTACACGAAAAACATTAAGAATAGAGATATAAAATTGGCAAATAAATAAATAAATTGCCAAATAAATAATGCACAAAAAAATATATAGTTGAACTAATAATAAAAGATATTTAAAAAGAAATATTAAGTATACTGATACATAAATAAAAAGAATAAAGAACAAAACATAAGAAATGAATGAAGAGAAATAAATAAAGGGAAATAAATAATAGAGAATTTACACAATACAAAATAGAAAACATGAGAGATATAATCAGTGTATAAAATAATCAAGTCATTTTTTATCAAAATAAGGAAATCAAAATAATAATAAAAAATAACTAAACAAACGAAAAGTATTACAATAAAAGTAAGAATATTATAATGAAGAATCATACAAAAAAATTACAATAAAATATTACATTGCAAAAGGGAATATAATAAAATAAGAAAATGAAAAATATTTAAATATTATAATATAAAAAATAAACAACACTCAAACGAGAAAATGAAAGTAAGACAATAATAAACAAAATAAAAGATAAATTCAAAAATAAACTACAATAATAATTACGAACATTTAATAAAATGAAAAAACCATGATGAATAATCAAGCTAATACATTTTATAATTTTAAACACCAAAACCATTATTATACTAAAGTATTTCATTGTCAAATTTGCCGAGATCAATATCACGAAGCATTGTTTTGCTCTAATGCAGTTTGTGTTTATTGTAAAAGTAAAGATCATATATCTTATTTTTGCAAGAATGCTAAAAATAAAATAGAACTTTTTTGTAAACTCTGTAATCACAGAGGACATTCTGTAGAGAAGTGTACATTTAACCAAACAAATGAAGATTATTGACAATACTGTCAAATGATAGGACATGCAGCTACTCAATGCCCTGTTATAAAGAAATATGAACTTGATTGTGAGTATTGCGGAAGCACGGGTCACTCAACTAAAGACTGTCTGTCAGCAGTATGTATGAAATGCAATAAACTCGGGCACTGGATAAAATACTGCCCTATAAACGAAAAAATAATGTGGTGCGCGTTATGTAAGGAAGAAGACCACGATTCATCGGATTGCAAGCGTGCGATTTTAAGAAATAGAATAATTTGTCAAATTTGCAACAGAATCGGACATACAGCAAAGTATTGCCCAGAAAGAAATGCTCATTCTTAAAATAGCACAAACTACAAAATTTTAGAAAATAAAGAAATTCTTCAATTACCAAATACTACAAGAAATTATAACCGATTCATTAACAAAACTCAAGAACAAAATTACAAGCCAAGAAACACGATTTTTAATAATCAACAACCCAATACAGTAAATAGGAAAAGAATTCAATGTGATTATTGCAAAAGAATTGGACATGACATCGACAACTGCAGAAAACTTAAAAATCTTATGATGTAATATAATGCAATGGGAAATCATTGTGATATTTGTAAAAATCCAGATCATACTACTGAAGAATGTGAGGAAATCAAACAATATCCAAGTATTAATACTGATGAATCATACCATAATGTTACGAAAGAAATAATTAACGAATCAAAAATTCAGAAAAACAAAGTTAATACAACGAATATTGAAAGGTATAATGGTAATGAACTAATTACAGAAAATAAAGTAAATAAAATTAAACAGGAAACTAATATCATAGAGGAATCTACAATAATTAATGATGATAAAGAAATCAATTTAATTATCGTACCTTTTATAAAAATACATGAAATCACTGATGAACCAAAAGATAATAATATGATTATAAAAAATCATGGAAATACTAATGAAATTAATTTTATAGACTTTAACGAAATTTTCAAAAATAATCATGAAATTGAAGAAATTATGGAAACAAATTTAATTGATTCTATTGAATCTACTGTAAAAAATTATGAGACTAATGAAGAAATGAATTTCATCGAATCTAATTTAAAAACCCATGAGGATTGTGATGAAATTAATGTAATTCATTTTAATGAATCCAATATAAATAACCAAAAGAATGAAATTTCGAATGAAAATAATAAAGAAGGTAATAATTCGTTGGAAACAGTAACTTTTTATGATGATCTTAAAGTCATCTTAGACATAACTTTTGCTTTAGCTGAACCATTTTCCGAAGATGACCAAATGGAAACTAAATTCCAACAAAACTCGCTTGAAAATTCGTTAAAAGAGAATATAGCATCAATACATTCAGAAGAGTCTTTATTAAATGATACAAAAAATCTAAAGAACTTATTAAATAATATTAAAGTAGTTTTCGAAAATGAAAATCAACCAAAAGATATGTTTGATAATCAAAAACTAAAAAAACATTTAGAGAATAAAAGTCATCTAAAAATATTTGATAATCAAGAACACCAAGAACAGCTTGACAATAAAAATCAACTAAAAGAAACTTTGGGTAATCAAGATCATAACGTAATAATCAATCTAAATACAAATCCTAATAAAGTACACCAATTGCAGTTAGTTTTTAACTATCCTATCAAAGTAAAATCTAATAAAAACGTCAGAAAACTAAAATGGATATCTAATTATAAAAAATATTTAAAAGAATTATCAAAAATTACAAAATTAAAATTAAAATCTAAAGGTTACTACAATAAATTTGCTATCAGAAAAAGGTTTAAAAAGGGAGACAAAACATGGCCTATTAAAGAACCAAATATGAATAAATTTCAAAAGGATCAGCATAATAAGAATTTTCAACGCTATTAAAATGAACAAAATAATATCTTAACTAATTATGAAAAACAAGCAAAGGAATATTATAACAAATAATAACATAACATTTTTGTTTTAGGATGTGGACAACATACTCAATATTAACATCTATCATAATCTCTTCTTATTTTTCCAAATTTAATACAGGAATGGAGAATTATAATTGCAGCTGAACTTTTCCATTTGAAGCAAAACCATCCTACTTCTTGGTCAACTAATATATAACCCTAGGGTGATCCAGATTTTACCAAATATATAATTTGAAATTATAACCACTTATCCGTTTGTCTGCAATTGTTCGTATCAACTTGTAAGAATTTTGTGAAAAGCAACTATATTTTCTAAGAAAGTTAATATTTTATAAAAATGCGATCGGAATAATATAAGTTTGAATAATGAAATTCTAAGAAATTTTTTACGAAGACAGCAAGAAGATTCATACATGAAAGATTTTTGAAGTAATGCTACGACTAACAATAACATCGTTGACAATTAAAAAAATATATACATTGTTCTTTTCTTTTTTAACAACAACAAACAAAAATATTGCGATTACATATTAAAATACCTCAGTTTTTGTTTGCTAATGAAACAAGCAAAAGTTTTATTTGTAAAAATTATGTGTTATTAAATAATAGAAATATTTAATTATTTAGTCACAAGGTAAAAAACATTTCAGGGATCAATTTAATAACTTATTATTCTATCTATCTTTGAATAAGAAAATATAAAACTAATCTAAAAGAAAACGAAACAAAACCATTCCTAAACCTTGCAACCCTAACATAGATAAAAAAAATTTGACTGTAATTTTATGCAAAATCAGATTGTATTTGCCTACAAAAATTTTTCGCATTCATAAAAGAAATTTTATGAATAGTTCAAGAACAAAAGAAAGAAAGAATTTAGGTAGCTGTACTCACATTGCTAAGATTAAATCGAATATAATGTATTGGAAGTGATCAGTTTCATCATATACTAACATGATTATCCTACAAGATACACTATTCGGCACTGTATTGAGTAAAGCAATTTTCTACTCTAACGCACTGCATACTCTCTAATGCAAATATGTGAATGCTACTCATGCCAGAAAAAAATCTTGAGTTTTAAAATGAACTTTTAAAACGGCTGAGATTTTCAAAGAAAGGTAATACAATGATGCATAAGAGCAATAACAAGTCAAAATTAACAAAAATCACTCCGTCCTGTTAACCTTCCTTTTTTATCAAAAATACTTACCAATATAATTAAATTTTTCTTTTGGAAATAATTATAATTTTTCTCAGTATACGGTTGAAAAATATTTTTTTTATAATGATAATATCAAAAACCCTTTAATGTTATTCTACTTAAACAAAGAGGAAAAAATAATATATCTTTTGCCAAATATCTCAGCAGGGAGGGAAGTGAATGATCACTTGAATCATTCCCTATATTTCTCCTCACCTTTTATTTATTACAAAATTATTTAATACACACATTATTTCTAAACTCAGTTAATCAATGACTTTAATTTATGTAAAACCAGCAAAACAAAATTTATTATACATTAGCGTAATAAAATAATTTAATTGTCGAAATGCGATGTTCAAACAAGATATTACATATCTCTATATAAATTCTAATGCATAACGTATGCTATATTTATTACGTAACGTTTTATTAAACAATTGTTATATAAAATTAAAACCGTAGGTTAAGTGTAGTCTAGTGTTAGGAACAAAAATAAATGATTTACTTTATAGAAATTTATAGACGATACGAAATTTTGTTTAAATTTATTGAATTTTTATTATTGTTTTTGTTATTGTTTATATATATAAATTTTTAGTATGGATTTAATGATATGAATTTTTATTATTGTTTTTATTATTTGAATTGTTAGTATTATTGAACCTTTTGTAACAAGAAATTACTGATGGTTCAACTATTCCTATAATTGTTGAATCTCTACGATATTCAACAGTCTAAGGGGGGAGGTGTTACGTCCGTGACGTATCCCTAAATTACATTTAATATTCATATTCTCATCAGTAATTTCTTGATCCACAAAATTATGTGATTGCAAATTTATTGACACCCACGTATCAACTAGCATAGAGAAAAAAAATTTCAACACAGGGAAATTGTAAACATTCTTGTACGAAATGAACCAGAATTTTAAACGAACCATATTGAAATTATTTAAAAATTTCTCAAAACATTTCATGAAAGACGATGTTGTATTTATAGTTAACTTTCCATCTTATATTTCGACAACTATGCACTTTTAACTGTACGGCCTCGCGACACTCCAAGTCAATGAACTCTTCAAAATACAAATGCAGCAATTTTTATGTTCCTGCAAGAATAATATGCGCTAAATACAACTGTCAATTTAAACAATGCGCACCAAAGTAATTAACAATTTAGAAAATTTAAACTTGATAACCATGAATGTAAAATAACCAATGGTCATGCTTTTGTAAATCAAAGTATTAATTGTTTAAACCATAATTTATGAGAAATTCATGTCGATCCAAGACTGACGAGTATTATTATTATTATTATAATTATTATTACTAATATTACTATTACTATTATAAATCGTATTATTATGTTTATCGTTAAATCAAATTCTGTAACAGAAAATCTCTGATACATTTGTTGAATCTCTACGACATTCAACAGTCTAAGGAGGGAGGTGTTACGTCCGGAGACGTATTCGCATTTTAAAGAAAAAGCATAATTAGTATCAGATATTTTCTGACACATAAAAGCGAGAATGCAACTTAATACTACGCAGCGTTCTGCTTATGCGACCTTGTGACGTATAGAGTCACCCACTCAGAAAGACAACGGATGCAATTTTTAACATACGGTCGAGCTAGAATCCAAGCCACCGAACTCCGCGGCAGTCGAAAGGCCACACTTTGCAATGCTCAGCATTTCGCAAGTACGACGACCCAGAAAACTTGTAATACATAAGTTGTCAAAATATGAATTCGATACGTCTCCGGGCTCATCTTTAGCCTAATTATTTTGTATTATAAGAGAAGTGATGTGTGTCACGCGAATCAGTCACAGCGTACAAGAAACCTGGCGAACTCCGTGTACCTCTACGACATCGAGAAGTTGAAACCGTAAGCCTTACACATCTAGTAAGCAGATTTTATAAGTTATTGAAATTGTAATCGTAAGCCTTACTCGTCTACTAAGCAGATCGTATAAGTTATTTATAGTAAATTTATAAAAGCAAGCGTTAGAAAAAAGAATTGTAATTGAAATTGAAGGGCCGGATGCAATAAGGGGGTTAGCGCTCGAAAACCCGTAAAAGTATTGTCCAAGTGACTAAAATTTCAATGTAGCCAAATTAATTTTTAAAAAATATCACCTTGTAGGGAATGAAAAGAAGTATTTTTACCTAGAAGGAATTTTTTTTATTCGACTTTCTTTTTAATATAAAAATTAAAAACTGAAAATTTTGTTCATCTATTTTTAATAGCTTTCAAAAACATTAATCGTCCAAACTTGGTCAAATATGATCGAAATATTTTGAAATTTGACAGGGACGTGCAGAATACTCCAGCGTTGCCTATGGGATTGATAAAAGGATGTAAATCGATAATTGTTAATAATTATTTAATTGCAAATATATTGCGATCGGTAATTACGTTTTCTTAACTTTAACGGAAAAAAGTATCGAGGGAAGTTGAAGCTAGGAAAAACTTCCAGCGAGACATTTGTTCCTTAATAGTCTAATAAGTTTCTGTCAAAGTTTCAAATTGATTTAATAATAAATGACTTAAATAGAGCGTTATTAATAAAGACGCGCGCTAGCAACATCGGCGACGCGGCCGATCTATACCAATCTAATTTCTATACCAATCTAATTTTACTCTATTGTTATTACCTCTATACCAATCTAATTTCACTCTATTATTATTACCTCTAATGACTCTAATATCTAAAAAACTCAATTGATAATCTTTCTCAACTTCTTTTGTGAATTTAATTCTATCATGGATAGAATTAAACACATCCACCATTTCATCCACAAAACATTCTGGTACAACTGCAAAAATGTCATCAACATATCTTTTAAAAATAATTGGCTGAAAAACCAACTTAGACAAAGCAATACTTTCCAATTTTTCCATTACTAAATTGGCTATAACAGGTGACAAAGGTGATCCCATTGGACAACCATATCTTTGTTCATATAGACTATTATCAAAAGAAAAAATTGTGTTTTTAAAAACCAAATTAAGTGCCTTTATAAATTCATCTTCTGTTAAACTAGTATGTACTTTAATTTCAGACCATTTATCTTGTATAATATCATTCAACAACTCTAAAGGTATATTTGTAAACAAAGATACTACATCCAATGAAACCATCCTATGATCATTCGGAATAATAATATCTTTCATTATACCATAAAAACTCCAACTATCTTTAATATATGAAATTGTTTTACCCACTATCTTGAACAATATATTAGACAAAAATCTAGCAAGTCTATACGTCGGAAAATTTATCGATGATATTATTATTCTATATGTCAACTGTTCTTTGTGAATCTTAGGAAGCCCATAACATTTAGCTACAGTGCCATTTTCACATTTTAAATATTTAAACATACTATCTTTAATATAAGCTTTTGTTTTTCAATGCATCAATAATTCTTTCAATTTATCTTGTAGTCTATTGATATGTGGATTCCTAATTTTCACATAAGTGGTATCATCCTCCAACATAAATTGAATTTTATTAATATAATCCCTTTTATCTGAAACTACAGTTACATTTCCTTTATCTGCTTTTTGGAAGATCATATTCGGATTCTCTCTCAAGAATTTCTTCGTTATTTTTAATTCATGGAATAAATTACTGTTCAAATAATTATCAAATCTATGTTCTCTTTTAAAATTATCAACAACTTTAACTAAAGAACTCCTACATTCTTTTTTAAACTCCAGATTAAAACTACTCATACTACTTTCTACCTCAGCGATGATATTCTTGATCAGAAGAGATTTACTTGAATATGATATTCCAAATTTAGCACCCTTTGACATGATATTTACCACTTCTTCTGGTATTACTTTGTCAGTTAAATTTCTAAACCAATCCTTATTAACATTGTTAGTTTGATTGACCTGAGAGTGTTTTCTATGCTTTAAATATTCAAATTTTCTTTTTAATTTACTCCTATGGTTATATTTTACTTTTTCAAAGTGCCTCTTTTGACCACGAAAAAGTTCTTGCAAATCATTCTGTTCTATTTTATTATATAAATATCTTTCAAGCTCTAATAAATATTTATTCAAACGATTAATTTCAAAATTCAAATCTCTAATTTCTAAGTTAAGTAATTTATTTTTGAAAAAGAAAATATTTTTCTTCGATAAATTTTCCGACGTATAGACTTGCTAGATTTTTGTCTAATATATTGTTCAAGATAGTGGGTAAAACAAATTCATATATTAAAGATAGTTGGAGTTTTTATGGTATAATGAAAGATATTATTATTCCGAATGATCATAGGATGGTTTCATTGGATGTAGTATCTTTGTTTACAAATATACCTTTAGAGTTGTTGAATGATATTATACAAGATAAATGGTATGAAATTAAAGTACATACTAGTTTAACAAAAGATGAATTTATAAAGGCACTTAATTTGGTTTTTAAAAACACAATTTTTTCTTTTGATAATAGTCTATATGAACAAAGATATGGTTGTCCAATGGGATCACCTTTGTCACCTGTTATAGCCAATTTAGTAATGGAAAAATTGGAAAGTATTGCTTTGTCTAAGTTGGTTTTTCAGCCAATTATTTTTAAAAGATATGTTGATGACATTTTTGCAGTTGTACCAGAATGTTTTGTGGATGAAATGGTGGATGTGTTTAATTCTATCCATGATAGAATTAAATTCACAAAAGAAGTTGAGAAAGATAATCAATTGAGTTTTTTAGATATTAGAGTCATTAGAGGTAATAATAATAGAGTGAAATTAGATTGGTATAGAAAACCTACATGGTCAGGTAGATTTTTAAATTTTGATTCTCACCACCAATTCGGAAACAAGACAGGTGCGATCAAAGGTGTCATTGACAGAGCGATTAAATTGTCACATAAAGATTTTAGGAAAAAGAATTTAAATTTAGTTAGAGAAACATTTATTAAAAATAGTTATCCCGTAAAATTTATTGATAAAATGATTGATGAGAGAGTGTGGGAAATTTATAATGGTGGATTGAAGCAGCGGGTAGATAATCAAACAAGGAATAGAAATGGAAAGAATGCATATTTTAGTTTACCATATGTTAGAGGTTTGTCGGAAAGGATTAGAAGGGTTTTTAGTAAACATAATATTCAAGTTTTCTTTAGAAATGATAATAATTTAGAAAGGTTATTTAGTAATTGTAAAGACAAGGATGATAAATGTGTGAAATCGGGAGTTGTTTATAAAATTAATTGTAGGGATTGTAATAGTTGTTATATTGGTCAAACGGGTAGATATTTGAAAAAGAGAATATATGAACATCAATATAGTTTACGCAACTCAAGTTGTACATCGGGTTTGAAAGAACATTGTTTAAATAGTTTGCATTCTTTCGATTTTGGGAGTGTGGATATTTTGGAACAGGGGATTAAGAATAAATATAAGAGGGAAAGCCTTGAAAGTATTCACATTCTAAGAAATCGGAATAATGTAAATTTAATGATAGAGTCAAGTAAATTAGATAACATTTATCATTCTTTATTAATTTAAGTGAGAATGGCAAGTTGGATAGGGGAATGTGGAGGGTGGTGGGGTAAGAGAAAAGAAGGGTGTATGGGTGCATGGTATATAAGGAGGTGTATCGCGGGTTTTATTTCAGTCCCTGAGGAGGAGCCGGAGCAGGCTCGAAACGTCGGACAATGTGGTGGTGGGTAGTCAGATCGTCCTTTGCTAACAAAGTTTTTTCCAGATTTTAATTAAGTTTTTATTTCAGATTCTGCGGGGGTGATTATAAACAAGGGCAATCTGACTGCCATAAATATTAATTATTTTAATTTAATTTGTAAGACTGTAAGACCGATGGAAAAATTCTTATCAGTTGATATTAAATTGCAGTCGACATAAGTAATATTTTTAATTTATATAATAAACCTATATAAAACCAATTACTACTTATTTCCACTTATTTCCGGACTTAACAACGTAAACGTAGAGTTTGATGTATTCCTAGAGAAATAACCATTCCCCTCGTTATTAAAATAAATATCTTCTGCACTATATAAGAGTAGAGTTAGGTGTGTTCTTAAAGATATAACCATAACTCTCGTTAACGAAAATTAAAAAGCCTGACATACGTAAGTGTAGAGTTTCATGTACAACTAGAGAAATAACCATCCCTCCCAATATCAAAATTAATATCTCCTGCACTTTATGAGCATTGAGTCTGCTGTGCTCTTAAAGAGATAATCATCGTTCTCGTTACCGAAAATCAAAAAGCCTGACATACATAAGTGTGGAGTTTGATGTACTCCTAGAGAAAAAACCATCCTTCTCGTTGTGTAAATTAATATCTCCTACACTATATGAGCGTAGAATTTGATGTAGACCTAAAAATATAACAATCCCTCTCGTTATCAAAATTTATATCTTCTGCACTATATGAGTGTAGAATTTGATGTACGCCTAGAGAAATAACCATCCCTCTCTTTATCAAAACTTATATCTGCACTATTTGAGAGTAGAGTGTGGTGTGTTCTTAAAGAGATAACTATCCCTCTCGTTATCGGAAATCGAAAAGCCTGACCTACATAAGCGTAGATTTTGATGTACTACTAGAGACATAACCACTGGACTTTATCAAAATTAATATTTCCTAAACTATATGAGCTTAGAGTTTGATGTGCTCTCAAAGAGATAGCCATCCCTCCCGTTAAAGAAAGTCGAATAGCCGACCCTATGTAAGTCTAGAGTTTGATATACTCCTAGAGAAATAACCATCCCTCTTGGTATGAAAATTAATACCTCCCGCACTATATGATCGTAGAATTTGGTGTGCTCTTAAAGAGATAACCATGCCTCTCGTTATCGAAAATACAAAAGCCTGACCTTCGTAAGCGTAGAGTTTGATGTACACTTAAAGAGATTATCGTCCCTCTTGTTATCAAAAATCAAAAGGCCTGACCTATGTAAGCGTAAAGTTTGAGGTACACCTAGAGAAATAACCACCCCTATCTTTATCAAAATTAATATCTCCTAAACTATATGAGCGTAGAATTTGGTGTGCTCTTAAGGAGATGACCATCACTCTCGTTATCGAAAATAAAAAAGCCTGACCTACCTAAGCGTAGAGTTTGATGAACTCCTAGAGAAATAACCATCCCGCTAGATATCAAAATTAATATCTGCTGCATTACATGAGCGTGGAGTTTGGTGTCCTCTAAAAGAGATAACCATCCCTCCCGTTATCGAAAATCAAAGAGTCTGAACTACGTAAACGTAGAGTTTGATGTACTCATAGAGAAATAACAATCCCTCTCGTTACCAAAATTAATATTTACCAAACTATATGAGAGTAGAGTTTGATGTGTTCTTAAAGAGATGTTATCCCTCTTGTTATCGAAAATCAAAAAGCCTTACCTACATAACCGTAGAGTTCGATGTACTCCTAAAGAAATAACTATCCCTCTCGTTACGAAAATTAATATCTCCTGCGCTATATGAGCGTAAATTTGGTGGGTTCTTAAAGAGATAGCCACCCCTCTCGTTATCGAAAATCAATAAGGTTGACCTTCGTAACCGTAGATTTTGCTGTACTACTAGAGAAATTACCGCCCCTCTCATTATCAAAATTAATATCTCCTATACTATTTGAGCATAGAGTTCGGTGTGCTCTTAAAGATATAGCCATCCCTCCCGTTATCGAAAATCGAAAAGCCTGACGTACGTAAGCGTAGAGTTTGATATACTCCTAGATAAATAACTATTCCTCTCGTTATCAAAATTAATTTCTTTTGCATTATATGAGCGTAGAGTTTGATGTCCTATAAGATAGATAACTATCCCTCTCGTTATCCAAAATCAAAGAGCCTGAACTACGTAAACGTAGAGTTTGATGTACTCCTAGAGAAATAACCACACCTCTCGCTATCAAAATCAATATCTCCTGCACTATATGAGCGTAGATTTTGGTGTGTTGTTAAAGATATAACAATCCCTCTTGTTATCAAAAATCATAAACCCTGACCTACATAGCCGTTGAGTTTGATCTACTCCTAGAGAAATAACCATCCCTCTCATTATTGAAATTAATATCTCCTAAAATATATGAGCGTAGTGTTTGGGGTGCTCTTAAAGATATAACCATCGCTCCCGTTATCGAAAATCGAAAACCCTGACTTACGTAAGCGTAGAGTTTGATGTACTTCTAGATAAATAACCATTCCTCTCGTTATCAAAATTAATTTTCCTGCATTATATGAGCATAGAGTTTGGTGCGCTCTTAAAGAGGTAACCATGTCTCTCGTTATCGAAAATCCAAATCCCTGATCTACATAGTTTGTTGTACTCTTAAAGAGATAACGATACCCCTCGTTATCGAAAATTAACAAGCCCGACCTACGTAAGCGTAGAGTTTGATGTACTTCTAGTGAAATGACCACCCTCGTTATCAAAATTAATGTTTCCTAAACTATATCAGCGTATAGTTTGGTGTGCTCATAAAGAAATTGCGATCCCTCTCATTATCGAAAAACGAAAAGCCTGTGCTATGTAAGGGTAGAGTTTGATATACTCCAAGAGAGATAGCCATCTCCCTCGTTGTCAAAATTAATATCTTCCCCACTATATGAGCGTAGAGTTTGCTGTGCCTTTAAACAGATAGCCATCCCCCTCGTTATCGAAAATCAAAGATCCTGACCTTCGAAAGCGTAGAGGTTGATGCACTCCTAGGTAAATAACCATTACTCTCGTTATCAAAATTAATATCTCCTAAACTATGTGAGGGTAAATTGGTGTGCCCCTTAAGATATCACGACGGGCGTGTTCTTAAAGAGATAAGCATCCCTCCCGTCATCGGAAATCAAAAAGCCTGACCTACGTAAGGGTAGATTTTGATGTACTACTAGAGAAATAACCACTGCACTTTATCAAAATTAATATCTCCTAAACTATATGAGCGTAAAGTTTGATGTGCTCTTGCCGAGATAGCCATCCCTCTCGTTATCGAAAATTGGAAAGCCTGACGTAAGTAAGCGTAGAGTTTGATATACTACTAGATAAATAAGAATCGCTCTCGTTATCAAAATTAATATCTCCTAAACTATATGAGCGAAAAGTTTGATGTAACCTTAAAGAGATAACTATCCCTCTCGTTATCGAAAATCAAAAAGCCTGCCCTGTGTAAGATTAGAGTTTCATATACTCCTAGAGAAATAGCCATCACTCTCGTTATCATAATTCATATCTCCTGCACTATAGGAGCGTAGAGTTTGGTATGCTCATAAAGAGATACCATCCCTTTCGTTATCGAAATTTGAAAGCCTGACTTACATTAGCGTATAGCTTGATGAACTCCTGGAGATTTAACCATCCTTCTCCTTATAAAAATTTCCTGGCGCACGATATGAGCGTAGAGTTTTGCATGCTCTTAAAGAGATAACCATCCCCCTCGTTATCGAGAATCAAAAAGCCTGACCTACGTAAGCGTAGAGTTTGATGCACTACTAGATAAATAACCATTCCTCTCGTAATCAAAATTAATATCTCCTATACTATATGAACGTAGAGTTTTGTGTGCTCGTAAAGATAGAACCATCCATCTCGTTATCGAAAATCAAAAAGCCTGAACCACGTAGGCGTAGAGTCTGATCTACTTCTAGAGATATGGACATCCCTGTCGTTATCAAAATTAATATCTCCTGCAGTATATGAGCGTAGACTCTGATGTGCTCCTAAAGATATAACTATCCCTCTCGTTATCGATAATCAAAAAGCCTGACCGACGTAAGCGTAGAGTTTGATCTACTAATAGAGAAATAACCACCCCTCTCATTATAAAAATTAATATCTCCCAAACTATATGAGCGTGGAGTATGGTGTGCTCTTGAAGAGATAGCCATCCCACTCGTTATCGAAAATCGAAAAGCCTGACGTAAGTAAGCGTAGAGTTTGAAGTACTCCTCGATAAATAACAACCCCTCTCGTTATCAAAATTAATATCTCCTAAACTATATGAGCGAAAAGTTTGATGTACTCTTAAAGAGATAACCATCCTTCTCGTTATCGAAAATCAAAAAGGCTGCCCTGTAAGCGTAGAGTTTCATATACTTTTAGAGAAATAGCCGTCCCTCTTGTTATCAGAATTAATGTTTTCTCAACTAAAGGAGCGTAGAGTTTCGTGTGCTCATAAAGAGATACCATCCTTCTCGTTATCGAAAATCAAAAAGCCGGACATACATTAGCGTAGAGTTCGATGTACTCCTAAAGAAAAAACGATACCTCTCGTAATCAAAATTAATATCTCCTAAACTATATGAGCGTAGAGTTTGGTGTGCTCCTAAAGATATAGCCGTCCCTCACGTTATCGAAAATCGAAAAGCCTGACTTACGTAAGCGTAGATTTTGATGTACTCCTAGATAAATAATCATTCCTCTCGTTATCGAAATTTATTTCTCCTGCATTATATGAGCATCGTGTTTGGTGCGCTCTTAAAGAGATAACCATCTCACTCTTTATCGAAAATCAATAAGGCTAACCTACATAAGCGTAGAGTTTGATGTACTACTTGAGAAATAACCATCCCCCTTGTTATAAAATTAATATCTCCTAATCTATATGAGCGTAAAGTTTGATTTAATCTTTCACAGATAACCATCCCTCTCATTATCGAAATTCAAAAAGCCTGACCTACGTAAGCGGAGAGTTTCATGTTCTCTATATAAATAACTTTTATATTATGTATAGATTAATTGATGCTACTGGCAGCTTCCTTTATAATAGAAATAGAATTAATACTGCTGGCGTTGCTGTCCAATGTGATAAAAAAAACAAAACTGTTTTTTTTACCATATTGGGTAGCAAGTCCAGCAATATTATTTTTATTACGTATTTTATATTTGTCAATCCAGTTTATTTTACTTTTTTTATTTCTAATAATTCGAAATAATATAAATTTCAAGAATAAACATTGTAATAAAAAAACAGAAAATTTTTCGGTTATTTAACATCTTACATAATGATGTAACGCTTAAAGTAATAAGAAAAGAAATACATTATACTTCATTTTACAGATAAATTATTTATTTTGGTTTGCATATTCTTATAACAATGCATTAAGAGTTTTATACTTTATATTCTTATATAAATATCAGCAGCTATCACTTATTTCTAGAAAATAGTTAATATTTATTTTTTAATTTATCGTTTTAAACAATCTGTGCAAAAAAATGGAACTCCAGTTCCTGGGAATTTCTTTAAGTTGATGCATTTAAAATGCATCCACACTAGACACATATCACATTGAATGGATTTACTAGAAAGCAAATCTTTTTTGCATGTAAAGCAAATCCAAACTTTTGTTTTCATTTTGCTCTTTCAATCTTATTAAGTGCTTATAAGCATTAGGAGTCATAAGTGACTTCATTATTCCAATATCTATTTCTTCATTATAAATCCAGCAGGGCCAACTGGAGTTTACGTCTGTTAAATCAATTAAATCATTTGTGCTTTTATTTGTAAAATAAATTGCATGCCCTACCCATGGTGTTACAATCTTTTGTTTTTCTGCAGTAGACATGTTAATATATTTTTACATAAATATAATTTTGCTTTTTTCGGTAAACCCATTTGATTGAGCAACGATGATCCTTTAGGTCTTCCTTCTTTCATAATATTGGGAAGCACTTTCACTTTCTTTATTTATTGAATAACTGCTAAAGAATTTCCATCATTTATTTCTTCATTAATATTACCAATAGTGGATGCTTCAACATATTCATTTTCTGTTCGACTCACTTTTTCAGAATGAATATTTACCTCTTCGTCTTGGCAATTTTCTTTACAGTTAACATTTTGGTTTATTACTTCGAAAAATTCTTCAGAAACAACATTGATTTTTTCTTCTTAGTAAGATTGTTTGTTATTTATATTATCGTTTTGTACTTGAGAAAATTCTTGAAGATTTTGGTTTGTAGTTTTTAAATTTCTGTGATTTTCTTGTAGGTAACTTAAAGTCCAGCGTTTCTTACATAACTTTTCATCGAATAAAGATAAATTCTCCACCTCTCGAATTTTTAGAGAATGGCGACAAGGCAAACCCATACTTTGAGAATCTGTGCAAGAACAAGTATTAATGGATGTCAGATGATCCATTATAACTCTTGATAAAATATGATCCATCAATATTTCTTTCATATTTCTTGATAAAACGTTTTTTGCACAATTGATTATTCACATAATTATAAGCAACAGGGGACAAATAACTATAATATTTCTGTTCTGTATCATTCATCTTGTATAACTGTAGTTGGTGCCTTTTCTACAAATTCTAAATAAATTGATTTGTTTTCATCATTATATTTACTATAAACTTTGTAAAAATGTCAAAGATATTTCTCTTTCAAGTTTAGAAATATTCATTTCTTCTCTTGTAATAGTTCTTCTAAATATTTGAGTTACGTGCCATTTACAGATGTACATAGGAATCTTTAGAAATTATTTTATTACTTTGCGTGCCACCATGTCTTTATTGCTCATACATCAGCTGACCCTGAGATGCAATTTTTATTATGATGCATAAACTGATGTATAAACCATTTGTATATCTCTTCTGTTTCTTGAGTAACAAAACAGATGGCTGCAATTTCTGTAGCGCCGTTACTACCAACTATCCCAATAATTACAAGTGGATAATCTAGTTGCAGTAGCTTGTATGTGCTATCTATCAATATGCACTCAGGCCCTGCTTCGAATGCATTTCTCATATTCTTCGTATACAAATACAGAGCTTCAAATGCGTCATTGTCACCGATCTTTAGTACATAAATAGTATCTAAAATATAATATGAACATTATAGTAAAATTAATAAAAAATTGATAATTTTTAATAAGATAATTTTTGGTGTAAACTTTAACATATTGTATCAGTAAACAAATTTTTAAAAAAGTAGAGAGGTACTTATGTACCATTTACTTTGAGCGTTTAAAGAGTGTGTTGTAACGAATTTTTGAAGCCATCCTGCTTGACTTGTTACTTTATATTGGAAATATCTCTTAAAATCGGACTAACGCCACTTTGCCTTAATTCATTAATCACATGTAATTGGTTTCCATTAATCTTCAACGTTTCTTTTACCATAGATTTTTGTTCCTGTGATCATTTTCTATTGGCAACTAAATATTTACGGCAATTCTAAAAATTAATAAACTATAATTACAAAACTATTACGATACTGATAATTTTACCTGTTTACTTTTATTTACATTCTTAACAATTAAAACTTACATCCAAGGCCTGATGCTCTTTGTGCTCCACCAAACTTGTGATTGTATAAAAATGACCAGTTTCATCCAACTTGAAATATATTGCAGCTGGGCACTTCAGTTTAGTAGTGCTAAAGTAATAAAAAAAGCGTTATTAAATATATTTTATACTATAATTAAATTTTGAAATTAAAATTTTTTTATACAATACTTATACAATAATAAATACAAAAATTCAATGGAAATTTGTTTAGTAAATAAATATTAATAAAGAAATTTTACTATTTTTGCCGTAATATTTCAAATTTAAAATTAATAAATTAAAATAATTAAATTTAAAATTTAATTTAAATTTTAAACAAAATTTAGAACAAACAATTTAAAATTTTTTGTCAAACTTTACATCAAGTTTTAAAGCCGGTTATTTTATTGAAATCTTATTTAAAAACAAACACAAATTTTTTACTCACAAAACATTCCTTTGTCCTGTACTTTGCGAACACCTTGGAGTACCGTGGATGCACTCATATTTAATAAATCTACATGTTACGTTAGGATTAGCCTGTTCTGTCCTTTTCTGTCAATTTATCTTTTTTTTGGCTACTTCTTTTCGCAAAATTTTCATTACGTAAACGTGAGTAATCTTGAACAAACTGATACACTGCGGAGTCACTATGAAATTTACGTTTATTGACTAACGTGTAATTCGTATACAAAATTTTATTATCTTTATTTTCTTTAAATTCCTCTCGCTTTCTTTTAAAGCTTTCTTGACTTTGTAAGGTAAATTCTTTGTCACTATCACTGTCCGAAAGAGACATTTTAGCAATACACAAAAAATAACTTTATAGGAACGTCAACTCCGTATCTAATAATCGGATGATCTCCGTGTGTATATAAACTATGTCCTTACATATTCATATATTGGCGGTCACCAACTCAAACAAAAAGCAACGCGCACAGAATTAGTTATACACACTGTAACGGTCGCCGATATAAGTTATGAGAATTACGTATACTGCGCTGCGAGATCTGAATCTCGCGCGCTTGCACGTATCGTGATCGACAGAGTGCTACGTGGAACAAGTCAGTAGCAGGTGAAGAAGAAGACGAAGCCGCCGCACCGCTGTGAACGTGAGCGCGCGGCCATGTTGATTCTTACCGTGACACGCGAAGGTAGTCGCCGTCACAGTTACGCGTAAAATAGGTCGGGTGAGTGTGTTGTGCCTCCACCGCTGCAACTGGGACCACCGCGCCGCTACCAGCGAGAGTGGCTGAGCGAGAGCGAGCGAGAGGAAGCGAGAGAAAGAGACAGCAACAGAGGGAACCGGGGACAGTGAGGCACGCTCCATCCCCGCCCGATAGCCGCGAGAGCGAGAGAGAGAGCCGTCGATCGTGATAGAGTCTGCGATGGCTGGCCAGCCGAGAGTAAGTCGCTCTTGAAGTATGCGTTTCTTTCTTGTTGCGGAGCAACCTGTTGCCGTCGCGCATCGACGGCTGCGTGCGTGCGTAGTTGAAAGTCTCGGCCTGTCGCGTTTTATGTTATCACCTTGTCCGGGTTTCGCGCCCCTTAGCGCGATTACTTTATTCGAATAAATCGTTCATTTTTATCTTAACTTGTCGAGTCACGAGTATTTATTGAGCGCGCCTTAACCTATGCATGATTTCTCGAATACCGCCCTCTACCCTTTTCAGTTGCTGCAGCTAGTCGCAGGCATTGCCTCCTAGAGGAACATCGGTAGCGGGAGTAAGTACCTCAATAGCCGCTCGTAAGGTTAGACCGAGCGGCGTTGTACGCGGGAAAGACCGGCTGCGCTGGTAACGCTAGGTCATAGCGAGCAGCCGGTAGTTCGCGAGCAGCAGTTGGCAGCAGCGGCATAGCGCAGCGCCGGTTCTAATAGAAAGGGGCCTAGGTTTTCTACAATAGAAGCCGAGATCGTATGTTCGGAACCTGTGCCGAGGCGCTTCCGCCGGACTACAGGTGATTCTACAACGGTGAGTTTCCCGGGCGTAGAATACGCCCGTATATTACCCCGCGAACCCCTGAGAGGGATTACTACCCTCTCCATAACTGAACCCCGTTACATCACATACACACTCGAGTCACAGTTCCAAGAATATTTCGACGATATTCTTTTGTTTGTAAACGCGTCCTGGTGTATAAACTATAATATATCCCTGTTCTAGAAATTTTTCGAAAATATAATTTTACCTTCTCTAGTAAAATTATTCACGCAAAATAGCTTCCACCACTAATTACACTTTAGAATTTCAATGTATGTGACACTTAATATGTAAGCTTTCTTTGTCTCTCTAAACATTTATATACACAAATAATTTTACCTTTCTTATATTCTTAATATTCTTTTTCTAGTAATATTACCTTGAAAAACACTAATTGGTATCAAAAAAGATACACCACAATAACAATCACTATTGAAATTTTAAAATTTCAATACTTAATGTAAATATATATACTAAAGTTGTAATATATAATAATAATCCAATGTTCACTTGTATTTTCAACCAAACGAGAAATGCGCGCCACGCGCTCGGTTCAACTTAAACTTACAACAGTAGAAAAAGCGCTTCTCGTGAAACCTATTATATATTATGAAACAGAAAAGATGGCGCTTTCAGATGCGATAACAAAGTCATCCCGGTCATCCGCGCTTGACTAACCGTTACGTATTTATAACTTTCGCAACGTTTGGTAATGACGGAGACCGTAACGAACGATCTGAACTTAGCTATATCATTACCTACCTTAGGGCAACCAAATATGTGGTCGAAAATTTCCTAGTGCAAAATATAGTACTGGTATGACGTGTACATGAAGTGTTTATAATCAAATTTTAAAACTTCTATCAAAAATCAGTTTCAAATGTTTTGAGAATAGAACAAGTGTGTATTAATAAATAATTACGTGTTATGAGGTTCATACACTTCATAATAAGCTCTGGTATAGAAGAAAATATTGCTGAGTGACACGTGAGGATATAAATATACAATATAATTTATAATGCATATTTGAAATATTGGTCTAAGCCTTGGTTTAAAAAGGATCTGTCATCTTTAAAAAACTGTGTCGATATCAGTGCTATGCTGTTGGACATATTTATTCAAGTGCCAATGAAAAGATTATGTCTAATGAACATGGAAGTACTGAAAAGAGCAAAAATGATGTATTATTGGGAACATTTCAAGGAATGAAAGTGCTCAGTTAATCTATTTTATGATTTTCTCACGGTAGGAGATATCAAAATGTTCCAGAGAAGCTTTTAGTACATATTTTTCTATACAAGATTCAGATAATAATAATGTTTGGTTCATCAACTGGTTGTGATTTTAATTTTACAAGATTATGTGTATGATGAACAAAAAAATATTATGAAAAAGAAATATGTGGATACCAAAATAATGAAACGAATTCCAGCTTTAGAATGTGCAGTTGAAGGCTGGAGGTAAATTTTAGCACAAATTTAATAATGTAATAATAATTTGTTAAAAAGAACAAGAGCAAATGGATGCATAAGAGTGTTTTATGAAAAAACTTAGTATCAGGTACTGTTACGTAAGGGTAGTTAACTTTGAAAACTTTCAGCTTCGCCTTTTGTAAAGGCTAGAGGATTACGTGATTTCAGAGAAATAGATGCAAAAGAGTAGTTTTTAATAAATTTTGTACTACCTGCTGCTGTGGAAATGGCAGTTGACATGAGAACTCACCTTCTCAGCCAACTTTAAGCTTCGAGTTTTATAAAAGCAAGAGAATCAGGTGATATAGACATTTGAATTCTAATTCAGAGAACTTGTACTTTTTTCTTTTATTCCTTGCGATAACTACAAAGAAAAAATATATTATTGTTATCTTTTTTAACAACTTTAAATTCTCTATTGAAATACTAATAAAAGTTTAATGTTTTTATCCAAATAATCTTGCTCTCAACAACTGTCCAACTCTCTGCAAAGAACTTGACTGAAAGCTTAATGTTTTTTTGGAACAATTATAATAAACACTTTTAAAAACTATTTTTTAAAGTATTTTCATTCGAAAGGGAATTAAAATACCTATATTTTCTAAAAAAATTAATTTTCTATCTATCACGGTTCTTTAGTTATCATCAAGAACAAAAACGTGTTTTTTTTTTTAAACTCATAACTCCATTTTATGCGTTTTTGAACCTTAAAGGCAAGGCTAAATTCATTTTCGCGATTTCACATAATTTTAGAGCAAAGGAAGAGAATGAATTTCTTTACACGATGGGTAAAAAAGTCACTTTTTAGAACATATTTTTATGTAGGAAAACGCAGAAAATCATTCATGTGTTGCAAAAAATAATTTAATCTCTAAATTAAAAAAGATTTATATTTTATTTTTAAAAAACGCGCAGTGATATCTACCGCTAGGTGGTGTGGAATGAGGAAACGAAATTGAGTAGGCATTCGATGATTTTTTTTAATTTTTAAAAACCAACCAACAAAATGAATTATAATGTTTAAAAATTATATCTATTATAATCTATTATAATTATGAATTATGCATTATGAATGTATTATATTCTGCATTATTATAACTTCTTTGTGAGTTATGAACTTTCTTAAAAAGCACGTTTTTGTTAATAACAAAAGAACAATGATAGCTATAATTTTTTTTTTTTTAAATATGAATTATGAAATATAAAAAAAACACGTTTTTGTTAATAACAAAACAACCGTGATAGCTATTTGTTTTATTATAAAATATAGATATTTTACTTCTATTTCAAATGATAACTTTATTTATCAGCTCAAAATTTATATAAATTTGATATAAATAAATAATAAATAAATAAATAAATTTAAAAATTAACAATTTTTAATATTCATAAATGAATTTAATTATAATTATGCAATAATTTTTTTAAAAAATTATAAATTTTGTTATAAAAATTAATTAAAGGAATCAACAAATTACGGTTGAGGAAGCTACGTGCCAATGAATTGGCAGCGGTTTTTTAAAAGAAGTCAAATAAATACTAGTAAAGAAGTATTTTACTTTTTTGGGTCAATGTATGCTCAACAAATTATATGTAAGTAAATTCAAATTATTTACTGCAAATCAAAGAAACGAAAGTTATGAAGTCAATTATCGATAGTCAAGTAATGCAAACCATTCTCCGAAAAAATGTATCACTATGTTCTCAGAAATGTATTCAAATTTCTTCATTCATCTATACAAATTAAACACAAGAAACTACTGCAATCAATTAGTTGTAGTCAAGTACCGGCCATAAGAACTTTTCGTACCTCGCGTGTAAAATTACATTTTAAGCCCATGTTGTAACTTTAAAATTATTCTGCCAGCGGGCATAAACTACTACATAACGCCCAAGAGGCCTAACAGCTCACGCACTCCTACAAAACGTTATAGTACCTACATACTTTACGCCCGTGTGGGCAAAAATTATTTTAATTATATAACTATAATGCTTTCTTTTTATTTCTAAAATTCGTAAGAATTTTTTCAGGTATTTACGAAAAACCAAAGCCTAAATTTTTTTTTTTTAAATAGAAAGTAGACAGCCGCGTGAAAATATCATATGAGACCTCATATAAGATCCCATAATATATAAAATTGCATATGACATCACATATAAGATCTCATACGAGATATGAGGCGTTTGACGTCAGCTCTCCAGGCGCGGCGCGCGAGCGCGAAATCATGCTGTTTTCAGCTTGTGTTTGAAGGGCTAAAATGAATCTAAAAAAAATAATCCCCAAGTGATTTCGATGTATTTTTTCCTCAGCTTTCCGATGGTGCTATGAGTTTCTCAAAATTTTTCAATTCTAACCTCAAAAAAGCATAAAACGTGTTATATCTCAAAAACTATATTTTTACTATTTTTTTTGACCTGCTAGATCGAAAGAGGAGGAAATTTTACATGGATATAGTCTTTTTCTACATAGGGGTTTTTTGATTTTTTCGAGATATTATTCAAGAAATACTTAGAATTGAAAATTTTTGAGAAACTAATCGCACCATCGGAAAGCTGAGGAAAAAATACATCGAAATCACTTGGGGATTATTTTTTTTAGATACATCTTAGCCCTTCAAACACAAGCTGAAAATAGCATGACTTCGCGCTCGCGCCCGGCGCCTGGAGAGCTGACGTGAAATGCCTCATATGCGCTGTCTGAAATTCTCATATGAAATCTTATATGATATTTGCACGAGGGAAAAGGATATAAAATATGTTGCTTATAAAACGGTTAGTAAAATGTAAAGGACTTTTGAGCAGGCTATAAATTTATATGAATTTTTTATTTTATTTTCGTTTAAAAAGGACGGATAGAAGGAAAAATATGTTTGGTAATGAAATATAAATCATGATTCGGCACATGTACAGATATGTTGTACTTAGCGGCATCAATTAAAAATTAGAGCCAATTATTTATAGTGGACTTATAGGTATACATATTGTTAATGAATTTATGCAAAAATTTAGTATTCTACATTTAATTAGCCCACTGGTAAACTGCAGACCGTCAGGCCCGCCAAGTATGTATGGAACATCGGAGAACCACCCTTGCTAGAGTAGCTCTAGACTTCTCTTTTCCTTCCAAGATGCGTAATATTATAGGAAGTTCAAAATTGAGGAGGAATAATCAAAAATAGTGATGTGTTGATAACTATGTAAATTTTTTTATATAGGCTTTGACTTTTCGTAAATACCTGAAAAAATTCTTATGAATTTTAGAAGCAAAAAGAAGGCATTATATATATATATAATTAAAATAATGTTTCCAACACGGACGTAAAGTCCGTAGGTACTATAAAATTTTGTAGGAGTGTGTGAGTTATTGGGCCTCTTGTGCGTTATGTAGTACTTTATGCCCGCTGGCTGAGTAATTTTGAAGTTACAACGTGGACGTAAAATGTAATTTTACACGCGATGTACGAAAAGTTCTTATGGCCGGTACTTGACTACAATTAATTGATTTCAGTAGTTTCTTGTGTTTAATTTGTATAGAAGAATGAAGAAATTTGAATACATTTCTGAGAACGTAGTCATACAGTTTTTCGGAGAATGGTTTGCATTATTGACTATCAATAATTGATTTCACAACTTTCGTTTCTTTGATTTGCAGTGAACAATTTGAATGTACTTACATATAATTTGTTGAGCATACATTGACTCAAAGAAGTAAAGGACTTTTTTACTAGTATTTATTTGACTTCTTTTAAAAAATCATAAATATTATTTTATAGATTATACAGAAAAAACTTCTATACTTGGCTTATTTTATACTTTCGTAGAAAGTTTTATTAACAACATTATTATTTATACAGTCATGAAAAAAATTATTACCATTTGTAGAGAGTGCTTATTGAATAGATGAGATTAGAATAAATAAAAGGACTATAGACAAATTGTGTTGTTAGAATATATTTAAAAAATTAGTTTTTTAAAGAACGTGTTCATTGTTTTGAAAAAATATTTAAGCTCTCATTAATGTTTTTGGTATTTATAACTATAAAATTGTAAATAAAATTGTTCTTGTAAATATTAAAAACTTTTTTTATGATTTATTTGTTTCTTACTACTTTACATTTTTGGTTATATTTTCGACATGAAATTAGCTATTGAAATATGAAATAAAAAAAAATTAAATTTTTGTTATTTTAACTCAGGCTGGCCTTCTTAAGCCAAACAGCATCGGGGTTAATTGCTATAACTCGACACGGAGAACGCGGTATACTTTGTACTCTCTGGCGCCATAGGAATTTGGTGGTAAGGTCCCTTCAGGTCGATTTTCGACAGGTACTTTGCCCCTCGCAACCTATCGAGGATCGTCTGTCATTCTCGGGGCCTCCGTTGCGGACCCTAACACTTCAATATTTCTTCCACGGTCACTCTTCCGTCATTATTTAACACGAATATTCTGATGAACTCAGTATACGCTATCCGCGCTGGTCCCTCCATTCGATCAACGAAGCTCCTCCACTCTTCTGTGCCTGTACGTCATAGGCCTTATGCCAGTTTAGCGCGGATGTCGAACTAGTTGATGAAGTCCATTTCTAATATTAGGTCGTGGTCAATCCCTCCAACTGCTTTTGCAATGTAATTATACCGTGATTTCGACGCCTCCTACTACTTTGTTAAGTCCTCCTGTCACAGCGGTTTTCCCTTCCTTCAGCCGCGATTCATATCGCTCCGCCACCTTTGACCCTGCCAAAGATGGAAGATCTCGGTCGTTGGTGCGTCTTCTCGCGTCCACTCCATCTCGCTCAACAGTTGATTTACTGCCTCCTTAGCTTTCCAGAGGTCCACTTCCTTTGCCGCGTCAGCCTCTTCCCCAACTCCGTCTGGTTGGTCGTATCTTCCCCTACTGTTACTGCTACCTCCGGTCTCTTCTCCTCCTCAACTCTCTTTTCCCCGTTGCTCGTCTGGCTGTTTCTCCTCTTGTGCTGTGGTTCTTCTACCTGCTCACTCTTTTCTTCTCGCCGCTCTTCCTATTGCGTCTCTTCCTCACGTGGCTTATCTTCTTGCAGTAATCTCTGTTCTCGCTGATTTTCTCTTACGACGTTCCTCATGTTGACTCTTCTCTAACGGTCGCACGTCTTCCGCTCTTTTGTCTATTAATCCCTTCGTGGCGATCGTCTGGTTTACGTTATCCGCTAGTGATCCCTCGACGACTTCCGCAGCTATTGGTGCCTCGCCTTTCTCTCTCTCCTTCTCTCTGGTGCTGACAGTCCTCTCCGCCGTTGCATCCGTTTCTCTAACTCTCTCTCTCTCTGCCTTTCTTCCGCTATTGGGGCTGCCAACCAGTCCGTCACCGTTCATTCGGATCCCTGCGGTACATGTGGAAGAGTCAGGGTACATGTCTGACCCTCAACGATCCCGTTACACTTACATCAACTCCAAATTCCTTTTTGTAGAGAAACACATGAAAATTCAAATAAAAAAATTGTACCAAGATGTAGTCCTACAGAGATGTAACATCGAAAGACAAACATTGAAAAACGCGTTGGCTATCGCAACACAATCACCAGATCAGTTTGCTTATAATTTGATGAAAGGACTGGGATACATGGCTGTATTAGCGGGAGAGGTGGCACACATAGTCAAATGTATACCAGTTGAGGTTAAATTAGAACACGGAGAAGACTGCTATGCGGAATTACAAGTCACCAGAAGAAACGTGACACAATTTCTAACTCCAAAGACTCATATCCTCAAAACTTATGGTGTAAGAATTTCATGCAATAGGCTACTCCCTTCTCAATATTTTATTGACGATGGATGGTATAGAATTCTACCCAAACCCATCGAAACATTTGCTCCTTCAATATTGAAACACCTTTCCACTACCACTTGGCGTTATGTCAGTCCAGCTACTTTAGCCACGTCCGGCATATACACAGAAAAAGATCTCGATAATTTAAGGGACCATATTATGTTTCCTGTAGAAAAACCAGCACTTCTCAACGATGTTGCCCGAGAAATGAATGGGCACACACTGACTGACAATGATAGTACCTTACTAAAACTTTTAAATGAGGATACTTTAGACAAAATCGTCAAGTCAACCTGGAATAACGTATGGGAGAAATTCATACGCTTTGGTTCAGCCAGTGCTGGAGTATTTTCCATACTTTTTATCCTAGTGGGTATTAAAATGATCGTGGAAATAGTATTGAATGGAGTAGCTCTTCATCGCATTTATGGTTGGTCATACCATCTATGTGGCGCAGTGTGGAGTAGTTTAGCCTATTTATTGATTCAAATGGGTAAAACTGACAAAAACGACAAATCAGATAAGGATAATTCTTATCAATCACTAGGTATAGTTGATCAGGAACTAAAAAGATCTAAGACATAATAAAAATACAGAACCAATCCAAAGCCAACCTTCCACAAGTAAATCCGTTTCCGCCGAACCCGTTATCACTGAACGCCAATCAACAAACATCATAATTGAATCCGATAAGTCCGGAAAGGGATTATTTTCTTTCTAAATTTATCAAAATATTCTTTGAATTTTTCTGACGATTGTGTTACATTAGAGCAGAGAGAGACTAAGATATTAAATGATTATATTTACCACACTAGAATAATATTATTTAAACAACCTATTATACTCAGCGCACGATTGTAGTCATTTGCAATAACTAGCAACCGTTTTAGTAGGGGGGTGTGACGGAACCGTCTACGCACTGTAGGAAAATTTTTTATTTTTATACAGCGTGTCCAAAAAGTCTGGAAACACCCAAATAATTTCTCAGCTGAATTACTATTGGAAAATGTTAAGGTCGCCTTTGTAGTAATTTTTTACGAGGAATCCAATGGTGACCTTGGATTCGACCTTGGACCTCATTTTTGCGGTTATTTCAAGGTCAACCTCATTTTTTTAAATGGTAACCCCTATTTTTTATAGCGGAATCTGAAAGAGCGGAAATTTTACGTCCGGATATGTATTAAGGTATGAGGTTGAGGTTACCCCCAGAGGTCAAATTGAGGTCAAAGTATGATTTCTTAAAAATTTCGCGAGTTCAGTGGTAAAACAAAACAAACAAAGGTAAGGTTTGGTAAGTTCGAACGAAGACTTGAAGGTGACCTCTGATTCGACCTTGAACCTCATTTTGAGCCTCATTTTTGAGGTTATTTCGAGGTCAACCTCATTTTTTTAAATGGTAACCCCTATTTTTTAGCGGAATCGGAAAGAGTGTGAAACTTTACGTCCAAACATGTACTCAGAACATAGTTCAAGAAGGACCTTGACGTTCATTTGAAGGTCATTTAAACTTAATGACGGTCTGATCTTGTGTAAACTTTTTATCACACTGAGCGAGGTTAATTCTTTAGTAGTTTTCAACGAGAAATCTAATGGTGACCTTGACATTGTCCTTAAAAGTCATGTCAAGTTCAATTTTTTACATTTAGCGTTACCCAGGAACAACGACGTGGACGTAGTAAAATCTGTTCCCTTTGGGGTGCTTGATTTACGTGAGTCCCCTTGCCTCTCACGATGGGGTGCTTGATTTACGTGAGTCCCCTTGCCTCTCACGATGGGGCGCTTGATTTACGTGAGTCCCCTTGCCTCTCACATTTGATTTTTTAAACAGTATAACATCTTATTTCAAGTGCTCGAACTGTTCTCCATTCATTTCTTGACAGTAACCTAATCGATGATAGAAAGCACCAACAGCATTTTCAATCATTTCAGTAGGAATGAGAGCTGATTCATCAATGATCCTTTCACGTAATTCATCTAAGTTTAAGGGTTTTGTTTTGAATACACGATCCTTCAGATAACCCCAATAGAAATAATCTAGAGGCGTTAAATCGGGGGACCTAGCTGGCCATTCAATTGCACCTCTTCGTCCTATCCATCGATTAATGAATACTGTATCTAAGTATGTGCGAACGTTTCGTGCATAATGAGCTGCTGCACCGTCCTGTTGATACCATGTGTTATTAAAGTCCTCTCCAGCTATTTCTCTTATAGCAGGAACAATTTGATTCCGCAACATAGTTCCATACTTTTCTGCATTTAAATTGCCATCAATAAAAAATGGTCCTATAATCCTATTATTTAATATTCCAGCCCAGACATTTAATTTTTGTGGATATTGTGACTTGGCTTCTCTTGCCCAATGAGGGTTTTCAACTGCCCAATATCTACAGTTATGCCTATTTACGCTTGAGTCAAGTTGAAATGTAGCTTCATCTGAGAAGACTATATTTGATGGAAAATTTGGATTTTGTACGATGCGTGCCATCATATCATCACAGAATTCAACGCGACGATCGAAATCATCTTCATTTAACTTGTGTATTAGCGTTACTTTAAATGGATGGAACTTCTCTCTCTTTAGTATGTTATGAATAGATGATTTACTTATTTCGTGCACTTGAGCAGCTCTACGAACGGAAGTATGCGGATCTTCGGTGAATGTTAACACAACATCTAAAGATTTCTCTTCGTTACCTGCTGACATTGGTCTGCCTGATCGAGGTAAATCGCTGATAGTGCCGGTATTTTCAAACCTTCTAACAGTTTTTTGAACTGTTGAAAATGATAGTGGAGTTCCACCAACCCTAAATGAAGCATTAAAAATATCTCTTACGGCCCTATAAGATCGCTGCATGTGTCCCCAACCTCTCATCATGAGAATCGTTATTCTTTCTCTATCAGTGAGTTTGTTCATTTTTATTACTCTTCGTAGTAGACCTTATCCAAAAATACTTTTTGAGTTGAAAATAAAAAGAACTTTTAATTTTCAAAAAATATGTTTGAAAGATGACCAACCCTTTTCTGTGGTGGTTATGGAATGAATAATAGTTTATTGTCACTCTAACCATACGAAAAATAACAAGTAACAATGTTCAATATTTAAACGCTTCAAAAAATTTTACAATGAATCAGCTCTCATTCCTACTGAAATGATCAAAAATACTGTTGGTGTTTTCGATCATCGATTAGGTTACTATCAAAAAGTGGATGGAAAATAATTCGAGCACTTGAAATAAGATGTTAGACTGTTTAAAAAAATTCAAAAGTTTACACAAGATCAGACCGTCATTAAGTTTAAATGACCTTCAAATGAACGTCAAGGTCCTTCTTGAACTATGTTCTGAGTACATGTTTGGACGTAAAGTTTCACACTCTTTCCGATTCCGCTAAAAAATAGGGGTTACCATTTAAAAAAATGAGGTTGACCTCGAAATAACCTCAAAAATGAGGCTCAAAATGAGGTTCAAGGTCGAATCAGAGGTCACCTTCAAGTCTTCGTTCGAACTTACCAAATCTTACCTTTGTTTGTTTTGTTTTACCACTGAACTCGCGAAATTTTTAAGAAATCATACTTTGACCTCAATTTGACCTCTGGGGGCAACCTCAACCTCATACCTTAATACATATCCGGACGTAAAATTTTCCGCTCTTTCAGATTCCGCTATAAAAAATAGGGGTTACTATTTAAAAAAATGAGGTTGACCTTGAAATAACCTCAAAAATGAGGTCCAAGGTCGAATCCAAGGTCACCATTGGATTCCTCGTAAAAAATTACTACAAAGGCGACCTTAACATTTTCCAATAGTAATTCAGCTGAGAAATTATTTGGGTGTTTCCAGACTTTTTGGACACGCTGTATATATTTCACTTTATTTAGGATTAGTTGAACTATTTCTTTTGATGAACCATAATCATAACCCTGAACCACTACTACCCTACCGACACTACTGTACCAAGGGTTGTGAGTTGTGAGCTGCGCCACTCGAACCTTCCTCAAGCTGCCATAAAACGTCGACGCGGCGTATGCCTTAATCTTGAATTTTAAATTCTTATAATTTCCTTTTTCCTTATATTTCGGCGTTATATTAAACGGACTGTACTTTCTTTTCTTCTTGATGAAGAACACACATTATATTCAATAAACTAAAATATTGTAATCAACTATACCTACGACTACGAGTGTAATAAAATATAGTATTAAATCATTTATCGAAAAATATTACAAAATAAGTAATTCACTCTAGAGAACTGTTCATCACTAATTAATTATTAACACAACATAATTATGAAATAATCCGAATAAGAAAATGATATTTACATAAAAATAGTAATAGTACCCTTAGTTAAATTACAATAATTCAGCATTATGATTTTTATTAAAACCACCTCAGTTGTATTAACGCGCTAGTTATAAATTATGGTCAATTTTCTACAAAGATATGTTTAAATAATAGCTTAAGTATGAGTTGTTAATTATAATTTTACTTTTATATGTTGACTGAATATTTTGTATTTTTATATATAAGTTAAGTTAAATAAATACAATACATATTAACTAACAACCGTTCAGGCGTGGGATGAAAAGTGTATAAAATATAACGTTGTAAAATAGATTTAAGTTTATAGTAATACTTTAAGCCACACTCCAGAAGGATTATTTTCTTTACCTGAGTAATAAAACTCATTTCAATCTTTGTTCTTTTACCTCTATAAAAGAAAGCCCACCAAATAGCAAGGTATTCGGCTACCATTAAGCCACACTCCAGAAGGATTATTTTCTCTACCTGAGTAATAAAACTCATTTCAATCTTTGTTCTTTTACCTCTATAAAAGAAAGCCCACCAAATAGCAAGGTATTCGGTTACCATTAAAAATTTTCTTGTTATAAATAAATAAATTTTTAACAACATAATAAATAAATAAATGAATGTTTTTCAGTTTAAAATAACTATATACAAAATTGAAAATACTCTTTCACAGTGCGAATTAGCTTTAAGGAACGCTTTTCCGAGCGGATGCGTTATCTCGATGCTACAGTACACATGGCCCATACTAAAAATAGCTCACCCCAACTTTCTCGTGGAGACGCATTTTCCAACGACTTCTCGGACCTCAACATACAATGGCACGAGGACATTATTTAGAATAACATTGATTATCTCAATAATTATAAGTAGGAAAATTATTTGATTTATAGCGAACGATAGATTCAGAATAAATAAAGATAAAAAATTAATAAACACAACTCTTGTTTGTATTTAGTAATGATTAATAATTACCTCGTTTAGTTTAACTAAAACTCCCTTTTGGAATCAAATAATGAAATTATAACAAGGTTAAAATTATACTATAACCTGTATGTATTCTAAATAATTAAATATATATTATTAATGAAGAATTTCTATTTTGTTCATGCAAACCTTATAAAATATATATATAGAAATATTCCAAATAAACAATAACATGTTTTTATTTGTTTTTCAAGTAACATTATAATAAGTAATCGGTTAAAATTCAAATATTTCAAATGAATAAAAAGTCCACAAAAGTGTATAAAATCAGTAAAATAATTTAACGAAATTATTGGAGTTCTAATTAGAATGAACAAATCAATATTTTATAAAGTCTGCATAGGAAATTTTATTAGTTAAATAAAATAATACATTTTATGTGAAAACCGTTACTAAGGTCCTACACAGGAAGTCTCGCACATCTGGAAACTCTTATCTTCCCCTAAGATGCAGCGTAGTATATACAAACAGCGAAAATACGATTTTATTCAAGAAAACCTTTCGTTTCTTTACCCTGCGACAAATATTATTTTCCAATCTTGAAACTTATAAAACTTATATTTACTTAACTATTTTACATTTTTAATTTCTAACAACACAGTTCAGCTGCAATAATTTTTCTTTACATTTTCATATAAAATCCATCTCCAAACAACACTTTAAAAATAACTGTTTGTTTATAATTTCAATGATTTATTATTATTTTTCTTATGGAAACTTAGTTGTTTTATATTCTTATAAAAATTTCATTTTCTAGTAATTACAAATATTCACATCCAAAGCTTGAAAGACTGATTACTTAATTAATCGATGAATAAATATAAAAATAATAAATTTTATGATTGGAAATAATCTAAAAACACATTCTATGTAGACCCTAAGAGAATCATTTATGTCACTGCGTTAATATTAAGTAAAACATTATAATTAAATAAATAATAGCGATATTTACGACAATTTTGTAAACATGTTTATAATATTTAGCTTGACTGTTTAGTTTCACCATTTCTTATGAAACTTCATATTATTATATTAATTATTTTTCTGTGAAACTAAAATTATATTTTTCGATTTTTAATATTCACTATAACTCCACTTCTAATCAACGTATAACCACCGCTCAAATTTGTAATAGCTTATTATAAAAATACCTATCAAAATAAAATAGTAACTAAATTGTGAAATTGCGATATCTAACAATATTAAATAAAGTGAAGGAAACTGTGAAAAAGTCAGTGACAAGATTGAAGAGTGAGGGAGATAGGTATATCTTCTGTCTCTCTCATCTCTCTTTCTCTGTCGCACATATAGCGTTCTCTCTCACTCCTTAAAGAAGATACGAGCCGCCGGAAAATACCCTAGAGAAGAGATGAGCGACCGCTCCCTGTGTTAAAGCATAGGACTTCTCCCACGCAACTGAAAATCAACGTTGGGAAGGGATGCCGCCCTCACACCATTGAACACCGCTTTTCCGCACCACAACATTACGAGATATGCAAAGCATCCCTCGCCGCCGAACATATCACCAATAATACGTTATCATAAAATGACGCAACCATCCGATTCGACACCGCAGCTTTAGAAGCAGAAGAAGAGGAGGAGCAACTGATTTAAATACGCCGAACGCGCACTGCTGAGGGTGCAGTTCACCACAAGCCTCACAAACTTTTCTGAACTGACGGAGTCAGATCAACACAAGCCTCACAAGCTTTGCTGACTACTCAACAGATCGACACAAGCCTCACAAGCTTTAGATTCTGTATGAAAATTCGAATTTTTAATAAATATTCAAGTATTACCAAATTCAATTTCTCAAAAAAAAAAAAATTTTATTATTACAAACATTCAAATTCCGTACACTTGATTTCGAACAATATTGCAAGTTTTTCTATTCTTCAAGTGAATTTAAAAACAAATTTCAAACAAAATTTTCAAAATCAATTTTTTTCAAATTTTATTACATTTCAAATTTATTAAATTCAAAGGTAATACATAATTTCTCAATTATCATAGTTCAAAGCTTTACGAGCCTAGGCTACTGGTATTTTGAGAAATAACATACTTATTCATTACTCACTTTGTTCAGTGTGATTTTACGAGTCACCGTACACTTGTGTTTGATTAGTATTATTGTATATCTCCAGTTTTAAAGAAAAACATATAATTACTAGAAAGAAAAAAAACACGTTGTCAAAAGATAATTAACAATTTACGTTTCTCAAATACCCGTAGCTTCAGCTTTACGAGTTGAGTCTAATGGAGTTTTGAGAAATTAAAAATATTATTTCGTAACCCACTTCGTTCAGTGTGCCTTTACGAGTCACCGTACACTTGAGTTCGAACAGTATTGCAAGTTTCTCTATTCTTCAAGTGAATTTAAAAACAAATTTCAAACAAAATTTTCAAAATCTATTTTTTTCAAATTTTATTACATTTCAAATTTATTAAATTCAAGGGTAATACATAATTTCTCAATTATCATAGTTCAAAGCTTTACGAGCCTTGGCTACTGGTATTTTGAGAAATAACATACTTATTCATTACTCACTTTGTTCAGTGTGATTTTAGGAGTCACCGTACACTTGAGTTCGAACAATATTGCAAGTTTTTCTATTCTTCAAGTGAATTTAAAAACAAATTTCAAACAAAATTTTCAAAATCTATTTTTTTCAAATTTTATTACATTTCAAATTTATTAAATTCAAGGGTAAATCATAATTTCTCAATTATCATAGTTCAAAGCTTTACGAGCCTAGACTACTGGTATTTTGAGAAATAACATACTTATTCATTACTCACTTTGTTCAGTGTGATTTTACGAGTCACCGTACACTTGTGTTTGATTAGTATTATTGTATATTTCCAGTTTTAAAGAAAAACATATAATTACTAGAAAGAAAAAAAAACACATTTTCAAAAGATAATTAACAAATTGCGTTTCTCAAATACCCGTAGCTTCAGCTTTACGAGTTGAGTCTAATGGAGTTTTGAGAAATTAAAAATATTATTTCGTAACCCACTTCGTTCAGTGTGCCTTTACTAGTCACCGTACACTTGAGTTCGAACAATATTGCAAGTTTTTCTGTTCTCCAAGTAGTCCAGTCGGATTAGACTTAAATAGTGCTGTTTTGAAAACAACCGTTAAGAGGCAATATTTTTTTTGCAAGTGCTTCGAAAAAGTGTCAGGATATTGGGAAAAATGTTTGCGGTAAGTTTCAGGTGGTGGAACATTGTTTAAATAATTAGTAACTGTGCGAAAATCCATTTTTTGCTTGTAACTTTCGAACCGTTGTTGGCATTGAGAAACTAAAAGTACCGTTTTTTAGGTATTGAAAAAACCTATAAAATAAGCTATTGAAAGTTAAAATTCAATTATTAACTTTTTTGTAAAACGCGAAAAACCGCTATTTTCACCCATTTTCGAAATTTTATATAAATAAACAATTTTTGCTGCTATGAAACTATATTATAGATTTTTTTGAAGGTTTTTGTCTGCTTTATAACTGGTTAAAATTTGAAGTTGAAATATTTATTAGTTTTTGTAAAAAAGCATTAGTTATGTAAAAAGGTGTCTCAGTAAATTGTAAATAAAAATAGTTACACTGGATGAAAAGATTTCGTAGAGGTTTCATTTTCTTCATTAAGACTTGTACTATAACGAGCAATAAAAAAAAGTTTATTTTTCGAGTGTAAATTTAAAAAAAATCGGGCTTGAAAATTAACATAAAAAAAAATGAATTAATTTTTAATTTTTACTGGGAAATCTTTACCAAATCGAATTCATACATCCATTACTTGATAACTGCGATCTTCCTGCGAATTTTAAGCCGTCGCTGGTTGTTCTACGATGCTCTGGAGCTGAGATAACTTTTTTTTTTTTCAAAAAATTATTCTGGCTTTGTTTATTAATATTAAGAGTTCAAATTTACAGATTACCTAGAGCAAGATTTAAACTATCGTATCCGACATTTAAATACTAATTAATGTCAATAATTATTATAACAAACAGTAGTGTTTTATAATATAAGAACCGGCGCGCAAGAGAGAAAGAGTGGGGGGAGTAGCGCGACTGAAACTGACCATGCGACTTATAATTCAAAAGGCGAGAAAATTTCACGATATCTCGGGAACTAAAAGCTCAATTTGAATGATTCTTTTTTTATTTTGGGGTAGCGTGAAAAAATAATAACATCTACTCTGATAGATTAAAAAAAAAAAAAATTATTTATATTAAAAATTTAATAAATAAATTATTTTTACATTTTTAACACTGGAAATAGTGTTAATTTTGTTTTTTTTTCGGAATTCCCAAGGAAACTGGAAGGATGAAAATTAAAACTTAAATCATGTTTCATTTTATTTACATAAAAATACACTTTATTTACATCATATACATTCTGCGCATCGTACTACACATTAATTTATTAAAAATCGCATATGTATATTCTACTCCATATTCAATATATCTTTTGTATTTTAAACTTATCAGTCATATACACACACACACAGACACACACACACACATGCACGCTCATATATATATATATATATATTACAATTTTATCTTTTTAAATAATATTTATTAAATTATCATTATTCAAGCCAGCCTGCGCTTTTTGTTACTGCTTACGTTCTCGCTGTATTCGCTACTCTCATCGCCATCATCAAAGTTGATATTGTCATCGCCATCAAATTCGTCATCATCATGATTATAATCATCTTGATAATCGCAGTTCTTACTTTCTAAGTCGATACCAATTGGTATTATGTCTAAAATATTATCCACTTCTTCTTCTAGATTAAATTCAGCTTCGTCATGAAATTTGATAGGTTGATCTTCTTTATTTGTGCAAGTTTCCCCATGGCAACCTGCACATAGGTTCGAGCAACATAAACCATGTTTTCGGCAACTGCAGTTTTTAGTTTTACAGTTACTTTCGCATCTACATGTGATTGACAGAAGCAGTTCATCCGGAATTAATGGCTCATTTGTTAATATTGGCTGCAATTCTTGCTCCGTTTCTTTCCACCCCCACTGTAGAGGATTTATCTTGTTTCCGAGCCACGTTTGAATTTGATAAAAATTCTTAGAGAATGCTGCTTTGCTGCACCTACAGTCGGAGGTAACGATTCTAATTTACAAACTTTTTTCATATTCGATTTTTGAAAATGTAAAAATCTTAATTGCTGTAATATTTTTGGCTCATTCTTACTACTGTATAACATTGCCATTATTTCATTTCCAGCATTCTCGATCTCAGATTGACTAGCATTTGCCTTATAAAATATTTCAGCCAAAGTTTGAAATGTAGAGTCTTTTAAAAATAATTTAACTAATTTATTTTTTCCTTGCTTATATAAGCAGGAGGTCGTGTCACAGCCTGTGAAGGCATGCAGAAAAAGAATATATTTTCTTATTGCGTCATATTTGAAGGAATGATTAGAAAATAGTTCTCGTTCAGTTTTTCCTTTGTTAGGTTTTAGAAGGTATATACTTGCATCTATCGGAGCTAACTGTGTCAATAAAACTAATAGATCAACGTCTTCACCAACAATAATAACATTGTTATCGGTAGTTTTATTCTCAATAGCTGTTGTAACAATGAGAAAATCTGCATCTTCCTTAGAGATTTTTGTCATGCAGCCTGCTTTATTCATCTCGACACATAAGAAATTAATTAATTTAGATTTATTATTATTTGTAGATAAAAATTTGTCCTGTGAATATGTTATCTTTGTATTTAAATCAAAATTTAAATCAGTCCCTACATATTTTTCCTGTCGTCTAAAACGTTCAATTGATTTAGTACCTTTTTCTAAGTATCCATCGAAAACAACACAACAATTTTTCTTATAATATTTTAATACGTATGCAACGTATTGTTGTAAAATCGCGCTGATCGTCTGATTAATATGCCACACTACTCGATGAAGAAGAAATCCGCCATCAATTACGTAAAATACATTTTCAGATGGTAGCGCAGAAATAGTATTAAAATTTTGGTAAAATACAGATTTTCGTGTTTTTCGCATCCCTTTATCGTCGAATAGTGCAAGCGGATAAGGCGACAATTCATACGATAAAAATTTCTGCATGTCATCCTTCGAGTTCATATTTAATAACATTCTTTGAAAAATTAGTGTCGGGTCAATCATTACTGTACAATCTTTTACCTTAATAGATGAACTCATTGCTTTTAAGGGTAAAACTTTACTTTTTCTCTGTAATTTTATTGTGCCGAAATTTTGACCAATCATTTTACTCATAGCATCCATGCCAACTGATAATGCCATGTGACAATTAATTTTTTCGTCGCCAATTACACCGCTGCTAATAGACATAATTTTATCTGTCACGGGAAATGGATCACGTGCGTCAAAATAATTTATCAGCTTTTGTATGTCTGCAGAATCTCGAGAAATTCTAGAAGATCTGGTATCTATATGCTGTTCGGAAGTTGTATACGAAATGTTACTAAATTGCTCCATTGCGGCAGATACTTCGATTAATACTATCGTTGAGAGAATCCATTTAGAAAGTACACTTTCGGTTATACCACGTCCATGTGTTAGCCCGCCACTAGTTTTCACGGGTCTCATTAACATTTGCTCAATCGTCATATCTGACCAAATTCCTGAACGATATTTATCCGTGCGTCTAACTGTAAAATATCCTAAGTTTGTAAATTGTTCATATTCAAATCCGTTCATTTTAGATTCTAATGCGAACATTTCTTGTAAATATAAATGACTCGATTTAGCATATAATAAATGACCACTTGCATGAAAATAAGGCAACATTTGCTGCATACTTTTTAAATGAAGATGCCAATTTCCAGTTCTCTCTGCTTCTATAAACTGCTTCATAATTTCCACCATCGTAAAGTATTGTACCCACAACTGTGCAGTAGGACCGTTATTTTTAATATTATTTAATTGAAAAATGAATTTATTTTTTAATTGTTCAAAATCTGTTTTTTTAAAGCTCTTTGCAATTCGTCCTCACCTACTTTAGCTAGAATATCATTTAAAATGTTTATTTCATTTTCATTGAAATTCATAGTAGATAAAATCGAGCATGCTAGTGATTGTTGAACTAAGATATGTCCCCGAACTGATCTTGAAAAAGCATGCCCGGAAAGAGCTTTTTCAGCTGATATTTCTGCATATATTTCAGTAAATGCTTCCTTTAAACCACTACCGTCCATAATATAGCCTATCGCGCCCAGAAATGACATCAGAGTGTGAAAACCTCCTAGTCTTATAATTACTGAGTCTAGTGTATTTTCATTTTCGGTATCTCGTACGCAAGCTATAATTTCCTGAGCTTTATCGTATAGCGGCAGGTCAAAAGTAACGAACGTATGTGTTTGATTATTCGCTTTGCATCTGGCATCAGCTTCAATTAAAACTGTGAAAATCGTGTCATATTGACTTGGTGGAGCGTTTACGAATGGCAGCGGAACAATTTTCGTCAGCATATATTCTTTTACTTCAGCAGCAAGTTCCATGAATCCATTCCAACCAGCAGTTTTATCTGGTTTCGTGAATTTTCCATAGAACCACAAAAAATCTGCTGAAGTAATTTGTATTTCATTTGAAATTGAATTTTCTGAATGTAAATTTTTAATTATTATATTTTTACGACCTTCTGAATTGCCTTTTTCAAAATGTTGCAGGGGTATAAAACCAAATTTTCCAATAGTATTCGCATTAGGAATTTTTTTTATCCGATTGATTTTTTCGTAGATTGCACTGATGACGCAGGAGTTACACACATAATGCCGCCCATAGAATGAAAGGTGTTTCGTCCATCTATTGTATTTGTATTATGGTCAGCGTTGTCAAATACGAACTGTATATAAGAATTTTTTAAATCATATTCCTGAGGATCATTAATAATGGAAGCCTCAAAAAGTAATGTTTCTTCGTAGGAAGCGCAAAGACCTATATTATGGAGGCTATCGATTAAACTTTTAGACGCGTGCTTCTTGTGTATCATCGATGACAACCCCAACAAAACAGGCGATATAAATGATCGCGGCCTCGCAGACGATGTTATGCAGTGTGCGAACGTCGTGATTTGATTATCTACTTTTTCAAAACTCTTCGATTTCTTACGGCTTTTAATTAAATTTTCAAGAAATAATTTCAAACTTGGTGAAATGTCCGAATTTATATTATCCAAAAAACAATTTGGCGATGGGTATTCACTAAGATCATGAAATTTTGAACGTATTTCATCAGAAATTATTTCGGCAGCAGCTTTTACAATTTCCTTCTTTCGCTCTTCTTCATTTTTTGAGTAGCTAGAGATCCAATCTTTTTAAAATTGTTCTCGAGCTATCCAAAAAGCATATAATATAATCTTTTTTATGCGGATACATTATAATTTCTTTTCCTAAACAATCTAATAATTTAGTTTTCAAATATGGAATAGACGGCTTTTCTCCTTCATATTGTTCAAGAATGTTTCTTAAAGAAAATTGACATTCGTCTGAATTTTCAATCAAATAATTAATAACAAATTGTAAGCAAGATAATGTTGAATTGTTTGGAGTAGGTCCTGTTTCCTTGCTTTCGCGATAATTATAAAATTTTGTTATACAATTTAAGTGATAACGTGCATTTAAATCGCCAATGTCAGATGCGTTACTTAGCCTTTGATAAATAAGATTATAATATTCATTCATCTCACGCTCTCCTATTGTTTTTAATACGTTATCGAGTGTTTCTCGCTTACTGACAAGTATAACTTTCGCGTATTTAGCTGGTTTCAATTTCCTCTTATTAATATAATTTTCGGATGCATCATCACCGCAGAAAAAGCAAAAATTAGAAAAATCAAAATCAGTGGCATCAGTTAATGATTGGCGTCTACGTGAAGTAGACGCGGATGCTTGTTTCCCTGCCTGGACGATATTATCTTTTCTTAAATACGCTGAGTGGCAATTTACGTGAATATCTAACTTTGTATAATTTCGCATGCGGAAATGCTTCTTGTCTTTTCTGTCCTTACTTGCTTGAATTAAGGAAGCAATGGCACGTTCTCCAATAGTCCGCTTACTTTCCGGCAGAATCGCTTTGTCGCAAAGAATGCAAACTGCAGCATCTTCTTCCATTATTAAACGCAGTGGACTGTAAAAATCAAACAAAAATTATTAACAATATTTATTACACTATATATCACAAAATAATATGGTAAATTAAGTAAATTAATAAATCATACAATTTCCCGATTAAAAAAAATCAGTTTTCAGAAATATAAAAGTCTATTATATCTATAATTATCTCAAATTTATTTCATAAAATAACGTACCTTTATTATGCGATAAAAAATGTGCAGTGACTCTTATGCAAAATTTCTTAAAAACAAATGTCAAAATCCAATGACACACGAATATCCAGCGGTTGCTTTTCTTCACAATTTTTCACTGTTTATAAAATGCTGTGGCACAATCACTTTGAACAAATTTGCCAAATATCAAAACTTCAACGGTTGCTTGCTCTGTTTACTTGTAAACTTTACACGACGTGCTCTCTCAAAGACTGTTAGAATATAACTGTCAAGAGAAAGCAACGCTGGAGCAGCTGCTGCGTCGTTTCAAAATCTGCACAAAGCTCCCCCTAGTTGTCTGGATTTGAAAACAACGGTCCCTTTTCTATACTTTCTACCTGCTCGGCAAGCGATTAAGGAGACGCTTGGGACTCTGCTGTACACTCAGGTCAAAAATATCCAGACAATCATCAAAGAGCAATAAATACACCATAATAAAACCGTACTTACGAATAAGAAAACATGAAAAGATAACTAATTTCAAATAGATTATATTTGCCTACAAGTGCACTGCTTATACACACACTGTACACATGATTTATAACGAGTGTAATACTTAAACTTGAAATATTCTAAACATTTATTTAACGAACTAATAATAATATTATGCATAATAATATACGAAAAATTCAAAATTAACACTATTTCCAGTGTTAAAAATGTAAAAATAATTTATTTATTAAATTTTTAATATAAATAATTTTTTTTTTTTTTAATCTATCAGAGTAGATGTTATTATTTTTTCACGCTACCCCAAAATAAAAAAGAATCATTCAAATTGCGCTTTTAGTTCCCGAGATATCGTGAAATATTCTCGCCTTTTGAATTATAAGTCGCATGGTCAGTTTCAGTCGCGCTACTCCCCCCACTCTTTCTCTCTTGCGCGCCGGTCCTTATATTATAAAACACTACTGTTTGTTATAATAATTATTGACATTAATTAGTATTTAAATGTCGGATACGATAGTTTAAATCTTGCTCTAGGTAATCTGTAAATTTGAACTCTTAATATTAATAAACAAAGCCAGAATAATTTTTTGAAAAAAAAGTTATCTCAGCTCCAGAGCATCGTAGAACAACCAGCGACGGCTTAAAATTCGCAGGAAGATCGCAGTTATCAAGTAATGGATGTATGAATTCGATTTGGTAAAGATTTCCCAGTAAAAATTAAAAATTAATTCATTTTTTTTTATGTTAATTTTCAAGCCCGATTTTTTTTAAATTTACACTCGAAAAATAAACTTTTTTTTATTGCTCGTTATAGTACAAGTCTTAATGAAGAAAATGAAACCTCTACGAAATCTTTTCATCCAGTGTAACTATTTTTATTTACAATTTACTGAGACACCTTTTTACATAACTAATGCTTTTTTACAAAAACTAATAAATATTTCAACTTCAAATTTTAACCAGTTATAAAGCAGACAAAAACCTTCAAAAAAATCTATAATATAGTTTCATAGCAGCAAAAATTGTTTATTTATATAAAATTTCGAAAATGGGTGAAAATAGCGGTTTTTCGCGTTTTACAAAAAAGTTAATAATTGAATTTTAACTTTCAATAGCTTATTTTATAGGTTTTTTCAATACCTAAAAAACGGTACTTTTAGTTTCTCAATGCCAACAACGGTTCGAAAGTTACAAGCAAAAAATGGATTTTCGCACAGTTACTAATTATTTAAACAATGTTCCACCACCTGAAACTTACCGCAAACATTTTTCCCAATATCCTGACACTTTTTCGAAGCACTTGCAAAAAAAATATTGCCTCTTAACGGTTGTTTTTGAAAAAAATCTAATCCGACTGGACTAAAGGGAATTTAAAAACAAATTTCAAACAAAATTTTCAAAATCTATTTTTTCAAATTTTATTACATTTCAAATTTATTAAATTCAAGGGTAATACATAATTTCTCAATTATCATAGTTCAAAGCTTTACGAGCCTAGGCTACTGGTATTTTGAGAAATAACATACTTATTCATTACTCACTTTGTTCAGTGTGATTTTACGAGTCACCGTACACTTGAGTTCGAACAATATTGCAAGTTTTTCTATTCTTCAAGTGAATTTAAAAACAAATTTCAAACAAAATTTTCAAAATCTAGTTTTTTCAAATTTTATTACATTTCAAATTTATTAAATTCAATGGTAATACATAATTTCTCAATTATCATAGTTCAAAGCTTTACGAGCCTAGGCTACTGGTAATTTGAGAAATAACATACTTATTCATTACTCACTTTGTTCAGTGTGATTTTACGAGTCACCGTACACTTGAGTTCGAACAATATTGCAAGTTTTTCTATTCTTCAAGTAAAATTAAAAATAAATTTCGAACAAACGAAAGAAGTAATTAAAACAAAAATTTAGACAGTAAATTCAATTGCGAGCTCTGCTCTTCATAGGGAAGGGCGAATCTGAGAATAACCTGAGATTGGGCAAAAATTAGTACCCTACATGCATCATTTCCTGGGCTCGTGACCTTATTCCTAGTCCATACGGGGATACGTGCGGCCAAACGATCTTTACGAGACGTTCGTGCTATCCACCGTTGGTCCTTACGATAGCCAAATCCTATCCCAAAAATTAGCCAAATTTAAATCTCAACGTTAACAGTGATTTGATATTACACTCCTTTCCTCAGCTCGTCCAAAGTTTACTAGCTAGCGCAGCTAAGGCCTCAAAGAGCATAACTCTTAAATGAGTTAAACATCCCAGTCGTGTCGTGTTTTAGGACGTGACAAATGTGCTACTTTGATGATTTTTAGCTCCGAAAATACTTGTTTAAAAAATCTGATAATATTCAGGGTAGTTCAAAATATGGTGTAGAGTACGTAAGAAAAAGTTTAAGCAAAAAAAAAAAATTTTTATCTGTGATATGACCGAGAACCGGCCATATATATATATACTAGGGGGGGTACCCCCCCTACTCGCTCCGCTCGTCAACCCCCCAATTTCGACAAGTAAATAATTCATTTATTTTCAACGTAGATATTTTTCATATGTTGTATTAATATGGTATTTTTCATATTTTGTATGGATGATAGTTTTTACAAATGTAACACTTAAGAGTAGTTCTTAATTCTTAATTTCTGAAACGAAAGAATAGATTATTGAGATTTTTCATATTTTTTATGGATGATAGTTAATACAAATGTAACACTTAAGAGTCGTTCTTAATTCTTAATTTCTGAAACGAAAGAATGGATTATTGAGAAAACTACATTAATTGTATATTAAGAAAATCTATTGAAAATTATATATTTTATTCTATTTTTTTCACATCACCTTGGAGGTAAATAGAAAGATGCATTTTATTTTTAAGTGGTATCCCCAGTAGGCCTAATCTACTGTCTTTGTCACTATAACATTTCAGAAAACATTAAAATTGTGACAATAAAAGTATATTTTTTCTAATATAATATATATTTTGTAAAATTAAATTTAATAATTAAATGATTTGAATTACCTGATTATAAGTTAAATTCTTCGAAATGTTTTATTCAATTTTTGAATTGTTTTTTTATTTTTTATTTTTTTTTTTATATTTAATATTTTCTGCCCCGCCTCGTGATACCCCTCAGACCCCCATCATTTAAATGTTCACTTAAAAGTTTATTTTTTTCATGTATTTTTCATATGTTTTATTAATAAGGTAGTATATACAGATGTAACGTTTAAGAGTAATTTTGAATTCTTAATTTCTGAAATAAAAGAGTAAATTATTGAGAAAATTACATTAATTATATATAAAAATATATTTTATGTATATTTCATATATTATATAAAATTAATAATTTATATTTTTCATATATTTTATTAATAGGGTAATCTTTATAGATGTAACGCTTAAGAGTAGTTTTGAATTCTTAATTTCTGATATAAAAGAGTAAATTATTAAGAAAATTACATTAATTATATATTAAGATATATTTTATTCTATTTTTTCCTCATCACCTTGCAGGTAAATAGAAAGATGCGTTTTATTTTTAAGTGGTATCCCCAGTAGGCCTAATCTACTTTCTTTGTCACTATAAAATTTCAGAAAACATTAAAATTGTTACAATAAAAGTATATTTTTTTATAATATAATATATATTTTGTAAAATTAAATTTAATAATTAAATGTTTTGAATTACCTGATAATAACTTAAATTCTTCGAAATGTTTTATTCAATTTTTGAATTGTTTTTTCATTTTTTTTTTTTATATTTAATATTTTCTGATATGCTATTTAAAATTTTCCAACGTTATTTGTATATTCCATTGTCCTAAATCAAAGAAAAATTATTGTTGTTTTAATTAACTAAAAATTAATTAAAAAAATTAATTAATTAATAATTATATAAAAATTTACCTAAAAAACAAAATTCAATTATTGTAAAGAAAGATTTTTAAATTCTTCTAAAATTTTGTCATCTTTAAGTTTTCCAATTTTGAGTTTTGTATTTTTATTGTTCTGTTGTTTTCTTGTTTTTTTTTTGACTGATGATTTAGTTTTTTTAATTTATCTTTTTCAATAATTTTATCTGATTCTAAATTAATCATGTATTCCACAAAATTTTGTTCATATTCTAAATAGTCTAAAACTAATAATTTATTATGTATTTATTATTATTATTGAATAACGAATAAATATATTGTTGTTTTTTATAATTTACTTTCGTTCTGTGTAGTCGACATATTTTAAAAAGAAAAATATTTGAAAATTAATTATCTAAAATTTCTTTCCAAACGATATTTATAATTTCTTCTTTATTTTCTGAATTATTTTCAATAAAAATTTTATCTGGGTTTTTACATCTTGATAATGCTACATATAATTGACCATGAGAAAATAATGATCTTCTAATATATATTCCAACATTATCAAAACATTGACCTTGTGATTTATTAATAGTCATAGTAAACGCTAATATTAAAGGAAATTATAAGTGTTTAATGTAATTCGAGGAATAAAAACTATGTTTCTAGAGTTTTCACCTGTTATTATTTCTGCTTCTATGTTGTATTTAAATAATTCAATAATTTTTAATCGTGTTCCATTACATAATCCATCGTTAATATTTAAATTTCTTATTAACATTACAATAGTATTTATTTTAAGTTTTAATTTATGTGGTGGTGGTCCTTCACGTATATTGTTTAAAGTTTCAATCGAGTAATTAATATGGATGTTATCATCAGATAAATCTACATCTTTATGAGTAGCATAATCTAAACTATAATACGTATTTTCTTCAGTATTTAATAGTTATAAAATTTTATTATTTAAAATATTTGCATCTTCATTATGTGATGTTAATATAACTCTATTTATTCATATACTACAATTTATATTTTCATATATTTTAAAACAAACATCGTTTGTTTTAAAACTATCAGGTATAACAAATGAATTAAATTTACCTTCTCCAATATCTAATAAAAATGAAGCAAACATGATATTTTTTGAACGGATATTTGTTTTCAAATACATTATATTAAATAATGACCAAAGATTTGAATATTTTATTGTTTCTTGAATTATTGTGCTTCTACAACCATTTTTAACAACAGGGAGAATTTGTCTAAAATCACCTCCTAAAATTAATAATTTTCCTCCGAATGGTAGATTATTATTACAAACATCTTGTAAAGTTTTAATAACAATTTCTAAAGCTTTACGTGGAATCATTGACGCTTCATCCCAAATAATCGCAAAAACTTCACGAAATTTTTTTTTATCTGATTCAAATTTTAAAAATGCACTTTCAATATTGTTTAAATCTAAAGGTAATCTAAAAGTTTTATGACTGGTCATACCTTTTGGTAATAGTACAGATGCTATACCAGTCCAAGCCATTGATATAATTTTTTGTTCTATTGACAAAAAATAATAAATTAAAGTTTTATATAAAAACGTTTTATCTGAACCTCCAGGTCCATCAATAAAGTTAATTTTATGTTCATTATTTAATATTTGTGTAAAAATTGTTTTTTGATCTGTGTTTAATTGACTATAGTAATTATTAAACATTTGTTTACAGAATAAAATATTTTCTTTATTATTTTCATTATTTGTATCGAAAATTTCATCAGGTTCAGGTAATCCAAAATCTTTACAAGACATTTCTTCAACTTTTAAAATTTCGTTTATATGATGAAGAGCTCGGTTATTTTTATTATTGTCAAAATCTTCTGTAAAATATTTATTAAATTTTGTCAATCTGTAAATCACCTTCGATTAGATCCATTTGTATTTCTGTTTCTTTGTAAGTATTATATGTTTTATTTTCAAATGTACGTAATTCTTCAAAAGATGTTGCGCCTTTAACACGATTTAAAATTAATTTTAGATGAAATCTTTCTATATTTCTTGGAGATACTACATTTAAACGTATATAGCAACATGTTTTAGTTCTCGTTGACGTTTTATCCAAGTTTTATTCTTAAAAATATAATATTTTGGTATATTAACGTATTTAATATTTTTTGCATTTTTATCTTTTTTATTTAATTCAAACCACGAAGTTAATGTAGTTTTCCAGTTATCTAAAGCTTTTTCCTCTTTATTTTCTTCGAAAATTATATTTTGTTTATTTTCGGTGTGAATTGCTAAACGTTTTACGGTGTGACTTCTACCACATAAAGGAAATTCTTCTAATCTCCATGCTGCTTCCATGGGACTCAAATATCTACCATCTTATTATGTTTGAGATCGTCAACTTCTTCGTAAGCTTCACATATCTGTGGTTGAATCCTTTTTATGACCCCGAAAACCTCTGAGTAACAATTTTCATCGACATTCTTAAAGATTTAAATCTTGGATACAATTCATTATGGATTAGGCTTACTGGGGATACCACTTAATAATAAAACGCATCTTTCTATTTACCTCCAAGGTGATGTGGAAAAAATAGAATAAAATATATTTTAATATATAATTAATGTAATTTTCTTAATAATTTACTCTTTTATTTCAGAAATTAAGAATTCAAAACTACTCTTAAGCGTTACATCTATAAATATTACCCTATTAATAAAACATATGAAAAATATAAATTATTAATTTTATATAATATATGAAATATACATAAAATATATTTTTATATATAATTAATGTAATTTTCTCAATAATTTACTCTTTTATTTCAGAAATTAAGAATTCAAAATTACTCTTAAACGTTACATCTGTATATACTACCTTATTAATAAAACATATGAAAAATACATGAAAAAAATTAACTTTTAAGTGAACATTTAAATGAGGGGGTCTGAGGGGGGTTACGAGAGGGGTCTGAGGGGCGTGCGAGGGGGTCTGAGGGTGGGTTCGAGGGGGGGCGAGGGGAGGTTCTACCATACTCAAAATAACGTAGAAAAAATCACAATTTTACGTTATTTTGAGGAGGGGCTCAGGGGGCGCTGAGGGTTGCGTGGGAGGGCGAGAGGGGCGAGGGGGGTCTGCGTGACACAAATAACGCTTACGACTATATAATGTAGAGAGATATATATATACACTGAGAAAAATATTTCTTAGAAATAAAGCAAATTTCTTTGAATCAAAGAAATCGTGTCATTGCAGGCAATTGGTCAAATATTTGGCATGGTGTGGTTTGTGCACATAAGAATTATGCACATATTTATTGTGCACACTTTAGCATTGGTGTATATCTATATCTATGTGTATACTCCAATGCTAAAGTGTGCACAATAAATATGTGCATAATTCTTATGTGCACAAACCACACCATGCCAAATATTTCTTTGAATGAATGACAATATTTCTTTATATGAAAGTAATATTTCTTTTTATGAATAAAATATTGCGTTAACTTGGCATTATATGCCTTACATTGAACAAAGTATTTCTTTATGGCAAGAAACCGTTTTTTTCAATAAAAGAAATATTTTTTTATTTTAAAGTTCCCGTAATAACAACAAAAAAATATTTCATTGAATCAACATTATATTTCTTGAAATAGAGACTCCGTTTTCATGGTTTGAAGAAAATTTCTTTCATTTAAAAAAATATTTCTTTATGGCAAGAAACCGTCTTTTCCAATAGAAGAAATATTTTTTTATTTAAAGTTTCCGTGATCAAAATAAAAAAATATTTCATTCAATCAAAATTATATTTCTTACAATAGAGACTTCGATTCATGGTTTGAACAAAAATTCTTTCATTTAGAAAAATATTTCTTTACGGCAAGAAACCGTCTTTTTCAAAAGAAGAAATATTTTTTTATTTTAAAGTTCCCGTGATCAAAACAACAAAATATTTCTTTGAATGAAAATTATATTTCTTACAATAGATACTACAATTTCATGGTTTGAAGAAAAATTCTTTGATTTAGAAAAATATTTCTTTACGGCAAGAAACCGTCTTTTCCAATAGAAGAAATATATTTTATTTTAAAGTTCCCGTGATCAAAACAAAAAAATATTTCATGCAATCAAAATTATATTTCTTACAATAGAGACTCCGATTTCATGGTTTGAAGAAAATTTGTTTCATTTAGAAAAATATTTCTTTACGGTGAGAAACCGTCTTTTCCAATAGAAGAAATATTTTTTTATTTTAAAGTTCCCGTGATCAAAACAAAAAAATATTTCATGCAATCAAAATTATATTTCTTACAATAGAGACTCCGATTTCATGGTTTGAAGAAAAATTCTTTCATTTAGAAAAATATTTCTTTACGGCAAGAAACCGTCTTTTTCTAAAGAAGAAATATTTTTTTATTGTAAGTTCCCGTGATCAAAACAACAAAATATTTCTTTGAATGAAAATTATATTTCTTACAATAGAAACTCCGATTTCATGATTTAAAGAAAATTCCTTTCATTTAGAAAAATATTCCTTTATAGCAAAAAACGTGGTTTTTCAATAAAATAATATTGTTTTATTTTAAAGTTTCCGCTATCAAAACAAGTAAATATTTCATTCAATCAAAATTATATTTCTAACAATAGTGACTCCGATTTCATAGTTTGAAGAAAATTTCTTTCATTTACAGTAAATTTCCTTCATTTATAAAAATTTTCTTTCATTTAAAGAAATATTTCATTGATTCCGAGTATTTTTTATTTAACTTTTATAAAAAAAAATTCAAACCAACTTTTTTTTATAGTTTTTATTTAAGTGAATTAAGCTTACCTTTCTGTTTCTGCAGTACAGATAGAGAATATATTTATGATGGTGATACATACATTTATATATATATATATATATATATATATATATATATATATATATATATATATATATATATATATATATATATATATATATATATAAATATATATATATATATATATATATATATATATATATATATATATATATATATATATATATATATATATATATATATATATATATATATATATATATATATATATATATATATATATATATATATATATATATATATAATATAAACACGCACAAACACACACGCACACATGCACGCACGCGCACAAACGGAAGCACATACACACACACACACACACATACACACATATTATGTATAATTAACGCTCGCTAAAATTTGCATTACAGTCAATTTAAAACGCATTTTTAAATTATACGCACATTTATATCGAAGAAAAAAGTTTCCAAATAAAAACGACCTAACCTCAGTGTTTTTTAAATCGTGGAAAACCACCCGTAAATAAAAAATCCGGAATATTCCGCTTTTAACATTGGACAAATTAGTACAAACTGCCTAAAAATGACTGCAGATCTACTGCTATACATACTTTGAGACACTGAATCCGAATTCGAAACGAGATTTACTACATTCCCTCTACTTTTTTTTCAATCACGGAAAACCACCCCTACATCCAAAAATTCAGCTTTAGACCCTTTCAACTCCTAAAACTTGAACCCTTGAACTTATAACTCTTAAACCCTAAACCTTGAAGCCCTCAACGCTAAAACTCTTTAATCCTGAACCCTTTAACCCTGAATCCTTTAATCCCCAACTCTAGAATCCTTAAACATTGAACCCATAGCCCTTTAATTCTCAACCTTTTAAACTCTTAACCGTTGAACCCTGAACTCTTAAACCCTTAAACCCTCAGATCCTGATCCCTTAAGCCCTCAACCCTTAAATCCTGAAACCTTAAATCCTTGAACGATGAACCATTAAACTCTGAACCCTTAAAGCATCAACCCTCAAACCATTAACTGTCCCTTAAAACCCTTAAAAAGTGAAAACTGAAACCCTCAGCTATTAACCCTCAACCATTAAACCTTGCGTCTTTAAAAAACTAATTCAATTTTCTCTTTTTCGCTTATAGCGGGTTCTTTTATTCTCAAATGACCTGTGTAAAGGATTTCTGGATCTTTTTGTATCACCTGGGTTAGTTTCTCTTTCCAACATCTTGCAGTAGTCAGCCATCATATTAATACCTCAAGTGCCTTGATATCTTCTCTCTATTTCTATAAGGTCTTCGTGAAATCACTCACCTTGCTCTTCGCTGTAGTCACCTAAGTTTTCAGGAAAGTATTGCAAATGGGCGTGCAAAAAATTTAATTTCACACTCATCAAACAACCTAAACGTTCGTAGTGATCGAATAAATCTGAAACAATTTGTTGATATTCCTGACTTTTCTGATTACCTAAAAAATTTTCAGCAATACTTTGAAAACTGAGCCATGATAACTTTTCTGTTTCGTTCATTGTGTTCATGAAATTAGGATCTCGAAACATTCTTCGAATTTGAGGGCCGTCAAACATTCCTGCTTTTATTTTAGCATTACTGAGACCTGGAAAATGATCTGACAAGTATTGGAAACATGCCCCTTCTATATCTAATGCTTTAGTAAACAGCTTCATTAAACCAAGTTTAATGTGCAGTGGAGGAAGAAGGATTTTTAATGGATCGAGCAATGGTTCTTGAAGCACGTTGTAAGTACCTGGATTAAGCGCATTTCTTTTTGGCCATTTTCTCTTCCTGTAATGATTTATGCGATCTCCGCTATCCCATAAACATAGAAAGCACGGAAACTTTGGAAAACCTTACTGTTGTCCTAATATGATGGATATGATTTATTTTCTCTTGGACATACTTCATATTTTCATAACTTTCTTTTAGTTTCGTGGAATGAGCTATTGGGATGCTTGCGTATTTATTTCCATTATGCAGCAAAACTGCCTTTAGACTTTGCTTTGAAGAGTCTATGAATAGTCGCCATTCACTGGACTTGTAAATATTAGGTTTTAGTTCATTAATCAGACTCTTTACATCTGTGCAATAAACTAATGTTTTATCCTCATCTACAGTGAAATATTTTGTAAACTCTTGTTCCCGTTTTCTATAAACAGAAGATTTAGTTCCAGGTTCTACTAATTCCCGCCTTTTAAATTCCGCTGCCATGAATTCTGCAACATCTTTCGAGACGCCAGTATTGCGAAAAAAGTCATTTAAATCTTTTTGGTTAAATGGTTTAGGATTGCATAACATAACAGAATATGGAACATACTTGTCTTTACTTTCATCCATTTCACATTCACTAATCTCCATTAATTCACTTTCACTGTCATCTTCATTTTTTCTTATGACGTCCTCTTCAATATCTTCTTCCATAAAATCTTCTTCTACATTCATAAGTTCACCAGCATCACAAATAGTTTCCTCTCTTTCAAATCCATTGGATATATGAATATCTGATTTCGTAATGGGTTTTATTGTTGAAGAGACATTAGCGTATTTTATTTTAGATTTATTTCTCGAGTTAAAGCCGCTTGTAATAGTTTTGCAAAAATAGCAGTCATTGCATGACTGTGGTTTCTGCCATATAGTTGGCGTGGTAAATTGTAAACTTCCTTTCCATTGCTTTTTTTTCATCGATTCGACATCGTTAGACAAGTCATGCACCTGTGAAGAGCTGCGGTGGTATGATGACGACGGCTGCGGGCCCGCTTGCTCACCCTGACCAATCGCCCTGGGTTTCTGAAGCACTGCATCGTGAATATATATCACTTATATCTGCACCAATGGAATCTTAAACCATTTAACCAAAAAGATTTAAACGATTTTATTCGAAATACTGGCGTCTCTAAAGATGTTGCAGAATTCATGGCAGCGGAATTTAAGAGGCGGGAATTAGTAGAACCTGGAACTAAATCTTCTGTTTATAGAAAACGGGAACAAGAGTTTACAAAATATTTCACTGTAGATGAGGATAAAACATTAGTTTATTGCACAGATGTAAAGAGTCTGATTAATGAATTAAAATCTCATATTTACAAGTCCAGTGAATGGCGACTCTTCATAGACTCTTCAAAGCAAAGTCTAAAGGCAGTTTTGCTGCATAATGGAAATAAATACGCAAGCATCCTAATAGCTCATTCCACGAAACTAAAAGAAAGTTATGAAAATATGAAGTATGTCCTAGAGAAAATAAAATATGAAGATCACAAGTGGCAAGTTTGTGGAGACTTGAAAATCATATCCATCATATTAGGGCAACAGTCAGGTTTCACAAAGTTTCCATGCTTTCTATGTTTATGGGATAGCAGAGATCAAATAAATCATTACAGGAAGAGAGAATGGCCAAAAAGAAATGCGCTTAATCCAGGTACTTACAACGTGCTTCAAGAACCATTGCTCGATCCATTAAAAATCCTTCTTCCTCCACTTCACATTAAACTTGGTTTAATGAAGCAGTTTACTAAAGCATTAGATAAAGAAGGGGAATGTTTCCAATACTTCTCAGATCATTTTCCAGGTCTCAGTAACGCTAAAATAAAAGCAGGAATTTTTGACGGCCCTCAAATTCGAAGAATGTTTCGAGATCCTAATTTCATCAACACAATGAACGAAACAGAAAAGTTAGCATGTCTCAGTTTTCAAAGTATTGCTGAAAATTTTTTAGATAATCAGAAAAGTCAGGAATATGAACAAATTGTTTCAGATTTATTCGATAACTACGAACGTTTAGGTTCTTTGATGAGTGTGAAATTACATTTTTTGCACTCACATTTGCAATAATTTCCTGAGAACTTAGGTGACTACAGCGAAGAGCAAGGTGAGCGGTTTCACCAAGACCTAAAAGAAATGGAGAGGAGATATCAAGGCACTTGGGGTGTTAATATGATGGCTGACTACTGCTGGATGTTGAAAAGAGAAACTAATCAAAGTGATAAAAAAAGATCCAGAAATCCTTTACACAGGTCATTTGAGGATAAAGAGAGAATTGAATTAGTTTTCCAAAGACGCAAGGTTTAATGGTTGAGGGTTTAAGAGCTGAGGGTTTCAGTTTTCACTTCTTAAGGGTTTTGAGGGACAGTCAAACCATTACGTTTCAAGGTTGATGTTTTAAGGGTTCAGAGTTTAATGGTTCATCGTATAAGGGTTTAAGGGTTGAGGGCTTAAGAGTTCAGGTTCTAAGGGTTTAAGGGTTTAAGAGTTCAGGGTTCACCGGTTAAGGGTTTAAAGGTTGTGGGTTTAATGTTTAAGGATTTTAGGGTTGGGGATTAAAGGATTCAGGGTTAAGGAGTTCAGGATTTAATGGTTCAGGTTTAAGGGATTCAGGATTTATGGGTTCAGGATTTAAGGGTTCAGTTTTAGCGTTGAAGGTTTCAAGGTTTAGGGTTTAAGGGTTATAAGTTTAAGGGTTCCGGGTTTGAGAAAGGGTCAAAAGCTGAATTTTTCGAATTTTTCTATGTTAGGGGTGGTTTTCCGTGATTGAAAAAAAAGAGAGGGAATGTCGTAAATCTCGTTTCGAATTCGGATTCAGTGCCTCAAAATAGTAGATTTGCAGTCATTTTTAGGCAGTTTATACCAATTTGCCCAATGTTAAAAGCGGAATATTCCGGCTTTTTCAATTTAGGGGTGGTTTTCCACGATTTAAAAAGAGCTGAGGGGTGATGGCACAATTCTGCCTTTGGATTCGGATTTAGCTCCTCAAAATGTATATAGGTCCAGCCTGCAGTTATTTTTAGGCTGTTTATTCAAATTTTCCTAATGTTAAAAACGGAATTTCTGGATTTTTCGATTTAGGGGTGGTTTTCCACGATTTAAAAAGAACTGAGGGGTAATGGCACGAATCTGCCTTTGGATTCGGATTCAGCGCCTCAAAATGTGTATAGCTTTAGATCTGCAGCAATTTTGTGGCAGTTTATAAAAGTTTTCCCAACGTTAAAAGCGGAATATCCCGGTTTTTTCGATTTAGGGGTGGTTTTACACGATTTAAAAAAAACTGAGGGGTGATGGCGCAATTCTGGCTTCGGATTCGGATTCAGCGCGTCAGAATGCATAAGAGGGGGTATGTCAAGTCTCAGTAACAGACCACTTTTCTTTTTTGTGTGCCTGTGTTATAATTATTCTTATAGTTATTATGTAATAAAATTACAAATTATGTTTTATTTATATTAATTCAAGATATATTAAATTAAAAAACATGGAATGTATGAATTATGTTGGAATTCAAAAGAAAAAAATTTATAGAAGTTCACACCGTTGAACAAGCTCAAATTTTAGACGATTTAAATAAACAGTTCTTAGAACATGACCACGAGGACAATAATTATATGAACAATTTAATAGATGAATACAATAATCATTTAAACCAAAATAAAACAGAATTTCCAGTATTATGGGACCAGAAAAAAAAAATATGTAAAAGTGTATACATTGGAAGAAGAAAATTGACTGTCCGAATTAAATACAAAAATAGAAGAAAATATAAAAGAAACAAATAAGTATAATGAATATTTAGAAGAGTCATTGAAAGAATATATTTTAAATTATATAAAAAGTCTAATTGGACGCCTCCTGTTCATATAATTCTAACTCACGGAAGAGTGCAACATAATTCTAACTCAAAATTCTATGCAAGATAATTCCAACTCGAAATTTCATGCAATATAATTCTAACCCGCAACTCCGTGCATTAAAATTCCAATTCGGGCCAATACAATATGATTCACATTCAAACTCACAGTGCAATATGATGCTAACTCGAACGGCAAAACAATATAAATCTAATTCAAATAATTCTGGATATTATTTCTTATGACAAACAATTCTGTACTCAAGCACTTCTAATAACACGGGCGAGAAATAGTAGTACCTTATTTATCAATTAATCTGATGTTTTACATATATTGATAGTAGATAAGCTAGGAGAGTTCTGGATCCCCCCACCACTCGCCCACTGACTCAGAGAAGCGCTCTGATTGGTCGAGACGGACAGGTGCGAATTAATTACAGGTGAGACAGTGACGTCATCGAACCTTCTCGAAGATTGCATGCTCTTACGTAATAGCATCCAAAACGTTTTGAAACGTTTGCGTATGATGTCAAATATGCGATGATGGGTGTCAAATTACAGAATCCAAGAAATAGCAGTTCAAGGTTAGGATATCAAATCTCCTCTAATTATTTGTAATTCAACACCTTCGTGCCCCCATCCCCCATCCCCCATCCCTGCATCGATGATGCAATTGCGCGAACGCATCCCCCATCCCCATCCTTGATTTGCGATGACGTCATTAAATATTACGCCACGCTATTAAATATTGCAAAATATTATGCCATATACACCTGTGTGTGTGTGAATGTGTACACATTAACTTCTAATGAACATATATTGATGCCCACGTATATGCCCCATCCCCCATCCCCGATTTGCAATGACATCATTAAATATTAGGCTTAAATATTGCAAAATATTACACCATATGTGTGTAAAAGAATGTATGATCATTTTGATACATACTAGCGAACGTGTATTGATGCCCACGTACATGCGTTATCTATCGCACCTCCTCTTTGTTCCGATATTCGCACCGCGCGATTCTTGGAACTGGAGAGTATTTCAATTGCGCTCTCCTTATCCACTCTCTTTCGCTTTGTCTTATAAAATTTAGGATTATTAATTTGTTAATAAAAATTTTATTTAACAATGTCAATGGGTAGAAGGCCCGATAATCACGTCTCATGAGGAACCAAAAATTTCATTATTTTTTCGATATCTTGAGCCGTTTACGAGATATAGAATAAAATTAATTTTAGCATGAGTTTATTGCTGAGATTTAAAATAATTTACTATACATTGAGGCATAAATGAAATTTTATAACGGTAAGAATGTGGCATATCGAAAGGGTATCAAATTACAGCCTTTTCTTGTCAACAAGTCTTTGAAAAGAATTTTTGCGGTATATCAAAGGGTAAACGCTTTTGTCAACAGTTCGAATGATGAACAAGTGTATCATATTGAAGAGGTATAAAATTACAGCCATTTCCTGTCAACAACTCCTCTGTAAGAATTTTTATGTGTTTGCGGTGTAGGGTATAAAGCAGTCTTCATCATCACTTCTTAGAATTTGAATTGAAATAATAATGTCTGGTATGCAAAGAATATCAAATTAAAAGGGGATCTTGTAAACAGTTTATGTGAAGGTTCTAGAACGAGATTATCAGAGATTCCAATCAATTTTTGCGTCATAAACACCCTATAAATACGACGTTGCTGCTGCTATTCCTTCAGTATAAAGCGGAATCTCTAAGTGATCACTATGTCTGCAAAGGACTGTACAAACGTTGTCAATATAATGTTGGAAGCCTATAGGCTTCTAGCATATAAACAAGTTAATCCTGAGGAAGTTATCGAGTGGATTAAACTTGGAAATAAGAATTTAAGACTCTTGAGGTTGCTTTTGCGTAAAAATGCAACAAGTGTCGCTGAAAAACAAAAATTTATATCCACTATTGGTCTACTCAAAGGTGTACAAGACAGACTAAAGTGTTTATTAAAGAGTGGTGCAGGTTTGCGTGAAAGACGTAGTGACAGAGTAAGATGGCAAGATGTGGAGTGTGCCTTTAATGAACGGCTTCGATCTGGAGTCATCACAAATTTAAAAACTTGGATATTACTGCATTCATGAAAGATGCTACAGCATTGTTTAAATCTAGAATAAATAATGCTTTAAAAAAGGAAGAGGCTCTTAAAGTGTATACTGTGTTATCAGCTGAATATGTTATAAAAAAGCTGATGAAGAGACAGTAGAAATCAAGTATTTCAATACCAAGGCTGAATCGATTTTACCAACAACAGATTTGAAACAGTGGTTCACCGATAATGTACAACAGCCCATTCAGAGAGACATGGAGGAGTTTCAAGAGAGAGACTCTGGCTGGACACTTCGTGAAATTCTTAATTTATCTGTGAATATCAACAAGTATATTCCGATGCGAGGTAGCTCATACGTTAGTCTACCCCCACAAATACAAGCAAAACATGCATGTGTTAATGTACACAATTTTGACGATGAATGTTTCAAGTGGGCTATACTATCAGCTTTACATCCAGTACACCTTAATGCAAATAGAGTATCATCGTACAAAGCCTATGAAAATGACTTGAATTTTAGGGGAATCGACTTTCCTATGAGACCAAAACAAATTCCAAAGTTTGAAAAACAAAATAATCTCTCGACGAATATTTACATTTTAAAAAAGTGTAGTGGAAAATTTAAAGTTGTACCACTTCATATATCATTTAAGAAGGAAACACATGTAAACCTTCTTCTGATACAAAATAATTATGAGGATGAGGATGAAGAAGAAGAGCTGGAGGAAGATACTACAGTTATATCTCATTATGTTTGGATCAAAGACTTATCTCGCTTGGTATCTTCACAACTTTCAAAACGTAATGGCCGAAAATATTTATGTGATAGATGCCTACATTACTTTAGAGATATCTCTAAATTAGAACTACATGAACAAGATTGTGCACAAATCAACAAGTGTAAAGTTAATCTACCTACACCAAGAGATCAACTTTTAAAATTTAAAAATTATAATAATAAAGAGAAAGTACCATTTGTCATTTATGCAGATTTTGAGTGTCTCTTGAAACCTATACAAGTTGGGAACGCCTATCAAAAGCATGAGGCATTCAGTGTTGGATATTACTTAAAATATAGCTATTATAATTCTTTATCATATTATCGTAGCTATAGAGGACCAAATCCTGCTGAATGGTTTGCAAAGGAATTGCAAGATTTAGCTGAAAATGTAGAGACTGCATTCAAATGTGCATTACCAATGAAACCATTAACTTTGGAGCAAGAACATGCTTTTCAAAATACAAAAATTTGTCATATTTGTGAGAAACCCTTAGGTGAGAAGCGTGTTCGAGATCATTGTCATCTCACTGGAAGGTAAGATTAATATATATCGCGCGCGCGCGCACACACACACACACACACACACACACACATATATATATATCGCACGCACAAATAAACACTTTACAGTCAATGTGTATTTTATGTTTCAGATATCGAGGTGCTGCTCACGAAGATTGTAATCTAAATTATAAAGATTCACGCAGCATTCCAGTTATTTTTCACAATTTAACAGGCTATGATTCTCACTTTCTCATTAAAGATATTTCTCAAAGCTTTCCCGGACGAGTAGATTTGTTACCTTTAAATAAAGAGCGCTTCATCTCATTCACGAAACACATTGATGGTAGTGATATTAACTTTAGATTTATTGATTCCTTTCGATTCATGGCTTCATCATTGGACAAACTGTCATCTTATCTTGACGAAACTGATATTTTGCGGCAAGAGTTTTCTCAAGATGAACCGCTAATCGAACAGAAATTTCAATTACTCAAACGAAAAGGAGTATTTCCTTATGATTATTTAGACTCTGAAGAAAAACTTAATGTTTCAAAACTACCATTGAAAGATGAATTCTATAGTAAATTGAATATCTGTCACATATCAGATGAAGATTATGAACATGCAAAAAATGTTTGGACAGCATTTAATATATCAAATTTAGGCGAATATTCAGATTTATACTTAAAAACAGATGTATTACTCTTAGCGGAAGTATTCGAAAATTTTCGCAATAGCTGTCTTAAAGCTTATGGTTTGGATCCAGCACACTATTATACAACTCCAGGTCTAACTTGGGACGCCATGCTCAAGTATACCAAAATACAGCTTGAGTTGCTCACTGATATTGATCAAGTTATGTTCATTGAGTGTGGAATACGAGGTGGGGTAAGCCAATGTTCAAATCGCTATGCCCGAGCTAATAATAAATACCTGGGTAGTGACTATGATGCAGAAAAGGACTTTAAATATCTCATGTATTTCGATGTAAACAATCTTTACGGCTGGGCTATGCAACAGTCATTGCCATATGGTGGCTTTCGATGGATTGAAGATGTAGAGCATATAAATTTTAATATTTCAGATGATGCTCCAATAGGCTATATACTTGAAGTCGATTTGGAATATCCAGAAAATTTACATGATGCGCACAAAGACTTACCATTTTGTCCGGAACATAAAAAACCACCAGGCTCCTCACAAGCTAAATTGCTTACAACTGTTGAACCAAAATCGCGATACGTACTTCATTACCGTAACTTAAAGCAAGCTTTAGCCAATGGATTAAAACTTACAAAAATTCACAGAGTATTACAGTTTAATCAGAGACCTTGGCTTAAAGAATACATTGATTTAAATAGTAAAATGAGACAAGAAGCTAAAAATGACTTCGAGAAAAATCTTTACAAGCTAATGAATAATGCCGTTTTTGGTAAGACTATGGAAAACGTAAGAAAAAGAGTTAATGTTAAATTACTGACCAAATGGGAAGGCCGATATGGAGCAGAAGCTCTTATTGCGCGACCAGAATTCCATAGCCGTACAATCATCGATGAAAACCTTGTTCTCATAGAATTAGAGAAGACAGAAGTATACATGAATAAGCCAATTTATGTAGGTCTTTGTGTATTGGATTTATCAAAGACTTTAGTATATGATTTTCACTACAACTACATGAAGAAGCAATTCGAGGATAGCTGCAAACTGTTGTATACCGATACTGATAGTTTAATATATGAAATAAATGATGAAGATATATATAAAGTGATAAAACGTGACATTTCAAATTTTGATACTTCTGACTACCCAGTTGATAACATTTTTGGAATTCCTCAAGTCAATAAGAAAGTTGTAGGCCTAATGAAAGATGAATGCAATGGTCAAATTATGACTGAATTTGTTGGATTGCGTAGTAAAATGTACAGCATTCGTGTAAATGGACAAGATCATGTTAAAAAAGTTAAAGGTGTTAAAACTGGAGTTGTTGATAGAACCATTACTTTTGATGACTATGTTGATTGTTTATTAAATTTGTCAACACAACACAGAGAGCAGTGTGTAATACAATCTAAAGCACATGTAGTACAAACTGTAAGACAAAAAAAGTTAGCTTTAAGTCCCTACGATGATAAGCGATACTTAATACCTGGAGAAACAGATACTTTACCTTGGGGGCATTATAAAACTATTGAAATTAATGAAGATTGATTGTAAATGAAGGTTTATAAATAAAAGAATTTATCTTATATATATATATCACATGTTTATTTATTTAACCTTTACATATCTGATTTGCTTATCCAACTATTGTGTGAGTTATCAAACCCTAACCATTTAACATAAATCTTATTTCCACGCTTCTTCAACACCTTCTCCACAAGATAGACGTCTGGATATTTAGCTTTGAGCAGTTCTTGTTCATAGAAACCACCGGCAATGGGTTGATCTTGATAGTCTTTTAGCTTGTAGGTAACTGGATTAGTAGCCATCACTTGATTTATTGTAAAAATTTCTGTTGACCAATTAGGTGTATAACCCTTCTCAAATACTTGCTTTATCTTACTAACTCTTACTATATCTCCAATCTTAAATTTTGGCTTTCTCACTATTTTCGCCTGTTGAGCAAACTTCGCAAGTACTCCTGCCTCATTGGTCAATGTTATATCTTTAGGCTTCATTCCAATGGTACGATGTTTGCTGTTATTATACTCCTTTAGCAAATTGGGTAAGATATCAAGCCACTTATATTTTCCACGCAAGCTGAATTGCATCCACATCTTCTGCTTAAGGGTGCGATTGAAACGCTCACAAATAGATGCTTTCAGATTACTGTATGTCGAATAGAGATTAATTCCATATCGTTGCATGAGACTTTGAAATGTAGCATTGTAAAACTCTTTGCCTCGATCGGTCTGTAAATTTGTTGGTTTGCGACCCTGCTGCAAGATAGACTCCATTGCTGCTGTGACATCACTACCAGTCTTTTGCTTTACCGGAACAGCCCATGCATACTTGGAGAATACATCGATAACAGTGAGCATATATCTATAGCCAGTGTTTTCTCGAGCATAAGGCTGCATCTCCACTAGATCAGCTTGCCATGTTTCATCCAAGCCACGTACAATAAACTTACGTCGTCGGTAATTTCGACGGGCTGGTGTATGAAGCTCCTTAACCACTTGCTGCTGCATGTCCTTCATCCTGAATTATTGAAATCTCTTGTAATTTTGCCGTTCAGGCAAGGAAAAAGTATTCGAAGAAAATTTATTCATAAAATTTTTCCACTGTGATTCGCTCTTTTGTTTATCTTTTTGACTGTTGTCAGAAAGTTTTGTGTATGGTATATTACTGTTATCAGTACTATTTGATTTATCCATTCGCAACGAGTGGTTGAACGATACTGCGATAAATTTATAATTGAAGAGCTATTTATAAGATCTACATTGACTTGTTTGATAATATATAATTGCGTATATAAGCTTCTTGACTATCTGCTTTCACATCTTCTATATTCTGAATTGATGACTGCAATTTTAAGACTTTCGTATCAATTTCATTTTTTTGAGCCTCAACAATAACGTCTAAATTATCCAAGTCTCCACGTAATTTCGCAGTTACTTCATACAAGCTTCTGATTTCCATTTTAACTATGGGCTGTACAGTATCCAAATTAACAGCATCACCTGGTTGGGTAGGCTCAGCAATGTTACATAACCTCTTGCTGTCAATGTCGTATTGTCCGTCAGAAGTTACTTTGAATCCAACACCTGGAGGACCACGACTGCCTCCACCTCGCTCGAGGTTACGTCCGAATACATCAACACTCATATTGCAACTGACTGCAATACCATCGAGTTCAATCAATTTATACTCAAATATGTATTATATTTATGTACGAGCACAGGCGTAATAATTCCAGATAATCTTTGAATTCGCATTCGAAAACGCTCTCGATCACGTGCTATCTGTTCCCATTCTCCGTGACGTGCAGCTCGACTGGCATAGGACCACACATGCATCACATGAATAACTGGTTTAGCATCAAAGTGAACTCTCTTCGAAGACATCTTAATGTATGTAACCTGCTTCTTTGAGTTCTTCAATGATTGAATGAATCTCATTTGTGTGGCTCTGATTGCCAGCTTCCAGTTCAGCCAAGAGTAAGCGAAGACGATCAACTAATTCGTTAGGATTATCCCAGTATACATAGTCCATACGCATATTTTTTCTTGCAATCTTATATTTAGGTAAGAGGCCTGAGCCACTAACACTTCTGTTTATTGATTTATCGAAATAGGGACCTATGAAGTCTTTATATTTGTTACTGTTACTCTTACGCAGAGGTTGAGTTTCACTATAATTTCTTCTAAAAGCATTCGTTACTTCTACGATTTTTCGATAATTTTCAATATCATTGGAACCTATGTGCATCAAGTCAGGTTGCTTCTGAAAGAGCAATTGAAGTAAACCTGCTGTTTTTGGATAGTTTACATTTTGAACTTTCACATATGTTTTTGTAAAATCTATAGGTGAGTCACCAATTTTCATTACATTATCTTCTATTCGTACCCCATAGATATTATCGAGTGAGTTGGGGCGTTTTTCTAAGGTCTGTAGGTAAGTTTTTTAACAAATTCTGTTTCTTCATCATCATCATCCTGTCCGCTTTCAGCTGTTTCAAATGATGCGTCTACTCTTTTAGTCTTTACAGTTTCATCAAGATCACTTTGTGATTCCTCTTCATCTTCATTATCTGAGCTAAGTTCTTGAACATAACTTGGTTCTTGCTCCTCTTCGGTCTTTTTTTTAATTACTTTCTTTTTCTCTGTTTGTGCAGCATCAACGAGTTTTTCAAGTGGACTTACAATAGGCTTAAATGTTTCCCCCAACACCTTTTCTACATCTGTTTTATCTTGCCTCAACTGCTTGTACTTTCGCTTAATTGCTTCTCTCGATTTTACAATTTGATTGAGAACGTTTTCCTCTTGCTTGAGGTGTGCCATATTGTCTGATGAACAATTGAAATCATACTAATCGGTTTTGCTTTGGGGCAGCTATATTTATAAGAAATTGATCGAACCCCTTTCTATATCGACCACTACCAAGTGCCCTCTCTTTGTCGATAACAAGGAATCCGTACTTATCATTATTCCAACAACTTGAACACAAATCTCTAAATTGAGCATATGACATATCTGTGTTTACGTGATCATTATATATATGCTTTAAATTCATATCATCTTGTCGAAATAATACTAATAAATTAACATTATCTCGTATTAGATGCTTTGGAATGTGAGCATAAGATTGACATAGATAGAAGCAGTCTACGTTTTGGTGCCTTCCCATACAAAAGAAATTTTTAATGTTTTCTTGTTTTTCACATGCTACATCATCAAATATGATAATTGAATTTGGAAGTACATCTTCTATTGATATTACTTCATCATGATCCTTGAATGGGAAATACTTAATTCCATTTATAGGCTTCAAGAGAAGCTTGAGAAATTTGTACTTGGGCTGTTCCAGTGATTTTGAGTAAACATATACATTTTCAAATTTTAATCCACTAGGATGAGTAATGAGTGAGAGTAGAGCGTTTGTTTTGCCACAGTTTGATGGACCACAGAATACAGCTCTAATATTATTGGGAAGTAATTCTCCATGACGTCTTTTTGATTTTTGTTGCGTCATTAATTTATCAAAATTCACAACAGGTAGTTTAACGTGTTGCTCCTTAAACTCCATGTTCAATGTTTGACGTCTCAAAGAAAACTAACCTTGAACGTATATATACATCATACTTATATACATTTCCAGTTAGTATGTATTTATCCTCCGAGGTGTTAACATCATGATTGAGCATAAGCAGCGTAAACGCAATACGCGTAGAGGTCGAGGCTTAGTCAATACAGTCATCAATAAGCTTCCATTTGAATTACATCTGCCTGGCTATCAATACTGCGGACCTGGGACTAAATTTGCAAAGCGTCTTGCTCGAGGTGACCCTGGAATTAATCCTTTAGACCAAGCTTGTAAAGAACACGACATTGCCTACTCACGGAATCGAGAGAGCGTTGAGGCTAGAAACGCTGCTGATAGAGTATTAGCAAATAAAGCCTGGAAACGTGTTTTCGCTAAAGACGCAAGTATTGGTGAGAAAGCAGCAGCTTATACTGTAACAAACGCTATGAAATTAAAATCAAAGTTCGGTATGGGGCTGAAAAAGAGTCCAACCACTACACTCGCTAAAGTAGTTAAAGCAGCGTCAAAACCGATTTCCCATAGTAGTGATTCACACAAGGTAATTCAAGCTGCATTGAAAAGTGCTCAAGATGATGTAAAGGAGGCTGGTGGTAAAGCCAAAGTACGCATTCCTCGTGTACTACCAGTTCCACGAAAAATCGGTGGATTTCTACCTTTTCTGATTCCATTATTTGCGGGTCTAAGTGCAACTGGTGCACTGGCAGGTGGCGCTGCTGGCATAGCTAAAGCAGTAAATGATGCAAAAGCTGCTAAACGGCAACTTGATGAAAGTCAAAGACATAACAGTGCGATGGAAGCTATTGCTCTTGGTAAAGGTCTCTACCTTAAACCACACAAAACAGGTTATGGTATCCATCTTAAACCCTACAGCGGACGTGGCAAAAAAAAACTTCGATGTAAAATTGCCTCATAGAGCACTGACTGATGCTGACTTGATAAAGTATGCTCGTATTATGCAAATTCCATACTTTCGAGGTATATTCATGCGAAATACATTACCAGCAAAAGGTCCACATTACCGCGAATCAGCGATCGTTAATCTCGATGATGAAAGAGGACTTGGCACACATTGGGTAGCCTATCGAAAACGAGGCAATAACGTTGTGTACTTTGATAGTTTTGGAGACCTTCAACCACCTGTAGAACTTCTGGATTACCTGGGCGTTAGCGCCGTAAAGTATAATCACGATAGATATCAAGATTATAACTCGTACAACTGTGGACATCTCTGTTTAAAGTTTCTGAGTGAGGCTATATAAAACAATGTAAATGTTGTACATAGTCAGTATTAATTATGCAGTCATGGGTGAATCATTGATGCTAAGTTTATCTGGAACGTCATCTATACTAGAAGCTCAATACTTTCCACCAATTGAACTCTTGGCAAATAAAAGATACGTTCTAGGATTGGTTGAACTTTTAACCTTCAATTCAATACCCAATATTGATATTGGAAATAACAAGTTTTACGTCGGAGAAGAGATAGTGACATTACCGACAGGTAGCTGGGAGATTGAAGACATTGAGCGCCATCTACAGGAAATACTTACACCTAAAGGCATAGTACTCAGCCTTAAACCTAATAATAATACTCTTCGCAGTACTATAAAGTGCAGTCATACGATAGATTTTCAACCGCAAGATTCTATTGGAAGATTATTAGGTTTTACACAGCGTACTCTTTCAGCAAATATCACTCACGAATCAGATTTACCTGTAGCTATTCTCAAGGTTAACGCTTTGCGAGTTGAGTGCAACATTACAGCTGGAGCCTATATAAACGGACAGAAAGTACATACGATACATGAATTTTTTCCAGCTGTTCCTCCAGGCTATAAAATCATTGAAATTCCAAGACAAGTTATTTATTTACCAATTACAGCTCATACTATCGATAATATACAGTTGCGCATTGTCGATCAAGATGGAAACTTTGTGAATTTTCGTGGAGAAATTATAACAATCAGACTACACATCAAAGCAGCATCATAATCATGGGAATCGTATATAACCACAAAAGCTATATTAAGACCAAACCATGTCTCCAGAAGATCAGTCATCATCGAGCAGTGAAAGAGCTAACACCACAGAGTATTCGCTTCCTAAGAAGCCTAGGCCTCCAGGTCAGAAGAAACGTTGGAAAAAAATAAGTTGTCTGTTTTTCTGCTGTTTCAAAGATGGAAGACATATTGAACGTACAATCACCCGTGGAATTCGACGAATCTGTCGCTCATTATGAAGTGCATGCACATCAGCCTTACACTTCATCCGCTTTCAATAACAGCGATGAAATTCGTATCGCCATACAACATCAAGATCTCTGTCTACTACCTTCACGTAGTTCATTACATATTCATGGTCGATTAACTAAGGCAGATGGTACAGCTGCAGTCAACACAAAGCTTGTAAATAATGCTCTCTGTCATCTTTTCGAAGAAATCCGATATGAAATTAATGCTGTAGAGATTGATAAATGTAAAAACGTTGGCTTGACAAGTCTAATGAAAGGTTTGGTATCGTTCAATCCTACACAAAACTTGGAAAACGCAGGCTGGATTGATATTGGAGAAACTCAACAAATCACCAATAATGCTGGCTACTTTGATGTGTCCATACCGCTAAGTATGATTCTAGGCTTTGCGGAAGACTATCGTAAAATTATAGTCAATTGCAAACATGAGCTTGTTCTAACAAGATCCAAAACTGATGTAAATGCTATCGTGCAAACGCAAGCAGAAGAGTTTAAAATTAATCTAATTAAAATTGAATGGTTAATGCCGTATGTGGTATTATCTGACAAGCATAAAATACGTCTCCTTCATTACCTACAGAAGGAAAAATCGATTGCTATGAGTTTCCGGAGTTGGGAGCTATACGAGTATCCATTACTCCCAACCACATCGAAGCATGTTTGGACTGTAAAGACATCGAATCAGCTGGAAAAACCACGATTCGTCATTCTAGGCTTTCAGACTAATCGTAAAGGACAAAGTGGATCTAATGCTAGCCGCTTTGATCATTGCAATATAAGTAATGTGAAATTATTTCTCAATTCACAATACTATCCTTATGGAAATCTCAATCTTAACATTGATCAAAATCAATTCGCTTTATTATATGATATGTATGTAAGCTTTCAAAGTGTGTATTATGGAAAAGAGGCAGCAGAACCTATGGTCAAGAAAGGAGAGTATATACAGCATGCTCCTCTAATTGTCATCGATTGTTCAAAGCAGAATGAGTCGTTGAAGCAGGCTCCAGTTGACGTTCGTCTTGAATTTGAAGCTAAAGAAAATTTTCCAGCACAGACATCAGCTTACTGCTTGATATTACACGATCGTATTATTGAATATAATCCCATGAGTGGGGATATTAAGAAATTAGTCTAAGGAGGGGATGAAGGTATAAAAGATCCTGCAAAACCATCTGATCGGTCAGTCAACATGGAGTACGTGCTGGATGTGCAAGGGTTCAAGCAACCTATCAATGAATTTGTTGTCAAAGAATTAGCCATTGTGCCTCTGAGTGGAAACGTGAAACCAGCGGTGTTTACCTTCAAGCCACCCACACCGTGGTGTAGACTTTCAGCAAAATATAAGAGTCAAAACTGCTGGTTGGAGCGTAATTATCACGGTTTATCATGGAGCTCTGGTGAATTGCCATATGAAGAACTCGAAAATGTGCTACGCAACAGTCTACATGATGCAAGTGTTGTTTATGTTAAAGGCCTGGAGAAAAAACAATGGCTTGAACAATATAACCTCAACGCATATGATATGAGTGACATGCGCTGTCCATCACTACAGAGACTCAAGTTTGATGTGTTGGAGCAGCTATGCCCACATCATAGACTTGCTTATAAGGCAAATTGTGCATATAAGAATGTACTATTGCTCAGAAAATTTTATCATGATAATACTCCATCACTAGAAAGATCGCTCAAGATATTTTTTCGCACTGAACATTTGTCGTTTATGAGTCCTACAGATATTGCTCAGTTGCCTAAGGCATTTCTCACAACGTTCGGAGCCAATAGTCTCGAGCAGGCGTGGGATAAGCTGCCTGAAGATTTAAAAAGTGATGAAGAAATTTTAAAATGTCTACGTTGTCGAGAGCACAATTATATGGAAACTGTAGTGCCACCTTTAAGAAGAGATTGCATTCAATGTAATGCTAATATAATATGAAAAACTTCCTTGTAAAAAATTATGTTTAATAAAGGGCTGCAGTTCAATGAAATAAATTGAAATGAATATAAAATTATTACGCAATACATGTAAAAATTGTGCTTAATAAACATTTCTTATACTGAATATTACTGTTTTCATTTTTCTTTCCTCATATCTCATACGTAAATTAAAGTATTAAATAGCTTATAAGAAATTGTATGCGAAATCTCAGCAATAAACTCATGCTAAAATTAATTTTATTCTATATCTCGTAAACGGCTCAAGATATCGAAAAAATAATGAAATTTTTGGTTCCTCATGAGACGTGATTATCGGGCCTTCTACCCATTGACATTGTTAAATAAAATTTTTATTAACAAATTAATAATCCTAAATTTTATAAGACAAAGCGAAAGAGAGTGGATAAGGAGAGCGCAATTGAAATACTCTCCAGTTCCAAGAATCGCGCGGTGCGAATATCGGAACAAAGAGGAGGTGCGATAGATAACGCATGTACGTGGGCATCAATACACGTTCGCTAGTATGTATCAAAATGATCATACATTCTTTTACACACATATGGTGTAATATTTTGCAATATTTAAGCCTAATATTTAATGATGTCATTGCAAATCGGGGATGGGGGATGGGGCATATACGTGGGCATCAATATATGTTCATTAGAAGTTAATGTGTACACATTCACACACACACAGGTGTATATGGCATAATATTTTGCAATATTTAATAGCGTGGCGTAATATTTAATGACGTCATCGCAAATCAAGGATGGGGATGGGGGATGCGTTCGCGCAATTGCATCATCGATGCAGGGATGGGGGATGGGGATGGGGGCACGAAGGTGTTGAATTACAAATAATTAGAGGAGATTTGATATCCTAACCTTGAACTGCTATTTCTTGGATTCTGTAATTTGACACCCATCATCGCATATTTGACATCATACGCAAACGTTTCAAAACGTTTGGATGCTATTACGTAAGAGCATGCAATCTTCGAGAAGGTTCGATGACGTCACTGTCTCACCTGTAATTAATTCGCACCTGTCCGTCTCGACCAATCAGAGCGCTTCTCTGAGTCAGTGGGCGAGTGGTGGGGGGATCCAGAACTCTCCTAGCTTATCTACTATTGATATCCATACATAATCATGAAACGGAGGCATAAACGCAAAAATACACTATTTTTCACAGAAAATAAGGGTTACTAATTAAACAAGCTTTACTCAAACATAAATAAACCACCTTTAAAAATTGAAATAGATTGGGTGCACGAGGAAACGGGCTCTCGAAAACAAGCTTCCTACGCGTGCTTATATTCAAAGCGAAATTACTGGTCAAATTAAAAGTAGCTTAAGCCTACCAAATTTTTTTATCAAATGACTAGTAAATTTATATATATAGTAGTACAATATCATGTACTATAATATATGAACCTATTATATGTTATGATACATAAAAATAACCACAATACATGCGATATATATGCGTGTAAAAAAGCACCATTTGCAGTTTTTATGAAATTAAATTTTAATTTTTCTGGTGACTTGATATTTTCTTTACAGAAAAAGATTTCACAGCTCAAATGCTATACTCTCTAGGTGGTTTTATGAACAAATTATCGATTTTCATTAAATGACGAGGAGAAATGCTTTTTGCCCATAAGAGCCTATCGAGGGGGCATAGTAAGCACTTCAATGTGCACAAAAAATACTCTTAAAATAATCTCTTGTACTCTAATGTACTCTCTTATACTCTCTTGTGCTCTCGTCACTCCCTTAAAAGAAGAAAATGTAGAGAGCATAAAGAGTACATATAAAAATACAAAGAGTACATACGAGATTACGAAGAGTACATATAAGTACAAAGAGCATATTACGTATAAGTGTAACACGATTATTTAAATAATTTTAAACCCAAGCAGCCGGGGGATACGAGGTCCACGCATATTAGGGAATTCCTTAGAAGTGCAACAATCAACAATACGATTATTTAAATAATTTTTTTCAACGCGTGCATGAAAAAGGCCCATTTTCTGCGTAGAAAAGTGAACGGAAAATCGAACATTTCGAGCATCTAGTGAGGCCTCACGTAAGAGCGAGAGGAAAAGACGTTATTCGGCCTAAAAAGTGGTTCTAAAGTGACTTTTTTTGACTAATTGGATACAAAAATACTATATTTGCCCGGCGGGCGCATAAGTATCTTTTGTAAATACTTTTGCGCCCGCAATTCTAAAATTCCGTAAAACTGAAAAATTAAGCTAAATCCACTATCAATTTGTGAATGCATGTTTTTTATGACTTTTTTATTCAGCGATATATCCAGTATACTATTTTTATTTGAAAATGATCATCTTCACATTCGCACTAATTTGTATCAGATTTTTGATTATTCTTAACAAGTTCTTTTATTATTTATTACTTCGAGTATTTCGTTGTCGTATAAAGCAAAAATCAATTTAGCCTTGCTTTTTTAGGCACAAAAACGCCGAAAATCAATACATAAGTTACAAAAAATATGGTATGCACCTAGGACTTAGTGGGCCTTTTGACTTCGTGTGTTTGTAGCACGAACCGTAAGTGAGCCAGTACGAGCCGAAGGCAAGTACATTTGGCGAACCGAAGACGAGTCCATACATGGTCTACAAAGGCCTACTTTGTGCCCTATGTACATAATATACTATTTAAATCTAAATAGCTCGGGGATACGAGGTCCTCGCGTATGTGAGAATTACGTAGACGTGCAATACGATTATTTAAAGAATTTTTAAACCCAACTAGCCAGGGGATACGAGGTTCACGCATATTATGGAATTACGTAGAAGTGGAGCAATATAAGCAGAATAATTATTTAAATAATTTTTAAACTCAAGTAGGCGGGGGATACGAGGTCCACGCATTTTAGGAAATTACGTCGAATTACAACAATCGGCAATACGATCATTTAAATAAGTTTTAAACCTAAGTAGCCGGGGAATAAGAGGTCCACATATATTAGGGAATAGCGTAGAAGTGCAACAATAAACTAAACTATTATTTAAATAATTTTTAAACCCAAGTAGACGGTGGATAAGAGGTCCACGGATATTAGAGAATTACATAGTAGTGCAACAATGAGCAATACGATTATTTAAATAATTTTTAAACCCAAGTAGGCGAGGGATACGAGGTCCACTCATGTAAGGGAATTACATAGACGTACAACAATAAGCAAGACAATTATTTGAATAATTTTGAAACCCAAGTAGACGGGGGATACGAGGTCCACGCGTATATGAGAATTACTTAGACGTGCAATCGATTATTTAAATAATTTTTAAACGCAAGTAGCCGGGGGATAGGAGATCTAATTCTCTTTGTAATTCTCTTTCATGCGTGGACCTCATATCCCCCGTCTACTTTGGTTTAAAAATTATTTGAATAATTGTTTTGCTTATTGTTTTACTTCTACGCTATTTCCTAATATGCATGGAACTCTTATCTCCCAGCGACGTAGGTTTAAAAATTATTTAAATAATCGTATTACTGATTGTTGTACTTCGACGTAATTCCCTAATATGCATGAGCCTCTTATCCCCTGCCTACTTAGGTTTAAAAATTATTTAAATAATTGTTTTACATACTGTTGCACGTCTACATAATGTCTACATAATTTCCATATATGCGTGGACCTCGTATCCCCCGGCTACTTGGGTTTAAAAATTATTTAAATAATTGTATTGCACGTCTACCTAATTCTCATATACGCGTGGATCTCGTATCCCCCGGCTGCTTGGGCTTAAAAATTATTTAAATTATTTTCTTGCTTACTGTTGTACGTCTACACGGAAAAAAAGTAAATCCTACTTTTTACACAGTTGATTTAACTTATAAAAGCAAGTTTATTTTACTTTCATAAGTATCAGTAGAAACTGCTTTTAAAAAACGTACAATTCACTTTTTAGTAAGGTAAGATTGGCATTATGCTTTGATATGCATTTCAAATAAAAAGTAGTTTTTACTTTTAAAATTAAAAAAAAAAAGTGAATTCTACTTTTTTTAAAGCAGTTTCTACTTTTTCCTTACCTAGTTGATTTAACTTCTGCAAAACAGCAAGATTTACTTTTTTTTTCGTGTACGTAATTTCCTAACACGCGTGGACCTCGTATCCCTCAGGTGCCTGGGTTTAAAAATTATTTAAATAATCGTTTTGTTGCATTTCTACATTGTTCCCTAATATGCGTGGAGCTCTCGGCTATTTAGGTTTAAATATTATATTGTGTACCTAGGGCGTACTCTTTGTACTCTTTCCACTCTCGTATGTACTCTTTGTACTGCTCCCTCGATAGGCTGTTATGGAGAGAAAACCATTTTTCCTCGTCATTTAATGAAAATCGATAATTTGTTCATAAAACCACCTAGAGAGTACAGCATTTGAGCTGTGAAATCTTTCTCTGTAAAGAAAATATCAAGTCACCAGAAAAATTAAAATTTAATTTCATAAAAACCGCAAATCGTTTTTTTTTTTACACGCATATATATCGCATGTATTGTGGTTATTTTTATGTATCATAACATATAATAGTTTCATATATAGTACATGATATTGTACTACTATATATAAAAATTTACTAGTCATTTGACAAAAAAATTTGGTAGGCTTAAACTACTTTTAATTTGACCAGTAATTTCGCTTTGAATATAAGCACGCTTAAGAAGCTTGTTTTCGAGAGCCCGTTTCCTCGTGCATCCAATCTATTTCAACTTTTAAAGGTGGTTTCTTTATGTTCGAGTAAATCTTATTTAATTAGTAACCCCTATTTTCTGTGAAAAATCGTGTTTTTTTTGCGTTTATACCTCCGTTTCATGATTATGTATGGATGTCAGTATATGTAAAACATCAGATTAATCGATAAATAAGGTACTACTATTTCTCTCCCGTGTTATTAGAAGTGCTTGAGTACAGAATTGTTTGTCATAAGAAATAATGTCCAGGATTATTTGAATTAGATTTATATTGTTTTGCCGCACGAGTTAGCATCATATTGCACTGTGAGTTTGAATAGGAATCATATTGTATTGGCCCGAATTGGAATTTAATGTACGGAGTTGCGAGTTAGAATTATATTGCACGAAATTTCGAGTTGGAATTATCTTGCATAGAATTTTGAGTTAGAATTATGTTGCACTCTTCTGTGAGTTAGAATTATGTTGCACTCTTCCGTGAGTTAGAATTATATGAACAGGAGGCGTCGAATTGAAAATCTTAGTAGATAATTGCTTTGCTTTCAGTGACCTTCAAAATTGGGCTACTTTTATTAACTTTAAATTAAAAAAAAAATGTATTAAAATATGTCTTATTTGGTCTGCTATCAACGACATTATTAAAACATGTTTTTAAAATCGGTCTGCTATCAGCGACCTTTAAAATTAGTCTCCTATCAACGATCTTTAAAATTGGTCTGCTATCAGACCTCCAAATTTGATTAGCTTTCAAAAATAGGTCTGACGTATACATGTCAGTATTCAGACCTCCAAAATTGATTAGCTTTCAACAACCTTTAAGATTAATATATTTCCAATGACTTACAAACTGATCTTTTTGTTGTAATGTTGAGGTATTGTGGATAATAAATAAGTGAATGTTAGACGGAGTTAATTAATAAACAAGTATAATAAGGATAAGTTGGACACATGTGCTCTACGTCTGCACTACATGACGGTCGACAAGAGAGAGAGATATTCGGTGCGCAGGGCGCTTGCGTGTATCGAGTAGGCCGCGCCTCTAAAGTACAAATAGGTGGCGCCACTAGTATTATACATTAGGTGATTAGGTCTAGATATAATATTTACCATAATTCAACACGGCTCCTTAAATTTATACTCTAGACCTTTACAACATTTTCTTGTCTTAATTACATTTTCTTTGTTCAACTTTTGTTTACAATTTTAAATCAATTTTAACGCTGTTCTATTTTTAACAAATTTTTTCTTGTCTAAACTCTTAGTTAACATATCAGCTATATTACAGATTGAATCAATTTTAACAATATCTATAATTCCATTTTCGTAATTTTCGTTAATGTAATGATATTGTACTTCGATGTGCTTCGAATTTTTGGTAAAATTTCCGAACTTTGCTATTGCTACTGCACCTGAGTTGTCTTCGTATATTTTTATGGCATTTTCAAATTTTACGTGAAACGAATCACTTAACAAGTTTCTAATAAATAATACTTCTATCACTGCTTCCGACGTAGCTGTATAACATTTTGTAACCGTATTCTGTTTATGAGTTTTCCAAAAAACTAAATTTCCAAATAATCTTACTATAAAACCTGTTGTTGATTATCTGTCTACAATGTCGCCTCCATAGTCAGAGTCTACCATGCAGTTTAATATTTCGCTACTTTCATGGTTACAATTATACGTTAATTTTAGGTCTTTTGTTTTGACTAAATACTTCAGAATTCTCATAGCGTATTTAAAGTATGTTTCATCGTAACAACTTTGGTATCGACTCAAATAATTTACGCTGAATGCTATATCTGGCCTAGTGCCTTATATATAACAGTTCTCCTATCAAATTTCTGTACTTTATAGTATCATCGCTTTCGCTAGCTTGATCTAACTTAAGATTAGTTTCCATTGGAGTATCATACAATTTTGCATTCTCCAGATTGTATTTTTTGACTAAAGATTCATCATATTTAGTTTGACGTAAAGTCATCTTACTTCTATCTTCACTATAATCTATGTCTATTCCTATATATTGTCCAATTTTTCCAAGATATTTCATTGAAAATTTTTGCATTAAATTATCTCTTATTTCATTTATTTTAATTTTGTCTCTACAACTAATTAACAAATTATCTACAAAGACTAGTATATATATTGGATCTTTGCCTGTATTGTTCACATAAAAACAGTAATCATACTTACTTCTCTCAAAATTTAACCTTTTTACATATTCGTTAAAACATTCATACCATGCTCGAGGGCTTTCCCTGAGTCCGTACAACGCTTTTCTTAGTTTACAAAATTTGTTTTTTTTTCAACTTCATAGCCTTTCGGTACATTCACATACACACAGCGGTCTTAAAGCATGTTTAGGTAAAACAAAAATGTCAACCAAAACGGCTGGAACCATGATTTTCTATACATTTTATGGTTTCAAAATCTTTTTGATTTGCAATCCTAGCTGCTCATTTTGAAAAATGGCAGCCAAAAACGTTTTTTTTTTAATTTTTTTTTTCTTTTTCTATAAGAATTAAAAAATATATGTATTATATTATTATTTTTTGTTTTATACTTTTTTTGTTATTTTTTAGTGTTTATTTGTTTTTTTTTATATTTTTTTTATTTTTTGTTAATGACTAATAATTTTTTCTTTGTTTATTTTTTTTAGAATTTTTATCGCTATCGCAAAGTTTATTTAAAAATCTGTTTTATTTGGTTGTGATGGTTTATAAGAAAAAGAAAGAAACAAAAAAAATAATGAAAATGGAAATCCTACTTACTAGTACAACAATATATTTAAATACGCAACGAAGAAAATTCGACTACTGCTTTTTTTAATTTTTTTGAATATGAAGGGTCATTCATCGAATGAATTTTATAACGATTCCAAGTTTTCAAAAATTCTCTATGAACTGACTCTCCAGCGTGTTCTGACCATAAGCCAAGTCCATTATTTTCCAAAAAGTATAAGCAGTTTTTCAAATGCTCGAACAGAACATGAATTTTTAAGATTTCAGTCACTTAGGTACTTCTAAAAGCTTTTTTTAATTCATCAATTTCTTTATCAAAATTTGGCCCAACTTCATTAATCGAAAAACAAGATGATACAACTTTATCCATAGCTTTGAAAGTAGAAATGTAAGGGACAATAGCAAAATAACCAACATCTTTATAAATTTCCGAATCTTGAAGTGCATCTGATTCTTTCAAAAGCTTACGGCAAGCATTGCCTTCAAAAATTTCCCCATGATAATTTTTGGATATCAAATTTAATTTCTTTGGCCATAGTAAAGCTTTTTCTTTTCCTACCAGAGGGACAAGGCCATTCCAGAATAAATGGTTGACAAACCCTTGAAGAATATGCAATTCGGGTATAAGACATTTTTCAATTACGTATGTATTATGTATCATCATTTTCCTGAAGAAGTGGTGCATTTATTGTATTATGACTATGCATAGCAAGTTTTCTTTTACCTAAAATATTAAACTGTTCATTATCAGTTTTCAAATCTCCAAAAGTTTTTAAACGTAAACAGTTGCTGCTTACTTTTAAAGAATTTATTTCAAAATTATTTTCATCTGGTGGATTTGATAAATTATTTTCTTCCGTTGATTTTAAGTCTTTCAGGGAAATGTAACAATATGGGCAAGGGTACATAGAAGAAGCAGTCTGCTGACCATTAAGAAGTAAGATTTTAAAATCTGAAACTAATTTAAAAGAAATGTTATTTATATTAGTTAAATCAAATAATAATTTAACATTGTCATACGTCTCTTTTATTTCCGGTACTACACACAATAATATTAATCTTTGAACACTGGTTAATTTAGCTTTTTTTGCCGAAGACCCGCCTTAAGAATAAAGACTTCTGCTTCTCTGATCAGGGGAATAATTTTTAGGTATTACTGTTATACAAATTTTGAAAAAATTTTGACCACCGTCAAGCATAACTTTGACTGCAAAATTATTATGCAAATTTCTATTTTCCAAAACGTGTTCTAATAACTCGTCAGCATCTGCCCAAATAACTGGTCGTTTTTGTTTTTCGCTAGAATTTGCAATATCGAATTCATAATTGGCATCTTTATAGAAAGTTTCTAAACTTTTTGAATTTTCAGGAAGTTTTTCATTATTGGTTGTCACAGATTGTCTTCCAACATTTGCTCTTAAAAAGTTAGTCATTTTTTTCATTTGTCTCAATGAAGCCCCAGTATTTACTTGATAATCAGCTAATTTTTCTGATGTAAAAATAACTTCTTTTTTTTTCTGTTGGTTTAACTGTTACATTAAACTTTGATCCCGATGTACTCAATGTTAGAGATAAATCATTTCTTTTAGATTCGTTGCAGGAATCAAGTTTTCTTTTCAGTATCGTACTCGCTATTTGCTCTTGTTGCTTTTCAGGAAGATTCTCAACCAATTTAATTATATTATTTCGAGCTTCACTAACAACATTGCATTGATGTTGTATGCTCTTTCCTATTTCCTGAAAACATGAAGTACAAATTTTCATCGATGGGGATGTTTCATGATCAATATTTCCTTTTTTCGGAGCCTGTTTAATATGATTTACGTCACTTTTTTATGACCTCTTCCTTTACGAACTTTTGAATGGCTAGTCAATCGCCCTGTGACCCAAAAAATATAACAATCACATACACCGTCATTTGCCCTCGTATTTTTTGGCAACTGTATATTGATGTAATTTGGCATAGTTCGTAACGTTCTGTTACGAATATTATTTTTATATTCATTTAAAGTTGTTCGACATGTAGCGCAAATACCTAAAGGAAATTTTGAATCCGAAACATCGAATTCTTCATTTATATGAGTTTTTATAAGAGTTGATAACTTTCCTGTGATGATAAATTCAGATTTTTTGCTACCAAATTTTATTTTGCCACCACAAGGCGCACAAACATTAAATCGATTTTCATCGTGCGAAAGTTTGTGACTCATTTTTAGCTTTTTCAAATATAATGTTTTTATTCACTTGTCCAGATAAGTATTTTAAATAATATAAAAAATATATTATGATGATTTCTAAACAATTCCGGTCATACTTATACTATCACGGTCACTACTTTAGCCTTAGATATAGAAACGGCATAGCCACCTAGCGGCGGCTCCGGTACTAACCTAATCAAAACTAACAAACATTTTTTTGGGAAGCTCATTACAATTTACATATTTTTATATCATTTATGATTTTTTATATTTCATCAGTAAACAAGTACCCTCGAATAATTTGAATTTTTAATTTTAATCCTGAAAAACAGATTTCTTTGAAATGTTGTGTTTGTAATTTAAGAGGCTTATAATGTTTATCCTTTTAAAAGTTAATATCATAATATTAAGAAGTAATAATTGCTGATAAAAATAAAAATAAAAATAAAACGTTTTTGGCTGCCATTTTTTAAAATGAGCAGCTAGGATTTCAAATCAAACAGATTTTCAAAGTATTAAATTTGTAGAAAATCATGGTTCCAGCCGTTTTGGTTGACATTTTAGTTTAACCTAAACATGCTTCAAGACCGCTGTGTACACTTCGGATTTCACATTCCCATTCAAAAACGCCGTTTCTACGTCCACTTGTTCTATGAACAATTTATTTTTGCAAGAATAAGACAACAAAATTTTTAATGTTTGCATTTTTCCTACAGGAGAATAAACATTTTCAACGTATTCTTTCTGTTGAAAGCCTCTAACAACTAATCTAGCTTTATATATGTTATCATTTTTCCTTTTATAAACCCATTTAATATCAATTATTTCTTTATCTATAGGTCTATCTACAATTTCCCATGTGTCATTTTTAACTAAGCTTGATATCTCTTTATTCATTGCAATTTGCCATTCATGACTTTCTTTTGAGTTTAACGCCTCCTCGAATGTACTAGGAGTATTCGCATCTACATAATTTACGTAAATAAAGTGTGAAACGGGATTTCCAAATCTATTTACTGGACTTTTCTTTCTGTCAGATTTTCTTGGTACTTTTAGATCTTGTCTATTAGTTTTGGATTCGTTACTTTCAAAATTCTCACAAATGTCGTTGTTTGTTTGATTATTATTAACATCATCACTATATATTTCTTCTCCTCTACCAGAATCGAGAGTCGTAGTAGAAGGAGATTGATTATTTTCGTACCCTTCATTTTCTAAATTTACAATTACACGATCCTTTTCATCATCAGATTTTTCTAAGCAAATTAATTCAATATTTTGTTCAACGACTTCAACGTGTCTAGCATTAATTACTCTATTATTTACAAGAACACTATAACCATTTTCGGTATATCTTACTAGTACGCCTAATTCTGCTTTATTATCCCATTTGCTTTGTCTTTGTAAAAACTCTACTACCGTAAATTTTTAAGTGTTGAATATTTGGCCTTTTGCCAAAGAATATTTCATAAGGAGTCTTGTTTTCTTTTGTGTTAGCAATCGTTCTATTTTTTAAGTAAGATACGGTTTTCATTAATTCTGGCCAGTATCTCCTATGTATCCTAGCTTCTCTAATCAAACACCGACCTATGTCCATAGCTGACCTATTATATCTTTCCGCTACGCCATTTAATTCATGGACGTAGGGTGGACAAGGTTATAATTGAATCCCTTTGAATTTAATAAACTCATAAATATCTTTGTTTAAATATTCTTTTCCATTGTCACATTGTAACTTTTTTACTCTTTTATTCAAAATGTTTTCAACTTGATTGACAAATTCTATAAAGCAACTTGCAGTTTCTGACTTATTTTTAATACAAAAAATTCTAGTGCATTTACTGTAATCGTCTATGAATGTTAGAAAGTATTTTTCACCACCATAACCTATAGTGTTATGTGGTCCATTTAGATCCGTATGTATTAAATCCAAAATTTCACTAGTTTTTGATCTGCCATTTTTAAATGGTACATTGGACATTTTACTCTCAATGCAGTTTGCGCATTTTATATCAGTATTTTCTATTTTACTTGGCAAGCCTATTGCTAATTCATCATTCACTAATTTGTTTAGATATTGAAAATTGACGTGGCCTAATGCCCTGTACCATCTCTCTTTTTCAGATAATTTTACGTTATTTACATATGTTTCATTTGGTATGCTTTTGTTTACAAGACTTTTCATAAAGTACAAATTTTCCTTTTTATATGCAATAACTAATAACTTTCTATATTTATTATAAATTTTGGCATTTTCATTCTGGCTACTACTGTACAATTTTGAGTTATTTTAGATAAACTTAATAAATTTTGCTTAATTCCGTTTACATAGTATACATTATTTAAAACAATATTTGAAACGTTACAATAATTTTTGAACTGTACTTCTATGTTGCCTACTTATCAATTCGGGTTTCGTAATTATTATTACAATATTTTCCTGAAAATAAGCCTACTCTTCCATTTTGTTTTCGGAATAATGCTTTTTCATTTTTTGTAAATCTAAATATTTTCGGAGTTTTGACCCATCTTAAAAAATATTTTCGGAATCTTGATCCCTCTTGATAAATATTTTCGGAGTTTTGAACAATAGTACTATTAATCTTTTCTACCTTTACTTGTTCAATTTTGCATCATTCATACAATATTTTTTCTGATAATAACCCTTCTATTTAATATTTTTTTCGGAATAATACTTTTTTCTGGAATTGAGTGTTATCGGTTAGTTATAGTTTGAATTATAATTTTTCTTAGAAATTTCTTGTTGGATTTATACAAATCTATTTTTCTGTAATCGTCTTTATATAATTCTGACATTTGAAAAATTAATTTTTCTATAATAAAATTTTTTTCGTATAGTGTCATTATTATAAAATATTTTCTTTACAAAAACCTTTCTTTTTCGTGCTCGTTCTAAATCTCTTTTTTTGTACTTTAAGTAAATCGTTAATTCGATTATTCGTAATCGCAATTTCCTGACCTTTTTTATATGCAATATGTTAGTTTCGCAATATTTTAATTCGTTATGTAGATAATTCTGTGAATTGTATTACGTTTAAATATAATTCTATGTTTTAAATTTTGTTGTTATAATTTTCGTTCTAATATTTTGAATTACTTTTTCTTCTCATTTTTTTGAATATCACCAATAAATTCAATTTTCAAGTATACCCCTATAGCAGCGATTGTTGGAGCAATATTGCTTCAAGATTACTTTGTCACATTCGGCAGATTCACGAATATTCCCCCAATGCTAGTGAATATGGAAGCAACCGTAAGGCAATATTGCTGCCAACCGCTATTTCCGCTATTCCATTGCTTTTTCAAACTGATAGATTAGGGAATGCGGTGCAGCAATATTGGAGCAATATTCATACACGGTTAAATAATTCATCAGAAACATTTTGTATTTTTATAATATTTATGAAGCGATTATTTCCTTAATTTAGCAATGTTAAGAGGAATATTCGTACAGGATTAAATAATACGTGAGAAATATTAAATGAGGAATATTATAAGGATATGCCTAAAAGCAATATTGCAGCAATATTCGTCCAACATACGACAACGTCTGAGGAATATTATATTTGTATTAATTTTTGACTCAGATTTTTTTTTTTCGATTTTATCCTATTTTATATTATGGAAGTTTATCAAGAATTTGAAACAAAATTAATTTTATTTAATGCGCGCATGAGATAAGAGATCGCGGTGAGATACAATAGAGCATAGGGCATTCGCGCACGTGCGCCGCGCACACATAGACAGGCGGGACTCTAAAGGCCAGCGGCTAAATTAATTCTCTCACCTATGTACACTCGTCAGATTTGTTAGGCCGCCTAACTGTGACGTCCACCTCGTAAAATATATAGGCCGCATAATCCGGAAACGAGCAGTGGTTAATTACTTCTACCCTATACTTTTCCGCTAAGCATCCTTTCTATTTTCTTAATTTTCTATTTTTGATTCACGTCAACTGTGAGAGCAAGTACAGTCCCTTTACAACGCGTGGAGAGATGATATCATCAACTCGTCCGCAACTCTCCAATGCCACCAGCCCTGTCCACCGGTAAGCTAGATGTTACAGCACGCCTCTATACGCGAGCGAAATACATACCCGTCTCGCATATTCGCGTAACACACGTGCCTCGCGCGGCACATGTACGCAGACACGAGCGACTGACGCACAAGGAGAGTGGCGTTCCCACTCCGACGATCGTCTCTCTCTCTCTTTCTCTCTCTCTTCTCGTCTCGCCCCTCCCGCGACATGGGCGAGCGAGCATGGCCAGCGCACACCTGCCGATACTGGGAAAAACAAAAATACTCTCGGTTGCCGGTTGGTCGAACACCTGTCGGAACACGCGCCCAGAATACTCGCGCACAAAATCCCTCAGAATTTTGCCACGAGTTTTGCCGTGATTATCATGTTCACACACGGTACACACAGATTTTCGATTTTGCAATTCACGCAGGTCGTTAACTCGCCCGTTTTAAGTACTCGTAGAATTCTACTTTTTTCCGTTTTGTGTCTTTAATGCACCCGCTTGTACAATCACTTTTTACTTTATTACACTAATTATTTTGTATATGGGCAGCGCTGAAAAGTAGCGTCTACGTTCCCCGACGCTTATCCAACCTGTTCGGAGTCTGTGAGAGGTGATGTGATCATACTTTCTAACGCCACAAACGTACCTCACACATGCATTCTGTAGTCTTTCTAATTTTAAACTTAGGTCTGTCGGTATGTCAAGGAAAACTAAGGAGCAGTAGTCAATATGTGGTATGACGGTATGACTAGCGCACTCTCATGTTGCTTGCGCAGCGCCTCGGTGGTGCATGCTCTGAAGATTTTCAATCCATAACAACACCGAGGTTTGTGATCGTATCGACAGGCAGTCCTTACAGTATCTAACGTTATAATCGGTCCCAAAAATAATTGCTTTAGTTTTTCCAAGATTGAGACGCAGGCCTGAATCCTCAGCCCATGTCGATACGACATGTGCAGCAACCTCGAGCCGCGTTATGTTTTCCATGAGTTCATCACGTGTTGTCTGTATGAAAATTTGTAGATCGTCTGCGTAAAGTATGGAGTTGATGGTTTTTGTAGTATTTATTGAACAGGTAGAATTAAGAATATGGGATAGATCATTTATGTATAAACTGAACAAAAGAGGTCCCAGGACTAAGTCCTGCGGTACACCGAGGTTGGTATCTAGCCAGTCAGACTGGTCATAAGCTTGTGACACTATTCTTTGTGCCCTTCCCGCAAAGTAAGACTTGAACCACGTGAGCACAGTCCAGGAAAATCCCATCCTGGACAATTTTTGGAGGAGCTTAGTATGTGAAATTGTATCAAAAGCTTTGCTAAATTCAAAGAGGAGAAGAATCGTTAAAAGTTTCTTTTTACTGTCGATACCTGCACGAATGTCTTCAGTTATTTTTAGTAGCGAGGCCTGAGTGCTATGGTACTGTCTAAAGCCGGTCTGTAAAGGATCAAGGATTTTGTGCGATGCAAGATATTCATAGATTTGAGTATGGACAATTTTTCGAGAACTTTAGAGAGAATACTCAGCAGGGGTATCGGATGGAAATCCGAGACCGTCGATGGTATTGCGGCCTTTTTTAAAGGCACCAGGTGTACTTCCTCCAAGAGCACTGAAAAATGCCACTAGACAGGGATGAATTGAATATGTCAGTAACTATTGGACTAATGGTAGGAAGTGTTTTGATTACCACACTCTGTGGAACACCATCAGCTCTGACCACTTGCGACGAGAAGTGGGAGATTGCAAAGATCCCATCTGCAAGTGTGACTTTCGTGAAGGTAAACTGCTCTTCTGCAGCTGACGCTGCTACTCTCTCCATCTCCTCCTCACATTAGCTCTGAGTGGCGGATACCCCAGAAAAGTAGGCATTCAGTTCATCTGCTGTGAAACCATGTAATTCGTCGGTAGTAGTCCCAGTGACCGTAGTTCTCCCCATATATTCTTATCTCCTTTTAAAGCTTCAAAGATTCTACTTTGAAGGTATGAAGAGCGTGCTTGTTCAGCGAGACGTTCTGTTTGAGCAGCAAGGTTGAGATATTCTTGTCTTAGTCTATTATCCAGCGTCCTTCTGTAGCGTCGTTGAAGTGCGTCACGTTTGCAGTAGTGTCATCTATCCTGTAGGTATTACCTCTCAATGTAGAGGAAGCGGTTTGCCTTGCATTAACTATATCATTTTTCTTGAGAGACGGCAGCACAGTGATGAGGATTGTGTGAGCGATGTCAACAGGTTCGATCTCAGCTTGACGGCAATCAACGATATCCGTGATTATTAGCTCGCTACTTCCAGCACTACTACTGCTCTCACACTTTCTGTGGCGATAACCACTTCCTCCACAAGTAGATACTGAAGCATGTTTCGCAATATTTCTAGATTTTTTACGATTTTTCGACAATGCTTTATATAATCCAGGATCTTCTTCTTTGTTTAAGTCATTTGACACTAGATAGGACGTGTGGTTTGCAGACGTTGAATTCAGCTCTCTAAGCAAGATTAGTATCTGCGATTCGTTTGCAGTGCCTTCATCATTGGCTTCTGCACTACTCTGATGAGTCTTATTTTTAATTAAAGTCTCCCTACCCGTCATCGACTTCTGCACTTGCTCCTTTAAAATCTTATTTTCTTGTAGCAGCAATAATTGATCGTTATGCAGTTCTGCTATTTTAGTTGCCTGCTCATCCATTTTCTTCTTGAGTGACGCGATATAGGCTGTTGGATTTGTAAGTGACTCATTAGATGAAGTTGCATTAGCTGGAGTAGGAATACTGGCATCCATTTTTTTAGTAAAGCAGATTTGGCGTCATCTACTGTTCTAGTGAGAAGCTCAAATTGCTTGCTAAATAGATCCAGCATGGATTCTGGTAATTTGCAGTGCTGAAGAGACGCCAATATGATTGATGATACATCAGCTATCATTTTATTCGTAAGAAATTTCGGTGTTGTATTCGTGGAGCTAGATGCCATGATTGTAGGCTTATCCAATTCATTGTTAAATGTCTTGTATGTATTATTTTTTGTTGGATTTTCGGTGTTGTCCAATTTATGCAGAATGCTATTATTGGTGGTGCTATTCCTGCTCTTCTTTTTTGCGTTTTTACTTTGGCAGTCTTTACATGAGTACATATTGCCTTTTAATAATGTTATAACGTGACATACGTCATGATATGATTGCAGGCAATATTTACATCTTCGCATAATTGCAGATTTACGCGGTATTTTTTTACAAGTAGAACAAGAGTTCGGTCCCATTGTATATGCGTAGTACAGACTGGCAAAAGTCAGCCAAGCTTCTAAATAAGTAGAGTAGTCAGAATACACTGAAAGGTCAGCGTATAGTCAGGATGTTTATTAGAAAGTAAACATAATATACTAGATGACTAGAGGATAAAGATATCTATATTAAAGGTTATTCTGATCGGTTCATTTCAGGTACTATCGACGGTTTTTACTAGAGTATATTTCTACCTTTGTTTATTTCACATTTGAATATTGGCATTCAAAGATTGACCCTACTGCTATGTAGCGTTTGATTGAACGAACTGATAGTGGCAATATTGATAAAACAGATAGAAGAGATGTAAGTGCTACGATCTGATGTCATTTGCCAAAATTTCGCACTGATGGCATTTACACCGTATACTAGCATATTCTAACCTTAAAAACGAAAAAGACCTTCTGCATTCTCTATCTTCTCCTCTCCCCGATATGCAGTAGCAGCAGGTACGCCTAGTGATGTTCTTGCCGTCGTACTTAGCTGGCGGACTAGTGTGCCGCTGTTAATGCTGATGACGTTGATGATGGCAAATATGCTGTTCAACTGCTTGTTAATTTTGAGGTTATGTTGTCTGACGATTGCAAAAAATGTTCCGTTCTGGCTCGAAAATGCACAGAATTCAGAAAAACTTGGTGCAGACACGGAACCCGAGCGGAGGGTTTTTCCCGCTGCAAAATCACTCCTCGGAGCGATGAAAAGAGTCAAAACATTAGCAAAATGTCGGAGCGTCAGCGAAAAGCTGTTGAACTTACCGTAGGAGGGGAGAGAGAATACGTGGGATGATCTCTCTCGTCCTCGGGACACTCGTCTTTCTTGCAGGAGAACTCTTTGTAGAAACGCGCTAGTAAACTCACCAGAAAAATCTCACCACCGAAATTACACCCAAATAGAAAAACACGAATTTTAACAGAGCTATATTTTGCGCAGTGGAAGTGATATAGGGCCCATAACCTGATAAAATATTAATGGTTAGGTCATGCGCAATAAATACAACGCCGTATAATTAAGATATAGAAATAGTACATTTCGATACTAGTGCGAGGATTTGATTTTCCCCTCGTGTGACTGTTTGCACCCGAGCGAAGCGAGGGTGAAAAGGTCACACGAGGAGAAAATCAATTTCTCACACAAGTGTCGAACCGTATTTTTTGACACGACGTGCGAGAAGTGAGATTTTTGCACGCATCGTTTAACGCAGCGTGCGAGAAATCGAACTTCTCGCACGGAGTTTCAAAAAGGCTTTATTCGGCAACCATACAAAAGGACCAAAGGGCCGGCCACACTCTAACAGAGACTCTGTCAGACTGACTCGCCGCAGGCGCTCTCTCCTGCTAGGTACGAACTGTGCGCCAGTAGCGCCACATGCTGGATATATACTGTCACGGGGTAGTTATTATGGCTAAGACGCGTTTCACCTGCACGTCTTAGTGGTTCAACTCCGGGTCTTTCGGTTCACTTCTAGAAGACCCAATAGCCAGATTAGGCAGCAGATGCTACAACGTCGTGCAATGCTAAACCTAATTTGGTTACTCACCGTGCAACACGCAAGTCGGAGACTCATGCTTTATTTCTGCCTGGCACTCGAACTCCTTACCAAGTCCCTGTTCTCACTAACATAACGACCGCGGAGACGGCGAGGAACGGGAAAAGATTATGGTCGCGAAATAATAACTCGAGCAATTAAAGTTAACAACAAAAGACTATGGTTGATTGAATTAAAGAGGTTAAGGTTTAGTAAAATAATTTATTATAAATAAGGTGAATTTAGGTAATTGAGTAATGGTTTAGTTAATCAGAAGTCAGTCGATAACGTCGGAAGACCTACCTAACGGTGCGCCAGCACAGTACTATAGACGTCAGCTGTCTCGGAGGCTGACCTCACGCTCGCGGTAATTTTCGCCGTGCACGGTATTCTACGCGCGCGCTCGCAGAGTAAAGCGGCGAGGTAAGATAGCGGTCGCGATCGCCGCGCGACGCACACACGTATAAGTGCGAGAGAGAGGGTAGACGGTGGCGCTACACGTACGCGCACTTATTGTGCGCACTCACCGGCTTTGAAATAGAAAATACTGCTTTTCACGTAAAATACCGTAGAAAAGCTGAAAAGTTTCGTATAGTATATATAACGGGGAGATTTAGCTATGTGGGAGATAACTATTTTCTCCCGTTATATGTTTGGAGGATAAATAAATATAAATTGCCAATAAAAGGCAGGTGAAAATAAGGACTAATTGATAGTCGACAAATTGAAATAAGTATATAATTCGCAATGCTGAAGGCATAACACAACTTACTGGGCGCCAATAACTACTTGTCTTCAAACCCTGTACTCTTAAACAGTCTAATCTCAAAACCGTCAACCCAAAACTTCATATCCTTAGAGAGCTTAAACTCAATAACTTTGAACCTTATAATCCTATAACACCGAGTACCCGAAACCCAATAACCCCAAATCACATCCCCATGAATTCGATAACACAACAATACCATATTTACCAAACTCCAAAACCTTATTACCCCAAATCCTATAACCTTTAACCTTCTAAAATCAAACTTTATTATAGCAAATCTCATGACCCCTCAATATTAAATTCTTTGAACCCATAATTATAAACTCCCGAATCTAATAAATAATAAACCCTTGATTTCAAACTTAAAAATTTCTCAACCTATACCCACAATTCTATACCCAGAACTGTATACTTACAAACACTCAATTACATCACCCGTACTATTGTTCAAAGCTTTTACAGTTAAGGTTTTGGAGCATAGATTCTTGGGATTTAGTGTTACGATTTTGCTGTTTTTTAAGTTACAAAACTTCAAGGTATTGAATTATGGCTTGGTTTAATGATATTTGTTGTAATGACTTAAAAATGTTATGAGATTAAAGAGTTTATGATAATAGAATTCTGCTATGATATTACTAGTTTACCTAATTAACTTCACAATTAGCTCGTCTACTGATTTTCAGCAAATATCATGAGATTCTTAGCTTAGATTTTTGGAGTCAAGTTAACTACGTTTCGGGTTATGCGAATTGAGGTGAAATGTTATATAGATTTAGGTTGAAAATAATGAGGTTGGGGTTATGCGGTTTTCGGGTTTCCCTATTGAAAAATATCGCGCCATGATCGTGCCAGTTTATCGACCATTCTCTGGCGCGATAATCGCGCGATTATCGCACGAGTTAACCAAAATTCAATGTTAAAACATTTTTTTATTTCCACAACTGTGTACGTACTTGCGTGTGACTGTATGTAATTAGACAGACATTATGACTGTATATATATATACATATCAGTGCGTGACTACAGTGTTAATGTGCGTGTGATTATGTGACTCTATTTGTATGTACATACATGCACATATGTACATAGATCAGATCGTGCACGACTATGTATGTGTGATATAAATGAATTTTGGCGCCAGTGCACGAAGTGATGTATCACTCGGTGTGCGAATAAGTAAATTACGACTCACACTCAATGTACTTAGGTAGTAAATTATAATAAATTATATTAGCAACTGAACACTGTTTATAAAAATAATAGTTTAATGAAACATTTGTAGAGAAAACATTATTTATATTGATATTTAATAGGTACGGTACTTACAATTTTCTCGACGACAGCAAAGGGCGGAAAAGAGAAAGACCTAACGATGTTTAACGAGTCACGGACTCGTGCAACTCGAAGCCGACCCACGATATCAAAATCACGCGAGGCCTGAATCGAGCGTGCCCTCGTGTACTCAATGATTGATAGATGTTGGCGAAAACTGTGGAATAGGATTTATGTACCCTGGCTCCCCTGCACACACATACTTACACAGTACACTAGCGTGTTGAAATGAGCGACACCTGAGTTAAAATTATCTGAACAGTCCTTTTCAATTTGATGTATGTGGTTTGCAGTGATATGAACAAGTGCTACTTAATTATTATCACATACCGCTGAATTATGAAAAAATTCATGTCATAAATATTATATTGTTATAAATTTATTGTTAAATCGGGTTTCTCTTTAGCTGTAACTTATGTAACTATAATTTGTGCTTTTTATATACATATATATATGCGGTATTTCAGGTGAAGTCAGCAGCTCAAAATTTTAAAATGACTCTAAACTCTTTTCCTTTTAGATTTTATGAAAAAAAATGTTCCTCAAATTTTAGGTCTATATTTGCAAAAAACATTGAAAATTCAATTTTTTTGCAATTTTTTGTTAAAATCCAAGTTTATACATTTTTTAACTCTTTTGAGTTAAAAGAGTTAAAAGTTTCAAGATTTTTCTTGAACCTTTTTGTATAGAAATTGATTGGTAAAAAGTATGCATTTTTTCTGTAGATGTGCCAGTATTTATTTTATGACCCTTTTTGAAAGTCTCTGATTGGCTGCTTCTTAGTATACCTTCATCGAAGGATATTGAGGCTGCGGCTAAATATTTTTTATTCAACAAATTTTGTTTGTATTCTTCTTCGAAAACCCTTCAAAATGCTTTTTTGATCAATACTGGCTGAGCAAAGGGAAAAAAGTTACAATTTTTTGAAATATCAAGAAAAATCCATAATTTCAATTTTTGATAACACGTTTCATGAAACTGAATATTATTCATACATCTTGTGGCATGGATCGTACCACTAAATTTTGTTAGAGCATCAAATAGAACATTATAAAAATATATTTTCAATAATATTAGGCTTAAACAACAAGCGATACCTAATTATGAATGAAATTATGAGTCTGTTGCCTGATTTCATTTTGACAGCTTTATAGTAATTAACCTCTATAGCTTAATTTATTATTAATTCATAATTAGGTATCGTTTATTGTGAAAGCCTAATATTATTGAAAACAGATATTTATAATCTTCTATTTGATGATCTAACAAAATTCAGTGGTACGATCCATGCCATAAGATGTATGAATAATATTCAGTTTCATGAATCGTGTTATCAGAGATTGAAATTTGGATTTTTCTTGATATTTCAAAAAATTGTAACTTTTTTCCCTTTGCTCGGCCAATATTGATCAAAAAAGCATTTTGAAGGGTTTTCGAAGAGGAATACAAAAAAAATTTGTCGATTAAAAAATATTTGGCCGCAGCCTCAATATCCTTCGATGAAGGTATTCTAAGAAGCAGCCAATCAGAGACTATCAAAAAGGATCATAAAATAAATACTGACACATTCTACAGAAAAAAATGCAAACTTTTTGCCAATCACTGCTCTATACGAAAAGTTGTAAAATTTTGGGTTAAAAAATGTATAAACTGGGGTTTTAACCAAAAATAGCAAAAAAATTAAATTTTCAATGTTGCATAGCTTCTTTATTTTTGCAAATATCGACCTAAAATTTGAGGAACATTTTTTTTCATAAAAAGTAAAAGAAAACGAGTATTGAGCGATTTTAAAATTTTGAGCAGCTGTCTTCACCTGAAATATCCCATATATATGTATATAAAAAATCACAAGTTATTGTTATGTAAGTTATAGCTAAAGAGGAAACCGATTTAACAATAAATTTATAACGATAAAATATTTATTGCATGAACTTTTTCATAATTCAGAGGTATGTGATAATAATTAAGTAGCACTTGTTCATATCACTGCAAACCATATATATCAAATTGAAAAGGACAGTTCAGATAATTTTAACTCAGGCGTCGCCCATTTCAATACGCTAGTGTACTGTGTAGGTATGTATGTGCAGGGGACCCAAGGTACGCAAACCCTATTCCACAGTTTTCGCCAACGTCTATCAACCATTGAGTGCACGAGGGCGTGCTTGATCCCGGCCTCACGTGATTTTGATATCGTGAGTCGCCTTCGAGTAGCGCGAGCCCGTAACTCGTTAAACATCGTTAGGTCTTTCTCTTTTCCGCCTTTTGCTGTAAGTACCGTACCTATTAAAGACAATATCAATATAAATAATGTTTTCTGTACAAATGTTTCATTAAACTATTATTTTTATAAACAGTGTTCAGTTGCTAAATATAATTTATTATAATTTACAACCCAAGTACACTGAGTGTGCGTAGTAATTTACTTATTCGCTTAAAGGGTATTAAATTATATGATTTAAGGTTATAGTGTTATGTGATTTGGGGTTATGGATCTTGGTGTTATGAGATTACGGAGCATGAGTTTATAAGGTTTTATTAAGGTTATGGAGTCTCGTTTTATGAGATTTGGAGTTTAAGGATCCTGGGGTTATATTTAGTTATGGCTTCTGATATTATAAAGTTTAAATTTATGTGTTTAAGGTTATGGAGTTTCTGGTTATGTTATTTGGAATTAAAGGTTATGTGGTTAAAGGGCTATCGCGTTATGTGGTTTATGACATACTTCGTTATGGGTTTTGACTTTACAGAGTTCTGGGCATATAGGATTGTGGGAAGTAAGGTTGGTGAGTATTATAATCATGAAATTCGAAATTCTGTGGTGTGGTATTGGATTATGTGGAATTGGATTACGTTCAGTCATTATGAATGTAGGTGTACATCGATTTTTATGATGATTGAAGAGAACTTTTAAATTTTGAGAATATACTTTGAAAAAAGTTTAAATTATTTAATTTTTGAAAAAATTGTTTTCGAACATTATGCTGCGATTTTTTCAGGGAGAAAAGGTGATATTGATGTCCTATCAATAATTTTTCGTTACAAGAAATATAATATTGGTATTATAGAACCCCAAAAACAAAAGTAACAGTAGAATCTTGCGATTGAAACCGAAAAAAGACTGTTTTTTCTCATATTGTCCTACTTCTAGTCATTTTTTCAAGGTTATAAAATCAAGCTAGAGTCTCGCGAATAATTTTTTTGTGTTCTATACGTATTCACCTTTCAAATGCCACCTGAATGATTTTTTAGGACTTTTTGTTTAGAGGTTATTTGATTTCCGAACGAATTTCTATACTTTCGCACACTGTGCGGCGTTGAGGCAATCATGTTTCGGAGCGACGGACGCTCACGGTACAGTACAAGGCAGCTTCTTCTTTACAGTTCACTGGAACTCGAAGTATGTTCGCCCGATACAATAAAACGCATGAAAAATAACAAAATAATAAGCAAAAATACAAAAATACGAGTGACCCGGGACGCTGAGGTGAAGGACACTCCTCCTGGCTACCAAAAGAGGTAATTTCATAGTAGAAATCCGCTCTCTGGAACGCGAAAATAACGTGGTAAAAATCCATCATGTAACATATGTTACATAGTTTTGCTTCCTCATAGAGGTAGCTTTGCAATGGTGAACAAAAAATGTTTTAAGGCGATAAATGTCGATATTAGTCGATTTTACGAAATGTTTGTTTCGTGTTCTGTGTGTGTGTGCATGCGCGAGTGTGTGTGTGTGTGCGTGTGTGTATATTTGTTTGTGTGTGTTTGTATGTGTATATGTGTGTGTGTGTGTGTGGGTGTGGGCGTGGGCATGCGTGCGTGCTTGAGTGCGTGCGTGTGTGTGTATGTGTGTGTGTGCTTGCGTTTGTGCGTGAGTGCGTGCGTGAGTGCTTGAGTGCGTGCGTGCGTGCGTATGCGTGTGTGAACCTTATTCATTTATTTTTTTAGAAAGTGGTTTAATCTGCAATCAATAATCCTGGAAGTAACAGCTGAAATGCACCAATATATAAAGGACAATAAGAACAGAATTTTTGTAGGCTATCAAAACTATACAGTGTTTGATATAATAAACATTGCTCCCTGTCGAAAATGTGGGAGACACGATCATAGTACATTAAAGTGCAGAAATGAGTCTGCGTATTTAAAATGCGCAGGAATTCATAAGACAATAAATTGTAGTGGTCAAATAGAAAATAAATGCATAAACTGCTGCTATACGACTACAAAATATGGCACGCATGATGATACCAAACACCTTGCCAAGGATAGCCACGTTTGCAAAATTTTGTAAGGTAAGATTCAGAAGTTAGTCGACGCTACTGACTACATCATCAAACCCACTATACAAAGACACGTTGCTAAAGTAGAATATCAGCCTAATGTAAAGGGGACCTTTAACTTAACACCGTCAAAGCTAAGGTCAATCAGCGAGAACATTGTAGCTAAGCAGACTGGAGAAATGATGAGTTTGTCACTTGGAGCCAGCTCATCCTTACTACTTACACCAAGGAAACAACTAGCCGCATAATGGGGCAACACATCGATATCATTGAAGATTTGCAAAAAGAAGTAATACAAGAAGAAACGGCATTTCTTGATCTCAAAACTCTTAATAAGAATATAAATAAAAATGATAGTTTGATACTGCATGTCAATATTAGAAGTCTAAATGCCAATTATACAAAACTGAATATTCTTATTAAGAGATTGAAGATCAAACCATATACAATTGTATGGACAGAAACATGGACTTTACCCAATTTTCAATTTTTTGCAATACAGGGATATAAATTGTATTATACTAACAGTAATTTAAACCAAAATGATGGTGTCGTTGTGTACATAAAAGATTGTGTATCAGAAATTACTGAAATAATTGAAATTGGTAGACTCAAAATACTAAACTCACGAATAAATAACAATACTGATCTTGAAATTTCTGCATTATACCGATGCCATGATTTACCGTGCCTTGTATTTATTTCTAACGCAAAATCATATATTCTATCGGCTTCTATATCAATAGTAAAAGAAATTAAAAAAACTTAAAAAAAATTTTAAAAATTATGAAAGAAGATGAATATAGCGCAGAATTATTAAACAGTATGCTTCAAAAAGGGATTTTTCCCTGGTTTTATAAATACAACTAGACTAAACAATAGTGGTAGATGCGGCACATGCATTGACAACATATATATATAAAAGCCAAATCTATAAACACTAAAACTTTTAAACTCTTGATTCCCTTTACTGATCATTACCCACTTTTTTTGAAACTAAATAAGTCACCGATATTAAAAAAACCCGCTGCACTCATTGGCACGTAACTTCCTTCAAATTAATATACCGTACCTATATGTATAGTATATTTTTAAATATAAAATATATTTATTCATTATACTTTTTTTTCAATGATTTATTAATTCATTAATATTGAATAAATTGAATATTTTTTTCTTATTAATGAAATTATTTGTTATTTGACGCTTATTTTATTTAAAAAAAAATATTTTAAAATATAAAATTAAAAAATTGCTATCTACCCTGAGATCAACTTACTCACATTTTCAAAATCATATATAACAACTACATTTTCTACATTATAAATATATTATTATAAAAAATTGTGTATCTTTATTATAAATAATTGTGTATACAGGGTGATTCTGAAACAATACAACATTTATATACCAACGTGATCAGCGTGAAAAACTGAGTCAAGATCACTTGGTCCCGAAAATTTTCCGGCAAGTTTTCCACACCTCTCTTAAGCACAGTGGATTTTCCCGCATAGCGTCGGCCCTGGCAGAGCGACGGCTCGAGCCGAGCGGCGGCCGCCGCGGCAAAGAGTGGGGGCAACCGTTGCTACGGAGTACGTCTACGGAAGCGGGAGGTAAGGGGGAAGCGGAGCAATCGAGGAGCGCAACGATTTAGTCCGCAGTAAAAATCGCTGTGAAATCGACTTGTCACAGAAATGACTGCATATTGGTTATAAGGTAAATCGAGGTCGCAAAAACCGATTTTGAAATTTGCAGATTCCTAGGTCCAAGGATTCTATCAGAAAACAGCGTTTGAAAGTTTTATTTACTTATATCTCGAGAACCGCTTAGTCTACAACAAAATGGCTTACACCAAACGAAAGAGCGCAAAATTTTGAATCAGAAACGATTTTTTACTCGATTCCGATGAGTGCAAAGTTCCGAGATAATTAATCGAAAAGAAATGAACATGCCCCCGACTTTCCTCCTGCGCTGCGGTATGCTTCCCGTGTCTCTCACTCCCACAGCGTTTATTTCTTTTCGCTTAATTATCTCGGAACTTTGCACTCGACGGAATCGAGTTCAAAATCGTTTTCGATGCAAAATTTTAAGCTCTTTTGTTTGATGCAAGCCATTTTATTGTTGACTATAGTCAAATAAAACTTACGAACGTTGGCTTCGTATAGAAGCTCTGGGAAACTGAGAGAGCTGCAAATTTCAAAATCTGTTTTTGTCGACTACGATTTACCTTATAAACAGAATTCAGCCATTTCTGTGACAAGTCGATTTCAGTACTGGACTCATTTTCGAGACAGCTGGTGAGGAAAGCTTTCGTTTGATCGGACAAAAGCTAGTGAAACTATGAACGCATCATAGTTGATATCTCTTGTTGATAAATACAGAGCGAGTCATGTATTTCCTTTCTTTAAAAACATGGGCCCGATGTTGTGCAACATTTGAAAATTGATTTAGATTGTTCATAAAGAATAGGCGTGACGATTGCTATACCCGTTACATTTTAATTTTTATATTGAATTTCTATACTTTAGGTATTTTAAACTAAATAAATAAATTAACATAAAATATGAAAATAATTTTTCGTTTAAAAAAATTATCTGATTATCCTATCATTTTACGTATTCAGAATTAAAGCATAATAAAATACTTTTATTTTATACTTTGATTTTGACATTAGTCTTTACAAAAATCGAGAAATCGACGGCACTGCTATTTTAGAGCGTTACATGAAAAGTTCTTTAGTTTAAATCATGTTAACCATGGAATTTCTTGATGAAACCCCGGGAAGCGTTCGTTTCGTTTCGTCACCAGTTAAACTTTTATTTTCAGACTCGTAAACAGCTGGACAACCATGCAGCGACAAGCTCATTCGAAAAATTACGGACGATGCCGCCTTGCAGTATTACGACAAAAGTTCTTGCGCTAAAATGAATTTCTCATCCTCGCAAGCGCGTTATCCTTCTAATCATCAATGGACCATTCAATAGAAAAACGATAAAACAGTTACACGACCGTTGTCAAAATTTATGCAAAGGATTTTCTGGCTTAAAATATTATTTTAAACCCACGATGAGCTCAGGTGGCTGGTAACACATTACCCTTCTAAACACAAGCGTTTTTCTATTAGAAATCAAGAAATCGCGTACACAGGCACCTCGTATCCTTACGTAAAGTGTTCTCATGCTTAAATAAATCTATCGGCTTCGCTAAAACATCTAGAGCAGCACAACTCTCTACCCTATGATGCCCAAGAGTATTTGTTATATGTTGAAAAAATTGCAAAATTAGAGATGCTGCCGCTTCGCAGCCTTACATTAAAAGTCCTCGCGCTTTGAACATTAAAAGTTCATACAAAAAAGCAGATCTATCTACCTATAATCTTCAATAAACTGTAACGTAAATAGATAATCAGAATCTGAATTGAAAGGAAAACTTCTATTAATGGTAACAAAAATCGTATTTCTAGTTAACGAGGTTCATGCGCGACTCCCAAATTAAAGCAGTGTTAAATCAAGAGGTTGTCTAGAATATGTAAAAGCAATAGCTGTAATGTAATTAAGCCATTTCAAATAATATAAATAGGTAATCTGTTATAAAAAAGTCTGTTTAACATAACTAAACAAACATTGTGAAAAGGTTGGAAAAGCGGTGAGTCTAAGGGTTTTGGCGACCGAGGAACACAATGGTGCAGTCAAAATTGACGTAGCACAAAAACAAAAAGGATAGCAAACTTATTTTTTCGAAAAATATTTAAGGTTTGGTTTTTATGTACATTTATCGAAGTTCATTCAGTTTAGAGACCATACCGTCTTTGACCGACCTCGATATCGATATATTAAGTTAAAAAATTGACAATATATTGCTAGTATATTGGAAATATATTGGGTAGCATATGGGAACTATATTGCCAAACCTATTGGCGATATGTGTGAGATACCTGTTTGGCACAATAATTGCAATATATTGGACATAGGTTTTGCAATATAGTGCCAATATACTTCCCATATCTATTGCCAATACATTACCAATGTAGATCCAATAGTTTTGATTTCTACGCAGGTATGGCTGAAATTATAAAGGATTCCGTACGGAAAGCGTTGGATTCGAATTTTTCGCACAACATTGACTGAAATTCACCTAAATTTAATACTAAGTTTCCCGTAAGTAGAGCGTATTTATCACTCTTTTCCCAAACTTAGGTGAAACTTAACATTAACTTTGTATGAAGTTTTACGTAACTTAAACATAAGATTTCCATTTGGTTTCCCAAACTTTCAAAGATATGAACTGAGGCAAAGTGAGTATAAACATATGAAGTATTTCATAAGGCGAGTGTCAGATTCGTATTTTTACACGAACATGGGCGGCAACTAATCTGAAGTTCATACTAAGTTTTCCATCGATGGTTGTGACAAGCTTTCTCTAAAGTATGGCTGAAAGTATGGCGTAAAGTATAGCTGAAAGTATGGCTTGAAGTATGGATGAAAGTATGGCTTAAAGTATGGTTGAAAATATAGCTTAAAGTACTGCTTAACGTATGGCTGAAAGTATGGCTTACAGTATGAATGAAAGTATGGCTTAAAGTATGGCTTAAAGTATGGCTGAAAGTATGGCTTAAAGTATGGCTTAAAGTATGGCTGAAAGTTAACGTTTAGATTCCGAAAGGAGATCGTAGTATTCGAATTATTTCCACAACCTTGGCTGTAATTCACCTAAATTTTGTATTACGTTTCTCGTGAGTAGAACGTATTCATCATTATTTTCCCAAACTTTATCGAAACTTAACATTAACCTTGTATGATGTTTTAAGTAATTTAATCTTAAGATTTCAATTCGGTTTTACAAACTTTAAAAGAGATGAACGGAGCCAAATGAATATAAACATATGAAGTATTTCCTAAGGCGAGTGTAAGATTCCTATTTTTACACGAACATTGACGGAAACTAATCTGAAGTTCATATTAAGTTTCCTGTCGATGGTTGTGACAAGCTTTTTCTAAAGTATGGCTGAAGGTATGGCATAAAGTATGGCTGAAAGTATGGCTGAAAGTATGGCTTGAAATATAACTGAAAGTATGTCTTAAAGTATGGCTGAAAGTTATCGTTTAGATTCCGTAAGGAATTCGTAGGATCCGAATTATTTACACAGCCTTGACTGAAATTCACCTAACTTTTGTAATTAGTTTCTCGTGAGTAGAACGTATTTATCATTATTTTCTCAAATTTACCGAAATTTAACATTCACCTTGTATGATGTTTTACGTAAATTAATCTTAAGATTTCAATTCGGTGTTACAAAGTTTAAAAGAGATGAACTGTGGCAAAATGAATATAACATATGAAGTATTTTATAAGATGAGTGTAAGATTCGTATTTTTACACGAACATGGGCGGAAACTAATCTGAAGTTCATATTAAGTTTTTCGTCGATGGTTGTCACCAGCTCTTTCTAAAGTATGGCTGAAAGTATGGCTTAAAGTATGGCTGAAAGTACGGCTTAAAGTATGGCAGAAATTATTGCTTAAAGTATGACTTAAAGTATGGCTCAAAGTATGGCTGAAAGTTAACGTTTATATTCCGTAAGGAGATCGTAGCATTCGAATTATCTCCACAACGTTGACTGAAATTCACCTAAATTTTGTATTAAGTTTCCCGTAAGTAGAAAGTATTTGAAAGTTCTTTTCCCAAACTTTACCGAAATTTAAGATTAACCTTGGATGATGTTTTATGTAATTTAATCGTACGATTTCAATTCGGTTTTCCAAACTTTAAAATAGATGAATTGAGCCAAAGTTAATATAAACATATGAAGTATTTCCTAAGGCGAGTGTAAGATTCTTATTTTACACGAACATTGACGGTAACTAATCTGAAGTTCATATTAAGTTTCCTGTCGATGGTCGTGACAAGCTCTTTCTAAAGTATGGCTGCTAGTATGACTTGAAGTATGGATGAAAGTATGGCTTAAAGTATGGCTTGAAGTATGGCTTCATGTATGGCTGAAAGTATGGCTTAAAATATGGATGAAAGTATGGCTTAAAGTATGGCTGAAAGTTAAAGTTTAGATTCCGTAAGGAGATCGTAGTATTCGAAATATTTCCACAACATTGATTGAAATTCAAATAAATTTTGTATTAGGTTTCCCGTGAGTAGAACGTATTTGATCTTCCTTTTCCCAAACTTTACAGAAAATTACCATTAACTTTGTATGACGCTTTACGTAAGTTAATCATTTTAACCTTGCAGAATATCTACAAAAATAATGGCAACCCCCAGAGCACCGCGGAAGACCGCCAAAGTACCCCTAAAGCACGAAAAAATCACAAAAAATCTAATTCTGCCGTTTTTGAGATCCCGGATAATTTTATTCCAGGAATACAATTTTCAGCATGCAAGATAGCTACAAAAAAATTGGCAACCTGCAAAGTACCGCGGAAGACGCCCAAACTATCCTGTAAGCACGAAAAAATCGCAAAAAATTCTTTGGGGGTGTACTGCGATACTTCGAGGATTGCCAATTTTTTTTAGCTATCTTGCATGCTCAAAATTATATTCCGATACTAAAATTATCGGTAATCTCAAAAACGGCGGAATTAGATTTATTTTTGCGGTTTTTTGTGCTTTAGAGGTAGTTCGGGAGTCTTCCACGGTGCTGTGTGGGTAGACAATTTTTTTGTAGCTAGCTTGCATCCGCAGAATTGTATTACAGGCATAAGTTATCGGGGATCTCAAAAGCGTCGGAATTAGATTTTTTAGCGATTTTTCGGACTAAAGTGGCAGTTGGTGGTCTTCCGCGGTGCTTTGAGGGTTGCCTAATTTTTTGTAGATATTCTGCATTGTCAAAATTGAATTCCGATCATAAAATTATCGGACATCTCAAAAACGGCGGAATTAGATTTTTATTGTTCGCGTAAAAATACGGATCTTACACTCGGTTTAGGAAATACTCCATATTTTTATATTCACTATGCCGCAGTTCATCACTTGTAAAGTTTGGAAAACCAAATTGAAATCTCACGATTAACTTACGTAAAACTTCATACAAAGTTAATGTTAAGTTTCACCAAAGTTTGGGAAAAGAATGATAAATACGATCTACTTACTCGAAACTTAATACAAAGTTTAGGTGAATTTCAGTCAAGGTTGTGGAAAAAATTCGAATCCTACGTTCTCCTTACGGAATCAAAACGATAACGTTCAGCCATACTTTAAGCCATACTTTCATCCATACTTTGAGCCATACTTTAACCATCCTTTAAGCGATACTTTCATATATACGTCAAGCCATAGTTTGAGCCATACTTTAAGCCATACTTTCAGCCTTACTTTAGAAAAAGATTGTCACAACCATCGACAAAAAACTTAATATGAACTTCAGATTAGTTTCCGGCAATGTTCATGTAAAAATAGGAATCTTACACTCGCCTTAGAAAATACTTCATACGTTTATATTAACTTTGGTACAGTTCATCTCTTTTAAAGATTGGAAAACCGAATTGAAATCTTAAGATTAATTTACGTAAAACACCATACAAGGTTAATATTAAGTTTCGGTAAAGTTTGGAAAATAATGATAAATACGTTCTACTCAAGAGAAACTTAATACAAAATGTAAGTGAATTTCAGTCAAGGTTGTGGTAATAATTCGAATACTACGATCTCCTTACGGAATCTAAACGATAACTTTCAGCCATACGTTCAGCCATACTTTCAGCTATACTTTAAGCCATACATTCAGCCATACTTTCAGCCATACTTTAAGCCATACTTTAAGCCATACTTTCAACCATACTTTAAGCCATAATTTAAGCCATACTTTAACCCATACTTTAAGCCATACTTTCATCCATACGTCAAGCCATACTTTCAGCCATACATTCAGCTATACTTTAAGCCATACTTTCAACCATACTTTCAGCCATACTTTAAGCCATACCTTCAGCCATACTTTAGAAAAAGCTTATCACAACCATCGACAGGAAACTTAATATGATCTTCAGATTAGTTTCCGTCAATGCTCGTGTAAAAATAGGAATCTTACACTCGTCTTAGGAAAACACTTCATATGTTTATATTCATTTTGCCTCAGTTCATCTCTTTTAAAATTTGTAACACCGAATTGAAATCTTACGATTAATTTACGTAAAACATCATACATGGTTAATGTTAAATTTCGGTAAAGTTTGAGAAAATAATGATAAATACGTTCTACTCACGAGAAACTAATTACAATATTTAGGTGGCTGTGGAAATAATTCGGATCCTACGATCTCCGTACGGAATCTAAACGATAACTTTCAGCCATACTTTCAGCCATACTTTCATCCATACTTTATGCCATACTTTAAGCCATACTTTAAGCCATACTTTAAGCCATACTTTCCGCCATACTTTAAGCCATACTTTCATCCATACTTTATGCCATACTTTAAGCCATACTTTCAACCATACTTTAAGCCATACTTTAAGCCATACATTCAGCCATACTTTAAGCCATACTTTCAACCATACTTTCAGCCATACTTTCAGCCATACTTTAAGCAATACTTTCAGCCATACTTTCAGCCATACTTTAAGCCATACCTTCAGCCATACTTTAGAAAAAGCTTATCACAACCATCGGCAGGAAACTTAATATGATCTTCAGATTAGTTTCCGTCAATGCTCGTGTAAAAATAGGAATCTTAGACTGGCCTTAGGAAATACTTCATATGTTTATATTCATTTTGCCTAAGTTCATCTCTTTTAAAATTTGTAAAACCGAATTAAACCTTAAGAGCAATTTACGTAAAACATCATACAAGGTTAATGTTAAACTTCGGTAAAGTTTGAGAAAATAATGATAAATACATTCTAGTCATGAGAAACTAATTACAAAATTTAGGTGAATTTCAGTCAAGGCTGTGAAAATAATTCGGATCCTACGATCTCCTTACGGAAACTAAACGATAACTTTCAGCCATAGTTTCAGCAATACTTTCGTCCATACTTTAAGCCATACTTTCGGCCATACTTTAAGTCATACTTTAAGCCATACTCTCACCCATACTTTAAGCCATACTTTCATCCATACTTTAAGCTATACTTTAAGCCATACTTTAAGCCATACTTTCATCCATACTTCAAGCCATTTTTTCAGCCGTACTTTCAGCCATACTTTAAACCATACTTTAAACCATACTTTAAGCCATACATTAAGCCATACTTTCATCCATACTTCAAGCCATACTTTCATCCATACATTCAGCCATACTTTAAGACATACTTTCAACCATACTTTCAGCCATACTTTCAGCCATACATTCATCCATACTGTAAGCCATACTTTCAGCCATACTTTAAGCCATGCTTTCGCCATACTTCAAGCCATACTTTAAGCCATACTTAAAGATGATTGTCACAATCATCGACAGAAAATTTAATATGAACTTTAGATTAGTTTCTGTCAATGTTCATGTAAAAATAGGTATCTTAAACTCGCCTTAGGAAATACTTCATATTTTTATCTAAACTTTGGCTCAGTTCATTTCTTTTAATGTACGGAAAACCGAATTGAAATCTTACGATTAAATTAGGTAAAACATCATACAAAGTTAATGTTATGTTTCGGTAAAGTTTGGTAAAATAATGATAAATACGTTCTACTCAAGGGAAAATTAATTAAAAAAATTTAGGTAAATTTGAGTCAAGGTTGTGGAAATAATTCGAATCCTACGATCTCCTTACGGAATCTAAACGTTAATTTTCAGCCATACTTTAAGTCATACTTTAAGCCATACTTTCAGCCATACCTTAAGCCATACCTTCAGCCATACTCTAGAAAAAGCTTATCACATCCATCGACAGGAAACTTAATATGATATTCAGATTAGTTTCCGTCAATGCTTGTGTAAAAATAGGAATCTTACACTCGCCTTAGGAAATACTTCATATGTTTATATTCATTTTGCCTCAGTTCATCTCATTTAAAATTTGTAAAACCGAATTGAAACCTTAAGAGTAATTTACGTAAAACATCATACATGGTTAATGTTAAATTTCGGTAAAGTTTGAGAAAATAATGATAAATACGTTCTACCCACGAGCAACTAATTACAAAATTTAGGTGACTGTGGAAATAATTCGGATCCTACGATCCCTTTACGGAATAAACTTAAATAAATAACATTCAGCCATACTTTCAGCCATACTTTCATCCATACTTTAAGCCATACTTTAAGCCATACTTTAAGCCATACATTAAGCCATACTTTCACCCATACTTTAAGCCATACTTTCATCCATACTTTAAGCCATACTTTAAGCCATACTTTAAGCCATACTTTCATCCATACTTTAAGCCATACTTTAAGCCATACTTAAGCCATACTTCCAGCCATACTTTAAGCCATACTTTCATCCATTCTTTAAGCCATACTTTAAGCAATACTTTCATCCATACTTCATGTCATACTTTGAGCCATACTTTCAGCCATACATTCAGCTATACTTTAAGCCATACTTTCAACCATACTTTCAGCCATACTTTAAGCCATACCTTCAGCCATACTTTAGAAAAAGCTTATCACAACCATCGACAGGAAACTTAATATGATCTTCAGATTAGTTTCCGTCAATGCTCGTGTAAAAATAGGAATCTTACACTCGTCTTAGGAAAACACTTCATATGTTTATATTCATTTTGCCTCAGTTCATCTCTTTTAAAATTTGTAACACCGAATTGAAATCTTACGATTAATTTACGTAAAACATCATACATGGTTAATGTTAAATTTCGGTAAAGTTTGAGAAAATAATGATAAATACGTTCTACTCACTAGAAACTAATTACAATATTTAGGTGGCTGTGGAAATAATTCGGATCCTACGATCTCCGTACGGAATCTAAACGATAACTTTCAGCCATACTTTCAGCCATACTTTCATCCATACTTTATGCCATACTTTAAGCCATACTTTAAGCCATACTTTAAGCCATACTTTCCGCCATACTTTAAGCCATACTTTCATCCATACCTTATGCCATACTTTAAGCCATACTTTCAACCATACTTTAAGCCATACTTTAAGCCATACATTCAGCCATACTTTAAGCCATACTTTCAACCATACTTTCAGCCATACTTTCAGCCATACTTTAAGCAATACTTTCAGCCATACTTTCAGCCATACTTTAAGCCATACCTTCAGCCATACTTTAGAAAAAGCTTATCACAACCATCGGCAGGAAACTTAATATGATCTTCAGATTAGTTTCCGTCAATTTTCGTGTAAAAATAGGAATCTTACACTGGCCTTAGGAAATACTTCATATGTTTATATTCATTTTGCCTAAGTTCATCTCTTTTAAAATTTGTAAAACCGAATTAAACCTTAAGAGCAATTTACGTAAAACATCATACAAGGTTAATGTTAAACTTCGGTAAAGTTTGAGAAAATAATGATAAATACATTCTACTCATGAGAAACTAATTACAAAATTTAGGTTAATTTCAGTCAAGGCTGTGAAAATAATTCGGATCCTACGATCTCCTTACGGAAACTAAACGATAACTTTCAGCCATAGTTTCAGCAATACTTTCATCCATACTTTAAGCCATACTTTCGGCCATACTTTAAGTCATACTTTAAGCCATACTCTCACCCATACTTTAAGCCATACTTTCATCCATACTTTAAGCCATACTTTAAGCCATACTTTAAGCCATACTTTCATCCATACTTCAAGCCATTTTTTCAGCCGTACTTTCAGCCATACTTTAAATCATACTTTAAACCATACTTTAAGCCATACATTAAGCCATACTTTCATCCATACTTCAAGCCATACTTTCATCCATACATTCAGCCATACTTTAAGACATACTTTCAACCATACTTTCAGCCATACTTTCAGCCATACATTCATCCATACTGTAAGCCATACTTTCAGCCATACTTTAAGCCATGCTTTCGCCATACTTCAAGCCATACTTTAAGCCATACTTAAAAATGATTGTCACAATCATCGACAGAAAATTTAATATGAACTTTAGATTAGTTTCTGTCAATGTTCATGTAAAAATAGGTATCTTAAACTCGCCTTAGGAAATACTTCATATTTTTATCTAAACTTTGGCTCAGTTCATTTCTTTTAATGTTCGGAAAACCGAATTGAAATCTTACGATTAAATTAGGTAAAACATCATACAAAGTTAATGTTATGTTTCGGTAAAGTTTGGTAAAATAATGATAAATACGTTCTACTCAAGGGAAAATTAATTAAAAAAATTTAGGTAAATTTGAGTCAAGGTTGTGGAAATAATTCGAATCCTACGATCTCTTTACGGAATCTAAACGTTAATTTTCAGCCATACTTTAAGTCATACTTTAAGCCATACTTTCAGCCATACCTTAAGCCATACCTTTAGCCATACTCTAGAAAAAGCTTATCACATCCATCGACAGGAAATTTAATATGATCTTCAGATTAGTTTCCGTCAATGCTCGTGTAAAAATAGGAATCTTACACTCGCCTTAGGAAATACTTCATATGTTTATATTCATTTTGCCTCAGTTCATCTCATTTAAAATTTGTAAAACCGAATTGAAACCTTAAGAGTAATTTACGTAAAACATCATACATGGTTAATGTTAAATTTCGGTAAAGTTTGAGAAAATAATGATAAATACGTTCTACTCACGAGCTACTAATTACAAAATTTAGGTGACTGTGGAAATAATTCGGATCCTACGATCCCTTTACGGAATAAACTTAAATAAATAACATTCAGCCATACTTTCAGCCATACTTTCATCCATACTTTAAGCCATACTTTAAGCCATACTTTAAGCCATACATTAAGCCATACTTTCACCCATACTTTAAGCCATACTTTCATCCATACTTTAATCCATACTTTAAGCCATACTTTCATCCATACTTTAAGCCGTACTTTAAGCCATACTTAAGCCATACTTTCAGCCATACTTTAAGCCATACTTTCATCCATACTTTAAGCCATACTTTAAGCAATACTTTCATCCATACTTCATGAAATACTTTCAGCCATACTTTCAGCCATACTTTCAGCCATACTTTAAGCCATACCTTCAGCCATACTTTAGAAAAAGCTTGTCACAACCATCGACAGAAAACTTAACATGAACTTTAGATTGGTTTCTGTCAATGTTCGTGTAAAAATAGGAATCTTACACTGGCCTTAGGAAATACTTCATATGATTATATTCATTTTGCCTAAGTTCATCTCTTTTAAAATTTGTAAAACCGAATTAAACCTTAAGAGCAATTTACGTAAAACATCATACAAGGTTAATGTTAAATTTCGGTAAAGTTTGAGAAAATATTGGTAAATACATTCTACTCACGAGAAACTAGTTGCAAAATTTAGGTGAATTTCAGTCAAGGCTGTGAAAATAATTCGGATCCTACGATCTCTTTACGGAATCTAAACGATAACTTTCAGACATAGTTTCAGCCATACTTTCATCCATACTTTAAGCCATACTTTCGGCCATACTTTAAGCCATACTTTAAGACATACTCTCAGCCATACTTTAAGTCATACTTTCAACCATACTTTAAGCCATACTTTAAGCCATACTTTAAGCCATACTTTCATCCATACTTCAAGCCATACTTTCAGCCGTACTTTCAGCCATACTTTAAACCATACTTTAAACTATACTTTAAGCCATACTTTAAGCCATACTTTCATCCATACATTCAACCATACTTTAAGCCATACTTTCAACCATACTTTCAGCCATACTTTCAACCATACTTTCAGCCACACTTTAAGCCATCTTTTCAGCCTTACTTTAGAAAAAGCTTATCACAACCATCGACAGGAAACTTAATATGATCTTCAGATTGGTTTCCGTCAATGCTCGTGTAAAAATAGGATTCTTACATTCGTCTTAGGAAATACTTCATATGTTTATATTCATTTTGCCTAAGTTCATCTCTTTTAAAATTTGTAAAACCGAATTGAAACCTTAAGAGCAATTTACGTAAAACATCATACAAGATTAATGTTAAATTTCGGTAAAGTTTGAGAAAATAATGATAAATACATTCTACTCAAGAGAAACTAATTACAAAATTTAGGTGAATTTCAGTCAAGGCTGTGAAAATAATTCGGATCCTACGATCTCCTTACGGAATCTAAACGATAACTTTCAGCCATAGTTTCAGCCATACTTTCATCCAGACTTTAAGCCATACTTTCGGCCATACTTTAAGCCATACTTTAAGCCATACTCTCAGCCATACTTTAAGCCATACTTTCAACCATACTTTAAGCCATACTTCAAGCCATACTTTAAGCCATACATTCATCCACACTTCAAGCCATACTTTCAGCCGTACTTTCAGCCATACTTTAAACCATACTTTAAACCATACTTTAAGCCATACTTTAAGCCATACTTTATCCATACTTCAAGCCATACTTTCATCCATACATTCAGCCATACTTTAAGCCATACTTTCAACCATACGTTCAGCCATACTTTAAGCCATACTTTCATCTGTAAGCCATACTTTCAGCCATACTTTAAGCCATGCTTTCAGCCATACTTTAAGCCATACTTTAAGCCATACTTTTAGCCATACTTTCATCGATACTTCAAGCCATACTTTAAGCCATACTTTAGAAATGATTGTCACAATCATCGACAGAAAATTTAATATGAACATTAGATTAGTTTCTGTCAATGTTCGTGTAAAAATAGGTATCTTAAACTCGCCTTAGGAAATACTTCATATATTTATGTAAACTTTGGCTCAGTTCATTTCTTTTAATGTTCGGAAAACCTAATTGAAATCTTATGAATAAATTACGTAAAACATCATACAAAGTTAATGTTATGTTTCGATAAAGTTTGGTAAAATAATGATAAATACGTTCTACTCAAGGGAAAATTAATTAAAAAAATTTTGGTAAATTTCAGTCAAGGTTGTGGAAATAATTCCAATCCTACGATCTCCTTACGGAATCTAAACGTTAACTTTCAGCCATACTTTAAGCCATACTTTAAGCCATACTTTAAGCCATACTTTCAGCCATACTCTAGAAAATGATTGTCAGAACCATCGACAGAAAATTTAATATGAACTTTAGATTAGTTTCTGTCAATGTTCGTGTAAAAATGGGAATCTTACACTCGCCTTAGGAAATACTTCATATATTTATATAAACTTTGGCTCAGTTCATCTCTTTTAATGTTCGGAAAACCGAATTCAAAACTTACGATTAAATTACGTGAAACATCATACAAGGTTAATGTTAAGTTTGGGTAATGTTTGAGACAAGAACTATCAAATACGTTCTACTCACGGGAGACTTAATACAAAAAATTTAGGTGAATTTCAGTCAAGGTTGTGGAAATAATTCGAATCCTACGATCGTCTTACGAAATCTAAACGTTAACTTTCAGCCATACTTTAAGCCACACTTTATTTCAGCCATACTCTAAGCCATAATTTCATCCATACTGTTAGCCATACTTTCAGCCATACTTTAAGCCATACTTTCAGCCATACTTTAAGCCATACTTTCAGCCATACTTTAAGCCATACCTTCAGCCATACTTTAGAAAAAGCTTGTCACAACCATCGACAGAAAACTTAACATGAACTTCAGATTGGTTTCTGTCAATGTTCGTGTAAAAATAGGAATCTTACACTGGCCTTAGGAAATACTTCATATGATTATATTCATTTTGCCTAAGTTCATCTCTTTTAAAATTTGTAAAACCGAATTAAACCTTAAGAGCAATTTACGTAAAACATCATACAAGGTTAATGTTAAACTTCGGTAAAGTTTGAGAAAATAATGATAAATACATTCTACTCATGAGAAACTAATTACAAAATTTAGGTGAATTTCAGTCAAGGCTGTGAAAATAATTCGGATCCTACGATCTCCTTACGGAAACTAAACGATAACTTTCAGCCATAGTTTCAGCAATACTTTCATCCATACTTTAAGCCATACTTTCGGCCATACTTTAAGTCATACTTTAAGCCATACTCTCACCCATACTTTAAGCCATACTTTCATCCATACTTTAAGCCATACTTTAAGCCATACTTTAAGCCATACTTTCATCCATACTTCAAGCCATTTTTTCAGCCGTACTTTCAGCCATACTTTAAACCATACTTTAAACCATACTTTAAGCCATACATTAAGCCATACTTTCATCCATACTTCAAGCCATACTTTCATCCATACATTCAGCCATACTTTAAGACATACTTTCAACCATACTTTCAGCCATACTTTCAGCCATACATTCATCCATACTGTAAGCCATACTTTCAGCCATACTTTAAGCCATGCTTTCGCCATACTTCAAGCCATACTTTAAGCCATACTTAAAAATGATTGTCACAATCATCGACAGAAAATTTAATATGAACTTTAGATTAGTTTCTGTCAATGTTCATGTAAAAATAGGTATCTTAAACTCGCCTTAGGAAATACTTCATATTTTTATCTAAACTTTGGCTCAGTTCATTTCTTTTAATGTTCGGAAAACCGAATTGAAATCTTACGATTAAATTAGGTAAAACATCATACAAAGTTAATGTTATGTTTCGGTAAAGTTTGGTAAAATAATGATAAATACGTTCTACTCAAGGGAAAATTAATTAAAAAATTTAGGTAAATTTGAGTCAAGGTTGTGGAAATAATTCGAATCCTACGATCTCTTTACGGAATCTAAACGTTAATTTTCAGCCATACTTTAAGTCATACTTTAAGCCATACTTTCAGCCATACCTTAAGCCATACCTTTAGCCATACTCTAGAAAAAGCTTATCACATCCATCGACAGGAAATTTAATATGATCTTCAGATTAGTTTCCGTCAATGCTCGTGTAAAAATAGGAATCTTACACTCGCCTTAGGAAATACTTCATATGTTTATATTCATTTTGCCTCAGTTCATCTCATTTAAAATTTGTAAAACCGAATTGAAACCTTAAGAGTAATTTACGTAAAACATCATACATGGTTAATGTTAAATTTCGGTAAAGTTTGAGAAAATAATGATAAATACGTTCTACTCACGAGCTACTAATTACAAAATTTAGGTGACTGTGGAAATAATTCGGATCCTATGATCCCTTTACGGAATAAACTTAAATAAATAACATTCAGCCATACTTTCAGCCATACTTTCATCCATACTTTAAGCCATACTTTAAGCCATACTTTAAGCCATACATTAAGCCATACTTTCACCCATACTTTAAGCCATACTTTCATCCATACTTTAATCCATACTTTAAGCCATACTTTCATCCATACTTTAAGCCATACTTTAAGCCATACTTAAGCCATACTTTCAGCCATACTTTAAGCCATACTTTCATCCATACTTTAAGCCATACTTTAAGCAATACTTTCATCCATACTTCATGTCATACTTTCAGCCATACTTTCAGCCATACTTTCAGCCATACTTTAAGCCATACCTTCAGCCATACTTTAGAAAAAGCTTGTCACAACCATCGACAGAAAACTTAACATGAACTTTAGATTGGTTTCTGTCAATGTTCGTGTAAAAATAGGAATCTTACACTGGCCTTAGGAAATACTTCATATGATTATATTCATTTTGCCTAAGTTCATCTCTTTTAAAATTTGTAAAACCGAATTAAACCTTAAGAGCAATTTACGTAAAACATCATACAAGGTTAATGTTAAATTTCGGTAAAGTTTGAGAAAATATTGATAAATACATTCTACTCACGAGAAACTAGTTGCAAAATTTAGGTGAATTTCAGTCAAGGCTGTGAAAATAATTCGGATCCTACGATCTCTTTACGGAATCTAAACGATAACTTTCAGACATAGTTTCAGCCATACTTTCATCCATACTTTAAGCCATACTTTCGGCCATACTTTAAGCCATACTTTAAGACATACTCTCAGCCATACTTTAAGTCATACTTTCAACCATACTTTAAGCCATACTTTAAGCCATACTTTAAGCCATACTTTCATCCATACTTCAAGCCATACTTTCAGCCGTACTTACAGCCACACTTTAAACCATACTTTAAACTATACTTTAAGCCATACTTTAAGCCATACTTTCATCCATACATTCAGCCATACTTTAAGCCATACTTTCAACCATACTTTCAGCCATACTTTCAACCATACTTTCAGCCACACTTTAAGCCATCTTTTCAGCCTTACTTTAGAAAAAGCTTATCACAACCATCGACAGGAAACTTAATATGATCTTCAGATTGGTTTCCGTCAATGCTCGTGTAAAAATAGGATTCTTACATTCGTCTTAGGAAATACTTCATATGTTTATATTCATTTTGCCTAAGTTCATCTCTTTTAAAATTTGTAAAACCGAATTGAAACCTTAAGAGCAATTTACGTAAAACATCATACAAGATTAATGTTAAATTTCGGTAAAGTTTGAGAAAATAATGATAAATACATTCTACTCAAGAGAAACTAATTACAAAATTTAGGTGAATTTCAGTCAAGGCTGTGAAAATAATTCGGATCCTACGATCTCCTTACGGAATCTAAACGATAACTTTCAGCCATAGTTTCAGCCATACTTTCATCCAGACTTTAAGCCATACTTTCGGCCATACTTTAAGCCATACTTTAAGCCATACTCTCAGCCATACTTTAAGCCATACTTTCAACCATACTTTAAGCCATACTTCAAGCCATACTTTAAGCCATACTTTCATCCACACTTCAAGCCATACTTTCAGCCGTACTTTCAGCCATACTTTAAACCATACTTTAAACCATACTTTAAGCCATACTTTAAGCCAAACTTTATCCATACTTCAAGCCATACTTTCATCCATACATTCAGCCATACTTTAAGCCACACTTTCAACCATACGTTCAGCCATACTTTAAGCCATACTTTCATCTGTAAGCCATACTTTCAGCAATACTTTAAGCCATGCTTTCAGCCATACTTTAAGCCATACTTTAAGCCATACTTTTAGCCATACTTTCATCGATACTTCAAGCCATACTTTAAGCCATACTTTAGAAATGATTGTCACAATCATCGACAGAAAATTTAATATGAACATTAAATTAGTTTCTGTCAATGTTCGTGTAAAAATAGGTATCTTAAACTCGCCTTAGGAAATACTTCATATATTTATGTAAACTTTGGCTCAGTTCATTTCTTTTAATGTTCGGAAAACCTAATTGAAATCTTATGAATAAATTACGTAAAACATCATACAAAGTTAATGTTATGTTTCGATAAAGTTTGGTAAAATAATGATAAATACGTTCTACTCAAGGGAAAATTAATTAAAAAAATTTTGGTAAATTTCAGTCAAGGTTGTGGAAATAATTCCAATCCTACGATCTCCTTACGGAATCTAAACGTTAACTTTCAGCCATACTTTAAGCCATACTTTAAGCCATACTTTAAGCCATACTTTCAGCCATACTCTAGAAAATGATTGTCAGAACCATCGACAGAAAATTTAATATGAACTTTAGATTAGTTTCTGTCAATGTTCGTATAAAATTGGGAATCTTACACTCGCCTTAGGATATACTTCATATATTTATATAAACTTTGGCTCAGTTCATCTCTTTTAATGTTCGGAAAACCGAATTCAAAACTTACGATTAAATTACGTGAAACATCATACAAGGTTAATGTTAAGTTTGGGTAATGTTTGAGACAAGAACTACCAAATACGTTCTACTCACGGGAGACTTAATACAAAAAATTTAGGTGAATTTCAGTCAAGGTTGTGGAAATAATTCGAATCCTACGATCTTCTTACGAAATCTAAACGTTAACTTTCAGCCATACTTTAAGCCACACTTTATTTCAGCCATACTCTAAGCCATAATTTCATCCATACTGTTAGCCATACTTTCAGCCATACTTTAAGCCATACTTTCAGCCATACTTTAAGCCATACTTTCAGCCATACTTTAAGCCATACTTTCAGCCATACCTTAAGCCATACTTTCAGCCATACTTTAAGCCATACTTTCAGCCATACTTTAAGCTATACTTTCAGCCATACTTTAAGCCATATTTTAAGCCATACTTTAGAAAGAGCTTGTCACGACCATCGACAGGAAACTTAATATGAACTTCATATTAGTTTCCGTCAATATACGTGTAAAAATAGGAATCTTACACTCGCCTTAGGAAATACAGAATACGTTTATATTAACTTTGGCTCAGTTCAACACTTTTAAAGTTTGGAAATCCGAATCGAAATCTTACGATGAAATTACGTAAAACATCATTCAAGGTTAATGTTATGTTTCGGTAAAGTTTGAGAAAATAATGATAAATACGTTCTACTCACGGGAGACTTAATACAAAAAATTTAGGTAAAAAATCAAGGTTGTGGTAATAATTCGAATCCTACGATCTCCTTACGGAATCTAAACGTTAACTTTCAGCCATACTTTAAGTCATACTTTATGCCATACTTTCAGGCATACTGTAAGCCATACTTTAAGCCATACTTTAAGCCATACTTTAATCCATACCTCGAGCCGTACTTTCAGCCATACTTTAAGCCATACTTCCAGCCATACTTTAGAAAAAGCTTGTCACAACCATCGACAGAAAACTTAATATGGACTTCAAATTAGTTTCCGTCAATGTTCGTGTAAAAATAGGAATCTTACACTCGCCTTAGGAAATACTTCATATATTTATATAAACTTTGGCTCAGTTCATCTCTTTTAATGTTCGGCAAACCGAATTAAAATCTTACGATTAAATTACGTAAAACATCATACAAGGTTAATGTTAAGTTTCGGTAAAGTTTGGGAAAAGAACTATCAAATACGTTCTACTCACGGGAAGCTTAATACAAAAATTTTAGTTGAATTTCAGTCAAGGTTGTGGAAATAATTCGAATCCTACCATCTTCTTACGGAATCTAAACGTTAACTTTCAGCCATACTTTAAGCCACACTTTATTTCCGCCATACTCTAAGCCATAATTTCATCCATACTGTTAGCCATACTTTCAGCCATACTTTAAGCCATACTTTCAGCCATACTTTAAGCCATACTTTCAGCCATACTTTAAGCCATACTTTCAGCCATACTTTAAGCTATACTTTCAGCCATACTTTAAGCCATACTTTAAGCCATACTTTAGAAAGAGCTTGTCACGACCATCGACAGGAAACTTAATATGAACTTCATATTAGTTTCCGTCAATGTACGTGTAAAAATAGGAATCTTACACTCGCCTTAGAAAATACTGCATATGTTTATATTAACTTTGGCTCAGTTCAACACTTTTAAAGTTTGGAAAACCGAATTAAACCTTAAGAGCAATTTACGTAAAACATCATACAAGGTTAATGTTAAACTTCGGTAAAGTTTGAGAAAATAATGATAAATACATTCTACTCATGAGAAACTAATTACAAAATTTAGGTGAATTTCAGTCAAGGCTGTGAAAATAATTCGGATCCTACGATCTCCTTACGGAAACTAAACGATAACTTTCAGCCATAGTTTCAGCAATACTTTCATCCATACTTTAAGCCATACTTTCGGCCATACTTTAAGTCATACTTTAAGCCATACTCTCACCCATACTTTAAGCCATACTTTCATCCATACTTTAAGCCATACTTTAAGCCATAATTTAAGCCATACTTTCATCCATACTTCAAGCCATTTTTTCAGCCGTACTTTCAGCCATACTGTAAACCATACTTTAAACCATACTTTAAGCCATACATTAAGCCATACTTTCATCCATACTTCAAGCCATACTTTCATCCATACATTCAGCCATACTTTAAGACATACTTTCAACCATACTTTCAGCCATACTTTCAGCCATACATTCATCCATACTGTAAGCCATACTTTCAGCCATACTTTAAGCCATGCTTTCGCCATACTTCAAGCCATACTTTAAGCCATACTTAAAAATGATTGTCACAATCATCGACAGAAAATTTAATATGAACTTTAGATTAGTTTCTGTCAATGTTCATGTAAAAATAGGTATCTTAAACTCGCCTTAGGAAATACTTCATATTTTTATCTAAACTTTGGCTCAGTTCATTTCTTTTAATGTTCGGAAAACCGAATTGAAATCTTACGATTAAATTAGGTAAAACATCATACAAAGTTAATGTTATGTTTCGGTAAAGTTTGGTAAAATAATGATAAATACGTTCTACTCAAGGGAAAATTAATTAAAAAAATTTAGGTAAATTTGAGTCAAGGTTGTGGAAATAATTCGAATCCTACGATCTCTTTACGGAATCTAAACGTTAATTTTCAGCCATACTTTAAGTCATACTTTAAGCCATACTTTCAGCCATACCTTAAGCCATACCTTCAGCCATACTCTAGAAAAAGCTTATCACATCCATCGACAGGAAATTTAATATGATCTTCAGATTAGTTTCCGTCAATGCTCGTGTAAAAATAGGAATCTTACACTCGCCTTAGGAAATACTTCATATGTTTATATTCATTTTGCCTCAGTTCATCTCATTTAAAATTTGTAAAACCGAATTGTAACCTTAAGAGTAATTTACGTAAAACATCATACATGGTTAATGTTAAATTTCGGTAAAGTTTTTGTGAAAATAATGATAAATACGTTGGGAAAAGAACTATCAAATACGTTCTACTCACGGGAAGCTTAATACAAAAATTTTAGTTGAATTTCAGTCAAGGTTGTGGAAATAATTCGAATCCTACGATCTTCTTACGGAATCTAAACGTTAACTTTCAGCCATACTTTAAGCCACACTTTATTTCCGCCATACTCTAAGCCATAATTTCATCCATACTGTTAGCCATACTTTCAGCCATACTTTAAGCCATACTTTCAGCCATACTTTAAGCCATACTTTCAGCCATACTTTAAGCCATACTTTCAGCCATACTTTAAGCTATACTTTCAGCCATACTTTAAGCCATACTTTAAGCCATACTTTAGAAAGAGCTTCTCACGACCATCGACAGGAAACTTAATATGAACTTCATATTAGTTTCCGTCAATGTACGTGTAAAAATAGGAATCTTACACTCGCCTTAGAAAATACTGCATATGTTTATATTAACTTTGGCTCAGTTCAACACTTTTAAAGTTTGGAAAACCGAATCGAAATCTTACGATTAAATTACGTAAAACATCATTCAAGGTTAATGTTATGTTTCGGTAAAGTTTGAGAAAATAATGATAAATACGTTCTAGTCACGGGAAACTTAATACAAAAAATTTAGGTAAAAAATCAAGGTTGTGGTAATAATTCGAATCCTACGATCTCCTTACGGAATCTAAACGTTAACTTTCAGCCATACTTTAAGTCATACTTTAAGCCATACTTTCAGGCATAGTTTAAGCCATACTTTAAGCCATACTTTAAGCCATAGTTTAATCCATACCTCAAGCCGTACTTCCAGCCATACTTTAGAAAAAGCTTGTCACAACCATCGACAGAAAACTTAACATGAACTTTAGATTAGTTTCTGTCAATGTTCGTGTAAAAATAGGAATCTTACACTCTCCTTAGGAAATATTTCATATGTTTATATTAACTTTGGCTCTGTTCATGTCTTTTAAAGTTTCGAAAACCGAATTGAAATCTTTCGATTAAATTACCTAAACCATCATACAAGGTTAATGTTAAGTTTCGGTAATGTTTGGGAAAATAATAATAAATACATTCTACTCACGAGAAACTAATTTCAAAATTTAGGTGAATTACAGTCAAGGTTGTGGAAATAATTCAAATACTACGATCTCCTTACGGAATCTAAACGATAACTTTCAGCCATACTTTAAGCCATAATTTCATCCATACTGTTAGCCATACCTTCAGGCATACTTTAAGCCATACTTTCAGCTATTCTTTCAGCTATACTTTAAGCCATACGTTAAGCCATACTTTAAGCCATATTTTCAATCATACTTTAAGCCATACTTTCATCCATACTTCAAGCCATACTTTCAGCCATATTTTAAGCCATACTTTCAGCCATACTTTAGAAAAAGCTTGTCACAACCATCGACGGAAAACTTAGTATGAACTTCAGATTAGTTTCCGCCCATGTTCGTGTAAAAATACAAATCTGACACTCGCCTTATGAAATACTTCATATGTTTATATTCCTTTGCCTCAGTTCATCTCTTTGAAAGTTTGGAAAACCAAATTGAAATCTTATGCTTAAGTTACGTAAAACTTCATACAAAGTTAATGTTAAGTTTCACCTATGTTTGGGAAAAGAGTGATAAATACGCTCTACTTACGGGAAACTTAGTATTAAATTTAGGTGAATTTCAGCCAATGTTGTACGAAAAATTCGAATCCAACGCTTTCCGTACGTAATTCTTTATACTTTCAGCCATACCTGCGTAGAAATCAAAACTATTGGATCTACATTGGTAATGTATTGGCAATAGATATGGGAAGTATATTGGCACTATATTGCAAAACCCATTTTCAATATATTGCAATTATTGTGCCAAACAGGTATCTCACACATATCGCCAATAGGTTTGGTAATATAGTTCCGATATGCTACCCAATATATTTCCAATATACTAGCAATATATTGTCAAGTTTTTAACTTAATCTATCGATATCGAGGTCGGTCAAAGGCGATATAGTCTTTACACTTAATGAACTTCGATAAATGGACATAAAAACCAAACCTTAAATATTTTTCGAAAAAATAATTTTCCTATCTTTTTTATTTTTGTTCCACGTCAATTTTGACTGCACCATTGTGTTCCTTGGTCACCAAAATTCTTAGACTCACCGCTTTTCCAACCTTTTCACAATTTTCCAGGGAGAAAATCCAATGTCAGGATAATTTGGTTACGCGGTATACATATGTAGAATGAAAATTTAAAATATATTAAAAAAAGAAAAATGAAGAAAAAAAAAATAGTACAAGTCAATATTATCTATACAAGGGGAAAATATTACATTACGATACAAGTGCGATAAGTGGTCCATTGCGTCACGGCGTGAAGTTAGGGCCCGAGCGTAGCGAGGGTCCTATCACGGGGTGTAATGGGTTACTTAACGCACTAGTATCGTACAATTTTTTATAACACTACATGCCTTAAGTTCGCTGTCACGCCTATCCGTGCGCTAAGCAGTCTATTAGGGCACCGTGAGGTTAGCGCACGAGCGTAGCGAGTGCGATAAACACGGTGAAGTAATGGACTACTTATCGCACTTATAGGTGTGACTTAAGTGCGGACTTAAGTCACGCAGTGCTATAAATGTAATTTGCACAAAAAGCAAATAGAAAGCTTTATCAATGTTTTGTGTATATTCTGAAAAGAAAAATGGATAATGCTTTAAAACAATTTGGGACATATTGTCCAAGTGTTTTTTAGTGAAATATGTAATAAAAAACTCGATTTTTCGTGATTTTAAAGGTCTCTGACCCGCTTAATGAATGTTTTTGGGTTTCGTCGGGGGAAAAATACAAAATCATTTATTAGTCAGAATGTTATAACCATGGCCGTGGTTGTTCATAAATTAGTGAAAATGGTAAAAGAAATGTATTTTTTAAATTTGCTTTAACTTTGAAGGTTTTGGATAATTATGAAATTTTTCTTCGGCAAGTAACAATGAAATAAATTGAGAAACAAAATCTTATCTTGAAAAATGAAATCGGTAGTTAATGAAAAAAGATCCCTGTGTTTTATCAATAATTGTTTGTACTGACGAAATCTGTTCCTGAAATATCGACATTTTGTTAAAAAATGTTTGTTTAGTTATGTTAAATAGACTTTTTTTATAACAGATTACCTATTTATATTATTTGAAATGGCTTAATTACATTACAGCTATTGCTCTGACATATTTTAGACAACCTCTTGATTTAACACTGCTTTAATTTGGGAGTCGCGCATGAACCTCGTTAACTAGAAATACGATTTTTGTTATCATTAATAGAAGTTTTCCTTTCAATTCACATTCTGATTATCTATTTACTTTACAGTTTATTGAAGATTATAGGTAGATAGATCTGCTTTTTTGTATGAACTTTTAATGTTCAAAGCGCGAGAACTTTTAATGTAAGGCTGCGAAGCGACAGCATCTTTGTAATTTTTTCAACAAACAATACTCTTGGGCATCATAGGGTAGAGTGTTGTGCTGCTCTCGATGTTTGAGCGAAGCCGATAGATTTATTTAAGCACGAGAACTCTTTACGTAATGATACGAGGTGCCTGTACGCGATTTCTTGATTTCTAATAGAAAAACTCTTGTGTTTGAAAGGGTAATGTGTTACCAGCCACCTGAGCTCATCGTTGGGTTAAAATAATATTTTAATTCAGAAAATCCTTTACATAAATTTTGACAACGGTTGTGTAACTGTTTTATCGTTTTTTATTGAATGATCCATTGATGATTAGAAGGATAACGCGCTTGCGAGGATGAGAAATTCATTTTAGCGCAAGAACTTTTGTCGTAATACTGCAAGGCGGCATCGTCCGTAATTTTTCGAGTCAGCTTGTCGCTGCATGGCTGTACAGCTGTTTACGAGTCTGAAAATAAAAGTTGAACTGGTGACGAAACGAAACGAACGCTTCCCGAGGTTTCATCAAGAAATTCCATGGTTAACATGATTTAAACTAAAGAACTTTTCATGTAATGCTCTAAAATAGCAGTGCCGTCGATTTCTCGTTTTTTGTAAAGACTAATGACAAAATCAAAGTATAAAATAAAAGTATTTTATCATTCTTTAATTCTGAATACGTAAAATGATAGGATAATCAGATAATTTTTTTAAACGAAAAATTATTTTCATATTTTATCTTAATTTATTTATTTAGTTTAAAATACCTAAAGTATAGAAATTCAATATAAAAATTCAAATGTAATGAGTATAGCAAATCTTCACGCCTATTCTTTATGACCAATCTAAATCAATTTTCAAATGTTGCACAACATCGGACCCACGTTTTTGAAGAAAGGAAATACATGACTCGCTCTGTATTTATCAACAAGAGATATCAACTATGATGGGTTCATAGTTTCACTAGCTTTTGGCCGATCAAACGAAAGCTTTCCTCGCCAGCTGTCTTGAAAATGAGTCCAGTACTGAAATCGACTTGTCACAGAAATGGCTGAATTCTGTTTATAAGGTAAATCGAAGTCGACAAAAACAGATTTTGAAATTTGCAGCTCTCTCAGTTTCCCAGAGCTTCTATACGAACCTACGTTCGTAAGTTTTATTTGATTATAGTCAACAATAAAATGGTATCGTTAAAGTACGTTCGTGATATTTAAGTTTATTTGGAAAAGGCGGACATCAAACGAACCAATGAATAAGCGAATATTATTTTTTATTAGCCGACGTTTCGGGAGCGTTAGATATACTCCCCTCTTCAGGGCTACAAGATATGTAAAAATGGTAAATGTACAACGTCATGATATTTTTTTAAATAAGAAAAACAAGTCGGAGAATTCCATAAAATTTTTTACCATAAACAATTATTCAGTCATTATTAAAACATTCGGTCCTGCCGCACATACATCCACGAGAACTACACCAAACTTTGAGGAAAACGTTAAGAAAATTCAAAATTTTAAAAATAATATTGTATTGAATTAAGAATAAAATAGATATCAAACTGTAACTTACTACCAACTTATGCGTAATTCTCTCATGATTACTATCGGATAAGGCGAGTGCCATCTCCGATAAATAAACTAACAATGAGAGGCATATGTGACTTGTTAAACGGGGAACAATAGGCGATTTTGGAAAAACTGTTGGGGATCAAGGGTAGGGAGGCAAGAGCTGGAAGTGGGAGAAACGGCACACGGAGCTGTTCGAGTGATATAGGAGAGCACGAAACGAGGAAGTGGGCAGAGCTAAGCCTATACAGCGAGAGAGTCCTCGCTAAGTAAACGTGCTCGTGTGTGCCACTTCCACGTTCACGTGCGCTCCCAATCATTCGGCAGGCTCATGGACGTATAGAATGGGGAAAAGGAGTATGGAAAGGCGAATGCACCGACACACAGCACCGAGCTAAGAATTGCAATGCAGTCTGATCAATTTCACAGTGTCTTTATATGATTTTTAGAAATTGGGTGTCTTCTATGCGGTTAAGAGTATTGCTGTGATAGTAGATGTTAAGCATTTCCGAAAAAGAGCGTCTAAAAAATTTAGATTCTTTGTCAAGGATTTTGGCTTTTTCGAAGTCTATATTGTGTCCTGTTTCTGACACATGCATGGCTAAGGCAGAAGTATTAACGCAATTTTTTACGTCTCTATTGTGTTCATTAATACGTAAATTTATTTTTCTTTTGCTCATTCCAATATAAGTTGAAGAGCAGTTATGGCAATCTATTTTATAAACAATACCACTGGTGTCAAGCTTACGGAGGTGGTCCTTTCCTAAGGTTATTATGCAGTTGAATTTATTAATGGTACTATTGATTGGGATAATATTATTTTGGAAAAGGATATGATTAATTTTAGGAGTCAGATGTTTAATAAACGGTAAAAGTATTTTTGGCTTTAACAAAGTAGCGCGTGAGATTCTATTAGTGATAGTGTTATTATTATGACTGCTACGGATGTATTCGAGTCTAATCCCGAAGTATTTGTTTATTATTTCGCGTGGATAGTTATTGCATAGAAGATAGTGGAAAGAAAGGTCGAGATTACTACGGTGGAATTGTGGGTCGGAGAGTTTTATGGACTTGTCAACAAGGTTGTAGATAATGGCTATTTTTTGAGAGTGGGGGTGGTGGGAAAAATAATTAATGTAGCGTCCGGATGCTGTGTTTTTTCTGTACCAGTTGGTGACGATTCTATTGTCGCGTGATCTTATTAATTCTATGTCCAAAAACAGATGCTGTTGTTATGTTCGCGTTCGATGGTGAATTGGAGGTGACCATTATATCCATTAAAGGAGGAAAGAATCTCTTCCGTTTTGTCTTTTTAGGAATAAGAATGCAATCGTCCACATATCTTCTATACAGCAATAACTCATTATTATAACTATTAAGACAAGTAGTTTCAAGTGACTCAAGAGTAATGTCAGCAAACCAAGGGCTAGTGCAAAAACCCATAGGGTACCCATGATTTGTTTATAAATTCTATTATTGAACTGTAAATATGTTGAATCCAAAAGAAGTTTTATACCATGCATAAATTCTAATTTAGAGAGGTTGATCTTATTGTTCAAGTATATCCATTTTTTGGCGACAGCTTGTAAAACAAGATCAGCTGGGATGTTGGTAAACAAGGACACTACGTCAAAAGAAACTAGCTCATACTCATCTGTAATTTTTAAATTGTCGGTTATTTCTTTTAATTCAAAGCTGTTTTTAATTGAGGATTTCGGGCGTGGAAAATATTTATTAAACAGAAGGGAGAGGCTTTTATCTAAGGCATAAGTAGGACTACCTACGGCTGACACAATGATTCTTATTGGATTGCCTTCTTTATGGATCTTTACTAAGGCGTAAGCTCTAGCAAGATTAGTGACGTTAATATCTGCCCGTAACACGTGTGAGAAACATTCGTCTGTATCTAAAACACCTTTGTTTTTCCAGTCTTTAATTAGAGTTTTGATATTTTTCTGTAGTGAATTTAGAGGGGATCTATTAATTTTGCAATAAAAATTTGTGTCAGATAGCGCCGATTCCACTTTCTCTATGTAGGCATCTTTTTCCATCACTACTGTAACATTACCCTTGTCCGCTTTCGTGACGAAAATACTGGGATTATTTTTTAAAAAACATTTGATTTTAATGAAATTATCTTTGATTATTCTATCACTGTGACTAAGATGTAAGCGTTTACTACCTTTGATAAAGTTATTAAAAGTAGAAAGCAAGTTATCTCTGATTTCTTCTTTATTGTTCTCAAGATTTCTCAAATTGCTTTCTACTGCCTTAACATACTCGAACATAGAGCGTCTATCTAAATCCAAAGTGAAATTGAATTTGTCGCCAAGGTTGAGCGTCTCAATTGCAAAACTCGGTAACTGTGTGTGTGAGAGATTGACCAACCATCTATCCTTGGTGTTTGTAATGTTATTGTTTAGGGTAGTCAAACTAACGTTAGATTCTGAATTTCGAAAATCTGATCCAACCGTTACACTTTTGTCAGAAGCTTTTAACAGACTATTAAATTTATTAATGTGGATATGTGAAACTTTATCACTAATGATATCCAAGGTATTATTGTAAAATTGTAAGAATTTTTTAGCATATGTTTCAGAAGTTGCATTTGTGAAGTTAATTATGGACGCGTTGATTTGTGTAAGCAAAAACTGTAGATGAATGTTAAGGTCAGAGATTTCGATATTCAAAATCTTTTTCCGAACATACCTCGACAGATGGTTAGTCTTAGCACTCGCAAATTTACTGTTGAAGGAAATGTTTTTAAAGTACTTACACATGCTCTCAATGTGCTTAGGAAATATGTCATAGCTTCTGCATTTAACTAGGAATTTAAGTTCACATTCGAATTTCTTATGTTTCTTTAGTAGTTTGGTGAGTTTTACACAAGTTGTTTTGGTATCCAAGCCAAAGTCTTCTTTTATAAAGTTGATCGTCTTGTACAAATTTAGGGTGTTTTTTCCCCGGGTCATGAAGAATCCGTCACAGAATGACGTTGTCTGGAGAGAAGAGTTGGTGACCTTCCTTTTTGACATATCTTATAGAGGTTGTTGAGGTGTAGTTGGCATATAGTGTCCCAATGCCTAGTAGATATCGTTAAAGGACCACCTCCGTAAGCTTGACACCAGTGGTATTGTTTATAAAATAGATTGCCATAACTGCTCTTCAACTTATATTGGAATGAGCAAAAGAAAAATGAATTTACGTATTAATGAACACAATAGAGACGTAAAAAATTGCGTTAATACTTCTGCCTTAGCCATGCATGTGTCAGAAACAGGACACAATATAGACTTCGAAAAAGCCAAAATCCTTGACAAAGAATCTAACTTTTTTAGACGCTCTTTTTCGGAAATGCTTAACATCTACTATCACAGCAATACTCTTAACCGCATAGAAGACACCCAATTTCTAAAAAAATCATATAAAGACACTGTGAAATTGATCAGACTGCATTGCAATTCTTAGCTCGGTGCTGTGTGTCGGTGCATTCGCCTTTCCATACTCCTTTTCCCCATTCTATACGTCCATGAGCCTGCCGAATGATTGGGAGCGCACGTGAACGTGGAAGTGGCACACACGAGCACGTTTACTTAGCGAGGACTCTCTCGCTGTATAGGCTTAGCTCTGCCCACTTCCTCGTTTCGTGCTCTCCTATATCACTCGAACAGCTCCGTGTGCCGTTTCTCCCACTTCCAGCTCTTGCCTCCCTACCCTTGATCCCCAACAGTTTTTCCAAAATCGCCTATTGTTCCCCCGTTTAACAAGTCACATATGCCTCTCATTGTTAGTTTATTTATCGGAGATGGCACTCGCCTTATCCGATAGTAATCATGAGAGAATTACGCATAAGTTGGTAGTAAGTTACAGTTTGATATCTATTTTATTCTTAATTCAATACAATATTATTTTTTAAATTTTGAATTTTCTTAACGTTTTCCTCAAAGTTTGGTGTAGTTCTCGTGGATGTATGTGCGGCAGGACCGAATGTTTTAATAATGACTGAATAATTGTTTATGGTAAAAAATTTTATGGAATTCTCCGACTTGTTTTTCTTATTTAAAAAAATATCATGACGTTGTACATTTACCATTTTTACATATCTTGTAGCCCTGAAGAGGGGAGTATATCTAACGTTCCCGAAACGTCGGCTAATAAAAAATAATATTCGCTTATTCATTGGTTCGTTTGATGTCCGCCTTTTCCAAATAAACAATAAAATGGCTTGCATCAAACAAAAGAGCTTAAAATTTTGCATCGAAAACGATTTTGAACTCGATTCGATATAGATTTGGATCATACCGGGGGATACGGCATTTTAAAATATAGGCTCGAGCGAATACTTTCATGCTTTAAACTTTTTTTTCATGCATTTTTCAAGGCAAGCACGAATTTCGGCGCTTTTTTTTTGCCTGCGACCCCACTGTGGGGCGGCGAGCGGTCTGCTGCAGCGGCGTGCGGCGGGTGGGCTGCACCAAACGCATGGTCTGTAATGTTACGTCCTTGTCTATTATAATTCAGATCTCTGTGTATCAGAGGGGATGCTCAGTAAGATAGAGATCGTGGGTTCGAATCCACCTGAGTACATCCGTTTTTTTTTTATTTCAACAATCCTTAAGAATTTTCGAAAACGATGGTGAGGGTAAAAATTTGACTTTATCTCGGAAAGTTGAAATCCAATCGAAAAACGGGCAAAATTTTGGGAACTATCAAATGGAGGTGAACTTTGGCATATGACATAAAAAATTTTCATAACATTAAAATTCTACTTCTTACAAAATCAAGCGGGAAATAACAATAGTCATCCAACGAGCAGCTTGCCATCTGGTGAGTAGGTGGACATCCTCGATGTTTTCCAGCGGCAAGAGCTTCCTCGTTGATAACTGAAACAATACAAAAAGAATTAAAATGTACTATTATAATATACGTATGCACCTGGGACTACCATGCGCGAATGTAAAACCCCAATCCCATCCTGCGATGATAAAGACAACGTGGGAGAGATTACTTATCTTTGACATTCTCGCAGCGTCTAGCGTCCAGCGCCGTTGTCCAACGGCGAGGTCTTCCACGTTATGAATAACTGTTCCACTGAAACTAAAAAAAATGGAAATTTATTATATATATTATGTATATACATACACACACAAGATTGACATATGCGCACGCAAAACCCCTTGATAATAGTGTGCGAGAAATTTCTAACCTTATGAAATTGCTCTGACAAGGGCAGATTTTAGAATATAGTTTTGTTCCATTAACCTGAAAATAAGTAGAAATATATATATATTTCTACTTATTTTCAGGTTAATGGAACAAAACCCATTTTTGCCATTACAACTATATAATATAGGAATATATATATATATATATATATATATATATATATATATATATATATATATATATATATATATATATATATATATATATATACACAAACATAGTTTTTCCCCGTTTGAATTAACCTGAAAGCATAATAAAAAATATATATGTATATAAATGTATATAGTTTGTTTACGTTATAATTGTCCTGAGGACAGATTGAGAATTCAAAATATTTCAATAACGTTGAAATTGCTCTGAAATGAGCAGATTTTAAAATAGATGATGGTGATGCCGGCCAACAGGGCAGCTTCCAACCCTTTATCTGCATACTGGCGTTTGTGACTTTATCCTTGAGCGCCCTGACCGGCTCTAGCAGCTGGGCATCGACACGCATCGCTACCCGTTCGCTCCACGAGTCCGGATCGTTGGTCTTGGGTACAGGCGCTGATTCATCTTACTCCTCGCCATCGTCTGTCAAATCGGTTGCGACCACGTTGTCCGCATCCACGTGAATATTTTCTGTCACAGCAAGGAAGGACTCCTTCCATCGTCGCCCAGAACGTGCGCTTTAGTTCCCTCTCGCGCACATCGCGCGACTGTATGCTCTGCTTCTCGGTGTCTCTATACTATTGATGTCCTTATATCTAAAACAAATACAAAATTAAATTTAGATACATTCCTAATATAAAGAACTGAGAGAGAGAGAGAGAGAGAGAGAGAGAGAGAGAGAGAGAGAGAGAGAGAGAGAGAGAGAGAGAGAGAGAGAGAGAGAGAGAGAGAGAGAGAGAGAGAGAGAGAGAGATGTAAATACTAACCTGTAGATTGCTGCTGCTAGTCTATGCACCTTCTCTGCCTCGGGTTGTCCTTGCGCTTCGTTCTCATTGCTAGGCTCGTCCGCCTCCTTATTTCTCATCCTCCTCGGCCACAATACATAGCAGCCGACGAGGAAGAGATCTGACGCGTAGTGGGCCTTGCTGTCCTTGAGAGAGCTCTTACTCGTATGCATCGCCCTCGAGGTCCATGGAATAGACAGATCGGCCGCGTGTGGTGGTCGATCGGGAATAACTTCGCTCTCCAATTCGCGAGTGCGCAGCTGAGTCCTGTGGTCCATGGGGAGAGAGAGCTCTTGCTCTGACGATGACACTGCGTCAAATGACATTCCGTGCAACTATAGCGCGCGCGGCGGCAGCGCCGCGGTGGCGCCGTTACAGCATCACTGCGTGTACGTGCGGGAGCTCTTGCTCGCGCGGCGGTTGAGCGCTCCCCTCCACGTGGCACTCGAGAGCAGCTGTTGATACCGCATTAGGCGCGCGCGCGCGCGGGAGCTCCTGCTCGCCCGGCGGCGGAGTGTAAAATGACTTTTTCGCCTTTGAGCGTTCCCCCTCCACGCGGCACTCGAGAGCGGCTGCTGATACCACTGCAGGGCATTAGGCGCCTGTTTCGCGTATAGCGTTGTAAAGCCACGGATTGCGGAGCGCTCTCCTTCGCGCGCGGCTAGAAGGCTCATGGCTGCTTATTGGCCCGGAGCAGCTCCGCGGAAGCCAATATAAGTAGCGCGTTTCTCTCCGTTCGGTATCAATCCGATCAATGGACGATAAGGAACAAGCAAACTTAGTCCGTGCAATGGACATACCAGCAGCAGCTGCCGATTTCATCCAAGGCCTTCTCAGCGACGACGACGACGCTCTACAACAAGCCATCATCGATGGCCTAGCAGCTTTGGAGGACTGTGAAGCTTTCGACTTGGACTAGCTACCTGCGCTGGGTCCGTTCGATGACTTCAGGAAGTCGTTGATCGGATTGGAGATATCCGGAGCAACGTTGCCAATCCAACCACCGCCACCTCTTTCACCACCGCTCGTCATGCTGTACGAGGGGAATGGCTTGTATCACGCGGTGCCCACCGACCATGTTCAGTAGGAAGGGCGTGCATCGGCGATGGAAGCAGACACAGCAGACGCATCGGCGATTCGAGGTTTTAGTGGAGAATGAGTCGACGCCGGAGCTCATCATCGTTACCAACGATGAAGAGGATGATGTCCAGATCACTTACGAGGTCACATACCGACCTCTCAAACGATCACGAGATAGATCGCCATCGCCTCCTCGCAAGTTGCAGAGGCACAACTTAACTTAATCGGCTTTTTCAAAGTCACATACATACGCACACGTGCACGCACACGCGCACGCGCACGCACGCACACGCGCCCACACACCCACGCGCACGCATGCACGCACGCGCACCCATACGGACATTTTCTAAAATAGTGTATTTCGATTCCAAATTTGCTAAACAACATTCCTAACACATTTTCTCAAAAACTTTTTTTTTTACTATCACAAAGCTTCCTCTAGGAGGAAGCAATACTTGAGGTTAAAATTTTTTTTTTAATTTTCCAATCGCGTTTTCTCAAAGAATACTTGATTTATAGACATAAAATTTTCAATACTTATTTAACTCATTAATAGTTGAAATTTCACGGGATTATCTTCATTTGTTTTTTGAAAAAGATTATTTTAGAAAAAAATTGAGTTTTCCTTGTGACACAATAACAAGAGTAATAATTATACAATCGTCCTGAAATTTGACACAGATGTAGCTTTTTTATATCTTGAGATCGAGTTCGTTGCCAAAAAAAATCCGTCCCTTACGACCGAAGACATTCGAGGTAAAATTTTTTTTTTAATTTTCGAATCGTGTTTATTCAGAGAATACTTGATTTATTGAAATAAAATTTTAACGACTTGTTAAACTCATTGAAGACTATATTTGGTTAAAATTTCAAGTGATTATCTTCATTTGCTTTTTAGAAAAAACTATTTTAGATAAAATTTGCGTTTTAGTTGTTGCACGAGAACAAGAGTAAAAACTATCCAATCATCCTGAAATTTGGCAAAGATGAAGCATTTATATATATCATCAGATCGAGATCGCTGCCCTAAAAAATCGGTCCATTACGAAAAAACATACTTGAGGTAAAAAAATTTTTTCAATTTTTTGAATTGCGTTTCTCAAAGAATGTTTGATTTCTCGACATAACATTTTCAATACTTATTTAACTCATTAAAGACTTTATATAGTTGAAATTTCAAGGGATTATCTTGATTTGTTTTTTTGAAAAAAAATTATTTTAGAAAAAATTTGAGTTTTCCTTGTCGCACAATATCAAGAGTAAAAATTATCCTATTGGCCTGAAATTTGGCGCACATATATCATTTATATATATATCTACAGATCGAGACCGCTGCCCTAAAAAATCGGTCCATTACGAAAAAAGATACTTGAGGTTAAAAATTTTTTTCAAATTTTCGAATCGCATTTTCTTATAGACTACTTGATTTATCGACATAAAATTTTCAATACTTATTTAACTCATTAAAGACTATAGTTGAAATTATAAATTGTATATAGTTGAAATTAAAGACTATAGTTGAAATTTCAAGGGACTATCTTCATTTGTTTTTTTTTTTTAAATTATTTTAGAGAAAATTTGAGTTTTCCTTGTGACGCAATAACAAGAGTAATAATTATCCAATCGTCCTGTAATTTGATACAGGTGTAGCTTTTATATATCTTGAGACTGAGTTCGTTGCCAAAAAAAATCTGTCCCTTACGACCAAAGATATTTGAGGTAAAATTTTTTTTTTAATTTTCGAATCGTGTTTATTCAGAGAATACTTGATTTATTGACATAAAATATTAACCACTTGTTAAACTCATTGAAGATTACATTTGTTTAAAATTTCAAGAGATTATCTTCGTTTATTTTTTAGACAAAATTAATTTAGATAAAATTTGCGTTTTTGTTGTAGAACAAGAGTAAAAACTATCCAATCGTTCTGAAATATATATATATATATATATATATATATATATAAATGCTTCGTCTTTGCAAAATTTCAGAACGATTGGATAGTTTTTACTCTTGTTCTACAACAAAAACGCAAATTTTATCTAAATTAATTTTGTCTAAAAAACAAACGAAGATAATCTCTTGAAATTTTAAACAAATGTAATCTTCAATGAGTTTAACAAGTGGTTAATATTTTATGTGGTTAATAATTATATATATATATATATATACATTTCTCGAAAGGGGTTTATAAAGCCCGTTTTTTTATATATAGGGGTTTATCGAGCCCGATTTTGATTATGCAGCCCGGGCTTCATAATATTTCTAAATATAGGGGTTTATGCGGCCCGACCTAGAGTCTATAACCCCAGGGTCCATTATTTCTTTAGTCACTTGCCATAGGGAACTCTCGGCTTTAGGTACTAATATACAGGGTTGGGCTTCATAAACCCCGATAAGTGTGTCTATATATATATATATATATATATATATATATATATATATATATATATATATATATATATATATATATATATATATATATATATATATATATATATATATATATATATATATATATATATATATATATATATATATATATATATATATATATATATATATATATATATATATATATATATATATATATATATATATATATATATATATATATATATATATATATATATATATATATATATATATATATATATATATATATATATATATATATATATATATATATATATATATATATATATATATATATATATATATATATATATATAATTTTATCCCGGGAACCTTTTGAGGATTTCATAAAGAATTTGTACAATAGTGGTAACACAAATATAAACATTGTTATAAACAACCAATAAACAAGCGCATGACTAAACAAATAATGACCCCAAGGTTATTGACTAACACCACGACGCCTGCGGCGCCCGCTTTTATGGAAAAATATTACGGAATTTCCGTAATACACACACACTCACACGAACACGCACACGCACACGCACACGAACACGCACACGAACACGCACACGCGCACGCGCACGCACGCGCACGCACAATCGGCCCTTTTCAGGGCCCTATATTTTTGAAACGAAAAAGCAAATTATTTATTACATATATATATATATATATTTATGTTATAACCAATTCGGAAACAATTCAATTCGGAAGGATTTCAATTCAGAAACAAGACAGGTGCGATCAAAGGTGCCATTGACGGAGCGATTAAATTGTCACATAAAGATTTTAGGAAAAAGAATTTAAATTTAGTTAGAGAAACATTTATTAAGAATAATTGACCGGTAAAATTTATTGATAAAATGATTGATGAGAGAGTGCGGGAAATTTATCATGGTGGATTGAAGAAGCGGGCAGATAATAAAACAAGGAATAGAAATGGAAAAAACGCATATTTTAGTTTACCATATGTTAGAGGTTTGTGTGGAAGGATTAGAAGGGTTTTTAGTAAACATAATATTCAAGTTTTAGAAACGATCATAATTTAGAAAGGTTATTTAGTAATTGTAAAGACAAGGATGATAAAGGTTTAAAATCGGGAGTAGTTTATAAAATTAATTATAGGGATTGTAATCGATGTTATATTGGTCAAACGGGTAGATATTTGAAGAAGAGAATTTATGAACATCAATATAGTTTACGTAGTACAAATTTTACATCGGGTTTGAAAGAACATTGTTTAAATAGTTTGCATTCTTTCGATTTTGGGAGTGTGGATATTTTGGAACAAGGGATCAAGAATAAATATAAGAGGGAAAGCCTTGAAAGTATTCACATTCTAAGGAATTGGAATAATGTAAATTTAATGATAGAGTCAAGTAAATTAGATAACATTTATCATTCTTTATTAATTTGATTGAGAATGGAAAGTTGGAGAGGGGAAGGTGGATTGTGGTGGGGGTAAGAGGACATAAGTGAGTATATAAGGAGGTGTATCGCGGGTTTCATTTCAGTTCCTGAGGAGGAGGAGGAGCCGGAGCAGGCTCGAAAGGTTGGGCAATTGGACAATTTGTAGTGGGGGCAGTCAGATAGTCCTTTACTAATAAAGTTTTTTTTTCCAGATTTTAATTAAATTTTTATTTCAGATTCTGCGGGGGTGATTATAAACAAGGGCAATCTGACTGCCATAAATATTAATTATTTTAACTTAATTTATAAGACTGTAAGACCGATGGAAAAATTCTCATCAGTTGATAGTAAGTTGCAGTCGACATAAGTAATATTTTTAATGATATAGTCAAGCATTGTGAATAATCGTTAAAAATTAGTTCTTGCAAAAACAAATAAGTTAAAGACATATGTTAAAATAAGTTAAAGAATAAAACATTGTTCTTGATTTAAACATTTTGTTTTCATTAAACATTCCATTTGCATGATTACATATCTTTTTTATCAACCCAACTATTATGTGAATTATGAAAGCCAAACCATTTTACAAAAATTTTACTTGCTTTTTTCTGAATTACTTTTTCTACAAGACAAATATCTGGATACTTGGCTTTGAGTTGTTCTTGCTCGTAGAAGCCGCCTGAGACGGGATGATCTTGATAGTCCTCCAGATGATAAGTCGGAGGATTTGTAGCTGCTATACGTACAATTGTAAATATCTCTGTAGACCAATTGGGAGTATATCCTTTGTCAAATACTGCTTTAGCCTTGCTTACTCGGACTTTGTCGCCAATTTTAAATTTTGGCTTAATCTTCTTAGTTATTTTACGGGTAAATTTCTGTAGTATATCTGCTTCGTTACTGGCTGTTACATCTTTAGGTTTCGCACCGATAGTACGATGTTTACGATTATTATATATGGTAAGTAAATCAGGTAAAATATCTAGCCACTTGTAATTGCCTCTCAAACTGAATCTATTCCACATAGCACTTCTTAGCGTGCGATTAAAGCGTTCACATATGGATGCTTTTAGATTACTAAAGATTGAGTACAACTTTATTTTGTATGTGCTCATAAGTTTTTGAAAATCTGCGTTATAGAATTCTTTGCCTCTGTCGGTATGGAGATTCTTTGGTACTCTGCCTTTAATGAATACAGATTTCATAGCTTCTGATACATCTTTGCCTGTTTTTCTCTTTACAGGAACAGCCCATGCGTATTTGGAGAAAATGTCTATTATAGTGAGAAGGTATCTATAGCCTTTGTTATCTCGAGCGTAAGGAATCATTTCAACGAGATTTGCTTGCCAAGTCTCGTCCAAACCGTGCACATCAACGCTTCGACGTGTATAGTTGCGTCTTACAGGTTTGCGCAGTCTTTCGTGTTCCGTGTTTTTGGAATTAATGATCGATTAGCTGTGCCATAGCCTCTTTTATAGTCAAAATGTCAGCTTTTATTTGAGATATTTGGGCATCAAGCTCATCTCTATGATTAATAACTGTTATACGCAAGTCATCCAGACTAGTTCTAAGTCTTGTAGTTATATCAATCGTTCATCGAATATCTATTTGAATAATGTTTCGTAGTGTCTCTAAATTTACAACATCGCTCGGTTGTTGAGGATCGGCAACATTGCATAATTTTTTATTTTCTATGTCGAAGTGGCCCGCAGACGTGACTTTAAAGCCGACGCCAGGTGGCCCTCGACTACCTTCGGTTTTTACAAGATTACGTCCAAACACGTCAACGCTCATTTTGAGAATGATTCGTTTATTCGTGTGCACTTAGTATATATAGCCCGCTTCTCGCAATTCCTCGATTATAGAGTGTATCTCTTTTAAATGACTTGGATTTCTGGCAGATTTTTCAGCTACTAGTAAGTGAAGCCGATCAACGAGCTCGTTTGGATCGTCCCAGTACACATAGTCTAAAGCAGTATGTTTTTTCGCAATTTTATAACGAGGTATTGAGCCACCTATCTTAGGTTTTTCGGGAGTTTTTTTCGAGGTAATATTGAACATTGGAGCAATAATAGTATTAAATTTATTACTATTATGAAAACGAATCCTTTCGTTTTTGTTATACTTTTTTTATGAGCAGATGATAGTTTTAAAATTTTGTTGTAATTTTTTAAATCATCTGCACTGATATTATTTTTACTTGATTGTTTCGCTATGAGTAACTCAACTAATCCTGCAGTTCTCGGGTATTCTTCTCCATTAACTTGAATTTTATTATTATGAAAACTAATCGGTAAATTACCAATAAAAAATTTGCCGTTTTCATTTCGTACCCCATAAATTTTGTCAAGATATTGGGATTGATTGAGCTTGAAGGCCTGAATATACAAATCGGAGCCATCATCGGTATCGCTACCTGCTGTTTCGAAAAATGTGTCATGGACGTTCTGTATCGTATTATTGAACTCACTGTCAGAAGTTTCGTTCTTTTTGACATCCTCCAAACTTTATTCGACTGTGTTATGTTCAACACTTTGTTCAATATTTTTCTGAGCTACAAGTTTTTGAAGCGGATCAACTTGCAAGGAAGGTACCCCAAGTGTAAGTCGCCGATTTGGACGATATTGCAATATGTTGTAGTACATTAAAAAATAAGAGACACGTATTTTTTTTTTACGTGCTGATAGACACTTTAAGGGGGTGAAATCTACCCCTAAAGTTCACCCTCAAAAACAGTTTTTTTCAAATATTTCAAAAACGAATAAAGCTAGCTTAATGAAACCGACGCCAAAAGTTGTAGAATAAAAAAGCCTTCAAAATAGCATTACTTTCAATTTTAAGGGTAGCAACCCCTATTTTTTTTTTTTTCAAGAAAACTAAGCTTTTTTCATCAATTTTCAGCTATAAAAATTACAATAAATTATATATCGCCTCAAAACTGATTCCATTTAAAAGAAAATTAAAAAATAAAGTTGACCTGTTTCGTGGTTTTGGCCAAAATTATTTTTTAGGGGTAACTACCCCTTATTTATTTTTTGTTCATTATTTCAGAAATAAATAAAGATACCTTAATAAAACCAATGCTAAAAATTTTAAACAAGAAAGGCTTCAAAACAGCATTATTTTCAATTTTAAGGGTAGCAACCCCTATTTTTTTTTCAAGAAAACTAAGCTTTTTTCATAAATTTTCAGCTATAAAAATTATAATAAATTATATATCGCCTTAAAACTGATTCCATTTAAAAGAAAATTAAAAAAATAAAGTTGACCTGTCCCGTGGTTTTAACCAAAATTATTTTTTAGGGTGTAACTACCTTAATAAAACTAACGCTAAAAATCTTAAAATTAAAAAGGCCACAAATCTGTATCACTTTCAATTTTAAGGGTAGGAACCCCTATTTTTCTCTTTTTAAGGAAATTAAGAGACTTTATTGACTTCAGTGGTGAAACTTATCGATTTTTATCGACTTCTACTAACTTTTCCTAGCAGGGAGGGTAAATGTGTTTATTATTTTTTTCTGAAAAAATTGCGTAAATAATCAAAATTTAGTGAGATTAATTTTTTTTCAAAAAAATAATAAAAATTAAAGTTACGTGTTGCAGAAAAATACAAAATGAAATGATAACTAATGTAAATATGGTTTTTGTTTTAACAACACAAGTTTTATTATTACTATTACTACAAAAAATTTAAAGTATTCTCAAAAAAGTAATTGTTCGTCGAATAGCTCGAGGCATTATGGATTGTAAGTTGTACAATAATGATATTCTTCAAAAAAGTGTTTTAAGCATAAAGATTTTTTACACCACGAACATCTAACAATTGCAACATTATTACAACCATTGATCTCACAATGCGTTGCACAGGAATCTCCGAAACTGAAACTTACGGGGTCATCGAAATCTCTTGGTCGATTCACAAGATACCCACTTTTATACCACGAATATTTAAATAGATTTTCATATCGTGGAGATGAAAATTGGTTATGAACCAAAGACTGTAATTTAATTATATTATTTCTCAAATGTAAATTTAAGTCTTCGACTATGAGCAAAACATGGTCTGAAAAATATTTAACATAGTTCTTCCATGTGCGGAATCCATATACATCTAACGGCTGTATGTTTCCAGTCGTTCCTGTAGGCATCATTTTGAGATGTAGTGTTTTATCGTGTGGCGTAACTTCCTGTACAATCGTTGGACAATGACCACTCCGCGAATCAATTAGCAGCATGCTTCTAGGTCCAACTTGAGGAAAATATACCTCTTTTAACCACGCCTTAAAGAGTTCTACAAATTTTGATTTTATTTAAATGTGTCTTCCGAAATAATTAACGTTTTATTTTTAGAAATTAATAGAACGTGATTTTACCTGAATTAAGTTTTCCAGATGTCGAGGATGTAACATATACGTTTGTAGGCACAAACAAATTTTGTGAGACAATTAGTCCAAATTCTCCGCTTCGTTCCTCTAATACTAAAAATAATGGTGATAGTAACTTTCCTGTGGCTGAAATTGTCGGCTGTACAGTATAGCTATGAGTTGTTGATGTGACCGACTGTACAAGGCACTATAATTTCTTTTCTCCTTCAAAAGCAAGAGATCGACCAGAATGCATTTCCAACTGAAAACCAGACTGGTCTGAATTATATGTATTTTCAGCGCCTATTTGATTAATCAATTGTTTGACTTCTGTTACGAATTCTACTTCTTTTTTATGCAAATAATTTCTATTTTCTATACTTTTTTTTGTGATAAATTTATTAATTTTTCGAGAAACAATTCTATGGGTGTTTTTAAATTTTGAAAGCCAATGTTTTGAAGCTGTAAATCTTACGTCCTCATTTCCGATTAATTTTCGTACTTGTAGAGTCCATCTTCTTAAATCGTTGTCATGAATTATTAATCCAGCTTCAGTAGCAGCTTTAAAATTTTCTAGTGTGAAGTCGCAAATTCTTGCAATTTTTTCTCGATAAGTTCCACCTTGATTGATTTGGTGAGCCCAGCGATGTAACTGTATTTCAGAACTGACTTTCCTGAATCTATTTCGAACTGTTTTAAGCGATAAATTCTTTTTTGTTTTTCCACTTCTCCAATATTCTACAGCCCTTTTTTGTATACAAAACTCAATGGTTCTTCATGTCCCGTACATTGATCCGTAGGTAATTCAGGATAGTAAGGAAGTGTATGTAAATCAACATCTTCCACAATACGTGCATTTGTTTCTTTATATTCTTCTTGAAAATCCAACGATTTTTCCATTATAACATCTATGCTATTAGACGATTCCATTAAATCTAACAGTATCATTTGGAAATGGTCTTTTATTTCTATTTCTTTAATACTATAAGGGCTATCTTCAATATCAAGTGTTTGGAAATAGGCAAGCAGCAAATTAATAACATTCAGAGGATTAATTTTCATTTTGAGTGCTAAAATAATCAAACATTTATAAGAACAATTGCATACAGAAATAGTATCTTTACAACACACATATATAGAATGCTGAAAATAAAAACATTTTTTTAATTTGTATGCGTCACCCCTCTAAACGTTACATTACTATGTTGCGAGAACATAGCTATTTCTCAATGAGGAAGCTTTGTACGTTGTACGTTGTACGCTTTTACTGATGTACGCCATCATGCGACCAATGTCTTTTTACCGGGAAATATTTGTTTAAATATTAAAAAAATACCATATTTTCACAAGATAATAATGTTGCATTTAAAAAGGCGATACATACAAATAAAACAAATATTTATACTTTGGGCCATCCTGTTAAGAATCTATTAAGAATATCGTATCTGTATATTTCTTTACTAAAGCGCTTGATTAAAATGAAAAGAAGGTAATCTCGAGTTTTTTTTTAAATTTGTAAACAGTAATCGATAAGATGTATTGCACAATACCTGTTAATTTAGATTTATTAAAATTAAGATTTAGTTATTTAAAATTATTATTTGTATGTAAAATTTATTATTTGTAAAACAGCTAATGGTAAAGGAACCGTATACAATTTTGGCTAAAAATTTAATCAGGAGTCTATAATTTTGTTAATAACAGAAAGTAAACAATACAGTATACACAATAAAGTATATTTTGATACATTTTTTAATTTTCGTAAAAATATTAAAAATACTTTACGCACTTATAAATCAGGATTTTTTAAATCTTTAAAATTAAAGAAAAATCAATTTAAACTATTTGTGCTCTATAACGTCAAATGTATCTTCAAAAAATGTAACAATGTACGAAATTGCATACTTTCTAATATGTTCATTAAAAATAACGCAAAATATAATTTTGAAAAGCTGTTATAATTTTATTAAAGCCTATAGACAGATACAAAATTCTTACAATTAATGCATTAGATCTGATATAGAAATGGACATTTACCTGTAGTTTTGTAGTGCTGCTGACATTAAAAAAAATGAATTGATGCAATATTACAGCCACAATATTGTAGAAATAACCACTTTCACAAAACAACACTGCACGACTGGAACTTTACCGATTTATAAATACAATGTTTGCCAGCAGTATATGAAACTACGAGTTAAATCACCAATCTATAAATATCCGCCTCATAATAACATAAAAATAACATATTATTTTCTCATTCACAATCAGCGATTACTCTTATTTACTGCATAAAAATCACTTACATCCACGTACACACACGCACACACACATTAATTTTTTTTAATGCTTTATTTATCACGTATCAAAACGGTACGATTGCCTTTGACGAAGTATTTATAATAATACATAAAATATAATAAAGGGAAGTAAGAACATAAAGAACTTCCGAGGATGATTTGCACCCCTTTAAAATATATTATTCACAGATAAAAAATATAAATATTTTTCGTTTTTTGGTTCACTACAACATATAAAAGTTTAAATAAACATGTTACTTTTCTTGTGGAATTCAAGTCAAAATTAGTTTTTCGAAAAAGCTTTACAATAATCCGTTTAAACAAGTAGGTTAACCAAACTAATTTTGCAAAATTAATGATAAATTAGTATTTCGTATTGCCCGAAAGCGCTAAAATTACATAGCGTTTGTCTGTGTTATTGGTCAAAATTTTATGGTTAATCTTTTCAATGGCATGGTTTTTAAAGAGATATATTTATTGTAATTTTTATAGCTGAAAATTGATAAAAAACTTAAGTTCCTTTAAAAAAATAGGGGTTGCTACCCTTAAAATTGAAAGTTATGCAGATTTATGGCCTTTTTAATTTTAAGATTTTTAGCGTTAGTTTTATTAAGGTATCTTTATTTATTTCTGAAATAATGAACAAAATAAAAATAAGGGATAGTTACCCCTAAAAAATAATTTTGGTTAAAACCACGGGACAGGTGAACTTTATTTTTTAATTTTCTTTTAAATGGAATCAGTTTTAAGGCGATATATAATTTATTATAATTTGTATAGCTGAAAAATGATGAAAAAAGCTTAGTTGTCTTGAAAAAAAATAGGGGTTGCTACCCTTAAAGTTGAAATAATGCTGTTTTGAAGCCTTTCTTATTTTAAAATTTTTAGCGTTGGTTTTATTAAGATGTCTTTATTTATTTCTGAAATAATGAACAAAATATAAATAAGGGGTAGTTACCCCCTAAAAAATAATTTTGGCCAAAACCACGAGACAGGTCAACTTTATTTTTTAATTTTCTTTTAAATGAAATCTGTTTTGAGGCGATATATAATTTATTGTAATTTTTATAGCTGAAAATTGATGAGGAAAGCTTAGTTTTCGTGAAAAAAAAATAGGGGTTGCTACCCTTAAAATTGAAAGTAATGCTGTTTTGAAGGCTTTTTTATTCTACAACTTTTGGCGTCGGTTTCATTAAACTAGCTTTATTCGTTTTTGAAATATTTGAAAAAAACTGTTTTTGAGGGTGAACTTTAGGGGTAGATTTCACCCCCTTAAAGTGTCTATCAGGACGTAAAAAAAAATTCGTGTCTCTTATTTTTTAATGTACTACAACATATTGCAATATCGTCCAAATCGGCGACTTACACTTGGGGTACCTTCCTTGTTAGTTTAAAAGTTTCACTAAAAATCTTTTCTGCATTGTCTTTTCCAAATTTTAATATTCTATATTTGCATTTAATCGCATTTCGTGCCTTAACGAGTTGACGAAGCACGTTTTTTTCTCGTTGAAAGTCGGCCATGTTGTCGTTTCAATGTTTAGTCTGAAACTGCTGATTATTACCTATGTGCATGCTATATTTATAGAAAAATTGTCAAAGCCATTACGAAATCTGCCATAATTTATTCCTCGATCTTTATCGATGACTAGAAAACCATGCTTATAATCTCTCCAACACTTAGAGCATAATTCTTTAAAATGTATATAAGTCATATCGGTATTTACGTGATCGTCATAGATATGCTTTAGATTTACTTCGTCTTGTCTAAAAATAGCAAGTAAGTTTACAGTATCTCTGAGGAGATGCTTGGGGACATGAGCATAAGTTTGACATAGATAAAAACAATCAACCTTTTTATGTCTGCCCATGCAGAAAAAGGCCCTAACATTATCCTGTTTTTCACAAGCAGTATCGTCAAATATCATGATAGAGTTTGGAAGCGCGTGGTCAGGATCGACAACTTCATCGTGCTCACTGAACGGAAAATATTGTACACTTTCTATAGGTTCTAAGTTTACATTTAAAAATTTATATTTTGGCTGATTGAGAGACTTTGTGTAGACGTATACGTTTTCAAATCTAACGCCATTAGGATGCGTTATGAGAGCAAGTAAACTATTTTTCCACAGTTTGACGAGCCGCAGAAGACGGCTCGTATACTATCAGGAAGTAGATCGTCGTGCTGTTTTTCTCTTTTATCATTTTCTACGAGCGCGTCAAAATTTTCTATTGGCAGCTTTACCGACTGCTCTTTAAAGTTCATGATCTTTACTCTATGACAACCAAATCACGACTGATTGCTATAAGTATAAATAGCGGTCTTATATAGCTTTCACCATCAGTTTTTCGTTAACTTTCGAAGAGTGATGATCATTCACAAACGCGGACGCGGTTTAGTTAATAAAATTATCAATAAACTTCCGTTTGAACTTCACATACCTGGTTGTCAGTACTGTGGTCCCGGCACTAAGTTGGCAAAACGTTTAGCTCGAGAAGATCTTGAAGTTAGTCCTCTTGACGCTGCTTGTAAAGAACACGATATAGCTTATTCTAAAAATCGTGAAAACGTTTAAGCGAGAAACGTCGCAGATAAAATTTTAGCTGAAAAATCTTGGAATCGCGATAAATGAAAATACGCTAATTTTGGCGAAGAAGCAGCTGCATACGCTATAACTAACACTATGAAATTAAAATCTAGATTTGGTATGGGTTTAAAGAAGGAAAAGCCAAGTAAAATTAAAAAATTGGGAATGGATTTAAAGAAGAGAAGCCAAGTTTTATTGAAAAAAATTATCAAAGCTGGTGCCTTTAAATCAACACCTAATAACTGTGCTCTAATAGTCATACGATCAGCTTTGAAAAATCACGGAGTGCTATTATAGAAGCTGGAGGTAAAAAGGATATTAAAATTCCACGTATTTTATCAGTCTCCGCGAAAACAGGTGGTATGTTACCATTTCTCATATCTTCATTTGCAGGATTGAGTGCAATTGGTGCTCTAGCGGGTGGGGCTGCTGGAATAGTAAAAGCCGTAAACGACGCAAAAGCCGCTAAAGAGCAGTAGGAAGAAAATGAAAAGCATAATAAAACTATGGGAAATGTAGCATTGGGCAATGGCTTATATCTTAAAACACACAAAGTATGGTTAGGTCTTCATTTAAAAAAAAAAAAAATTTCATGAAATTACCTCAGCGAGCACTTACCGATGCGGACATATTAAAATATGCCAAACTTTTAAAAATATCTAATTTTCGGGGAGTATTTATGAGAAATGCATTACCGATTTCTGGACCGCGCTATAGTGAATCCGCTGTAGTTCATCTAGATGACGCTAGCGGCCTTGGGTCACACTGGGTTGCATACAGAAAAAGAGGAAAAAATGTTATATATTTAGATAGTTTTGTCGATCTCCAACCTTTAAATTTAATATTATACCTCGGAGTAGACGAAGTTAAATATAATAATGAAAGATATCAAGATTTTGACACATACAATTGCGGACATCTATGTCTAAAATTCTATGCACATACAATTGCGGACATCTATGCTTGTGCGGGGCTATATAAGGAGAGGTAGGGGAAACATTGCATTATTTTGATTTAAGCTGACATGGAAGATTCATTAACTCTGACACTTTCAGGTACGTCTTCTATACTAGAAGCACAGTATTTTCCACCAATCGAACTATCATCAAACAAAAATTATGTTTTAGGGCTTGTAGAACTTTTAACATTTAATTCAATCCCCAATATAGACAGTAATAATAATAAGTTTTGCGTAGGTGGAAATATTGTCCCTCTTCCAATAGGAAGTTACGAAATTGAGGATATTGACAAATTCCTTCGTAAAAAATTAGCGCAAAATGACATTACTTTCAATTTAAAGCCAAATAATAATACTCTTCGCTGTACAATCAAGTGTAGTCAGCCTATAGATTTTCGATCTGAAAATTCTCTTGGTCGTCTACCAGGCTTCACCAGACGTGTTCTCAACCGAACATTGTTCATAATTCAGATTTACCTGTTACAATTCTCAAAATTAGCGCTTTGCGAGTCCAATGTAATATAATTTCAGGAGCATATATAAACGATCGAAAAGTACATACAATTCACAAGTTTTTTCCTGCAGTACCTCCGGCGTATAAAATCATCGAAGTTCCCTCACACGTCATTTACCTGCTGATTGCCGTAAATCGTATAAATCATTTGCAAGTACGCATCATCGATCAAGACGGAGATTTAGTAAATTTCCGCGGAGAAGTTATAACTATAAGGTTGCATATCAGCCAACCATAATGGGAATTATTTATAACAGAAATTATATAAGTCATCAACGAACTGTGAAGACGCTAACACGTCAGAGCATACAAAAACTAAAAAGTCTAATCTTAAAAGTAGTACTTGGTGGAAAATAACTTGTATCATCTTTTGCTGCTTTCAACGAAATGGAAGAAATTCTATGCATACAAACACCTGTAACTTTCGATGAATCCGTAGCGCACTATGAGATTCACGCTCACCAACCAAATACAGCATCATTCAACAACAGCGATGAAATACGCATATCTATTCAACATCAAGATTTGTCTCTTACCATCCCGCAGTGCATTACATATCTGCGGATGATTGGTTAAGACTAATAATACTCCCACTACAAATACAAAACTTGTGAATAATGCCATTTGTCATTTGTTTGAAGAAATCAGAAATGAGTTAAATGCCATTGAGATAGACAAATGTAAAAATGTTGGCTTAACCACTCTTATGAATGGCTGGGTGTCACTTAATCCCACTCAGAGCTTCATCATTGAAAATGCGGGCTGGATCGATGTAGAAGAAACACAGAATATTGTTGATAATGCTGGTAACTTCAATGTATCGATTCCATTGAGTCTAATTTTTGGCTTCGCAGAGGACTATCGTAAAATTGTAGTAAACGCAAAGCATGAACTCGTTCTCATGAGATAAAGAAACGACTTGGACGCTGTTGTACAAACAGCTACACGGGTAGTCGAACAGGACATTTATGAGGACTTTAAAATTGAATTAACTAGAATCGAATGGCTTATGCCATACGTAGTTGCATCGAACTCTAACAAAATTCACCTACTAGATTTTGTAGGAAAAGACCGTCCTATTGTTATGAGTTTTCGCACGTAGGAATTGTACGAGTACCCACTACTTCCGATTACGTCGAGAGAGGTATGGACTGTAAAAACACCAAATCAACTTGAAAAACCACGCTTCGTTGTCTTAGGTTTTCAAACTAGTCGAAAAGATCAAAAGGCGGTAAACGCTAACCGCTTTGATCGCTGCAATCTTACAAATGTAAAACCCTTTCTCAATTCTCAGTCATATCCATATGATAATCGTAATCAATTTGCTCTATGATATGTACGCTAATTTTCAAAATTCTTATTACGGTAAAGATCCAGAGCCTATGTTGAAAAAGTCGCAATATCTCACTTAGGTGCCCCTAATAGTGATATACTGCTCAAAACAAACCGAGTCCTTAAAGAGCGCCCCTGTAGACATTCGTCTGGAATTTGAAGCAAAAGAAAATTTTACTGCTGGAACTTCAGCCTACTGTTTGATCTTGCACGATCGCATAGTTTAATACAGCTCCGTAAGCGGCGATGTGCAGAAACTTTAAGGTGTATATAAAGTGAGCGAGCCTCCGCACAGTGGGCTGAAAGACCAAAAAAATGCTCAAAAGTCTTGATTTAATCGAATTCTGCATGGAAAAAAATTTGACCCAGTAAAATTCTTCTTTTTGCACCACTTTTTGAGAAAATTTTCCCCCCGAAGGTTTAAATGTATTTATAAAAATGTTACCGATACCATTTTACCATGCTGTCGCGAATTCGATATCTTTAGCGTTTGGTTTTGGACGGAAATTTATTTATTTATTTATTTATTTATTCCAGAGTAATGTAGATACATGCAAATGACAAAATATTACATTACATTACACAAGTAACGCTGTAAGGAAAATGTATTTCCTGCATTCAGGTCCGAATTCTTAAATATACTATACGTGTGCAACATCAGAGCATGCATTCTGCGGCTAGCAACACGTCTCACTCACACCCACTCTCATCTCACATACCCACTCACAAACTCACACTTACACAACATTCACACATCTTCAATCTTAAAATCTAATTAACAAATTTTATTATTTTTCTGTATATAATTTTTGCAATATGCATAATAGTAGTATATTCGATTGTATTACTATATCTACATAATTGATCTAATATAAAATAAACATATAAAATTTATAGGTTGATAACGGGGAATATAATTTTGACAAATTTAACAAATGTTTCCAAGTATCCAATTTTTCAATTTGATCTTATCAGTAACTTTCCTTATGTCTAAAATTTTGAGATCATTAGGTCAATTATTAAATACTTTAATAGCCTTATTATAGCTGCTTTTATCGCTAACTTTTAGAATATTTTTAGGCAGAATTATTGTTTTATTTCTTGTTGTACTTTTATAGATTATAAATTTAATCTTCAGCGAGTTGTAATTGTATAATAATAATTCAGATGCAAAGAGCTGAGTTAAATTCATGGGTACTTTCTCAACAAAATTATTTTTACTTATTATTCTTAAAATTCTTTTTTGTACTTTTTGTATCATTTTTATATTATTGTCACAGGCTCCTCCCCAAGCTATTATACCATAGCTGATAATGTTATGGAAAAATGCATAATATATAATTTTCAATGTAGGATATGCCATTATATTTTTTATTTTGTGGAATAAAAAATTTAGATATTTTGTTTTCTTTACAATGTGCTCCGCATGAATGTTCCATCTCAAATTGTAGTCAAAGTATATCAAGTAATGCAAACAACTCTCGGAAACTACTGTATGACTGTTCTCAGAAATGTATTAAAATTTGTTCATCTTTCTATACAAATTAAACACGAGAAAGTACTGAAATAATATAAAACTTTCTACGAAAGTATAAAAAACGGCAAGTATAGACGTTCTTTCTGTATAATCTATAAAATAATAATATTTATGATTTTTTAAAAGGAATCAAATAAATACCAGTGAAAAAGTCTTTTACTTCTTTGAGTCATTGTATGCTGAACAAATTATATGTTAGTAAGTACATTCAAATTGTTCACTGCAAATCAAACAAATGAAAGTTGTGAAATCAATTATCGATAGTCAAGTAATGAAAAAACTCTCGGAATCAACTGTATGATTGTTCTCAAAAATGTATTCAAATTTGTGCATTCTTCTATACAAATTAAACACAAGAAAGTACTGAAATCAATTTATTGTAGTCAAGTAACCGTAAGTTAACTTGACTGACATATTTGTGCATTCTCCTATACAAATTAAACACAAGAAAGTACTGAAATCAATTTATTGTAGTCAAGTAACCGTAAGTTAACTTGACTGACATAATAGAACTTTTAGTACCTTTTGTGTAAAATTACATTTTACGCCCACGTTGTAACTTCAAAAATATTTAGCCAGCGGGCATAAAGTACTACTTAACGCCTAACAAGCGCAATAGCTCACATACTTCTACAAAACTTTATAGAACCTACGCACTTTACGCCCGTGTGGGTGAAAATTATTTTAATTATATAACTATTATGCCTTCCTTTTATTTCTAAAATTCATAAGAATTTTATCAGATATTTACGAAAAGTTAAAGCCTATATAAAAAAATTACATAGTTACCAACACATCCCCATTTTTCATTATTCTTTCTCAATTTTGAAATTTCTATAATATTACGCATCTTGGTAGGACAATAGAAGTCTATATAGAGCTGCTCTAGCAGTGGTGGTCCTCCAATCTCCCATACATACTTGGCGGGCCCGACGGTTTGCAGTTTACCGGTGGGCTTTGTAGTATTCTACATTTACAAATGTAGAATACTTACTAAATTTTTGCATGAATTGATTAACAATGTTTATACCTATAAGCCCACTATAAATAATAACATTGGCTCTAATTTTTAATTGATACCGCTTAAATATTATAATATCCCTATACAAGTGCATAATCTCATGATTTACTTTCATTACCCTAAATATTTTTCCTTGTGTCCGTCTTTTTTAAGTGGGAATGAGATAAAAAATGCATATAAATTTATAGTTTACTCAAAAGTGCTTTAGATTTTATTAACCATTTTGTAAGCCACCTATTTTAATTTTCATCCTTTTACCGTGTGTAAATATCATATACGAGATCTCATATGAGTATTTCAGACATCAGATCGCATGTGAGATATCATATATTAATGTCATCTGCAATTTTACTTATTACGGGATCTCAAATGAAATCTCGTAAGAGATCTGATGTCCGATATTCTCATACGAGATCTGATGTCCGATATTCTCATGAGATCTCATATGATATTATCATGCGTGTTTGCACTTTCTATTTAAAAACAGAGTAATAAATTCAATACGGATCAGTATTTAATATGTAGAAGCAACCCATTTATATATTTTATCTGACCTTAAACATATTCATAGAATATTTATATGAAAATGACCATGTCTACACCTTAAACTGCAATCCGTCGGGCCCGCCAAGTATGTATGGGAGATTGGAGGACCACCACTGCTAGAGCAGCTCTATATAGACTTTTATTGTCCTCCCAAGATGCGTAATATTATAGAAATTTCAAAATTGAGAAAGAATAATGAAAAATGGGGATGTGTTGGTAACTATGTAATTTTTTTATATAGGCTTTAACTTTTCGTAAATATCTGATAAAATTCTTATGAATTTTAGAAATAAAAGGAAGGCATAATAGTTATATAATTAAAATAATTTTCACCCACACGGGCGTAAAGTGCGTAGGTTCTATAAAGTTTTGTAGGAGTATGTGAGCTATTGCGCTTGTTAGGCGTTAAGTAGTACTTTATGCCCGCTGGCTAAATATTTTTGAAGTTACAATGTAATTTTACACAAAAGGTACTAAAAGTTCTATTATGTCAGTCAAGTTAACTTACGGTTACTTGACTACAATAAATTGATTTCAGTACTTTCTTGTGTTTAATTTGTATAGGAGAATGCACAAATATGTCAGTCAAGTTAACTTACGGTTACTTGACTACAATAAATTGATTTCAGTACTTTCTTGTGTTTAATTTGTATAGAAGAATGCACAAATTTGAATACATTTTTGAGAACAATCATACAGTTGATTCCGAGAGTTTTTTCATTACTTGACTATCGATAATTGATTTCACAACTTTCATTTGTTTGATTTGCAGTGAACAATTTGAATGTACTTACTAACATATAATTTGTTCAGCATACAATGACTCAAAGAAGTAAAAGACTTTTTCACTGGTATTTATTTGATTCCTTTTAAAAAATCATAAATATTATTATTTTATAGATTATACAGAAAGAACGTCTATACTTGCCTTTTTTTTTATACTTTCGTAGAAAGTTTTATATTATTTCAGTACTTTCTCGTGTTTAATTTGTATAGAAAGATGAACAAATTTTAATACATTTCTGAGAACAGTCATACAGTAGTTTCCGAGAGTTGTTTGCATTACTTGACTATTGATAATTGATTTCACAACTTTCATTTGTTTGATTTGCAGTGAACAACTTGAATGTACTTACATATAATTAATTGTTCAGCATATACTTTTACTTCCATAAAAGTCGACAAATATATTTCACTGAAAAACCTCATGGCTTTTATGTTACAAAAACAAGTCATTTCATACATAGCCGATATTTCTTTCTATCTGTAATCTGTATACTAAAAAATTTTCCATTGTTTATTTTACACTTTTTTTTACATCTTCTTTCTTCATTGTTTGTATATTATACAATCAGTTTATGAACTGAGAATCACTAAAAACTTTCTTGATATTCTTGTATAGATCAAACTTTTGACGTCTTCCACCCTGAGAAAATCATACACGAGAATAACTGAGCACTTTTATTTTTTGAAATTTTCACAATATAACACATCCTTTTCGCTTTTCCTATTTGACATAATCTTTTAGTTTCTGTATACTAAAAAAATTTCCATTTTTTATTTTACACTTATTTTACATCTTCTTTCTTTATTTTTTGTATATTATACGACCAGTTTATGAACTGCGAGAATCACTAAAAACTTTATTGATATTCTTGTATAGATGAAACTTTTGACGTCTTCCACCCTGGGAAAACCATACACGAGAATAACTGAGCACTTTTATTTTTTTAAATTTTCACAATATAACACATCCATTTCGCTTTTCCTATTTGGCATAATCTTTTAGTTTCTGTATACTAAAAAAATTTCCATTGTTTATTTTACACTTATTTTACATCTTCTTTCTTCATTGTTTGTATATATTATACGACCAGTTTATGAACTGAGAATCATCACTAAAAACTTTCTTGATATTTTCTTGTATAGATCAAACTTTTGACGTCTTCCACCCTGGGAAAATCATACACGAGAATAACTGAGTACTTTTATTTTTTTAAATTTCCACAATATAACACATCCTTTTCGCTTTTCCCATTTGACATAATCTTTTAGTTTGTGCTTGAGAAAATATGTACAACAGTGAAGCTCAATCTGTAAATTTTAGATTTTTCAAACCGTACCTAATTAGAACTTCTTATATATATATATATATATATATATATATATATATATATATATATATATATATATATATATATATATATATATATATATATATATATATATATATATATATATATATATATAAATATATGAAACGCTAGTTATGCAGACACTTTCCGAAATTTAAATAGACTTATGCAGACAGAGACCGACTTATGCAGACGTCAGCATAAGTAGAGAGATTATTTCTTTAGTCACGCTAGACTTGTGCAGACACTTGTATAAACGGTACTACACTTATGCAGACAGGTCACGTGGTCTTATACATTGGTGTCAGCATAAGTCCATGTTTATATGATTATATATATATATATATATATATATATATATATAAAATAACACTGACATTCACTGTAATAAAGTAGAACGAGTCTCTAATTCTATCTAGAGGGATAACTACCACAATATTTCTGCTTCTGCTACTGAGAAGTCTGTGATTTTTTAATGGTTCTTCTTTCATAGTAACATATTTCTTTTACTATCTTCAGCTTCTAGAGAGATTTTTAACACTTAGATTCGTTGAAGTTTTCACTAGAAACCAGTTGAATTATGTATTATACTTGAGCATGATGAACTTTTAATAATCTGAGAAAATGTTATCCAACTTTAACCACAAACATTAAAGTTATTTATGAAAATAACATATAATCTATACAGGTTGCTAATATCTTTGCGCGTTGTTTTCTCAAAAAATAATGAACCATTACTTGATGTCACTACTTAATCACAACAACAATATTATCTAAAACATCTTAGTTATAGCTTAATGTCACTGCTTAATGTCACTATTATTAAAATTCTTGGTCATTCTTGGATGCATTGATGTGCAATGAACTTCATCTAATTTTAGTCAGTTTGTTTTTATAATATCTTCTTCAAGTATTTGCACTTTAAGCAAAAAATGGAATGACGCCTGAATATGAAAGAATTATGTAATGTAATAATGTATGAGCATGATGCACTTTTAACAATCTGAGAAAATGTTATCCAACTTTAACCACAAACATTAAAGTTATTATGAAAATAACATACAATCTCAACAGGTTGCTAATATCTTGGCGCGTTATTTTCTCAAAATAATGAATCATCACTTAATGTCACTACTTAATTAATGTCACTGTAATTAAAAATTCGTGGTAATCTATTCTTTGACGCATTGATATGCAATGAACTTCATCATTTTTTAGCGCGTTTTTATGAATAATATCTTTTTCATGCTGTATTTGAACTTTAAGCAAAAAATGAAATGAGGCCTGAACCTGAAAGAATTAATGTAATGTAAAATAAAAAATACTTGAGCATGATGCACTTTTAATAATAATCTAAGAAAATCTTATATATCACTATTTCCGGGTTTTAATAATGCTAGTTTACCTTTAGAAATCGTAGGGCCAGTAAAGCATCCATAATTAAAACACCATAAAGTAGAACGAGGCTCTGCTAGAGAAATATTATCTGCAACAGTATTTCTTTGTTTTCTATTACAGGTGGTTGCATTCTTTGACAGACTTGAAAATAATCTTTTAGTGGCCTTAATGTATAATGCATAATAATAATAATTTTGAACTCTTCTATATGTTGCAAACTATTTAATCATAATCATAATCTACTTGTCAATTATCCTTGTTCTTTCTGATATAATCTGTAACAAAAAAAAGATTTCACAAAGTAACAATACTTATATTAAGAACATTATTTTTTTATTTTATAATAAAAGTTTGCTACTTATCTGAAAATATATCTGAATATATATATTATAATATACACCAAGTCAATTTAAATCGAATTTCAACGATGTAAAAAGTCTTTTCAATATAACTTGTATAAATGATGATTGTATACGGACTAATGCGTAAATATTGAAAGTTATTATGTATACATAAAGTAACAAGGTTAGGTTGATTGACCAGATATATATATATATATATATATATATATATATATATATATATATATATATATATATATATATATATATATATATATATATATATATATATTATATATTTATATATATATATATATATATATATATATATATATATATATATATATATACCATATACGGATTCTCTCTCTCTCTCTCTCCGTCGCTCTTCTCTCTTTCCCTCTCTCTCTTCTAGTCGGTCGGACAAAAATGTATAGTTTGTGCAGACTGAAGAATATGGAGAAAGAATCGGAAAGGAAATCGTACATAAAAATATTCAGATCTCTAAATCTTTTGAATGAGACACTCTTTTTAAATGAAACCTTTCGATTTGAGTAGAGCAATGAAATGGCTTTCGATTAAGAGGGATATGTTATATAGTTGAAACTAACGAAATAGGTATATAATCGCATTGAATTTCTCGTACATCCATTTCAAAGTATATATTCACGCGGTCGTCCTAAGGCTCTTCTATACTTGCCTTCGGAACGCTCCCGCGTTCCTTGATACCTAGATATTTACAGCTCTCTACTCTCGTAAGTTGTTCAGTGCCAATTCTTAAATTCATGTTTGTAGGTACACTATCGTAGTAATTTCCAAATGTTATATATACTGTTTTATTCACATTCAGTGAAAGTTTGTTGAGGGCTAACCAAGTTGACACTGCTTTTAAATACCCGTTCACTTTGACTTCAACTTCACTCCACGTTTTTCCTGCAGCTAATATAGCTGTATCATCTGCATACGATAATGTGGACTCTTTGTGCATGCTAGTTAATAAATCGTTTATATATATATAATGAACAGTAATGGTCCAAGTATTGTTCCCTGTGGAACCCCTGTGTTTACCATTAACTGTTCACTAATATTATCGCCTATTCTTACAAACTGTCCCCTGTGTTTTAGATAACTTTCTAGTAATGAAAACGCTTTTTCTCTTATTCCATACCTATGTAGCTTGTCTAACAATATTTTATGATTAACCGTATCAAAAGCTTTTGCTAAATCTAGAAATATTACTGCTATCGGTAGACTCTTATCCAGTTTTTCATAGATTCTTTTTTAATGAAATTTAAAGCATCGTTGGTTCCTCTATTTTTTATGAAGCCGTATTGAGTATCACTTAACAAGTTATTAATTGTAACCCATTTGTAAATTCTGTTATATATTATTTTTTCAAATATTTTTGCTATATTTGATATTAGTGATATTGGTCTATAGTTTTCCATTTTATTTTCCAATCCAGATTTATATATTGGTATTATTTCTGCAACTTTTAAAAATTCTGACCATGTTTCAGTTTCTATACATTGATTTAGAATGTCAGCTAGTGTATCTGTTATGTATGGTGATATTATTTTTAGTGTCTTTGCATTAATCTTATCAACTCCTCCATTTTTTAATTTCATATTATCTATTATTTTCTGAATCTCATATTTATTTGTTGGTTTTAAAAACATGGTTTTAGGGTTATGTTTCGGTAATTCTAGCTCTTTATCTTTAGATTTTTCAATGGATTCTGCCATTTTTGAACCGATATTACAATAGTGTTCATTTATAGCTTTTACAATTTCTTTAGGGTCTTTTATTATCTTTTTTTTGCCAGTTTTTATTTCCGTGATATCTGTATTCTTTTTATCTTTTTTAGTTGTCCCCAAAGTATCATTAATTATGGTCCATAGTTGTCTAGGATTATTACTGTTTTTTTCTATAAGATTTTTTTCATGTTTCATTTTTGCATTTTTTATTATTTTATCTAGTAATTTTACGTAGTCTTTGTATTCTTTTCTTAGTATATAATTATTTGGTTCATTTTTCATCCTTTTATATAAGGAGTCCTTTTTTATACAAGACACTACAATTGCATTTATTATCCAGTCTTTCCTGGGTATTTTGTTGTTATTCCAATTTTTGCCTCTTTTTGGGTATGTATATCGACTCTTTTCTATACAATTTTGAATTTCCTTTATCATGCGATTAATCGCTATAGTTGGATTTTTCTCCGATTTATAAATTGACCAATCTATTGCTGAAGCAATATCTCTTAGTTTGTTGTAATTATATTTACAGATTATATCTGTTGATTTATCCATCTTGTGTCTATTTTTCTTATCTATCTATCTAAATAAAGGATAATGATCTGTTATTGGATGTTTGAGTTTATAAGTTTTAGTCGTTATTGTTTTTGTTTTTATGAAAATATTATCAATACAAGTTCCCTTTTCTGTATTTAAATCATATGGCCTAGTTGTTCCAATAAAACCTCGGTAAAAACCCTTGTCTAAAAAGTTGTTTAGAAAATCCTGACCTATAAGGTTATCTTTGAGTATATCTGTATTGAAGTCTCCAATTACAAAGTGATTCTTAACATCTTTTTTTAATATTAGATATTTATTTAAGTTATAGTTGAATTTTAACAGAGTTATATCATGCGATCTATATAACGACGAAATCTCTAATTTACTGTTGTTATTTAAGGTTATACTTGTATTTAATATTTTAATATTATCCATTTCTATTATTCCTGTTACTTGTGTAACATTTTCTTTGATGTAAACAACCACACCATCAGATTTATTGATTTTACTATTATTATAGTATGATTTATAACCGCTCAACTTGTAATATTCATACCTGTCTAAAATATTTGTTTCTGTGCAAACAATTACATAAGGTTTGATCTTAAGACTCTTAATGAGGATTTGTAACTTTTCAAAATTTGAATTCAAGCTTCTTATATTGGTATACATAATCACATTATCTTTCCTGTTACTTTCCTTATTAAGCGTCTCAACATCATCGTAGCTTATTTCTTGTTTTACTACTTCTTGTTGTATTTCTTCTATAAAATCTTCATTATGATTCATTTTGTTATGTTACTATTTTTCGATGGCGGGCTAACATCTGCCACAACACCATCCGGGAACTTCCTCGCTGTTAATGTTGTCCTTCCTCTTGTAATTATAGAGCTCTTAGTCAGTATTTCTTTGTTGTTGGTCGCATTATTTCTTTCCAAGTTGTCTAGAGATTCGGTTACTATATCTTGGTCTTTTAAGTTTCCCGCGTAACCTGTTTTAACATTTGTTGTTGACTTCTCGACTGGTAAGTTATCTTCAGGCTTCTTTATTGGTAAAGTAGGTTTCTTATGATAATTTTCTGTTTTTTTCAGAGGATCATATGGATAATCTGTTTTTTGTATCATTATGTATAGATAATTTTTATATGACTCACATATGTTCCAGTTATTGGCTGCATGTTGTGTATTTCGTTTTGTTTTCAGGTTCTTTTTGTTGCAATTAATGCAGTTAATACATTGTAAATTTTTCTGATCACATAATTTTTCTTCATGTTTCTCTGAGCAGTGTAGACATGTATATTCTCCTTTAAATTTTTTAGCACTATGCCCATATGTTTTACATTTGTGACACATACCGATATTGTAATCATCGTAGACTCTGCATCTGCTTGCTCAAACATAGATTTTCTTTTCACGCATAATATAAGCATATGCATCTGCATTAACTTCAGCTATCAACGTCGTAGAATTGGTTTTATTATTGATATACTTATGCATTATATTTAACTCCATATTATCTTCTATTTCATTTCTGTTTTTTATATCAATTTCAATGTCTTGATTGCTTTCTGTTTGGTACTCATTGTCTACATTTATAATTTTAATTCTAGGTTTTTTCAATTCTTCAATTTGAACTTCTGCTTTTTCAGTTGTGTTAATTTTAAGTTTCATCTTGTTCACGTCTTGCTTATTTTTACATTTGATGATTATTTTGTCTTTGGTTGTTATGATTTTGTTAACAGGTATCGTTGTGTTCTAATTTATTGACATTTTGGTTTCATGAAATAATTTTTTTAGATCCTCCTTGTTCTTTGGTTTTATGATGATATCTGGAATATTATTATTAGTTTGATTTATCTGTTTACCAGTTATATGTGCATAAGTGGACCCAGTTGAAGTTTGTTCTTTTCCATTCATTTGAAGCAGTTTATTTTTTTCCAATAATTCATTATTTAACACTTTTAGTATTTCATTTTTATCCATAATCTCTTTAATTAGCTCTTTTTGGTGTTTGTTCTCAATAGTTAACTTTTCATTTTTGTTATCTTGTTTTTGTATCTCCGTTACCAAATCTTGATTTTGTATTATCAATTTTTGATTTTCTGAAGGTTCACTTGTTTTAATTTGTGTCAGTTCATCTTCAGTTCACTTTAATCTTTGCTTTGTATCTATATAGCTTTTCTTTGTTGTTTCACTTTTTTCTTTTAATGTGTCGTACTTTTCTTTTAACGTTTCATATTTTTCTTTTAATACTGTATAATGTTTCCCCAGTTTTTCCTTTTCATTCTGTAAAAGTACACTTGCAACACGTGGGTCTTTAGAGGTTATGTTATCTAGATCGTGGTCTTCGCAAATAATGTACAGACTATTTATGCAGTTCTGTGTCTTTTTCCTTAAATAATCACTTTTGTGGTAGACCCCTTGACACACTGCACATATTAGTCACTGCACTAAACTTTGAGGATGGCATTTAAATGAAATATCTGGAGGAGCAGTATGCTTTAGGACCCATTCGTCCTCCGCCATGTTGGATTAGTGATATGGTTAGAAATGATCAATAGTATATTACGACACAAGGCCAGGAAGTTGGATTTTCTGGCCGGCGCCATTTTGACGCCCGAGGCGAAGCCGAGGGCGTCGATGCGCGCCGGCCGGGGTATCCAACATTCTGGCCAAGTGTCGTATACTATTTTTCTTCATCCCCGGCCGAAAGTACGCCTATATAGTTTTGATATTAATAAAATATCGTTGTTGGCTGCTAACTATGGCTCGGCCATATGTATAAAAGGCCTGCTTCAGCGCCACTTTACATATCGCGGAGCGTAAGGCTCGACTTCTGCTTTTTTTGATGCCCGACCGACTTTTGCAAAACCGAGGCGAAGCCGAGGTTTTGCTGGTCGGGGCAGGCATCAAAAACACTAGCAAAAGATGCTTAAAAAAGATGATGGACCAAAAATATGTACATACTTAATTGATACTCATTTCAACTACATAACCTCTCAATGGTTCCTCTGTTTGTCTTTTTCTATCCCATAACTGATACATTATAGAATGAGAGTCAAAAAACTTTCACATATAAGTATATAACTACACCATGTTTTGAAACTTAAAATGTAAACATCATGTCTATATATGTATAGAAGCTTTCTGACAGCGTGTATGCGATATAAGAACATATTGATTATCAGAGTTATAAATATATTGTTCAATATATTAATAATAACATAAAATTAATTTAATACGCCTATATCTTTTCAAATTTCCGATTTTACAAATGATTTTCTTGTCATCACATTTGGAAGGGTTAGCATAGTTTAGGTTACAACACGTGCGCTGTCGCGGACGTTGCCATGCAACGATCAGCAAAGAGCGGCCACAAAAGGCGCTCTTCCCGGCGCGAAATCGAGCCGGGAAGACCGTACTTTTGGCTAGGGGATGAAGAAAGAATAATTTATATTGCTAATTATATTATTATTTTTGTAATTTTTAGTATTTTCGGCCCTTAACCCTTTGAGACCACACTTATTTTTTCGATTGTGGAGCACATACTGGGTCAATTTGGCCCATACTCATTTTTGAACAACTATATTTCTGAAATTATCAATTATAGAATTACCAAAAAATTTATGGATAATCGTGAATGACTCAAGAATTCATTCACGTAATTTTGAAGCAATAATATAATTTCTTGGGTACCTAAAATAATTAGCAATATCAAACCATACGCTAAAGATATCGAATTCACGACAGCATGGTAAAATGGTATCGGTAACATTTTTATAAATTCATTTAAACCTTCGGGGGGAAAAATTTCTCAAAAAGTGGTGCAAAAAGAAGAATTTTACCGGGTCAGATTTTTTTTCCATGCAGAATTCGATTAAATCAAGACTTTTGAGCATGTTTTTGGTCTTTCAGCCCACTGTGCTCCGGCTCCTTGGCATTTTTCATTTGGAATTCAAAGTAAAAGTGTGTACAGCCATGGACTATGCAGTGGATATGCAGTGCTTTAAAAGGCCTGGCAATGATTTTGTTTTAAAAGAGTTGGCTTACGTGCCTCTCAACGACGGCGATGAGCCAATAGTGCACCTTCAAGCCACCATTTCCTTGACGAAGACTAACAGAAACTATAAAAGTGAAAATTTGTGGTTAGAACTTTGCTACTATGGACTATAGTGAGATGGTGATGATTAGGATTATGCTGAAATCGGAAAAATTCTTCAAGATGCATTGAAAGATGCTAACAGAATTTTTGACATTGGTGAGATAAAAAAGTTGTGGTTAGAGCGTTTCAACTTTAAAGTTACTGATATCACTGAAATGGACTATCAGGCGTTCGATTATCCAAGATCAGTGACTATATGTACTAACCATAATGGAGCGTACAAAACTACTTGTGCTCGATACAACGTAAAGCGCATGAAACAGTTTGACTTCAACGATTCCAACATGGAGTGGGAAGACATCATAGAATGGGAAGATATTGATGAATACAAAAATTTAAGGGTAATGGAGAGATTGATAGACAGGTAGAACCTCACAGGATAGGAGTGAGGTGGGGCTCCTATCTACCTTAAAATATTTTTAATCATATAGTTGACCACTAGGTGGCTCTCGCAAGCAGTCAGAAGAGGCATTGATCATAAGCGTGTTGCGGTCGTTAGAGGCTTTCATTCTGTAATAATAGGTCAAAGCAGCTCGACCGTCGCTCCTGAGCAACAACAACTGATACAAAACGACAAGAAAAAGTCGCAGAGGAAAAAATGTTCGGAAAAAATTTCTACAAACACATATTCTTTGCCCGAGCAAAATGTGTTGTAATATGGTAAATATTATATCTAGACTAGAGTTCGACACGCGCGCTTCGCGCGATGATTTTTTTTTTTTTAAGTTACAAAAGAAGCTGCATAATTAAGGAACGGTTTCTTTTTTATTTACAAGAGAAATGTTATTATTCAATTCATTATTTAAGGTTGTATGGACTATATGTAAAAAATAATGTCAGATCAATAAAGTTTCGTCAGTAGGTCAATAATATCATTATAAACGTCTCTGGCAAATTTGAATATGTTTTGCGTGTTAGTTTTCGAGATATTGTAGTTTAAAATTAACGTGGGTTCTTATGGAGATTCTCTGAATATGGCTAGACTCGTCGTAGTTATTGAAAAAATTAAGTTGAAAAAATAGTGTTTAGTTCTTGTAAATTTGTGTATACGTAAACGAAAACCTTTGTAATCGATTGCAATTGAAGTGAATTGCTTTTGCGAGCTAGTAGGGTCCGAAAGTCAATTAAAAATTCAAATTTCGCGCCACAATATAGCAGACAAAAAAATAAATAATTTGCCTATAACAATTAGTAAAAATTTATAATTAGTAAAAAAAAATATTACGGAAAACCAGGACTGCATTGCCCTCCGTTACATTATTATCTATCATTTTACAAAATTTGCAGTTTCTATATAAATATTTCGCTGAATGGCATTTGAATTACTTGATTTTGAGACATTATTCAAATGACATTCAGCGAAATATTTATATAGAAACTTCAAACTTTGTAAAATGATAGATAATAATGTAACGGAGGGTAATGCAGTCCTGATTTTCCGTAATATTGTTTTTACTATTTGTTATAGGCAAATTACTTATTTTTTCGTCTGCTATATTGCGGCGCGAAATTTGAATTTTTAATTGACTTTCGGACCCCCTTAAAGCGATGCGAGGCCCCACAGTTACCGACGATTGCAGGGATCCGTTTTTCTCATTCAATTTTGAATTTTGACAAAAAATCTCTCTGACACGTTATAGATTTGATAGTCAACTATAACGTACCAGAGTGATATTTTCTTAAAATTTAAAATTGATTGAGAAAAACGGGTCCCTGCAATCGTCGGTAACGACTGGTACTCACATCAAAGTTATAGCATAAAAACTGTGTAGTAAGGCGTACTAAAAAGTGAAAGAAATGAGCAATGCAATGTTCTAAAACTGATGTAAAGTGTTCTTCATTGTTCTAAAAAACATTTTACATATTTGTTTACTCTTAGTACTGTAGAATATTAGTGTTTTCGACAAATTATACGACCAAAATATTTGTCTTAAATTTTTAAATGAGATCTTACGGCCAATAATAACCTTAATGCACTTATTTTGAATTCATTTAAACATTATGATGTTTTTCATCAAGCTATGTTATAGTTTTATTGACTAAAAAATGTATGCATGAAGAAGTTTTTGTTATTTTAATATATGATTTGTCTTTATCTTTTGAATTTAGTTCTAGTGATTCATTCCATTCCATAGTTTCCTGCTTTAACAAATTTAAAGGTTCATTCAATTCTATGGTATCAGAATGTCACTACAATGATAAAGATTAATCAAGTTTAATTTCATTTAAATAAGCTTTTTTCATGTTGTGATTTTTTTCAATAAGTAAAATTACCACTAAGATAGATAAACAATAACATAATTATGAAAATATCTGTTTTCTGTGTTTAATAATGTTAAACATATAAAAAGGCAAAGTGAAGGTATAAAATTCAAGATGAATATTTTTATATTGAGAAAACCGTGTTTTTAATTTTAACTAAATAAAAAGATCCTTACACTAATCCGACCATCATCACTAATAAAAAACCGCTCCCAATATACATTGGCACTTAGCTTCCTCAAACCTATGTATTTATTTCTCTTTTTAATTTTTTATATGACAATAATTAATTGTGTTATACAAAAGTTTCTCTATCTATCAAATATTGTCTGAAAAACGCTATTCGAAAATATTTTTAAAAAACTTTCAACCTCAAATATCTTTGGTCGTGACAGTTCAATTTTTTTGCGCAACGAATAGTTTGGAGATATAAAAAATCTATATCCTCTATACCAAATTTCAGGACGATTAATTGGTTTTTATTCTTGTCATCGTGTGTCAGAGAAAACGCGTTGTTTTTTTTTTAAATAATTTTTTTCTCAAAAAAAAAATGAAGATAATCTCTTGAAATTTATACCAAATATTATCTTCAATAAGCTTAATAAGTAAATAAAATTTTGAGTCGATAATCAAATATTTTTTGAAAAATTAATTTATGAATTATAAGAACATTTCCCATGACATACTAAAGATAATTTGAAAATTAAAAACAGAAAACGTAGGTAGTTTAAAGATTTTTTGGTTATAAAAAAAAAGGAAAATCGATAAAAAATTAAAACCGAGTATTTTTTCGGGATCAAGAGAATAGCTTTGTCCGACAAAAATAGGTGAAATGGTTTTCGAGATATCGTGTGTTCATATACACACACACACCCACCCACCCACTCACCCACACACACATACACACACACACGCACGCACGCACGCACGCACGCACGCAGGCACGCACACACACACACAAACACATACATACATACAGACACACACACACACACATACAGACACACACACACACACACGTAATGAATAAATATTTTTTTTAAATAAAAATTTTTCATCGATTTATCAATTGATTATAAATTTCTATCAATTAATATATATCATATTTTCCCGCTCACACACATGCGCTATCTCTATACCATTCCACCATAACTCTAAGGGTGTCTCTATAACTTTGCGCGTGCATATGCCCTCTCGTGTATAAGGTATACCTATATATAGTGCTCTCCTATAAGGTATACCTATATATAGCGCTCTCCTATATATAGGTATACCTTATACACGGCGAGCACACACACGCGCGCTGCACGGTTATAGAGACTCCCTAAGTCCCTATAGGGCATTTGCGCATGCGCCAAAAAATTCGAGATTTCGAGATATTTATTCGAGATATTCGAGAAAAAATCAACATGGCGTCGCAACATGGCGTCGACCATGCCAAGGATGCATTTTTTATAGAGGGATCTAATGTATGATACTAGTAGCGCCACCTATTCGCACTTTGGAGGTGCGGCCTACTCGAGGCGAGCGAGCGCCGTGCGCACACTTCTCTCTCGCTTGTCGACCGTAATGCAGTACGAACATACGAACAACGTGTAATAGTAAAATCCGTTATTAAACTATATTAGTATTAAACAAAGTTAACTCTGCATCAACATTTATTTCCACGCCCTCAAAAACAATTATATCAACATGGTAGCAGGTGCCTGGTTGGTAAGTGGTTGCAAAATTTATTATCTTCTATATGGACTTACGAGTCCTATAGATATAATGGGGAAACAAAACCAAGTGAGGTTAGAAAAGGCACGTGAAAATTAACGGTAGTTAATAAAAATGAAAATAAAACGCACGTATTAAAATTCAACGATGGAATAAAAGTGAATTAAAGAAAAACTTAAAGTTATTTAGCAAATCGGAGAAATAAAGGAAAAAACGTGGTCAGAAACACTCAAAGTTTAAAGTGAAAGATAATCAGTTTGGAAAACTGGAAAGTGAAAAATATATGCATGAACAGAAAATAAAAATTGTTAGCTACCGAAGCGCAAAACGATTTTTCAAAAATAATCATAAAAAAAGTGCGATGCAAGTGGATTAAAGTCGGCACGCGAAACACGTGATAGAGTGCGAGTATAGAGCACGTGGCAAATTTATAGTTTATACACGCAACCATATGAGAGACGAGAAAAAGCCAGTGAAAGAACACGAAAGTGAAAGAAAAGGAATTGTTTTTAATACTCAAATAAAAAATTCGGTTCGAGAAGTGTTTTTACAAGAACTAAAGTAAATTATTATTTTGAAAACTGAAGTGTATAAAAATATAAGTGTCAAAGAAATAGAAATGGCGAGACAAGCGAAAATCGAAGACATTACGATACCTGTTTTTGATGGTGTAAACTACAGTAGTTGGAAGATAAGATTAATGATATTATTAGAATATAAAGAATGCAAAGAACAAGCAGAAAGACAACGAAGTATGAATGATAAAGAAGATGAATGGAAGAAAAATGTTTTAAAAGCGAGGATAATACTAGTAAGTACAGTTTCGGACAAACTACTAGAGTTTATCGGAGAGTGTACTACAGCATACGAAATGATTAAAAAACTTGACAAGATGTACTTGACGCAATCCACGTCACTGCAAATAATATGCAGAGGAAAAGTTGAAGAAATCAAGTTGAAGAATTATGAGCAAGTAGACGACTTCTTTGCAGAGTTCGAGAAGGCAGTCAACGATTTCAAAGAAGCTGGTGGAAAATTGGAGGAGACAGAGAAGATGAGGTACATGATCGGAGCATTACCGTCCAGCTACAGCCAGGTTGATTATGTTAAATAAAAAATTAAAGAGAAAAACTTATCAAAATATGATTCTGATAAAAAGAGTAATGTAAGTACTTTCACAGCAAAATTTGAAGGGAAATGTTTTTCGTGCGGAAAAGTTGGCCACCGACAAAAGGATTGTTGGAGTCAAGGAGGCCAACAGGGAAGCCGAGGCAGAGGTGCTCAACGAGGTCGCCCTAACTACGGTCAGAGAGGCAACAGCCGAGGCAGAGATACTCAACCCAGCAGAGGTCGAGGCACAGGCATGTATCCGAGCCAACCCAGAGGCGAGACGCCAACACAGCGGCAAACGACTAGCTTAACAGAAGCTCAGACATCAACAGCCTGGTCCACTCAACTAGTAAACCCGAAACTTAATCAGGTAACAGGATGCGAAACTCGAGAAAATTGTAACGAGTTAATTTGGCTATTAGACAGTGGTTCTACGGATCACATTGTTCAGAGCGATACATTTTTTAACAAATGCGTTAAATTGAAAGAACCTATAAATATTAAATTACCAGACGGAAAAATGTTACAAGTTACAAAAGTAGGTAGTATAAAATTGTAATTCAAAAACTATTATAACATAGCAGATATTGATTTAAATAATGTTTACTTTGTAAAAGGAATTAAACAAAATTTATTAAGTTTCTCTAAAATCACAAAGACTTGCACTATAGTATCTAGAGACGAAAATGCAAAAATTTATAGTCAATCGAGAAAGTTATTAGCTGTTGCATATAAAAAGGAAAATTTATACTATATGAAAAGTTATGTAAACAAAAGTATAATTGATGAAGCATATGTAAATGCAGTAACGTTAACTGACAAAGAAAAGTGGCATAGGGCTGTAGGTGTTAGGTCATGTAAATTTCCAATATTTAAATATATTAGTTAATGATAAATTAGTAGTAGGTTTGCCAAATAAGATTGAAAATATAGATATGAAATGTGCAAATTGTATCGAGAGTAAAATGGCCAACGTACCTTTCAAAAATAACAGATCGAAGACTAAAGAAATTTTGGAATTGGGTATGGAGGTGAAGAATATTTCTTAACCTTTATTGATGATTACAGTAAATGTACTAGGATCTTTTGTATTAAAAATAAGTCAGAAACTGCGAGTTGTTTTATAGAATTCGTTAACCAAGTAGAAAATATTTTCAATAAAAAAGTAAATAAATTACAATGCGATAACGGAAAGGAATACTTAAATAAAGAAATTTATGATTTTATTAGAATCAAAGGAATTCAATTATTACCGTGTCCACCCTACTTCCATGAATTAAATGGACTAGCGGAGAGATATAATAGGCCTGCTATGGATATTGGTAGATGTTTGATGAGAGAGGCTAGAATACACAGACGGTACTGGCCAGAAATTATGAAAACTGTCACTTATTTAAAAAATAGAACTATTGCAAACACACAGGAGAACAAAACTCCATATGAAATATTTTTTAATAAAAAACCTAATGTAGGACATTTAAAAATTTACGGCAGTAGAGTCTTTGTTAGAGTTCCAGAAGTTTTAAGAAAAAGTAAATGGGACAATAAAGCTGAATTAGGAATTTTAGTAGGATATACTGAAAATGGCTATAAAGTCCTAGTAAACAATAGAATTATTAATGCTAGACATGTACAAGTAGTAGAAGAGAATGTAAAATTAATTTGTTTCGAAAAAGATGACGGGGAAAAGGATAGAGAGATTAGTGATAGTGAATCAGTGGAAGAAAATGATGAAATTGTTACTGAGCCTAATGAAAATGAAACTAATGTAAACGTTCAATTGCCTTTTACTTCGACTTTCGAGTCAAGCCTTTACTAAATGTAAACAAACTAATTCCAATAATGTGATTGAAAATCAGGTTAATGATAACTCAAACGATGTCAATAATGAAAATGTTAAAGACCCGCTAAGTACTAGTCAGGAAAACTTAACAGTTCAAAGAAGGTCGAACAGAAAGAAAAGTCCTGTGAATAGATTTGGAAACCCAGTTTCACATTTTATTTATGTAAATTATGTAAATGCGAATACTCCTAATACGTTTGAGGAGGCGTTAAACTCTAACGATTGTAAAGAGTGGCAAAAAGCAATGAATTCAGAAATAGAAAGTTTAATTAAAAATAATACGTGGACAATTAGGCAGACCTCAAGATAAAGAAATTATTAATGTTAAATGGATTTATAAAAGGAAAAATGATAATACCTATAAAGCTAGATTAGTTGTTAGAGGTTTTCAGCAGATAGAGTATATTGAAAATGTTTATTCACCAGTAGGCAAAATGCAAACGTTAAAAATTTTGTTATCTCACTGTTGCAAAAAACAATTGTTTATAGAACAGATGGATGTAGAAACCGCGTTCTTGAATGGAAATGTAAGGTCTGAAGTGTATGTTAATGTACCTAAAGATTTTAAGATTGAGAAAAACAAAGTGCTTAAATTAAAAAAGGCTCTATATGGACTAAGGGAAAGCCGAAAAGCTTGGTATGAGTGTTTTAATGATCATGTAAAGAAACTAAACGAAAGAAGTAATTATGATTACTGTCTGTATGTAAACAATTCTGGCAAAGATCCAATATATATTTTAGGGTTTGTTGATGATTTATCAATATGCTGCAAAGATAAAAATAAAGTTAATGAGATCAAGAAAAGTTTAATGCAAAGATTTATAATGAAAGATCTTGGAAAAATTAGTCAATATATTGGAATAGATATTGATTACAGTAGTGATAAAAGCAAGATGACTTTAATTCAAACAAAATATATTGAATCTTTGGCCAAGAAGTATGATTTAGAAAATGCAAAATTGTATGATACTCCAATGGGAACGAATTTAAAGTTAGAACAAGCAAGCGAAGTAGATGAGCGAATCAAGTATTGAAATTTAATAGGAGAATTATTATATTAACACAAGAATTATTATATTATTATATTAACACAAGAATTATTATATTATTATATTAACACAGGCATGAGGCTAGACATCAAGGAACGCGGGAGCGTTCCGAAGGCAAGTATAGAAGAGCCTTAGGACGACCGCGTGATTATATACTTTGAAATGGATGTACGAGAAATTCAATGCGATTATATACCTATTGCGTTAGTTTTAACTATATAACATATCCCTATTAATCGAAAGCCATTTCATTGCTCTACTCAAATCGAAAGGTTTCATTTAAAAAGATTGTCTCATTCAAAAGATTTAGAGATCTGAATATTTTTATGTACTATTTCCGAATCTCCGAATCTCCATATTCTTCAGTACGCACAAACTATACATTTTTGTCCGACCGGTACATAGTATAGCATTTTTGTTCGACCGACTGGCAAAAGAGACAGAGAGTGAGTGAGGGGGTAGAGTGAGAGACAGAGGGAAAGAGAAGAGCGACGGAGAGAGAGAGAGAGAGAGAGAGAGGGAAAGAGAAGAGCGACGGAGAGAGAGAGAGAGAGAGGGAAAGAGAAGAGCGACGGAGAGAGAGAGAGAGAGAGGGAAAGAGAAGAGCGACGGAGAGAGAGAGAGAGAGAATCCGTATATGGTATATATATATATCTGGTCAACCAAGCTAACCTTATTATTTTATGTATACATAAAACTTTCAATATTACGCATTGGTCCATATACAATCATCATTTATATACAAGTTATATTCAAGACTTTTTACATCATTGAAATTCGATAGATATTAAATGGACTTGGTATATCTCAGATATATTTTCAGATAAGTAGCAAACTATCATTATAAAATAAAAAAAATAATGTTATTAATATAAGTATTGTTACTTTGTGAAATATTTTTTTTTTGTTATTACAGAGATATCAGAACAAGGAAATTGACAAGTAGATCATCTTTAAATAGTATGTAACATAGAAGAGTTCAAAATTATTATTTTGTATTTTAAGGCCACCAAAAGATTAATTATGTTCAAGTCTGTCAAAGCATGCAACCTCCTGTAGTAGAAAAAATAGAAATACTGTTGCTGATAATATTCGCTCTAGCAGATCAAGCCTCGTTCTACTTTATGGTGTTTTAATTGTGGATATGCTTTACTGGCCCTATGATTTCTAAAGGTAAACTAGCATTATTAAAACCCGGAAATAGTGATATATAAGATTTTCTCAGATTATTAAAAGTTAAAAGTGCATCATGCTCAAGTATTCTTTAATTTTACATTTTACATAAATTCTTTCAGATTCAGGCTCCGTTCCATTTTCTGCTTAAAGTTTCACATATATTCAGATAAGTAGCAAACTTTGATTATAAAATAAAAAAAATAATGTTATTAATCTAAATATAAGTATTGTTACTTTGTGAAATCTTTTTTTTTATTATTACAGAGTTATATCAGAACAAGGTTTTTGAAGACTCATGGAACAAGCTCAGCCTGTGCTTTTCTCGAGGGATTGTTGGAAACTCTCTAACAACAAAGAACGTATAGTGATCTGTCCGATACATTTCAAAGCTAATGTGGTTTGGCCATATGTTGGTGGTAGAAAAACCTACTTTTGCATATTATACAACTGCCTGGGGAAATGGAAATCTACAATGGAAATCTATAAGAAAATAATGTAGAAATATCCTGATTTCATTCTCCAACTCGTATACATTCAATAGATCTTCAAAATGTGATAAAAGCTGATGGGAGCTACAACTAATATGTTTTAGACTGTATTGCACAGAAAGTGCGAAAGAAGTATTATAAAAATTAATGAATTAGTTTGGTTAGAATACAAGTTTTCAAAAATTAGTTCTTCAAAATAAAATAAGTAAATTGTGATTTTAGAAGGAGAAATCATCTATCTAGTTGGAAATTATATTACAGCTGGTAAAGTTTTTGAAGACTCATGGAACAAGCTCAACCTGTGCTTTTCTCGAGGGATTGTTGCAAATTCTCTAATAACAAATAACGTAGTGATATGTGCCCAATACATTGCAAAGCTAATGTTGTTTGACTATATGTTGGTGGTAGAAAAACATACTTTTGAATATTATGAACAACTGCCTGAAGAAATGTAAATCTACAAGCGTCATCTACAAGAAAATAATGTAGCAATATCCTGATTTCATTCTCCAATTCGTGTACATTCAATAGATCTTCAAAATGTGACAAAAGCTGTTGGGAGCTACAACTAAGATATTTTAGACGGTATTTCACAGAAAGTGCAAAAAAAGTATTATGAAAATGAAAGAATTAGTTTGATTATAATACAAGTTTTTAATAATTAGTTCTTCAAAATAAAATAAGAAAATTGTCATTTTAATAGAAGAGATCATCTATCTAGTTGAAAATCTAATTAGAGCTGGTGAAGTATTTTAAAGACTCATGGAACAAGCTCAGCCTGAGCTTTTCTCGAGGGATTGTTGGAAACTCTCTAACAACAAATAACGTATAGTGATCTGCCCGATACATTTCAAAGCTAATGTGGTTTGGCCATATGTTGGTGGTAGAAAAACCTACTTTTGCATATTATACAACTGCCTGGGGAAATGGAAATCTACAATGGAAATCTATAAGAAAATAATGTAGAAATATCCTGATTTCATTCTCCAACTCGTATACATTCAATAGATCTTCAAAATGTGATAAAAGCTGTTGGGAGCTACAACTAATATGTTTTAGACTGTATTGCACAGAAAGTGCGAAAGAAGTATTATAAAAATGAATGAATTAGTTTGGTTAGAATACAAGTTTTCAAAAATTAGTTCTTCAAAATAAAATAAGTAAATTATGATTTTAGAAGGAGAAATCATCTATCTAGTTGGAAATCATATTACAGCTGGTAAAGTTTTTGAAGACTCATGGAACAAGCTCAACCTGTGCTTTTCTCGAGGGATTGTTGGAAATTCTCTAATAACAAATAACGTAGTGATATGTGCCCAATACATTGCAAAGCTAATGTTGTTTGACTATATGTTGGTGGTAGAAAAACCTACTTTTGAATATTATAAGCAACTGCCTGAAGAAATGTAAATTATCAGAAGTTCAAGATGTTTCAAGATGTTTTATATTTTAAAAGAATGGAGAAAGCTTTTTTCTTTCAATGATTCTTAGTTCATAAACTTTTGTGTTTAATTTTGCAAGATGCGTCTGATTGGTTATTAATTCAACTGGTTTCTAGTTAAAATTTCAACGAATCTAAGAGTTGAAAATATAATGTAATTATTATATAGTGATTGGCTTATCGTGATGGGCGCCAAATGTTTCAGAGTAGCTATCTGTTCTGTGAATTACCGTATATGAAACCATAATATATAAATTACTGTAATGGCTACTTTTTTATCTGCAACCAATATTTTAATTTGCTAGCGGATTGTGTTGCAGTAGTGTGGCTAGTTACAATGTATTTATTTTATAACTCTCTCCCGCTCCCCTCTCTTTCTCTCCCTCAACATATGTCAACCTCTGTACCAAGAACTTTAATGAGAGCCTAAATATTTTTTTTTAAACAATCAGTAAAACAAATAGTGGCTAAGGCAAATGTATGAGTTTTCTCTGTATAATTAATCAACATCTGTCACACTCTGAACCAAGAACTTTAATGAAAACCTAAATATTTTTTTAAAACAATCAGCAAAACAAATAGTATTATTAATGTAACAACACAATTTGTCTAGTCCTTTTATTTTTTCTAGTCTCATCTATTCAATAAGCACTCTCTACAAATGGTAATCATTTTTTTCATGACTGTACTAATAATAATAGTGTTGATATTTAAAACTTTCTACGAAAGTGTAAAATAAGGCAAGTATAGAAGTTTTTTCTGTATAATCTATGTATAATCTAAATATAAAACTTTCTACGAAAGTATAAAATAAGGCAAGTATAGACGTTTTTTCTGTATAATATACTCTTCCTCTCTCTCTTCCCCCGCCCTCTCTCACCCTCTCTCCCCCCTCCCCTTTCTTCCTCTCTCTCTCTCTTAACATCCGTCAAACTCTGTACCAAAAACTTTAATCACAGCTTAAATATTTGTTTAATACAATCAACATGTTTAAAAAAAAAAATAATTCCTTAAGTACGTTACGTACGTTAATTAAACACAAGAAAGTACTGAAATCAATTATATTGTAGTCAAGTACCCATAACTTAACTTGACTGACATAATACAACTTTTCGTACCTACTCAAAAATATTCAGCTAGCGGGCATGAAGTACTATTTAACACCCAAGAGGCGTAATAGCTCTCATACTCCTACAAAACTTTATAGAACCTACGCACTTTACGTCCGTGTGGGCAAAAATTATTTAAATTATATATAACTATCTTTTACTTCGTCGAGTAAATGTATACTGAACAAATTATATGTATGTAGATTCAAATTCTTCATTGCAAATCAAACAAACGAAAGTTGTGAAATCAATTACCGATAGTCAAGTAATGCAAACAACTCTCCGAAACAACTGTATGACTGATCTCAGAAATATATTATTCTAATTTGTTCATTCTTCTATACAAATTAAACACAAGAAAGTACTGAAATCAATTTATTGTAGTCAAGTATACCCATAAGTTAACTTGACTGAGATAATAGAACTTTTAGTACCTTGCATGTAAAATTACATTTCACGCCCACGTTGTAACTTCAAAAATATTCACCCAGCAGGCATAAAGTACTACTTAACGCCTAATAAGCGGAATAGCTCACATATTCCTACAACACTTTATAGAACCTACGCACTTTACTCCCGGGTAGACGAAAATTATTAATTAATTACTATTATGCCTTCTTTTTATTTCTAAAATTAATAAGAATTTTATCAGATATTTACGAAGTCAATGCCTATATAAAAAAATTACATAGTTACCAACACATCCCCATTTTTCATTATTTTTTCTCAATTTTGAAATTTCTATAATATTACGCATCTTGGGAGGACACGAGAAGTCTAGAGCTGCTCTAGCAGGGGTGGTCGTCCAATCTTCCATACATACTTGGCGGGCCCGACGGTTTGCAGTTTAAGGTGTAGACATTGTCATTTTCATATGAATATTCATACGTTTAAAGATCAGATAAAATGTATAAATCAATTGCTTCTAGATATTAAATACTGATCCGTGAATATATTACTCTTTTTAAATAGAAAAGTCCAAACACAGATGAAAATTTTATATGAGATCTCATATGAGAATATCGGACATCAGATCCCATATGAGATCACATATGAGGTCCCATAATATATAAAATTGCAGATGACATAACATATATGAGTCTTATCTGATGTCATATCCGAAATACTCATAACATGATGTCTTATCTGATCTGATGTCCGAAATACTCATATAAGATCTCATATGATATTTACACGCGGGAAAAGGATAAAAATAGGTGGCTCATAAAATAGTTAGTAAAATTTAAAGCTCTTTTGAATAGACTATGAATTTATATGTATCTTTTTATTTCATTCCCATATAAAAAAAGACGAACACAAGGAAAAATATTTTAGGTAATAAAAGTAAATCATGATTATGCACACAGTACATGTAGGGATATTATATTTAAACGGTATTTATGGTGGACTTATAGGTATATGCAAAAATCTAGTATTCTACATTTACAAAGCTCACCGGTAAACTGCAAACCGTCGGGCCCGCCAAGTATGTATGGAAGATTGGACGACCACCCCTGCTAGAGCAGCTCTAGACTTCTCGTGTCCTCCCAAGATGCGTAATATTATAGAAATTTCAAAATTGAGAAAAAATAATGGAAAATGGGGATGTGTTGGTAACTATGTAATTTTTTTATATAGGCATTGACCTCGTAAATATCTGATAAAATTCTTATTAATTTTAGAAATAAAAAGAAGGCATAATAGTAATTAATTAATAATTTTCCTACCCGGGAGTAAAGTGCGTAGGTTCTATAAAGTGTTGTAGGAATATGTGAGCTATTCCGCTTATTAGGCGTTAAGTAGTACTTTATGCCTGCTGGGTGAATATTTTTGAAGTTACAACGTGGGCGTGAAATGTAATTTTACACGCAAGGTACTAAAAGTTCTATTATCTCAGTCAAGTTAACTTATGGGTATACTTGACTACAATAAATTGATTTCAGTACTTTCTTGTGTTTAATTTGTATAGAAGAATGAACAAATTAGAATAATATATTTCTGAGATCAGTCATACAGTTGTTTCGGAGAGTTGTTTGCATTACTTGACTATCGGTAATTGATTTCACAACTTTCGTTTGTTTGATTTGCAATGAAGAATTTGAATCTACATACATATAATTTGTTCAGTATACATTTACTCGACGAAGTAAAAGATAGTTATATATAATTTAAATAATTTTTGCCCACACGGACGTAAAGTGCGTAGGTTCTATAAAGTTTTGTAGGAGTATGAGAGCTATTACGCCTCTTGGGTGTTAAATAGTACTTTATGCCCGCTAGCTGAATATTTTTGAGTAGGTACGAAAAGTTGTATTATGTCAGTCAAGTTAAGTTATGGGTACTTGACTACAATATAATTGATTTCAGTACTTTCTTGTGTTTAATTAACGTACGTAACGTACTTAAGGAATTATTTTTTTTTTTAAACATGTTGATTGTATTAAACAAATATTTAAGCTGTGATTAAAGTTTTTGGTACAGAGTTTGACGGATGTTAAGAGAGAGAGAGGAAGAAAGGGGAGGGTGGAGAGAGGGTGAGAGAGGGCGGGGGAAGAGAGAGAGGAAGAGTATATTATACAGAGAAAACGTCTATACTTGCCTTATTTTATACTTTCGTAGAAAGTTTTATATTTAGATTATACATAGATTATACAGAAAAAACTTCTATACTTGCCTTATTTTACACTTTCGTAGAAAGTTTTAAATATCAACACTATTATTATTAGTACAGTCATGAAAAAAATTATTACCATTTGTAGAGAGTGCTTATTGAATAGATGAGACTAGAAAAAATAAAAGGACTAGATTTCATATAGCGTCAATTATCTAAGCAGCTACCAAAGTTGTTACGGCGAAACATACTTCAAGTATGCAATGAGAATATTGAACTACTTAGGAAAGATGAAAGATCTAAAATTAACCTATTATTGTAATTTAGATTAGTGATACACTAGATTGTATGGTAGCCTCCGATTATGCAGGAGATAGTTTAGATAGGAAATCGACAACTGGTTTTGTGATAAGATTCTTCGAAATTTAATTTATTGGAAAACACACAAACAAAGTACGGTAACTAAATGTTCAACTTTTGTTGAGTATACGGCTCTGTCTGAAGCAGTAACAGAAATATTGTTTATTAGAAATTTATTGACCGAATCATTTGATGTAAATTTTGAAAACGCGATAAAAATGTATGAAGACAATTCAGGAGCAATTGCGATTGCTAAGTTTGGGAATTTCACCAAGAATTCGAAACATATAGAAGTACACTATCATTACATAAATGAAAATTACGAAAATGCTATTATCGATATTATAAAAATCGATTCGCAGAATAATTTAGCTGACATGTTGACAAAAAGTTTAGATAAATCAAAGTTTATTAAAAATAGAAAAGTATTAAGATTCATATAAGATTATAAGCGAAAGTCGAACAAATCGAATATAAACGTAAACAGAAGTCAAATGGAATAAATATGTTTGAAAATACGTATGTTACAGTCTAGAGTATAAATTTAAGGAGGTGTGTTGTGATATGGTTAATATTATATCTAGATCTAATGTATGATACTAGTGGCGCCACCTATTCGCACTTTGGAGGCGCGGCCTACTCGAGGCGAGCGAGTGCCGTGCGCACACTTCTGTCTCGCTTGTTGACCGTCATGGAGTACGAACGTACGAACAACGTGTAATAGTAAAATCCGTTATTAAACTATATTAGTATTAAACAAATTTAACTCTGCATCAACATTTATTGCCATGCCCTCAAAAACAATTATATTAACAAAAGGTTTATAAAAAGTTCTAAACATTTACTAGTAGATAAGAGGCCGAGTGATGCAGACTGACAAGCAGCATGCCGCCCGCTGCCATACCAGGTAGCAGCTCGCTAAAACCGTGGCCGACAAGCAGCAGACCACCCACCGCCCGCTGCTACAGCAGGCCGCCTGCCGCCCGTCGCTGCCTGGTTGCAGTCCACCGCCGACCGCTAGCTATTCGTTGCCCACCGCCCGCCCGCTGCTCCCCAGGGCAAGTCTGATGCATGATGTACACGCACACGTGCATTCACGGCTGGCCGAGAAAGTTACGGGCAAGATCTGATGTATGGGTTATTTTAACCTATACAATTGAGCCAGAATCGGTATGCCTGTTCTGGACCAACAGGCCTTGACATGTTATGGGTTAATGGCGGCCCGTGCAATTGCGGGTGGCCCAAAAACCTTATGTCGCTTCTGGACCAACAGGTCTTGACCTGTTATGGGTTAATGGCACCCCGAGCAATTGCGGGTGATCCAAAAACCCTATGCCTCTTCTGGACCAGCAGGTCTTGACCTGCTATGGGTTAATAGTGCCCCGTGAAATTGCGGGTGGTCCAAAAACCCTATGCCGCTTCTGGACCAACAGGTCACTACCTGAAGTGGTCGGGAAGCGGCATAGCTTATCTACTAATATTTATCTCAATATTCAGTGATGGTAATTCTTACTATATTCACTTCTTAAATCGCGATTATTGGAGAAATTAGCTCAAACAAGTTTAAACTTTAAAATTTGTATCTCAAAATTCAATGAGGGTAATTCTTACTATATTCACTTTTTAAATCGCGATTATTCGAAAAATTAGTTCAAACTCAAATATAGTTTAGGGTAGTTCCCAACAGACGTTGATACATTCCGAATGTGCCTAGTCAATTTTAAAATCCTGCAATCTCATTGGACAATTCCAATTTAGGGCTAATGTTTACACAATAGTATGCAACGATAAATGAGGAGTTTCCACCATACATAATATGCTTATAGCACAATTTTTACCATATTGTAATATTTATGACGGCATTGTCCAGTTAACTACGTTAAATTTAATTATCCCTGCGATCAGTCTTACACGAGTAAAATTTTAAATATACTTACATTATCAAAAAATAGAAAATTACAATAATTTTACAAAAAGTCCCCTTTTTGAGAACGCTCCCTCCAGAGAAAATTCCGCGTGGCTGCATGCAGAGTATATCAGTGTGCGCCGCCACCACTTAGCTCCTGACTTTAGATGTCAGAGAGACGTCTCCTTGACCCATTTTCCGTCCTGGCGCCATGTGATATTCCCGCAGTCCCCCTGCGTGTTATGGGATAGAAAAGAAAAGGATTGCCTAGTTGTTGATCCGTTTCTTAAGCCAGCGGGCTTCCCCGTTCTTGTGCATTTGGCTACCGTACAGGTATACTAAGGCCTTGACATCTTTCTCTAAGTCAGTAAGGACTGGCATGCATGTAAAAAAGTAAAAGGTCTGCGTGTACGGCCAAATTACATCCCTTTTTCTTTTGCTTCCTCAAAGGGGAAGCTTTGTAACGGTGAAAAAAATTTTTGAAACAAAAAATGTTCAAAAACATGTTTTAAGACTTTTGGCGCTAAAATCTGTTGTGTGTGTGTGTGTGCGTGTGTGTGTGTGTGTGTGTGTGCGTGTGTGCGTGCGTGCGTGCGTGCGTGCGTGCGTGCGTGCGTGCGTGCGTGCATGCGTGCGTGCGTGCGTGCGTGCGTGCGTGCGTGCGTGCGTTCGTTCGTGCGTGCGTGCGTGCGTGCGTGCGTGCGTTCGTGCGTGCGTGCGTGCGTGCGTGCAGGCAATAACTTTTGAACCGATCGGCCGATTTACATCGGAAAAGGGTAATTCTCTTCGTTTCGGAGGAGAATAGATAGAGCACAACCTACTTTTTGATTTTATCGATTTCTTTTTATAACCAAAATACTTTCTTTTATAACCAAAATACGATTTGAATTTTTCGTTTTTTGGATTTTTTAATTTATTTCAGCCAGTATTACTTATTAAAGTAAATTTTTATTAAAAGGTTTTTAAATTACCACAATTTCTTTTTTTTAAATTTAAATTATCTCTAGCCTGTCATTTGTTATTAATGAAAATATGAAAATATGGTTTATATTTCTTTAATTAATATCTCAAAAACTTTTTCATTTTTCCACTCAAAATTTTTACCACTTATTACGCTTATCGAGTACATTATTATTATTAATGATAGGAGTTGGGGCACGTTAAGTAGCCTCCAGACGCATGAATAATCCCTTGGCGTCCCTCATTGTCAGTTTCCGGGTGAATTCAGCCCATTGCCTTCTCATAAAATTGAAGGTTTGTTTTGGCGTCCTTCACCTCGATGTTATTTGCCAGTGGAAAGGGATCACCTAAGTACAGGCGCCTCCTCTCTACTAGTGCAGGGCATTCGAGAATAACGTGCAATGACGTCTCATCCTCCTTTCCACAGAATCTGCAAGTCGGGTCTTTCTCAAGTCCCATCGTGTGTCTGTGTTTCCGCAAAGTACCATGCCCGGTTATGATCCCTACCACGGCCTTTGCGTTTTTCCTACTCAATGCGAGTATTTGCTTTGCCCATCCCTCCATCTCCGAATCCTTGATGAAGGTTTTGGCTGTTCGACATCCCTGGGCGTTTTTCCACGCCTCCGAATGTTTTTTAGCGACCCATCTGTCAATTTCCGCGTTGATTACTGTGTTGTATATTCCAGTTACCGGTTCTGGACCCGTTAAGACCTCCTTCCTCGCCTGCCTGGCAAGCCTGTCCGCTATTTCATTTCCTTTTATTCCTGCCTGGCCCGGCAGCCAGAAAATGCTTATTGGACTGCTTTCTGCCAGCCGATTCAGGGTCCGGTAACAGTCGTACACTAACCTCGAGGTGGTTGTGTACGCTCTAAGAGCCTCAACGGCGCTCCTGCTATCTGTGCCGATATGTAGGTGCTCTTTACCGCTCTCCGCTTCTGCCCAGATAGCGCAGTTCAGCACCCCTACCAGTTCAGCTTGTAGTACCGTCGTGTATCGCCCCAGTGGAAAGGTGCACCCCCTTTCCCCCCTGCGGCGGTAGACTCCGGCACCTGTTCCCTCTACCCTCTTGGATCCATCCTGTTCGGTCATAGGATTAAGAGCGAAGTCAACCGCATGCTGCGCCGTGTGAAACGCGATATAGAGGGCATCTGCGACGTCATTTAGCGGCGCTGCGACTGCGCAAGTCAGTTCTCTGGAGATAGCCTTTATTAACTACACCATTGGAGTTTAGTCATTTCAATTACCTTCGCCTTCTTAACAGAACGCGCGGGGCCGCACGGGACTAGGTGGAGTGGCGATTTTTCGCCTATTTTTTTTATACGTCTAATGCGGGCAAGAGCGTTGGAAACGGCGCTCGGTGATACGATTCGAGCAATCGTACGAACATGGTCCTTCGAGCCGGATAGGCATAGTGACAACTCGGTACAGCAGATTGTTGGTAGGAGGCACAGTTGCAAATCGCTCTGTTAAATATTCTCAGAAGTTGGTGGAGAGCAAGCGTGAAAGCCGAATGCCTAGAAGAGAACCGCCGCCATATTAGTTGCGACGCAGGAAGAAAGGCTTGCCAACAACGATACTACACCAGAGCGGAGATACAGAGTTGAACGCGGCCAGCGCGGCTCAACACGCAAAGACACGTAACATAATTAGAGAAGCTGATCGTCGTCGCGCGCACTCAGAGCGACGCATCACATACACCGGGAGCAGTGGAGAGACAGAGCTCAACGCGGCCAGCACGCTTCAGCGAGCAAACACACAGCACAGACATACTTTGTCAACAGAGCGGAGACGAAAATTCTACGTAGCACCAACGCTACACACACACATAGCAGCGGATACGAGAGATTCTACGTAGCGCCATCGGTACACACACAGCAACGGAGAGAGATTCTACCTAGTACCAGCACTTATACACGTGGAGCAGAGAAATTCTACGTAGCGGAGATACACGGGGAGCGGAGAAATTCTAGGTAGCGGAGATACACGAAGGAGCGGAGTGGAGCGCAACCTACGCGCACGCACACCAGCGGCGATAGAACGCATCCTGCGTGATACGGCGCCATATGCTTTCAGAGGATTGTCATCATAACCTTCGTCGTGCATCGTATCGCGTGCGGAAAACAGAGCGGTAACCCTTGTATGCGAGTGTACTGTATGTCTAGGGGCATACAAGTATTTCTATTTTGGTAAGGTATTAAATTCTTATTAGCGAAAATACAGTATAATGGCAGATAAGCGAATCAAAGAGTTGGTTAGGCGTCGCGGGGTATTAAAAGGTAAAGTAACGGTTTTTAATGCGTACGTAACAAACTTTGATATCGAAACAGGTCTTGATCAATTGAGCCTTAGATTAGAAAAACTAGAAGAAACGTGGAACGCGTTTGAAAGTGTTCAGGGGGAATTAGAGGTGATAGACGAAGAGGCCGGGCATGACGAACAGCATGCAAATGAGCGCGCGAAAAGATGCCGACACCATCTAGAACGAATACCTCGGATGTGGACTTACCTCTCGCGCCCGCGTCCGCACCCGCGTATAAGCCTAATGTAAAATTGCCCGTATTGAATTTAAAAACATTTAGCGGGAATTATGAGGAATGGCTCGAGTTCTCAGACACGTTTACGGGCTCAATTGACAAATATCCGGGACTACCGCCGGTACATAAGCTGTATTATTTGCGTTCTTGTTTAACCGGTAAAGCTGCGGAGATAATAAAGTCGCTAGAATCTACTGATGTAAATTACAAAACCGCGTGGAATTTGTTAAAAGAAAACTACGAGAGCAAGCGTCTGATTGTTCAAAAGCATGTTAAGATATTATATGAATTGCCTGCAGTTACTCGGGAGTCAGCAGTGGAGTTGCATACGCTGTACAACAGCGCTCAAGGACACATTCGAGCGTTGAAGTCTATGGGCCAAACCACCGATGACTGGGGCGCTCTATTGCTACACCTCATGACGTCGAAGTTGGACCGCGCGACTCTCAAGGCGTGGGAACGAAAGGTCAACGGTGCAGCTGTACCTACTTTGGCTGCCTTTTAGGACTTTTTAAAGGAGCATGTTCACATGTTGGAGGCGATGAGCATCGATTCTTCCACAACTTTGAAAAACCAAAACCATATTTCTCATCAACCAAAATCATCGCAGACGCATCGCGCATGCGTGGCAACAAGCGACGGCAAACCTACTTGCTTTGCTTGCAATCAGCAGCATAATATACAAAGTTGTGAGAAGTTTGGAAGCATGGCACGCAGTCAGCGATCAGATGTAGCACGTAAAGCAAGAGTTTGTTTTAATTGTTTAAGATATGGGCATGTAGTAAGTGCTTGTACCGCATCCCGCTGCCGAAAGTGCGATCGTAAGCACCACACATTGCTACATGATGATGGCACTGTATCCGCCGTAGAGCTCGCAAATCAGCCTTCTAAATCAACGGCAGCTTTGCAGGCCTTCATAGCATCGCAAATACTATTGACGACTGCGGCAGTGGACTTCCTCGATGTCAACGGAAAGCATCACCGCTGCAGAATCTTGATGGACAGCGGATCACAAGCTAACTTCATGACAACGGAGCTTGCGCACAGGTTAGGTATACGGCAGCGGGATGTCAAAATTCCAATCTCTGGATTCAGCGATGCATTGACGTACGTTAAGGGCGCAGTGAAATCAATGATAAAGTCACACCGTAGCAACTACACGGCACAGCTCAAGTTTTTGGTTACTCCAAAAATTGTTGGAAAGCTGCCCACTCAGCAAGTGGACACGTCAGCTTTAAATATACCTGGTAACGTACCACTAGCGGATCCTCGCTTTCACAGGCCTGACACTATTGACGCACTTCTCGACGCAGAGGTGTTTTATCAACTTTTATGCGTAGGCCAAATACGCTTAACTAAAACTGCAGTGCTTCAGAAAACTCAATTGGGCTGGATAGTCGCTGGAAACGGGGGAAACGCTAGCAAAATGCAAGATGAGGCGGCAATCTGTCATTTAGCTACAGCTCCTCTTGAATCACAAGTTAAACAATTTTGGGAGCTGGATCAAATTCCTGTACAGTCATTTTTCGGCAGAGGAAAAATCATGCAAGCAGCATTTTTTGGAGCATACAACAAGGACAGACGACGGCAGATACGTAGTCCGTCTGCCCTTTAAGCAAAGCAAGGCATGTCTAGGCGAGTCATTTACTATAGCTCGGAAAAGATTTATAAGCATGGAGAGGCGTTTAGCACGCGATACTGAAACACAGATGCAGTACAAAGCATTTTTGGATGAATTTGATAGACTGGGATACATGTCAGAGGTAACACATGTTGATTTGAAGCAGCCTACTTATTATATTCCTCATCAAGGAGTCATGAAAGAAGATAGCTTGACTACTAAGCTGCGCGTAGTATTTGACGCCTCAATGAAAACTCGCACTGGAATATCGCTAAACGACACTCTCATGGTGGGGGCAAGACTGTAGCCAGATGTATTCTCGATCCTGCTTCGATTTCGAACGTATAATGTAGCATTGGTTGCCGACGCAGAAAAAATGTATAGACAGGTATTAGTACATTACGAAGACACACCGTATCAGAGAATACTATGGCGTAGCAACAACCAGGAGCCTATTAAGATATACGAGCTAAAAACTCTAATCTATGGAACAGCTTCTGCGTCCTTTCTAGTGATAAGGTCGTTGTTTAAGTTAGCTGAAGAAGAAGGTGATTCATTTCCTAACGCCTCGAGAGTCATTCGACAGGAAATGTACGTCGACGACGTTCTGACAGGTGCCGACAGCACCGTGCAAGCCGCACAACTGCGAGATGAGTTGATAGCGCTGATGTCCAAGGGAGGGTTCAATCTCAATCTCAGGAAATGGGCGTTCAATGATCCAGAGTTATTGAAGTCGTTTTCAAAAAGCAAAGATCAATATCTGTGCCTTGATCCCTCGCATAAGCTTAAGACGCTAGGAATCGGCTGGTTCCCGGAGACAGATCAACTTTTAGATGCAGTAAAGGGAGTAAAAGGCTCAAAAATTACTAAAAGGAGCATTTTATCAGAGCTGGCAACGTTGTTCGATCCTTTAGGTCTCATTGGCCCTGTAATTGTTATGCAAAATCAAGCTGGAATGGGATGAGAGCGTGCCGCTGGATATTGCCACCAAATGGACGCACTTCCGAGAAGAGCTTCCTATGCTAGAGCAACTGCGCATTGATAGGAAGACCGTAATTGCAGATTACAAACAAATACAGATCCATGGCTTTTGCGACGCCAGCGAGAGCGCATATGGCGCCTGCATTTATCTGCGTTCCAAGGATACAAGCGGAAGATGCAGCATCAGTCTCGTGTGCTCCAAGTCACATCTAGCGCTACTAAAACAACAAACTATATCCCGGCTGGAATCATGTGCGGCTCAGTTGCTGGCGGACCTGGTGCAAGTGGCGAAATCGGCGCTGCGGCTAGAAATCACGAGTATTCATCTCTGGACCGATTCCATGATAGGATTGCAATGGATTCGATCCTCACACCCTAGAAACTTTCGTCGCCAACAGAGTGGCCAGAATACAGGACAAGACGGAAGAAGCTTGGTGGAGCTATGTGAGAGGGATACAAAACCCAGCTGACCTAATTTCACGGGGCTGCCTATCGCGCGAGCTGTTGAACGTGCGCGAATGGATTGGCGGTCCTGACTGGCTAGCAAAAGACGACGATGCTTGGCCGAAGGCACCTATAATCGTCGCTCAACCCACGTTAGGTCTTAAGAAAGTAGTAAATTTAAGCGTAAGCGTGCACTGTAATGCGATATTTTTAAGATTTTCTAATATTGTTAAACTCACTAGAATCGTTGCACTTATCTTTAGATTTTTTAATAATATTAAGGAGCGTGTTGAGAATAAGAAAAGAGAGAATGATGAAGATTGTAATAAAACTAAAAGCGATAAAGTATTAGCTGCCGGCAACGAGGCTCGTACTGTTTTGACAGGTAATGATTTAAGCAACGCGACCAAATTAATAATTAGATTAGTACAAAAATAAATGTTTTCGGAGGAGTTTTCTAGATTAAGCGCCAGTGAGCCTTTGCATAATGCAAGCAAGTTACTTCCGCTGATGCCATTTATGGATAAAGAGGGGCTTTTACGCGTAAGAGGGAGAATTAAACATGCAAATATAAGTTTTTGTCAAAAGCATCCCGCGATTCTACCACAAGGGTATCCAGTCACTGAAATGATTATCAGATCAGCGCATCTGACTTGCTTGCACGGAGGCACACAAGCCACTTTGAACATGGTGCGACAAAAATTCTGGCCAATTGGCGGAAAGAGTAGCGTAGGTAAAATCGTTCGCGCTTGCGTAAAATGTGCTCGGTTTAGCGCAAAAGCGCCAAACTATGTAATGGGGGATTTACCAGAGGCTAGATTTGATAGCTCCCGGCCTTTTGTTAACGTAGGTTTAGATTTTTGCGGATACTTTTTTATTAAGGAAAAACGGTTGAGGAATCGTGGCAAAGAAAAGGTTTACGTCGCGATATTTGTTTGTTTAGCGTGTAAAGCTGTACATTTAGAGGTAGTTGCGGATTTGTCAAGTGAGGCGTTCATAGCAGCACTGAAACGATTCTGTGCGAGACGCGGCAAACCTAAAATGATTTTCTCAGATAATGCGACAAATTTCACGGGTGCTAACCGCGAGCTAAAAGAAATTTATAATGAGTTGGCTCTTAATGCGAGCGATTCGGAAATTCATAAGTTTTCCTCTAATGAGGGTATACTTTGGAATTTTATCCCTCCTCATCCGCCCCACTTCGGGGAATATGGGAAGCGGCGGTGCGATCATTTAAGCGACGTTTGCAGCGCGTTATTGGGGAAACCTTATTTTCATTTGAGCAATTCAACACCATTGTCGTAGAGATTGAAAGCGTGTTAAATTCGCGACCGTTAACTCCAATCTCGTCCGATCCTAATGATGTACTAGTATTATCGCCATGTCACTTTCTCATAGGAGATTTTGTAAAAACAGTACCACAATATGATTTAACTGAGATTACAGACAACAGGTTGTCTGCTTGGCAACACGTTCAAAAAGCTAAGCAAACGTTTTGGAAGAGATGGTATAAGAAATACCTACACGAGCTTATGCAAAGGTCTAAGTGGTTTAAGGGTAAGGTCACGGAAATTAAAGTTGGTCAGATTGTCATCATAAGAGAAGACAACATTCCGTGCTCGCGCTGGCCATTGGGCCGAATAATTGAAATTCATCCCGGTTCCGATGGGATTATTCGAGTTGTCTCAGTTAAAACGTCATTTGGTGTGTTTAAGAGATGCGGTAAAAAGATTGTAGTATTACCTGTAGACGAGAAGATGTAAAATTCTTATTGTTGATTGAACGCGGACGTTCAATGGAGGGCGGAATGTTCGGTCATAGGATTAAGAGCGAAGCCAACCGCACGCTGCGCCGTGTGAAACGCGATATAGAGGGCGTCTGCGACGTCATTTAGTGGCGCTGCGACTGCGCATGTCAGTTCTCTGGAGCGAGCGGCCCGAGCAAGAAGGGTCCTCGTGTCGCTATTATACCTCGCTGTACCAAATATCCATAGTTTTTAACGTTTTTGTAATAAACAGCCTTTATTAACTACACCATTGGAGTTTAGTCATTTCAACTACCTTCGCCTTCTTAACAGAACGCGCGGGGCTGCACAGGACTAGGTGGAGTGGCGATTTCTCGCCTATTTTTTTTATACGTCTAATGCGGGCAAGAGCGTTGGAAACGGCGCTCGGTGATACGATTCGAGCAATCGTACAAACACATCCGTATACCAGATTTCACCATTGGCTGGTAGCTTCTCGGCCCATTGCCCAGTCAGATCTCTCCGCCAGGCTGATCCGGTATTTCCTGTCGAACATAAATGCCTTGGTCATCTTATCGCGGGGCATCTTGAAGACGCCTCCGGACTTCAGGACCTCTGGTATCTTGCCCTGGAGGTTCTCCTCAGCGTCCTTACTGACCCTGTGCATTCCTCTTGCAGCAGCAGCAGCAATAGTCAGGTGGAGAGGCTCCATACATAGCGCAGCCCCTAGAGCAGCTGTTGGCGTAGACCTCCCCGCTCCAGTGATGCACCGTAGTACCAAGCCTCTCAACCTTCCCAGCTGACCTTCTGCTGTTTTCAGATGCGTTCTATCCCACCAGGCCGTCGCCGCATAGGTAAGTCCGGGCTTTAGAATTGCATCATACAGCCACTTCATCGCTACTGGTTTTAATCCCCAGTTCCTGCCCATCGCCCTTCGCACTTGCAATAGGGCCGCGATGAATTTCCGGCACTTTACCTCTAGGTGTCTTCCCCATGTCAGCTTACTATCCATGGTGACTCCTAGATATTTGACCTCTTTGGATAGCTTAAGTGCCTTCCCATTGAGCGTCAGTTGACAGGTTCTATCCCATTTATATTTCCTGGTGAACACCACGACCTCTGTTTTGTCTGGGTTAAACCCAAGGTTCGTGCTCCTACACCAGGCTTCTACAATCCGTAAGTCCCCCTGTGTGAGTTCTATGACGGTCTGTAGGAAGGGCCCGCGTCTTATGATCAATATGTCATTGGCGTAACCCACTACCTGACATCCCTGCTCACTAAGGTTTGTTAACAGATTGTCCACTACCAGGCACCATAGCAGGGACGACATAACTCCCCCTTGCGGGCAGCCAGAGGAGACATCGCCCCTTACTCTAGTGTTGCCTTTGGTCACTTCTAGTTGCCTGTTTCCGAGCCTATGGCTCGTCCAGTCTACTAACATTGTAGGCACTCCAAACCTCATCAGGGCATCCCTAATGACGCCTCTTTAGGTATGATTGAACGCCCCTTCTATGTCCATGATGGTCCCGACAGCAAAGCCTCCATTCTCCAACTGGGGCTGAATTAGCTGTATCACCCTTTGCAAGGCTGTGTCCGTGGACATCCCTGCCCTGTATGCATGTTGACTCGCATGCAGGATCTTGCCTCTTAACGTCACATCTCTGATATATCTATCGATGAGTCTTTCAGAGGTTTTAAGCAAGAAGGAAGTCAAGCTTATAGGGCGGAAATCCTTCGAAGAGATATATCCGCTTTTTCCTGGTTTCGGTATGAACACCACCCGCGCCCCTTGCCAAGCGGCGGGCACGTATCCAAGCATAAAGTTCGTTTTGATTACCTTAATCAGGGGCCCAACTAGGACATGCTCCGCCTTCTTCAGATGCACAGGGTATATCCCGTCCGGTCCAGGTGATTTGTATGGTTTAAAGGAATTTATGGCCCATTTGATCCTCTCCGGGGTCACTATCTGGTTTGCCAGTTTGCGGTTCTGGCGCCATATCGGCTCCCTGAGCCGCCTCCTGCTCGCCTCATTTTCCTCCTTCTGGATCGGCTCTTCCTTATTGCTCTCAGTAAAACTGGGAAAGTGTGCCTATATCAGGCATTTCAGAGTCTCCTCATCTGATGTGGAGAAACTGCCGTTCGGGAGCTTTAGAGAGCCAAGGACAGCCTCATGGAAGGAAACATGTTTTAAGACTTTTGGCGCTAAAATCTGTTGTTTTTGATAAAAAAAAATTTCGCGTGTGCGCGTGTGTATGTGTGTGTGCGTGTGTGTGTGTGTGTGTGCGCGCGCGCGCGTGTGTGCCTGTGTGTACAGGCGATAACTTTTGAACCGATCGGCCGATTTACATCGGAAAAGGGTAATTCTCTTCGTTTCGAAGGAGAATAGATAGAGCACAACCTACTTTTTGATTTTACCGATTTCTTTTTCTTTTATAACCAAAATACGATTTGAATTTTTCGTTTTTTTGATTTTTTAATTTGTTTCAGCCAGTATTACTTATTAAAGTAAATTTTTATTAAAAGGTTTTTAAATTACCCACAATTTCTTTTTTTTTTAATTTAAATTATCTCTAGCCTGTCATTTGTTATTAATGAAAATATGAAAATATGGTTTATATTTCTTTAATTAATATCTCAAAAACTTTTTCATTTTTCCACTCAAAATTTTTACCACTTATTACACTTATCGAGTACAACATTGCGTTAAAATTTGAAGAGGTTATGTTGTTTTGTTTTCGAGAAAGAAATTATTTTTGAAAAAATATGCGTTTTCTTTCCTTTACGATAACAGGAGTAAAAGTGAATGAATCGTTTGAAAATTGGTAGAGAATTAGCTTTTCTACATCTAAGGAGTCAGTTCTTTGCCCAAAAAAATCTGACTGTTGTGACCAAAGATATTTGAGGTTAAAAATTTTTTATAAATTTCTTATATTTGCAGTTTTAAAAAGAATATTCGATTGATTAACTCAAAATTTTTACCACTTTAATAACACTTATCGAGTACAAAATTGTGTTAAACTTTCAAGAGGTTATGTTGGTCAAAATTTTTTTACTCATTCCAAATTAGCCCCAAAACACAAATATAAAGTTTTAGCAAAATATGCAATAGTTCTATTTAATTTGTATATCATATATAAATAAAATAATTATTGTGTACTAGGGCATATCCCCGAGAAAGTAATTTCAGATTGAGTCCCGCGGCAACGTGTACTAGGGCAACGATAATAATTGACTTTCAAAATATGAATTTTGTAAAAATTTCATAAAAATATTTCATAAAAATATCGATTCTTAAATATGAAAAAAACTACCTCTCTGTTAAATTTCAAAACGATTCATTGTCTTTTGTTAAGAAGTATAACTTAGTTATTATATTTGTATGATTGTTACAATGATGGATTAACTTTAAACCACTAAGTCGAGCAGGATAGTAGGTACATACCTGTTTCAAAACAAATATTTATTAGATTATTGCCAATACATACTTTTCTTTCTCAAGCTAATGTATTTCTTTAAAAATTTTTATAACAATAACTAATTGTTTGTATAGGATACATAAATGAAAAAACATAAAAGATATTTTTTATATTCAGTCAAATTGTTTAAGAAACAACAAAGAACCACAAACAAAACAGTTTTATTCATTAATAAAGTTTTGTCGAAAAAAAGTTACTCTTGTTTTTTAAATTTTGAAAATGGAATCGACAAATTAGTTTGAGGAAGCATCTTGCCAATGAATTGGCAGTGGTTTTTTTTATTGCGGCTCGCCATCCCGTAAATTTGGAAAGCGCGGCGGAGGCGTACTAATGTTCTCAAGTTTCGCCCGGTCCTTATCGCCTTCTTGATGTGCTTTCCCTGCGGTATTATTCTGTAAGAATAACGCGTGTAATCAAGGCGCGTTAAGTGGTTCTGAGCATGCGCAGTAACGGAAAACGATAATTTTAAAAGATTTTTATCGTCTTTCGCTAGCGATAAGAGCTATTACGTCATCATCATGTATTAAGTAATCAAAAATAACGCTATTTCTGAATTTCAATGCGTTATTGTATTCAGTTTTATTTATCGCCTAGATAAATAACGCTAAAGCAATATTCATGGGTTTATGATTTTGCAATGAAAGATACGTTTGAAAAAGTAAATAACAGGTTATAATTATTTATTTGGTTGATTTATTCTCCTTTTAAAGAAAATGTGATGAATTTATCTAGTCATGGATAAAGGAATGAAGACAATGAAAAATAAGCATTCAATATTAAAATTATTTATTTTCCTATCTATAATACGTATTGACTATCGATTCCTTTCTTGAATGCCTGCAACATAATCATCATTATGCTGAATTGCCAAATGATTTTCAGCTTGATATTTGAGATTGAAATTCTCAAAATTTTCTTACATTCTTTATAATTAAAGAAGGAAATATAAATGTAGATAGTAATTATCAACATTTTTTTTTTTCGAATATTACCTGTGAAATTTGCGAAAATTATAAAGGATTGCGCATGCAGTTATAATTTTCGTAACCTTTGCTGGACAATAATATAATTTGCGAGCTCGCTTTATGCTCATCCACAGATTTGTTAGCATGCCGAATGTCTGTTCAATCCTACAACGTGTAGTCTTATGCTCCTCGGTATATCGCCCTTCAGGCGAGTTTTCTGCAGCATTCAAAATTGGAAGCAATAACATTGGGGACGCATTGTAACCGCTGTCTCCTACAAATGTTATTCACAATTAGTTAATTTTATATAAATTTATTTACATATGTGTGGGTAGATGTACTATTACCTAATAAATAATATGAACCCTCTATATTACATATCTCATTATTGTCCCTGAGAGATTGTAAATATTTCACTGTGCTATTGTTCCAAACATTACGGTCGTTATTACTTCCGGGACATATAGTCAGACTCCTAATTATAGAGTCAGAATCAACGATCTATATATGAAAAATAAATATTAAATGTTATTATTAAATTCGTAAAAATAAAAATGATTTGTATTATTTACGTAAATATTACCATTTGGACATTCATTGATGTTCCTACTTTATAATTAAAGAAGGCTTCTTCGCTCTCACTTGGTCTCCGAAAAGTAATAAGACAGCAGTTAATGACCCCAATAATTCCTGGGATCCTATTATACCTGCGAAAACTGGTAAAACTTGCATAATTAATGATCATGTTTAATATTCGTTAGGTGTATGCTTAATTTTGTTCAGAATAATATATATCTTTTATCGATCCTAACTATACAAATAAAGATATATTATGTTGCAAAACCGAGCTTTAAAGATTCCAATTTAAGTAATAAGCATACAACTTACCTGTTTGAAGCAATCTGTCTTTCCTCTCTTGTTTGTGGAAACCGTATATACTCATTTTCCAGAGCTAAAATTGCATTTAGTACTTGGTCAATGCACCGACTCATTGACACCTGGGACATTGCGTGATTAAAGTTACTGAACGCTTATTTCTGGAAAGCACTCTCTGCTAAAAATTGTAAACTATAAAAACACCTAGTATTTTTAAATGAACAGAAATAGCAGTACTTCGCTTAGGATGCGGCATGTGATTTCTTAATACTTCAATCAATCTCATAGCCAACTCTTGAGTCAATCTAAAACACACATATTATATATAAAATGTATAATATATAATTTCATAAAGTAATTGGACTATAAACTTTTATCAAAAAATAAAAATTTTGCGAAGCGTATGCATTTATTATTTATTGCTTCCTTCTAAAAGAAGCTTTGTAATAGTAAAATCTTAAGTTTCGTTAAATCATATATGTGTGTGTATATGCAATTCTCAGGATTTTCTTCCAAAAAGAGGGTCAAAAAAGCAAAAAAAAAATTTTGAGGCACACCTCTGAAAGAAGGTTTTTCTTTTTCTGTACGCCACACAATACACGAAAAAACTTTCAAACACAGGAAAACTGTTTTGTGACACAGTTTTACACGAATATCAATTTTTCTTATGGGAATTTAACATGGGAAAAATGGGCGCAAAATGGTCATTGATGATTAACCAATACAAGCTATTGGTTAATCATCAATGATCACTTTTCGTCCATTTTTCCCATGTTAAATTCCCATAAGAAAAATTGATCTGCGTGTAAAACTATGTCACAAGACAGTTTTCCTGTGTTTGAAAGTTTTTTCGTGTATTGTGTGGCGTACAGAAAAAGAAAAACCTTCTTTCAGAGGTGTGCCTCAAAATTTTTTTTTGCTTTTTTTTGACCCTCTTTTTGGAAGAAAATCCTGAGAATTGCTCATATATATATGTTTGCATGTGTGTGTGTGCACTAAGTGTGCAAAGCAAGTACTTTGTACATTCTGAGTTCAAAATGTAAGAAACCCACACTCCGCGTACGCTATATAGGCATTGAATAGTATATTAACCAACTAGGAAGGTAAAGAGTTGGCCAGTTCAGTTCAGAGTTGGACTGGCGAACTCTTTACCGCTCTGATTGCATAATATACTATTTCACCACAGCGGGGCAGAAAATACTACATTCACGTTTCTGAGCCGGGAGCGAAAGTGGTACTTTCGGCCAAGGTATGGTGAAAAATCGATACACATGTTTCAATAGTATATTACGCCCCTAGGGAGCAAAAGTAAAGAATGTCCCAGATCGCATGTAAATTGTCACCCGAGCCGAAGGCCTCGCCTTCGACTCGGGTGATAAACATGCGATCTGAGGCATTCTTTATTTGCTCCCGTGGTGCGTATACGATTTTTTTGCCTGGTGACGCCGAAAATACAACCTTTATGATAGGCCGCCCGGAGCAACGTAGTAATGTAGCAATGTAGTATTTTCGGCCCGCTAGGCAAAAAAAAAATATACGCACCACGTGCGCGTGCGTTGGTGCTTCCTACACGAGTCATGTTTGTCACCTGCCTTGCGTACTTGCTGCGTAGCGTGTCTGAGCAAAAGCGCAAGCGTATTTGTTACGAGACTAAGAAAGATAAATCCGCGAAAGAACTGCTTAAACCTGCTGCGAGATCTAAAGTGAGAGCGTTATATTTGGAAGAATTAGTACAAGAGTGATTATAGAGAGCGCGAGAATGAGGCCGAGGGTTGTGATAATAATTTTTTGACATGGTATGTGTAAAATTCGATTTCATACAGTGTTTTTCGTATGTAAAATGCATTTGTGTACATAGAATGCATAAAAATGCATACATACGAAGAACAGTGTAAATCGAATTTTACACACACTATATGTAAAAAAATATCGTACGCAATATACGTGTGTATGATTTTACACAATTTTTGCATAATATATGTATTAGTAATACACAGAATATGGATTTTCAATTTTTTCTAGAAACTCGGATATATTTTATTTTAATATCGTATACATACCTGTAGTGTTTGCGAAAATAAGTCTCCTCAAGCATAAAGGGATTTGCGGTATCCCGCAATGTTCTTTTTCTTACTCTAAGTCTTCTGTGTAAGTTATTTACAAATTCTCGTTGCTCCTCTCCTTGAATAATCACTGCAGCGGCAGCAATAGCAGGGACAGCAAACATAACTATTTTTTCTTAGAGGTGAAAGAGAGATTTCTTTGATACCTACACAGAGAAATTCTTTGGACCGTTGTTGCACTGGCTCGCACGGATACTGCGCAAACGAGACTCGGTCTGATGTTGCTATAGCACGAAAACCGCGAGCCGACAGCTTCAGCTTGTACCGCGGTTTTTGGGTAGCAGCGCTAAAATTTGGGGAGCTGCCGCTCAAAGCTTAATCTACAGTTACTGTACATACTACGTCCCGACTACACTGGAAAAAATGTGCGTAGTTGTTACTACTATATCGTATAGTAGTCAAAATTTAGTTACGGTTTCTATTTTTTTAGTCAAGTATACTATATTTTATTAGTTGTATGCTATATTTTAATAGTTTTAACTATAATTATTGTAAATGCAACGATAATATAGTAACTTTTACTATAAAAATATGGTTGTGACGATTTTGCACTATACAATATTGTAACAGTAACCTTACTTTCTTCTCAGTGTAGAAATGAATTTAAGGCTCAAGTTATAGCCTGCACAGGCGGCCTTCTTTGCCTGTACAGGCTTAAAGATCTATAACCAAGCGTATGACAAGGTGCGAGATCAGGCCTGGACAGGTAGCCTGGCTTACTTTTATTCATAACTTTCATATGATTTTTTTCATGTATACGGGGGGCTGGGGGGCTACATAATTTCACCGGCAAGTCTGAATTAATTTCTAGTCGGAGTACAGCAGCTTTCTGAGAATCAATTAGTGTATATACCAGTCCGCTCCTTATACTGGCACTCATTTCAAAAATTTTTGGAATGTTTATTTTTGAGACTTTCAACTGCGAGTGGTGAGAGCATATTCAACAAGACTACAGACGTTTATTTACCACCATGAGATAGGTATCAATTCTATTATTGTCATTCTCATTCTTATTTCTAAATTGTTATAATTTATATTATAGTACTGCGTTGCATAAATCCGCATTTATGTCACGCTTATATCTGTGACATAAGTAGTCCATTATTTCACCGTGCTTATCACCCTCGCTATCACTCGGACGCTTATACACACTGTCGGTAAAGTACTACTTATGCCACCAGTATCGTAATGTACTATTATATTATCATGTAATGATATATTTTTATTGACTTATTTGTAATTTGTGTTTTAAAATAATAATAAAATAAATATATAACCAATTGTTTTGCAGGGTTAGGCGTGCATAATATGTACAAATCGAATATTTGGTCTCTTATATGGAAACTCATACATTATTTTGTCGGCAGCAAATAACGGAACTGGGTAAAAATGGCAAACGAACATTTTCTCAAATGTGGAGCAATATAACTACAACGTTAAATGATATGGGCAAAAAAGGATACGAAGGATTGGAAAGAAGTAATCATGATAAAGATATTAATTCATAATTTATTGGTAGTATTTACGTTTACTAATTTGTATATACTTTTAATAATCCCTTTAATTTTTAGACTTAGAAGTTTTTACGGAAAAAGCAAAACAAATAAAGCGACATTTCTCAAAGAATTGAACAAGACCGGCAACAAAACTCCAGTTTGTATACTGAGTGATATTGACGAGAGGATTTCCTGCATTTTTGGTAAATATGGCACTGGGCTTAGCTTACACGAAGCTGGTTTCGCAAATTCATTGGATTCAAATAATTCAATAAAACCGGAAATGTAAGTATATGAATATATTTATTTAAAGAAGAAGTGTATTATGTTATAGTATACATTATGACACTGGCGTGGATTTATTGACTCTAAAGAAACTTTTTCCCTCGAGCGAAGCGACAAAAGTCGAATGCCGTAAGAATCATCTTACTCGCGAGTTTTATATAATTTTTTATACCACGAGAGCTTCGAAATCAGGTCAAAGTTGCGATTTTTAGAGTGGTATAAAAGAAATATATACATAATTCATACTTCGATAATTGAAATACAATATGTTTGGGAACATTTATAAGATTCAAACGTGTAGCAAATATATAAACAAAGTTAGGAATGCGCATGCGGAGAACGGCTAATTCTTGGTATTATTTTTCCAATGGTCTCTGCCCTTTCAATATTTGGCTACAATTAACGCCTGTTAGAGCTCACTTGCTATCGAGCATTCGTAAGAGTAATAAGCACTCGAAACAACACGTAGTCAGCAAAACCAATACGATGTAAATTTGGCGATTTCAGCTTTTTATACAACTTTTTATATTGAATTAATCATTTATTTCTATTTCTAGGGCAAACTGAAGAAAAAGAGGATCGGAGGAGCAGATTGAAGAGGTGTTTACATTCATGGAGGTCGTTCACGCAAAACAATTTGAGTGTGAAAGCCCAAAACTCTCTGTGGGACCAATTAAAAAGCAAACTGGATAGAATTCCAAATGGAGAAATAAGAGATGCCAGCGAGTGGGAAAAGGTAAATACAAATAAATATGATATTTGTTTTAATTTATCTGTGTGTATGAGTGTAAAATAATTGGTTTTTCAGTGCTGGTGTGAAATGAAGCTGAGAACCATAAAGAAGGTTCAGAGCAATGAGACCTTGAAACCACGCCAAATCCGCATCCGCGATATACTCAGATTAGGAAGTTCAAAATCTTTAAAATCTGAAGTCAAACCAGGAACATCGAAACGTCTGCCTGGGAAAAAATCTTCATCGAGCGGCTTGTCTGTTCGGGATATGGTATATTTATTAAATATGCCGATGAATGATGGGCGAGAAGACAGCAAAAACATCCTCGATTTGACAGAAGTTTCGGACGACGAAACACCGAAGCCGTCTTATAGAATTCCATTGGAAAATAGTAAGTACACGTTTTTATAATAAATGATAAATAGAGTATGAGAGAATTACCAAGAGAGAGGGAGAGAGAGAGAGAGAGAGAGAGAGAAAAAGAGAGCGAGAGAGAGAGAGAGAACGTCATGTATTAATTTTTTTGTTAGTACAATTTTGTTTGTTTTATTGACTGATATTGTAGAAGAGAATGAATAGAATGTATAACAAGTACTATGAAAAAAACTTTATATGCTCGAGTAATTAGGACTTGTTTGGAATAAATTTTAATTAAAACAAGTTATATTTACTAACAACAAGTCCAATTTAGTTGAATATATAAACTTTTTTTCAGTGTATGGATTTCTTTTATATTTATGGCTGTTAAAAAAATTTTACTTTTAAAAAGCGCAATTATATTTTTTCCACGCGCTGTGCAGGAAGTTCAAAATTAGAGTACCTATTTATTTTATTATATTTCTCATAAAAGTTTACATAAAACATACTACAATAATCAGCGATTTATAGAAATAGATTTATTCATCGCCCATATTTGCTGACTTATTTATCCCCGTTTGTATACGTTCAAAACAATTTGAATTTCGTAATTTGTCGGCTTGGAAACTAATCAGACAAACGACGACTTATATAAATTCGAAGAAATCGCGATGACACGTTCGGGTAATTTTTGGCCCGCTATATACAGTGCCTTTCTCGATCATCGTTTTCTTACAGTTTTTCATCGCTCGAATTAAATCGTTTCCATCGGCATCTTCAACGACAATATTTACTTGCATTAGATGGTACCGAAACTGGTTTGTGTATACGCGACTTACGGGGCGTATTCTCTTATGTTTGTAAATTTATTGAAAATCAAATGTTTATTTTGAATTAGCACCGCATTACGCAATAGTACATCCCGCACGAGTTATAACGTGTATTATTTTTTCACACAAGGTGCAGGAAAAAATAACATACGTAACTCGGGCGGAAAGTAGGTGATCTCCCACTGGCGAAGTTTCTCGCCCGAACTCACCGAGTACGTCACGCACGAGTTACGTATATTATTTTTTCTACGCTTTTTTAAAAAGCGTATGAGAAATCGAACTTCCCGCACCTTGCGTGAAAAAATAATATACGTTATAACTCGTGCAGAATGTACTATTACGTAATGTGGTGCTAATTCAAAAAATTTGATTTTCAATGATTGTCGTTGAAGATGCCGAAGGAAACGATTTAATCGAGCGATGAAAAACTCCTGGAAAACGATGATCGAGAAAGGCACTGTATATAGCGGACCAAAGGTTACCTGAACGTGTCATCGCGATTTCTTCAAATTTATATAAGTCGCCGTTTGCCTCATTAGTTCGCAAGCCGACAAATAATGAAATTCGAATTGTTTTGCATGTATAAACGGGGATAAATAAGTTCACGGGTTCCATAAATGTGATTTCAAAACGATGTTAAGTGTTGTTATTGTCCTTTTCTCGGTTTTAGCAGACAGTAAACATTGGCGATGAATAAATCTATTTCTTTAAATTGCTGATTATTGTTGTATATTTTATGTAGACTTTTATGAGATATATAGTAAAATAAGTAGGTACTCTAATTTTGTTTGAAAATTTATTGAAAGAAATGTTTGAAATTATTGAAGATTTAATAATTGTTGTATTGGTCATCACTTAGGACATAAATACAAAAATAAAGAGAGAGAGCGAGAGAGAGAGAGAGAGAGAGAGAGAGAGAGAGAGAGAGAGAGAGAGAGAGAGAGAGAGAGAGAGAGAGAGACGATGTGCATGAAAGAGAAAGAGAAAGACAGTGAGAGAACGTCATGTATTAATCATTTTAATACGTTTTTCCATTTTTCAATGCCGAAAGCAGCTCCGATAATGAAGATGAACCTCCAAAAAAATTCCAAGGACAAGTCTAGCAAAAAATGTTTCAAGTAAGTATTGCAATTTTATTAACTTTGTTAAAGTTGAATATAAGATATTGACCATAAATTTATTTTAGGACTTGATGAAACGACCGCAGTTTTAAAAGAGACTGCTAAGGAGCAATCGAATTGTGCCGACATTTTGGGGATGATTGCCAGCACGATGAAGGAAATAAATAATAATTTGATAGGCATCAAGCAGGCGATTTCGGAGATGCACAAAGAGAATATGTCAACCTTCACGTTTGGGCAGAAGCAAGTACTACTCCAAAGTACACCTGTGGAATGTACGCTTCATCCTACGAAGAACGCATGTTCGAGTGAAACCGATTATGTACTCAGTGCTCTATAGTTTTAAAAAATAGGTGGTTTTCATCAAAAGTTAAATAAAATCGTTTAGAATGATGCAAAGGAAACATTTAACTTAAACCACAGACAAGTTCAAAGTGTTCTGTTGATTATAAAAATATGGTTTTCATTTAATTTGTTTATCAAATTAGACAAAAGATAAACCAATATTTTTATTTATTATAATTTGTTTAAATTTGTATACAAATTTAAATTAAAACTGATTATTTTTTATAATTGTAACATACGTAAGCAGACTGGTAGTCAAATCTGCTCGTGACATATAATAAATCATGTTTTTTGAAATTTAATTTAATTTAAAATAAATTTGAAATTTAATTTTTACATGTGCAACTAGTAGTCAGCTTACATGCATAAGATACATAATATTTTTGTTTTATGTTATGAATTTTGTAAACTTATGACAAAAAGTAACTGAACTTTTGTAATTATATATATTTTTTTCTTATGTATAATAAATAACGCAATATTTATGAAATGTATATGTTTAAAAGCGTTAATATTCTTCCTTTTGAAAATGTATCGCCTTATGCTAGCGATATTATAAATATGGGATAACGCACGTAACTTTTAGTGAATAATACCCCTGTTCTAGCTGGCCACGCGTCCGATTTGTTCGCCCCCCCTATGACGCTAAAATTTTCTCCCAATCCGCTTGTTTCTCTATTTTTTCTCCGCTTTTCTTCCTACCCACTTTAAGTGTTCCTCCCTTCCTCTTTCTCCCTCCTGCTGTCTCTCCTTGATATTTCTCCGTTGCTCTTCTTTCTTCTATCTTCCCAATTGCGTCTTAATTTCTTTTTGTAAATAGATGAAAAATTCGTCCATTACAATATTTATAAAACCGTTCCCGAAAAATTACGATTTGAAAAGAGGTCTAAAACAGTTTTAACAGTTCTAACCCAAATATCTCTGAAATTTATAAACTAATTCTTTTACCATAACAATTCATGTAATAAATAATATACAAACTCTACATCTCCATCAAATCTAGATCTCCATCAAATTTCAAAGTAATTAAATTTTACTCTAGTTATTGTGCGACATAGAAAGTCATGTCCAGAAATATCAAAATTTTAAATATCAAATATCTCAAAAACTAACCATATAATATCGATGATTTTTTAGATAGGTATTGCCTATATTGCATACAAAATAGTCTATAAATTTCAAACTGATACATTAAGTCGTCATTGAGAAATTATGATGTTGAAAAATACGTATAAGAATTTTAACTTTAAATATCTCTAAAAATTATGGGACAATTCTTTTATCTGAAGGACTTATACGATAAACATATAAACTCTACATCTCCACAATATTTCAACATGATTAAACCAATTTTTTCTGCAGGTATCATGCGACAAAGAAAATGTCTTTGCAAAATGAGAAAATTTTAAATATCAAATATCTCAAAAAGTAATCGAACGGTCTTGATAAAAATTCGCCTATATATTATCTATATCCTATACAAAATTGTCTATAAATTTGGAGTTGATACATGGAGCCGTTCTCGAGAAATTACGATTTCAAAGAAGGTTAAAAAAATTTTAACCTCAAATATTTCTTAAATTTCTGGACTAACATTTTGCCCAAAGAACTCGACCGAGAGCTATAAAAAATCCACCTCCACAAAGAAAAATCCAAAATCTACCTCTACAAGGAAATTTGAAGTGATTTGACGAAACGGAAAGTCTCCCGTTATTATTACATATTGACGTAATAGCACCTGAAGAGGGACACGAAAAAAGTGTCCGAAACGTCGGTTAAAAATAAATGGTGTCCATTTATTTAAACCTTTCCTTGTAGACCAATTGGCCATTAGACTCAAAATACAAAAAAAGAAAAAAAAAAAAATTTGAAGTGATTAAGTCAATTTTTCTCCCGTAATCGTTGAATATACAAAACTCATTTTTTAGGCACGACCGTTGCTCGGGAGAGCCTTATAATTTCACCAGAGCGAAAATTGTCTGACTTCAAAAACTAATAATTTGATACAAGAAAAGTCTTTTCCAGTCAAAATGAGTGCGATTTAAGCGTTTTCTGTGATGTATGTATGTCTGTACGCCCGTATGTAGGCAAGTTCCTCGATTATCTCAATGAATTTTCAACCGATTCCATCGGGATCGCGGGAAAATACTCCTCTAATTATACCTAAGTCCTGGTTCTCAATTGAGATAGATCGATGAAAAATTAAAAAAATGCGAGCACAAAGAAATATTTCAAAATATCGATTTTTAAGCTTAATGACTAGAAAAATTAATTTTAAGCTTATATGTACAGGTCTAACTGCTAAAACTAATTAAAATACACCTTTTATCTGTTGGACACTTTTTTCTACGAGCAATATTTGCCAAGATAACTGCGAAAAACGGCAAAAAAGGTCAAAAATGGGCGATTTTCGGCTATCACTTGACAGAATTTGATTTTACACAAAAATGTTAAATACAAAAGTTGGAGATAATATTTAAACAAAACTTTTTTCTATTTATCACTTTTGTGTAAAATGAACTTCTGATAAGTTACACTTATAAAAACGATTTTAAACGCCAAAATATACATAAAATGGACGATTTTCGGCTATAACTTGACAGGATTTGATTTTGCACAAAGGTGTTAAATACAAAAGTTTTAGATAATATTAAAACAAAACTTTTTCCTATTTAACATTTTTGTGTAAAATCAACTCCTAATGAGCTAATCCGATAAAAACGATTTTAAACGCCAAAATATACATAAAATAGACGATTTTCGGCTATAACTTGACAGAATTTGATTTTACACTAAAATATTAAATACAAAAGTTGTACATAATATTAAAACAAATCTTTTTCCTATTTAACATTTTTGTGTAAAATCAACTCCTAATGAGCTAATCCGATAAAAACGATTTTAAACGCTACAATATACATAAACTGGACAATTTTCAGCTATAACTTGACAGTATTTGATTTTACACAAAAATATTAAATATAAAAGTTGTAGATAATATTTAAACAAAACTTTTTTCCATCTAATATTTTCATGTAAAATCAATTTCGGACGAGTTAGACTTATAAAAACGATTTTAAGCGCTTAAATATACATAACTAGTGATTGGCGTACTAATAGTAACAATAATAATAAAACCAAATTCGCTCTATCTTTTGTAATTAAATGGATATTCCTAAAAACTCCAATTGAAACAACCTCTCTTATAATAATGTTATATAGTTCTAATGATTTACGACGTAAGGAAAAAAATCTAACTAGGGGGCTGCGCCCCCTAGCTTGCCTTCGGCACGCCATCCCCCCCGCCCCCACACACACCTGCTCCTCGCTTCGCTCGTCGCCCCCCCTCCCTATGTAAAAACTTCGTTTTTAGGCACGACCGCTTCTCGGGAGAGCCTTATATTTTCGTCAGGGCGAAAATTGTAACACTTCAAATTCTGAAAATTTACAACATAAAAACTATTTTCCACCCAAAAGAAGTACATTTTAAGCGTTTTCTTTGGGGAATATACTCGTCCAATTATAAGTAACTGACAGTTCTCTACCGAGCCAAATCGATCGACAAATAAAAAAACGCCAGAGCAAATAAAAATTTGAAAAAATCGATTTTTGAGCATACGGTGAACAAAATTAAATTTAAGTCAAAAACAACAAATGCATCTGCTAAAACTAATTAAAAGACGTCTTTTTTACATTGAACATTTTTTTTCTATGAACAATATTTAACAATGTAATAGCGAAAAAATCGCTAAAATCATCAAAAATAGTCGTTTTTTTTCTATTACTTTACAGGATTTGAATTTACACAAAAATTTTAAATGTAAAAGTTATAGATAATATTAAAACAAAACTTTTTTATATTGAACATTTTTTGCTACGACCAATTCCTGACGAGTTGAACTCATAAAAACGATTTTTAACGCCTAAATATACATAAAATGGACGATTTTCGGCTATAACTTGACAGGATTTGATTTTACACAAAAATGTTGAACGTAATAGTTGTAGATAATATTAAAACAAAACTTTTTCCTATTAAATATTTTTTTGTACAATCAATTCCCGACGAGTTAAATCCAAACAAACAATTTTTAACGCCAAAACATACATAAAATGGACGATTTTCGCTTATTTCAACGATTTGACTTTACACAAAAATATTGAATGCAAAAGATATACTTATGGATAACATCTAAACAAAACTTTTCCCCAATTACTATTTTAATGTACAATCAATCCTGATTATCTAAACCTATAAATACGACACTTTACATATTCAATTTTCGCTTATTTAACATGATTCGATTTGACAAAGAATTATTCAATGCAATAGCTTTAAATAATATCGGAAAAATCATTCGAAAGATCATATAATTATAAAAATATAATCATAAGATATAAAATTACATTTAATTACAATGTTAAAATAGTACATTACGATACTGCCACTGAAGTCACATGTATCGTACGATATTTTATAGCACGTTTACCTAAATCCGCTATCACGCCTATCCGTACCTTAATCAGTCCACTCGCTACGCTCGCGCGCTAACCTCACGGTGCAATAATCGACTACTTAAGTCACGGGTAGGCGTGACTTAAGTGCGGACTTAGGTCACACTGTGCTATAAAATGAGATAAACACATTGAAAACATAATTTAAAAAAAAGAAATATCTATTGTTTACAAAATGCCAAATATTATGTAAACTAAAACACTAATAAAAATATATAATAAGAAATATAAATTGATGTTGAAGTAACAAAAATTAAAAGATTAGATCCCTAAATGTTTTTTTACTTAAAATTATTCTAAGTTGGTCCAAGAAACAAATTATTTTTTTCTAAAACTTGGTCGTAGACAGGCAGCTAATATTGTATATAATCTAATCTTTTATTAACAATGTGATTAATAGAAGTTCTTCAAGTTTAAACCTTAAAAATAAAATTAAAAAACAAAGATTAAATTTTTGGTTAAATATAAAATTGAGCCAAAGAATAAGCAAATATAATATTCCATCCTCACGACTCGTAACCATATTCCTGATATCACACATTAAATGATATTCGATGACGAATGAATCTACGAAATCATTTCGTGACCATGAATGAAAATCCTTGAGGATATAGTTATTATGTTGAAATGTCCAATCTAGATAAAACAAAATAAAAGAAACAATAAAGTTTGTTGTTGGTAGGTGATGAGGTATGGCGGGTTTGATGTGGGGCGCAGGACGGGGTCCAGGGACGGAGCCCCTGGTGGGGGCGTAGGGGGCGAAGCCCCCACTCAGGGGGGTGTGGGAGGGCGAAGCCCTCCCACCTGAAATAAAATTACTGATATATTAAAAAAAAAAAAAAATATATCGACAGCGATATCTATAAACTTCTTTCTGAAATATGACCTTACTAAAGAAGTTAATTATTTTATTTTAATTTATTTACACTTTATTTAATCCAACTAAAAAAAAAAGAAATTTTACTTTAATAAAGTTGTAGCTATAAAATAGATAGAAAAAAAAACCGCAGCCAATTCATTGGCCCGTAGCTTCCTCAACCGTAATTTGTTGATTCCTTTAATTAATTTTTAATAACAAAATTTATAATTTTTTAAAAAATTTATTGCATAATTATAATTAAATTCATTTATGAATATTAAAAATTGTTAATTTTTAAATTTATTTATTTATTTATTATTTATTTATATCAAATTTATATAAATTTTGAGCTGATAAATAAAGTTATCATTTGAAATAGAAGTAAAATATCTATATTTTATAATAAAACAAATAGCTATCACGGTTGTTTTGTTATTAACAAAAACGTGTTTTTTTAAAAAAGTTCATAACTCACAAATAAATTATAATAATGCAGAATATAATGCATTCATAATGCATAATTCATAATTATAATAGATTATAATAGATATAATTTTTAAACATTTTAATTCATTTTGTTACACATCATTTGAGTTATAAGTTTTAAAAAAAAAACACGTTTTTGTTTTTGATGATAACTAAAGAACCGTGATAGATAGAAAATTAACTTTTTTTAGAAAATATAGGTATTTTAATTCTCTTTCGAATGCCACCCACCCCATTCAGATACATAGAGCCGTTCTCGAGAAATTACAATTTTAAAAATGTCAAAAAATTTTTAACCTCAAATATCTCTGAAATTTATGGACCAATCATTTTGCCCAAAGAACTCGACCGAGAACTATAAAAATCTACTTCTAAAAGGAATTTTGAAGCCATTAAGTCAATTTTACTCTTGTAATCGTTGGACATACAAAATTGATTTTTTTCATTTTTCAATTTTTTACTCAAAATCTAGCCTACAGAATGTATTCAAATTTTAACAGATTATAGCTATTTATATTCTGTATTATCATGATTTTTCTCAAAAAAATTGACCGTTAAGTTTAGGAGTTATAAGCTTCTAAAAGAAAAACACGTTTTTGTTAATAACAAAAGAACCGTGATAGCTAGAAACTTTTTTTTTTTTTAGAAAATATAGGTATTTTAATTCTCTTTCGAACGCTACCCATCCGATTCTAATAACTCGATCCTATCATAAAAAAATCAAAAAACAGTTTTGAGAAAATCGAAAATTTGAAAAAAAACAAAAACGCATCGTCCCAATCAAAAAACGGATTTTTGACCCGCCATCACGCAAAAAAAAACAAAAAAAATGAGACCTGTCCGGTCAAAATCAACCGAGTAGAAGCTGAGATCCAGGCGTGTACACACACACACACACACACACACACACACACACACACACACACACACACACACACACACACACACACACACACACACACACACATATCCATACAGACATTTTTCAAAAACCATGTATTTTGATTCCTAACACCTCGGAACAGAATTATAACATGTTTTAACAACAACTCAAAAATTTAATGTTACAAAGCTTCCTCTAGGAGGAAGCAAAATGTTTGAGTTGTTGTAAAAACATGTTATAATTGTGTTCCGAGATGTTAGGAATCAAAATACATGGTTTTTGAAAAATGTGTGTGTGTGTGTGTGTGTGTGTCTGTGTGTGTGTGTGTACGCCCAGATCTCAATTTTTACTCGGTCAATTTTGACCGGGCAGGTCTCATTTTCCGGTCAAAATCCGTTTTTTTTTTATTGGGGCGATGTGTTTTTTTTTTTTTTTTTTCAAATTTTCGATTTTTCTCAAAACTGCTTTTTGATTTTTTTTTTAATGATAGGATCGAGTTATTCGAATCGGATGGGTAGCATTCGAAAGAGAATTAAAATACCTATATTTTCTAAAAAAATTATTAACAATAACGTGTTTTTTTTTAGATGCTTATAACTCCCAAACTAAACGGTCAATTTTTTTTGAGAAAAATCATGATAATGGATAATATAAATAAATATAATCTGTAATGTTTTAATTCATTTTGTTGATTAGTTTTTTAGAAAAAAATTGAAAAATGAAAATTGATTTTGGTATATCCAACGATTACAGGAGAAACAAAGACTTAATCGCTTCAAAATTCTTTGTAGTCGTAGATTTATAAATTTTGTTATTAAATATTAATTAAAGGAATCAACATATTAAGGTTGAGGAAACTACGGGCCAATCAATTGAAAGAGGTTTTTTTAATTAATGAATAAATATCGATAAAAAATTTATCGTACTAATACATTACGATACAAGTGCGATAAGTGGCCCATTATTTCATGGCGTAAAGTTAAGGCCCGAGCGTAGCGAGGATCCTTTCACGGCGTGTAATGTGTTACTTAACGCATTAGTATCGTACAATTTTTTATTACACTGTCTGCCTTAAGTCCGCTGTCACGCCTATCCGTGCGCTAAGCAGTTCATTATCGCACCGTGAGGTTAGCGCACGAGCGTAGCAAGTGCGATAAACACGGTGAAATAATGAACTGCATATCGCACGGATATTTTTTTTTATTAAATTATACCTACTTCTAGAAAGATGAAATTTGCTTAAAAAAACATACGATGCCTGAAATACATTATAGAAGCAGATTTCTATTATTTTTATACTTAAGCACATTTACGCCAACTAAACATCGACAACACTGAATGATGAGTACCCCTGCTAAATCTGACTGGTGGCTTTTATAACATTGCAAGAGCAGGATTAATTTATCTTTTCATGTTATAAATTTCAGACTAATTAATTAAATAGGTTTTCTCTTATGAAATCTGAAGGGCCATGTAGTGTGGTCTGTCCGAAAGATTTATAGAGTATGCTTAAATAAATATTCTGGAAACCTGTCAGAATTATGAAAAGTTCACTATAAACTCTAAAAGTCAATTAATACTGGTAGTTAATGGATAGGCTCATTGTTCATTAACTACTACAATTCGACTGAATTTTACAGATTAAAATAACTTATTTCACAATTTTTACACGTACTCAGATTTATTGTTATGGCGGGACAAGCTATAGATGTATAGAAGTTTCAGACACACTCACACTACACTACACTAAAGTATACGAACCGAAATTAAAAACTTAATAAGAAAATTCATCCGGCTCCTACAATATAAAAGCCACTTGTCAGATTTAGCAGGTGTATTGAGCATTCAATGTTATCGATATTTACTTTGAGGTGATGTGTCCGTACTTAATCCAAAAGACTAAGAATGATAGAAACCGGCTTCAGTAATGCATCTCAGACATTCCATGTATTTTTGAGTTGACTCTATCTTTTTGAAAGTACATGTAATTTAATAAAAAAAATAAAAATACAGTTCTATAAAAAATACACAAGCAGTGCCTGAATTAAATCTGAGAAATTGCATGACTTATTTCTTTCTTTTTATTAAATTATACCTACAAAAAAGAAAAATAAAATCAGCATAAAAATACATAAGATGCCTGAAATGCATTATAAAAGAAGATTTCTTTCATTCTTATGTTCTTCTAAATGAAGTTTGACAAGACATCCTCAAAGTAAATATCAACCACATCACTGAATAAGGAATAGATCTGTTAAATTTGACCGGTCGCCTCTTATAGTTGCTGCTTTTTCTGAAAGGATAATAAAAACCCTGAAACAAAAAATGAAGCTATAGTAATGGTGAAAGCAGTAGATTACTGAAATAATAATTATTCAAAGAAGAGACCACAAAGTGGTCACAGTGAATTAAAATAAATACAGACTAGATCAACTTTCATTGATAATCTATAGAAAGATGAAGCTGCCAAGATGTGTGCATCAGGAAGCCCTTCACTCAAGGTTACCCACTGTAATGCCATTGTTGAGTTTCTCAAAGTTGCCATTCCCAATTTGGTCCTATTTTTTTGAAAGTCTCCTGCTTTATGATGGTCATATAATGACGCCCCCGGGAAAGAACAATTATATGAAGACGTGTTGTCTTCTACAGGAACTCTTCGCCCTAGGCCAAAAACATAATTACAACAACAATAACTTGGCAACGGAGGGAGTACAGAGAAGCCGCACTCCTGTCAAAGGGGTAGGAAATTATTGCAGGATAGATACTAGCTTAAAAGTATAAACCAATAAACTTTCTTACAGTAAGCTACTCACCAGATAATTTTTTCAACGAGTTCAGAGGTTGTCAATGTCCACATGAAATATGTCAATCGATCCAACATATAGTCCCAATAAAAAAACGCTATCTGCAGGTGTTTAGGACGCCGTGATGTCGTTTGCAGGAGCTCTTCGCCCTAGACCAAAAACATAATTACAACAAGAATAACTTGGCAACGGAAGGAGTACAGAGAAGCCACACTCCTGTCAAAGGGGTAGAAAATTATTGCAGGATAGATGCTAGCTGTAAAGTAAACGAGAAAACATTCTAACAGCAAACTACTCACAATATAGTGTTAGCGTGTCGATAAGATCATTCATAGCACTATATATTTACCAAGATATGTTGAGAGAATTGAAAGGGATCTTTGCACTCAAAAGTCGAGAAAGCGCATGTGTATTCTCAACTAAGACCACCTCACCCACACTTAAAGTTTACCAGAATGTTCACACACAATACAATACATACAGAGGGATTGTGTATGCAATTTCAGATCGACTCAATCAGCCGGTACGGAGAAAATGACATTTTTCTCAAAAATTTCTTGAAAAAGACACAGAAATTGCAATATCTCCAGACTTGCTGATTATGCATATCTAAATCTTGATATACTGTCCCGCAGCATGTATTCCATCATGTATGGAAAGTTTAAGATACTTGTAGGGAATGGAAAGGGATCTTTGTATTTAAAAGTCGAGAAAGCGCATGTGTATTCTCAACTAAGACCTCCTTACCAAAACTTAAAGTTTACCATAATGTTCACACACAATACAATACATACAGAGGGATTGTGTATGCAATTTCAGATCGATTTAATCAGCCGGTACGGAGAAAATGACATTTTTCTCAAAAATATCTTGAAAAAGACACAGAAATTGAAATATCTCCAGACTTGCTGATTATGTAGAACTGAAACTTGATATACTGTCTCTCAGCATGCATTCCATCATGTATGGAAAGTTTAAGATACTTGTAGGGAATTGAAAGGGATCTTTGCACTCAAAAGTCGAGAAAGCGCATGTGTATTCTCAACAAAGACCTCCTCACCCTCACTTAAAGTTTACCAGAAAGTTCACACACAATGCAATACATACAGAGGAATTGTGTATGCAATTTCAGATCGACTCAATCAGCCGGTACGGAGAAAATGACAATTTTCTCAAAAATTTCTTTAAAAAGACACAGAAATTGCAACATCTCCAGACCTGCTCATTATGTAGATCTGAAACTTGATATACTGTCTCTCAGCATGTATTCCATCATGTATGGAAAGTTTAAGATACTTGTAGGGGATGGAAAGGGATCTTTGCACTTAAAAGTCGAGAAAGCACATGTGTATTCTCAACTAAGACCTCCTCACCCTCACTTAAAGTTTACCAGAATGTTCACACACAATACAATACATACAGAGGGATTGTGTATGCAATTTCAGATCGATTCAATCAGCCGGTACAGAGAAAATGACATTTTTCTCAAAAATTTCTTGAAAAAGACACAGAAATTGCAATTTCTCCAGACTTGCTGATTATGCATATCTAAATCTTGATATACTGTCCCTCAGCATGTATTCCATCATGTACAGAAAGTTGAAGATACTTGTAGGGAATGGAAAGGGATCTTTGCACTCAAAAGTCGAGAAAGCGCATGTGTATTCTCAACTAAGACCTCCTCACCCTCACTTAAAGTTTACCAGAATGTTCACACACAATACAATACATACAGAGGGATTGTGTATGCAGTTTCAGATCGATTCAATCAGCCGGTACGGAGAAAATGTCATTTCTCTCAAAAATTTCTTGAGAAAGACACAGAAATTACAATATCTCCAGACTTGCTGATTATGTAGATCTGAAACTTGATATACTGTCCCTCAGCATGTATTCCATCATGTATAGAAAGTTGAAGATACTTGTAGGGAATGGAAAGGGATCTTTGCACTCAAAAGTCGAGAAAGCACATGTGTATTCTCAACTAAAACTTCCTCACCCTTTCTCAAGATTTACAAAAATGTTCATATACAATGCAATGCATGCTGAGGCATTGTACATTAAGTTTCAGATATACTTAAGCAGCCAAATTGGAGGAAATTACTTTTCTTTCTTAATAATTTCCTCAAAAAGCACACAGAAAATGCTGTAACTCCACACTTGCTGATTATTTAGATCTGAAATATGGTATATAATCCCTCAGAATGCATGATATGGTGACGTGTGTAAAGCTGAAGATATTTTCAGAGAAAGGAAAGGTATTTGTATACTTGAAAGTCGAAAAAGCTCATGTGCACTTCCAACTAAGACTACCTTGACCCTCAAAGTTTAACAAAATGTCCTTGTGAAAAAAAGATGAAAACCCTGCAAGATTAGAAAGGAGCTAGTATTATTGAAATAATACTTACCCAAGGATAAGACCACAACTGAATTAGCAGAGAACTCGACCAACATCAATATCGATCCATACAGCAATTTAGGAAACACAGTGACTGCAGATATAAACATTGATGACTGCCATCTGCCGGACTGCCGTGCGCACATGGTTGACATGGTGCGGGTGAGAGCCAGATAGGAAGCGAAGCACTGTAGCGATAATACGCACGTAGTAGGCAGCTTTCTTGTGTTCACTCCGCACTGAAACTTTTTCACTAGAAGTTCGGCCCAGCCTTTTTCTCGCATCATCCGCGGCGCCGTGTTGCTTGCGCAAAGAAGCTACGAGCTATCAGCTGACGAGCCAGACGTGACGAGCAGGTGAGCTGCAGCGCATGCGCATGCGCGCACACTCACATGGGTAAAGCCAACAAGCCAGCAGTGTCACCGCCATCACGTGATTGGCGATGCTATACACGTTACCCATGTGAATAGATGATGTTGTAATTTTTATATCGTTTATTGCGATTATTGCCAATTGCGTAAAATCAAGCTCGCATTGTCATCACTTTGCATAAACAGCTATATATTATACGTAATACGTTATACACGAACAATATGACATGACTTGATAACCATTGCGCGGTAACATGTCTCTAAGAGACGGTCACTAATGTTTTTTAGACGGTAAATTTTTCGCTTATTAGCTTTACTGTTTGCCATATGGTAACAAAAACTATTTTTTTTTTTTTTAATAGTATGCAAAATCATGAGTGCATTGCCCTTCGTAATGACATTATTAATCAATTTTCGCTTTTTTAAAAATACAAGGTTCTCCTGAGTATTGCGGTCGTGCCTATTATGTAAAAACGAAGTTTTTATGTAAAAACGAAGTTTTTACATAGGGAGTGGGCGGGCGACAAGCGAAGCGAGGAGCAGGTGTGTGTGGGAGCGCGGGGGGGATGGCGTGCCGAAGGCACGCTGGGGGGCGCAGCCCCCCTAGTCTTGTAGTTGATAACGTTCGTAGTATATGATTTAATGAAATTTACGTACACCAGACGAACTTTTGTAACAGCATTTATTGAAAAAATTGCCAACGTTTCGGAAGTTTTATTACTTCCTTCTTCAGGGCTATACGAAAGCACAATAAATACATTTATTTTCAATATTTACAAACTTAGTACAAAATTACAATATTTTACAATATAAATTGTTACCTTAAATATTATGCGTCACATTATGCTAGTCTTATATGAAATGCAATAACTTTATTGTTATTCAAGTCGAATAAATCGTACATACTACGTAAACTCATTTTAAACGTTACATGTACAAGCTCTGAAGAAAAAAGGTTTGCAACACCCCTATTTATACTGCTGGTCGCAAATTATATCAGAAATGAGAGGACATGGGAGAAGGGAGGGAGAACGGGAGAGGGAGAAGTGCTGAGCTTAAGCTATAAGAGTCTGCCAAGCATCCGGCAAACATAGCCTCAAGATGTGACACAAAAGGTATCCGCTATCTCGCTGTGTTACTGGCGCAGTGGGCACCTACTCGATAACGTGCGTTCCTCATAGAGTCTTAGTGATAGGAATGGAATAATAATAGATTGAGGGGGGGGGGGCCACAATAAGCATAAAAATCCATTAGAAAATTGTTGTTATTATTATTTCGTTATTTTTTTAATCTTGTCTATGGTTTTTTTGTACGACATTTTTTAAAATTGTGTGTCTTCTATACGGTTAATCGTATTACTATGATAGTGAATATTTATCATTTCTGAAAAGGAACGTTTAAATAAATTTTCTTCTCTATCTAGAATATTTTCGAAATTAATAGAATGTCCAGTCTGTTGCGAGTGTGTAGCAAGGGCAGAATTCTTTGATTTTAGTTTCACAGCTCTTTGGTGTTCATATGTACGTTTTTTTATTTCCTCTTACTCATATCTACGTAAGTGGCAGAGCAATCTTTGCAACTGATGCCCTTAGTATCCAGTGGCTGTAGGTGATCTTTTCCTATTTTAACTATATGGCTAAACTTGCTTATTGTTTTATTAATCGGAATGAGAGTGTGCGAATATAGAATGCGATTGATCTTCGGTGTGAGATTTTTTATAAAGGGGAGGATAATTTTCTTTTTTGCGTGTACATTATTTGGCATATTATTTGTAACGGTCGTTATGTTTTTGTTTTCAATCCGTAGAAGTCTAATGCCAATGTATTGTTGTATAAAGTGTAACGGATAATTATTACACAATAGGAAATGCCTGGTTATTTTTAAATTGATTTCATGGAACTGTGGATGTGAAAGTTTAATAGATTTGTCGACTAAATTATAAATTATGGCTATCTTTTGTGAAATTGAATGATGAGAATGGAAGTTTATATTACGTCCAGAAGCAGTGCTTTTTCTATACCAATTGGAAATTATTTTATTATGATCTGTTCTAGTGAGAGTAATATCTAGAAAATTTATGCTGTCATACGTATCGTGCTCTATTGTGAACTTTAAATGGCCATTATAACTTGAAAGTGTTGAATATTTCTAAAGTACGATCTTTTTTTGTGATGAGAATACAATCATCCACATATCTCTTATAAAGTGCGTATTCTGTTTCATGTTTATTGAGGCAGGAATTTTCCAATAGTTCAAAGACAATGTCCGCAAACCATGGTCTTATGCAAAAACCCATAGGTGCACCAAGAATCTGTTTGTAAAATTTATCGTTAAATTAAGCATGTTTTTTTAATTTCTCTAAACACGACTTTTCTAAATCATCCATTCCATTGTCAGCAAATAACGGAGAAATCCGTGAACCCATCGGTGTTCCAAAAATTTGTCTGTAATATTCATTGTTGAAAGTGAAAAAAGTATTATTATATAAAAAGTGTACACATTTTTTCATTTCGTCTAGAGGAATCGTGCAATTTGGAACGATCGATTGTGCTCGCCTGTTAATACTATCGCAGACAAGTTCTACCAGTATGTTTGTAAACAAAAATTTCACGACTAATGAAAGTAATACATAGTCGCTGTTTAACTGAATATTTTTGAATTTTTTCTTTAATTGATATGAGAATGTGGAAATGTTATACAATTCTTTAATTGTTTATAAATAATATTAGCTAAAAAATAGGTGGGACTATTGACTAGAGAGATAATGGGTCGTAAGGGTGTGCCTTCCTTATGTATTTTTGGTAATCCGTATTGGGCTAGAACTGTGTCCGTCAACGTTAATTGATTGTTATGAAATTGTTTGTGTAGAAATTCGTTGCTATTCAGAGATTTTAAAATTTTGGAAGTTTCTTGTCTCAATGAATCTAACGGATGCTTTTTTACTTTTTCATACGTGTTATTGTCTGAAAGAAGTTCTAACATCTTATTGTTGTAATCTGATTTATTGAAACATACTTTTACGTTGCCTTTATCTGCTTTAGTGAAGAAAATACTAGAATTATTTTTTAAAAATAATTTGGTAATGTTAAGCTTTTTGTAAAAAATCTCTAGTCTTTTGAAATGTAATTGACTTTTTTGAGTGTCTGTTGGCATATTAAATGTCACAACAATAACATAAATAAGAAAGAAGACATATTGACTCTTAATAAATCATATTTTCCGGTACTAAGGACATATAAATGTTAACGAACAGGTGTTATTGTTTTGGTTCCGCATCTATACTCGTCTCTGCTGTGTATATAAGCGTGAATTCGTATATCTGTTTCGTCGCATTTCCGAAATATAAAAATTCGGCGAAATAATGTCAGCCGTTCTGACTTGTTAACATGTGCTAACATATACAACTTTTTAAGAGGTAATGTTGCGTTTTATTCCATATACAAATTAGAATCATTGTCTTGTGTAATATATTTTATAACTTGTTTCTGACAATAAAAATTCTAGCCTGAAGAGGTTGACAGATCAGTCAACCAAACGTCGCTCAAAACACGTAAGAAATAAAAATTTATTTTATTTCGTACATTACCCCCGCCGGATCGAGAAAAGCATCATTTCTACAATACAATTATGGAGGGTGAACACATCTTCAATTCAATCAACCAAATTTCTAGATCGGAGATGAACTCAAACTCTGCAAGGAGTATCTTCAAGAACATCAACATGCAATATGGAAAATGTACGGTAAACCTTTTAAAAGATTGGAACAACTTGTGGGATGACCTGGCCAAATACACATTATAAAGGCTATTTCTTCTAAAATGCAGAAACGATAACATCATCCCAAGAAATATTGCGAATATGAGTAAGAAATTTTCGAACCTATTTTTTCATAGTAATTCGTGTAAAAAGAATTTCAACAGCTTGAATAGTTATTTTTTACATAAATTACTAAAGTTAGAGATACAAGATACCAACTTACATATCAATTTTCTAACGAAAAAACGTAACAAAATAAGAAATCTAATTTTAAATTCTAATTTGGACCGAGTATTGTCAAACAAATATTTGGACTGCTCTGAATTGAAATTTAAAACCGCTAAAAAAAATGGGACAGAGTACATCACAAAAGTTCTCAGCTTTGCGACCGAAAGTTAACAAACAAGTAAATAAAAATCAATGGATAAAAAATCTCAGTGACACGGAAATCCCGCCTGATGTTTTGGATTTTGTATCTCTAGGTTCTAGCTTTATTAACGTATCGAATATAACCAAAGACGATGTATTTACTATGGTTAAGAATGTGGAAAATTATATACAGTAAATTTTTCAACGCATACGCAGTAAAAAATGACATCAGATAAAAAATCACTGACAATACCAACATGACACTCAAAAAAATCAATTACACTTCAAAAGAAGAGAGATCTTTTATAAAAAAACTTAACATTACCAAATTATTTTTAAAAAATAATTCTAATATTTTCTTCACTAAAGCGGATAAAGGCAACGTAACAGCGTGTCTCAAGAAATCAGATTACAACAATAAGATGTTAGAACTTCTTTCAGACAATAACACGTATGAAAAAGTAAAAAAGACTCCGTTAGATTCATTGAGACAAGAAACATCCGACATTTTTAAATCCTTGAATAGCAGTGAATTTCTACACAAACAATTACATAACAATCAATTAACGTTGACGGACACAGTTCTAGCCCAATGCGACGGATTACCAAAAATACATAAGGAAGGCGCACTAATAAATGGCTATTACAAGACAAAAGCAGGTACACAACACGCGCGCATAGCGCATAGCGTATGTCACTTCCATTTTCTGGTATACGTAAATGCGTTCCCCAATAATTACGATTTTAAAAGAGGGCTAAAATAGTTTTAACCTCAAATATCTCTGAAATTCATAAGCGAATTATTTTACCCTAAGAAGTCTTCTAATAAATGATACACTAACTCTACATCTCCACCAAATTTCAAAGAAAGTAAAACAATTTTATTGTAGTTATATTGTGCGACAACAAAGAAAGTCATTTTCAAAAATACTAAAATGTAAATATCAAATATCTCAAAAAATAACTGTATAATCTAGATGAAATTTTACACAGGTATTGCCTATAACGCATATAAAATAGTCTATAAATATCAAGCTGATACATGAAGTCGTCATTGAGAAATGAAGATTTTGAAAAAAACCCGTAAAAAAATTTTAACCTTAAATGTCTCTAAAAATCATGAGACAATTCTTTTACCTAAAGGACTTATACGATAATATATAAACTCTACATCTTCACATAATTTCAACATGATTAAACCAATTCTTGTTTTCTCTAGTTATCATGCGACAAAGAAAATCACTTTGTAAAATACGAAATATTCAAAATCAAATATCTCTAAAAGTAATCGTACGATCTTGATGAAAATCCGCACACATATTATTTATACCACATACAAAATTGTCTATAAATTTGGAGCTGATACATGGAGCCGTTCTCAAGAAATTACGATTTGAAAAAAAGGTTAAACAAGTTTTAACCTCAAATATTTCTAAAATTTCTGGTCTAATCATTTTTCCCAAAGGACTCGACAGAGAGCTATCCAAAATCTACCTCTACAAGGAATTTCGAAGCGATTAAGTTAATTTTACTCCCGTAATCGTTGGACATACAAAACTCATTTTTTTCATATTTCAATTTTTTTTCTCAAAACCTAATAGACAAAATGGACTGAAATTGTTACAGATTATAGCTATTTATATTCTGCGTTATCATGATATTTTTCAAAAATATTGACCGTTTAGTTTAGGAGTTATAAACTTTTTAAGAAGAAACACGCTTTTGTTAATAACAAAAGAACCGTGATAGCTAGAGAAATTTTTTTTTTAGAAAATATAGGTATTTTAATGCTCTTTCGAATGCTATCGATTCGATTCAAGTATCTCGATCTTATCATTAAAAAAAAAATCAAAAATTAATTTTGAGAAAATCGAAAATTCGAAATAAAACAAAAACGCATCGGCGAATCAAAAAACGAATTTTTGACCCGCCATCACGCAAAAAAAGGAAAAAATGAGACCTGTCCGATTAAAATGGCTCGGGTGGAAGCTGTGATCCAGGTACACACACACACACACACACACACACACACACACACACACACACACACACACACACACACACACACACACACACACACACACACACACACACACACACACACACACACACACACACACACACACACACACGCGCGCGCGCGCACGCACGCACGCACACACACACACACGCGCGCGCACACACACATACGCACGCACGCACACGCACACGCACACACCCACCCACCCAGGAAGGACTTGCCCGAGATGCGATCGCGTACGTGGAGACGTTTGGATACGCGAGAACCTTCTGAAGGCGTCTCCTCAACAGAAGGTTGAGTTAATTTTTTTGTTGAGGATTTTTCGCCTGCCACTCGGCATATTTAGAGCACCACGCCCTTCACGATAAAGGGTTGTTAGGATATTTCCGATGAGCGAGGCATAAGCCAGAAGGGTCACGACTAGTAGAGCGAGCGGGCCTAGACCTACCTCTAGTCTGGAAGCCGGATGTCTCTTTTGAAGAATCCGAGTTACCGTCTATTTTCTTTGTCATGGTCTCAAACTTTCGTTCAAGCTTCTGCTCAAGGCGCTCTGAGATTGCAAGGGTAGCTTTGTACTGCGTAGGTAATTGGTCTACAAAGACGGAACGCATCATGTCGCGCCCGTATTGAGGCCTTGTAGGCGGCTTAGAATAAGAGATGGCTTGCCCATTTTAGAGACTTGACCTTTCATAAAAAACCGTAAGCGCGTTTCGGCGGAGGCGCCGTAAGTATCGATTAAACACTTCTTTACCTGCTCGAAAACATCCGCGGGAAGAGTTTCAGCAGTTACAATGTTTCTGATAATTTCGAATGCTTCCATATCTAGCTTTTCAACAATGAAGTCCGCTTTGGTCGCGCTCGCCATACTACCAGCGTTTCTGAGAGTGATCTTAGCTTGCGCAAACCATATTGCGGGATTATCGCGAGAAAATGAAGCGATCTTTGGTTGCCGGTAAATCGCATTTACCGCTGGGACGTGGGCCACGGCTTGTTGGTTACCTTGAACGTTTTGTCTAAGCATTCAGATCAGCTAATTGCTGACCGTCACCGTCTGCCATTTTGCTGGATAGAACGTATGCGGGCTACTTACCTAATACGGAATAGTTACTTCTAATCGACTCGCAAGTACACCTAGACAGTGAGGAAAGAAATCCTATTCCTCCGATTAGATTTTAACGCAAGGCTAACTACCTTACGCTGCTGCGTATCACAAGCTCCCAAGGCAGTGCTCGCAGGCACAAACAATGATTTTTAAGGCTAAGCCTAAGCTGAAACTTAAAATTATCTGATTTTTAGAAGATAATTAATCGCTTGTATGTTCTCTCAGATGCACACATAAGCACTCACCCCGCACGGAAGCTCTTGTAAAAAAATTTTAATTATTTCTAATGAGCGGTTCCGCGAATCTACGCAAAAATGTAAGATTCCGAAAAAATATGACACACGAGTCTGGAAATTGTCGAAATGGCTTTCTGAGTGACATTGTGCAAGAGCGAGTTTGAAAACACGACGGCGCGAGAAATTCAATGTGGCCGCCAAGTTCTCGGAAAGAGCGACCGTTGCGCGCGAATTCTCAGAATTCATAGTGCGTGCACGAGCGAATTTTGAGATCTTCGCGAATCGAAATTTCTATTTTAAGTGTTCCTTACACTAATTTCGCACGCATATGTTGTAAAAATTTCAATTAACGTTCGAAACACTGAAGAGAGCCGGTCTCGTAGACGACGTGCAGGTGCCTCGGAGTGATCTCGACGAGATGGTCTCACGTTGCTCAACGGGTGCGTTTAGGAGCCGGTGATGGTGGCTTCATACAAGGACGCACCCGGAGATCTGCTGCGATTGTCAGAATGCTTCGGAGAAAATTCGACGAGGAGTGATGATTGCATAGAGCAGTCCTTGTGGTTAAGCGGGTTTCAAAATTTATGCGTGTATGCCGGCGTGCTAGCACGCACACGACGTAAGTCAACCGGATTAAATTTCCAATATTACTCGTGTGCGCCGGCGTGCCAGCACGCACACGACGTAAGTCGACTGCCAGAGGCGAGCGCCTACACGGCTAACTCGCGATGATACTGCGTGACTATCCTTACGTGACACGCGAGCACACGTAAGGAGTAGTGGAGAAGACGATGCATCGTAGACGACGGTGGCGGCGGCAGGAACACGTGCCACAGACAAAGAAGACACGCCGCTGTAGGCTCCAGCCTGCTGTCCACTGCCCAGTTCTTTGTCGGGGTCACCAATGTGGGTATAGGTCACCCACGTCTTCTCTGGTTCCGGGAAAGGAAGGGAAACGCGAGCAAGCGAGCGAGCGAATGATAGAGAGAGAGAGAGAAAGAGAGAGAGAGAAAGAGAGAGAGAAAGAGAGAGAGAGAGATATTTTATTATTTGCCTTCGCGGCAAAACAATGAATACAAAAATTTTGTGCAATGCATAAGCTAAAATAAAAATACAATTTAAACATAAAAATAAAATGAAGATAAAAAATACAATAAAAGAATGCGTCTAAATTTACAAGAAAATAAAATGGAATATAACAAAAAAGATAAAATCAGAATACAATATTAAATACCTATTTACGCACGGACCTTAATTTTAGGAAAAAGAGTAAAAACATGTAAATATCACAGCTGGTTATACTACACTCTAGAATGGATATCACAGTTAAAATACATTTTGTAAAACTCTAAAATGGATATCACAGTTAAAAATACAATTTTTAAAAGAATCACAGTTTAAGAAACATTTTATAAGATATCACATTTGAAATACCTATTATAGTAACATCACAGTAATAGTTAGTGTAAAAATCATAGCTGCTTAGTCAAATAACGCAGATCGAACTTAGTCCGCAAAGTTAAAATATTAATCTATATGTAGATCCCCGTGCTGGCAGCTTCCAGCCTTCCTGGAAAGGCTAGGCGTCAAGATCAAATAGGTGCTGGCGCACCGCCCTCTTGAATGACAATAACGATGGTAGGTAGCATAAGAGGGAGGGAGGGAGTTCCAGAGTTTGACACCCTGCGCCTGAAACGCCCTGTCGCTCGTTTTATAGTTCAAGGCGGGGGTTCTGAGCTCTGGCTGCACATCCCGACTGGTAGGCCTGGGCTTGGGCTCCGCAAAGAAAGCAGCCAAATAACTGGGCTCACGCAGCCGTAGAATTTTGTACATTAATACTGCTCCGAAATAATATCTGCGTGAGTCCGTTCGGAGTCAACCCAGGCGTCTCTTGTCGGGTGTTATGTGCTCATCCTTCCTAGCCCCAGTTATATTCCAAATGCGGTTGCACTAATGACTCAACTAGTCTCCTGCGAAGCGTCTCCGTGGTACATGCCCTAATAAACCGCAAGCTATATAGGGCTTTATTGACTTTTTTTGCAAGTTTTTCAATATCCGGTTTCCATGATAGTTTGCTGTCAAGGGTAACACCGAGACTCACGACCTCGCTACTGAATGGGACAAGCTCTCCAGTGCACAAGCCAATACCCTGCAATCCCAGTGAATTTACCGTATTCACACTGGTTCTAGATCCAAATAGAATTGCTTTGGTTTTGCTAGGATTGAGATGCAGTCCAGAGCTCTCAGCCCATTCAGCCACCATTCGTGCCGCATCAGATAGCCGAGCCGTGCCCTCCAAAATTTCATCCTTAGTGATATGCAGGTAAATTTGGAGATCGTCTGCATAGAATATGTGTTTTATCGTCCGTCCGTCAAGTATGTCATGTAGGTCGTTTACGTATAGACAAAACAGCAGAAGACCCAGGACGGAACCCTGTGGAACTCCCAGATTAGTTTCTTGCCAATCAGAATTTCCACTTTTGTTGGAAATTACCATCTGGGTGCGACCTTGTAAGTATGATTTAGTCCACAGGAGAGCCGACCTGGAAAATCCGAGCTGTTGGAGTTTGCGCAGGAGTTTTGTCGGTGAAAGCGTGTCAAAGGCTTTACTGAAGTCAAACAGTAGCAGTAGCGTCAGTTTCCTGTTCTCAATGCCCATACGAATGTCATCGGTCAGCTTGAGAAGTGCTGTCTGAGTGCTATGGTGCTTACGGAGTCCGGCCTGGGGAGGATCAAGTATACTATTGTCTTTGAGATACTCCGTGATTTGGTCATGGGCAATCTTTTCAAACACCTTGGAAAGGAAGCAGAGTAGCGCAATTGGACGGAAGTCCGATGGTGTAGAGTAGGTTGCATTTTTCTTCAGCGCAATTATCTGCGCCCGCTTCCAAGAGCCCGGAAAGACTCCCTGTGCAAAAGAGGTGTTAAAGATTTCAACCAAGTACTCGCCTATAACCGGAAGAGCCTTCACGATGACCTTTTGGGGAACCCCGTCCGCTCCCTTTGCCTGCGAGGAGAAGTGAGATATTGCAATCACTACGTCATCCAGATCAACAGGTTTAAAAGAAAAACCTTCCTCACTCGCCGATAGTATGGTGTCAATTGCAACTTCGATGTTTTCAAGGGGGGACACGGATATCCCGGCAAAGTGGGCGTTCAACTCCCTCGGTATAAGATCGTGAAGATCTTCCGCTTTTCGTCGCGGTAGGAGGCCGAGGTTGCGCATTTCCTTCCAAACATTCTTGTTAGCATCCAGAGCGTCTGAGAGATGTTTGTGAAGGAAAGAGTTACGCTCTTGAGCGATGCGCGAGTCGATCTCGTTGCTGAGCCAAAGAAACTCATCGAACAGCACCGTCCGCTCAGTACGCTTGTAGAGTCTGTGCGTTGCATTGCGTTTGTCAATGAGCTACCTCAACTCGGGACCAAGCCAAGGAGCATATTTTTTACTGGGCTTTACAGTTTTTAAAGGTGCTAAGTGATCAACAGCTAGGTTCAAATTCGAAGTTAAATTATCTAACGCCCCCTCCAGATCGGATTCGATAGAATTTGTACTTACCCAGTCACAGCGTGCGAGCAGTTCATTTAGTGTGACAGGACATATCTTTTCGTCCGAAATGATGCATATCAAATGCCACAACAATAACGTAAATAAGAAAGAAGAAATATTTACTCATAATTAATCATATATTCCGGTACTAAGGAAATTTAAATGTTAACGAACAGGTGTTATTGTTTGGTTCAGCATCTATACTCGTCTCTGCTGTGTATATAAGCGCGAATTCGTATATCTGTTTCGTCGCATTTCCGAAATATAAAAATTGTGTTAACATATACAACTTTTTAAGAGGTAATGTTGAGTTTTATTCCGTATATAAATTAGAACCATTGTCTTGTTTTATAACTTTTTTTTGACAATAATAATTCTAGCCTGAAGAAGGTGATAGATAAGTCAACCAAACGAAGTATTGAAAATGCTATGTTTGGACGAGTATTTTGATATAAAGAAACAGTTTTTTTCTTTTCCGGATTTTTTTCCCCGTCCCCTATAGCACCGAATATTTGAGGAATATTCCCTCAATATGCATTTTCCATTTTCGCAATTTTCGCTAATATTCCCTCAACGTTAATAAAGATGAAAGAAACGCTGAGGGAATATTCCTGCAAACCATGATGACCGTTTTTCCATTGCTTTTGTAAAATGATGTATTGGGCTATCTGCGACAGCAACATTGCAAAAATATTCGTCCCATATTTGACAATGCCTGAGAAATATTGTTTATTATTACACTTTTTGGTGCGGTATTCCAAAATAAAAAAAAAACTACAAAAAGTATAATTATAAGCATACTATTTCTTAGGCATTGTCAAATATTGGACGAATATTGCTGCAATATTGCTGTTACGGATAGCCCAATACATCATTTTACAAAAGCAATGGAAAAACGGTTATCAAGGTTTGCAGGAATATTCTCTCAGGGTTTCTTTCGTGTTTATTAACGTTGAGAGAATATTAGCGAAAATTGCGGGCATGACAAATGAATATTGAGAGAATATTCCTCAAATATTTGGTGCTATAGGGGGTAGTATACGTTTTATTCCCTGTACAATAGTCTCGGAACGATCTAATTGTGTTAATTCAAAATTGTTTAAAATTGCCCACTTTGCGGCGACCGCTAGGTGGCGATGTTTTTCAATCATACAATTATATATAGAGACACCAATTGCATAACCGGGAGTGGCGAATTAGTACATGATAAATTTATCTGGGGTATGATTAATCGGAAATTCAATATTACAAACATTGGATTTAGGTAATACTTTTACTTTATGGCATACCTAAAGTAAATGTACTGTATATGAAAGAATGAGGTTCCTAAAATTGTGATTAATAATAAAGAGTTGCTAGCACAGAGTTGCATTCCTGACTTATATTTGACTAAAAAAACACATCTTTCACATTTATTGAAAAATAACTGAGACGTAGTTAGGTAAATTAAATTTTGTATTGATACTAATCAATTATAATTAAATTTCCTATAACTTTTACAGGATTCTTTTTTTCAACAGCCTTTGATGATGTATCGGTTGCAATGGCATATTTAATTCCATTTGACTACTTACTGATGATAACAATGGGATCTTTTATTAAGATAAGGTAATTTTTATTCAAGTATCATAATTGTTATATAAAGAATCAAACATTCTTAAGTTGAGTGAAATATAAAAATACATATATTCATTTTAAAAAACATATTATTGAACTGTGTCGCCACATTAAGACGCAAAAATTCATAAGACACAATATTCCATCATTTTTGGCAATAATAGATAGAGATACACTTATTTGCGTTCAAAATTCGAGCAGAACTGTGTTTACCCTTACCAGCAGGTATACGTGTGTCAAGACTAGGCATCAGAGCTGAAGAATGAAACTCTCAGCACCGCGTTTACACTAGGGGCAAGTGAAATGGGGCAATCGCAGATAGACCGCGATCGACTATCGGAGAGGTCGCAGGTGCACCTCGACATCTAACCCAAATCCTCTAACTGATGTGAAGTCCGGAAATAAGTGGAAATAAATAGTAATTGGTTTTATGTACGTTTTTTATATAAAATACAATAATTTATTTACCAATACAAGCTGCTGGCTTCTGGTAGATCGATGCATTGTAATTTTACTTACAATTCTTTTTCTATAATTGTTCTTTACGTTTAGAATTTACACTTGCTTTTATAAATTTACTATAAATAACTTATAAGGTCTGCTTACTAGATGAGTAAGGCTTACGATTACAATTTCAATAATTTATAAGATCTGCTTGCTAGATGAGTAAGGCTTACGATTTCAACTTCCTCGATGTCGCCGAGGTACACGGAGCTCGCCAGGTTTCTTGTACACTGTGACTGATTCGCGTGACACACATCACTTCTTTTATAATACAAAATAATTAGGTTAAAGATGAGCCCGGTGACGTATCGAATTCATCTTTTGACAACTTATGTATTACAAGTTTTCTGGGTCGTCGTACTTGCGAAATGCTGAGCATTGCAAAGTGTGGCCTTTCGACTGCCGCGGAGTTCGGTGGCTTGGATTCTAGCTCGACCGTATGTTAAAAACTGCATGCGTTGTCTTCCTGAGTGGGTGACTCTATACGTCACAAGGTCGGGTAAGCAGAACGCTGCGTAGTATTAAGTTGCATTCTCGCTTTTATGTGTCAGGAAATGTTTGATACTAATTATGCTTTTTCTTTAAAATGAGAATACATCTCCGGACGTAACACCTCCCCACTTAGACTGTTGAATGTCGTAGAGATTCAACAAATGTGTCAGAGATTTTCTGTTACAGAATTTGATTTAATGATAAAAATAATAATATGATTTATAATAGTAATAGTAATATTAGTAATAATAATTATAATAATAATAATAATACTCGTCAGTCTTGGATCGACATGAATTTCTCATAAATTATGGTTTAAACAATTAATACTTTGATTTACAAAATCATGACCATTGGTTATTTTACATTCATGGTTATCAAGTTTAAGTTTTCTAAATTTTTAATTACTTTGGTGCGCATTTTTGAAATTGACAGTTGTATTTAGCGTATATTATTCTTGCTGGAACATAAAAATTGCTGTATTTGTATTTTGAAGAGTTCATTGACTTGGAGTGTCGCGAGGCCGTACAGTTAAAAGTGCATAGTTGTCGAAATTCGCATATACGACATTTGCATGTCAGAAAATTACTGGCGATAAATATACATTGTTAATTTGATTTTAGAGATACGTCACAAACGTAACACTTCCCCCCCTTAGAATGTTGAATATCGTAGAGACTCAACAAGTATAATAATAGTTAGCTATCAGTAATTTTCTGTTACAATAATTTCAAATTACAATTATAAGATGGAAAGTTAACTATAAATACAACGTCTTTCATAAAATGTTTTGAGAAATTTTTAAATAATTTCAATATGGTTCATTTAAAATTGTGGTTCATTTCGTACAAGAATGTTTACAATTTCCCCGTGTTGAAATTTTTTTCTCTAGCTAGTTGATACGTGGGTGTCAATAAATTTGCAATCATATAATTTTGTGGATCAAGAAATTACTGATGAGAATATGGATATCAAATTTAATTTAGGGATACGTCACGGACGTAACACCTCCCCCCTTAGACTGTTGAATATCGTAGAGATTCAACAATTATAGGAATAGTTGAACCATCAGTAATTTCTTGTTACAAAAGGTTCAATAATACTAACAATTCAAATAATAAAAACAATAATAAAAATTCATATCATTAAATCCATAATAAAAACTTATATATATAAACAATAATAAAAATTCATATAACCAAAAGAATAATAAAAATTGAATAAATTTAAACAAAATTTCGTATCGTCTATAAATTTCTATAAAGTAAAAAATTTATTTTTTTTCCTAACACTAGACTACACTTAACCCACGGTTATAATTTTATATAATAATTGGTTAATAAAACGTTACGTAATAAATATAGCATACGTTATGCATTAGAATTTGTATAGTGATATATAATATCTTGTTTGAACATCGCATTTCGACAATTAAATTATTTTATTACGCTAATGTATAATAAATTTTGTTTTGCTGGGTTTACATAAATTAAAGTCATTGATTAACTGAGTTTAGAAATAATGTGTGTATTAAATAATTTTTTAGTAAATAAAATGTGTGAGGAGAAATATATGGGGAATGATTTAAGTGATCATTCACTTCCCTCCCTGCTGAGATGTTTGGCAAAAGATATATTATTTTTTCCTCTTTGTTTAAGTAGAATAACATTAAAGGGTTTTTGATATTATCATTACAAAAAAAAAAAAATATTTTTCAACCGGATATTGAGAAAAATTATAATTATTTCCAAAAGAAAAATTTAATTATATTGGTAACTATTTTTGATAAAAAGGGAAGGTTAATAGGACGGAGTGATTTTTGTTAATTTTGACTTGTTATTGCTCTTATGCATCATTGTATTACCTTTCTTTGAAAATCTCAGCCGTTTTAAAAGTTCATTTTAAAACTCAAGATTTTTTTTGGCATGAGTAGCATTCACATGTTTGCATTAGAGACTATGCAGTGCGTTAGAGAAGAAAATTGCTTTACTCAATACAGTGCCGAATAGTGTATCTTGTAGGATGATCATGTCAGTATATGATTAAACTGATCACTTCCAATACATTATATTCGATTTAATCTTAGCAATGTGAGTACAGCTACCTAAATTCTTTCTTTCTTTTGTTCTTGAACTATTCATAAAATTTCTTTTATGAATGCGAACAATTTTTGTAGGCAAATACAATTTGATTTTGCATAAAATTACAGTCAAATTTTTTTTATCTATGTTTGTTAGGGTTGCAAGGTTTAGGAATGGTTTTGTTTCGTTTTCTTTTGGATTAGTTCTATATTTTCTTATTCAAAGATAGATAGAATAATAAGTTATTAAATTAATCCTTGAAATGTTTTCTACCTTGTGACTAAATAATTAATTAAATATTTCTATTATTTAATAACACATAATTTTTACAAAAAAAAAAACTTTTGCTTGTTTCATTAGCAAACAAAAACTGAGGTATTTTAATATGTAATAGCAATATTTTTGTTTGTTATTGTTAAAAAAGAAAAGAACAATGTATATATTTTTTTGAATTGTCAACGATGTTATTGTTAGTCGTAGCATTGCTTCTAAAATCTTTCATGTATGAATCTTTTTGCTTTCTTCATAAAAAAATTTCTTAGAATTTTTATTATTCAAACTTATATTATTCCGATCGCATTTTTATAAAATTATTAACTTTCTTAGGAAATATAGTTGCTTTTCACAAAATTTTGGCAAGTTGATACGAACAATTGTAGACAAACGGATAAGTGGTTATAATTTTAAATTGTATATTTAGTAAAATCTGGATCACCTTAGGGTTAGTTGACCAAGAAGTAGGATGGTTTTGCTTCAAATGGAAAGGTTCAGCTGCAATTATAATTCTATGTTGCTGTATTAAATTTGGAAAAATAAGAAGAGATTATGATAGATGTTAATATTGAGTATGTTGTCCATATCTTAAAACAAAACTGTTATGTTATTATTTGTTATAATATTGTCTTTGCTTGTTTTTCATAATTAGTTAAGATATTATTTTGTTCATTTTAATAGCGTTGAAAATTCTTATTATGCTGATCCTTTTGAAATGTATTCACATTTGGTTCTTTAATAGGCCATGTTTTGTCGCCCTTTTTAAACTTTCTTCTGATAATAAATTTATTGTAGTAACCTTTAGATTTTAATTTTAATCTTGTATTTTTTACAAATTCTTTAAAATGTTTTTGATTATTAGATGTCAATTTTAGTTTTTTGACGTTTTTATTAAATGTTATTTTGGTTGAAACTAATTGCAATTGGTGTACTTTATTAGGATTTGTATTTAGATTGATTATTACGTTATGATTTTGATTACCTAAAGTTTCTTGTAGTTGATTTTTATTCTCAAGCTGTTCTTGGTGTTCTTGATTATCAAATATTTTTAGATGATTTTTATTCTCTAAATGTTTTTTAATTTTTTGATTATCAAACATATCTTTTGGTTGATTTTCATTTTCGAAAACTACTTTACTATTATTTAATAAGTTCTTTAGATTTTTTGTATCATTTAAAAAAAAACTCTTCTGAATGTATTGATGCTATATTCTCTTTTAACGAATTTTCAAGCGGGTTTTGTTGGAATTTAGTTTCCATTTGATCATCTTCGGATTCAAATGGTTCAGCTAAAGCAAAAGTTATGTCTAAAATGACTAAGATCATCATAAGAAGTTACTGTTTCCAATGAATTATTATCTTCTTTATTATTTTCATTCGAATTCCCTTTTTTTTTTGTTATTTATATCAGATTCATTAAAATCAATTACATTAATTTCATCACAATCCACATGAGTTTTTATATTAGATTCGTTGAAATTCATTTCTTCATTATTCTCATAATTTTTTACAGTAGATTCAATAGAATCAATTAAATTTGTTTCCATAATTTCTTCAATTTCATGATTATTTTTGAAAATTTCGTTAAAGTCTATAAAATTGATTTCATTAGTATTTCCATGATTTTTTATAATCATATCATTATCTTTTAGTTCATCAGTGTTTTCATGTATTTTTATAAAAGGTACGATAATTGAATTGATTTCTTTATCATCATTAATTATTGTAGATTCCTCTATGATATTAGTTTCCTGTTTATTTTTATTTACTTTATTTTCTGTAATTAGTTCATTACTATTATACCTTTCAATATTCGTTGCATTAACTTTATTTTTCTGAATTTTTGATTCGTTAATTATTTCTTTTGTAACATTATGGTATGATTCATCAGTATTAATACTTGGATATTGTTTGATTTCCTCACATTCTTCAGTAGTATGATCTGCATTTTTACAAAGATCGCAATGATTTCCCATTACATTATATTGCATTATAAGATTTTTAAGTTTTCTGCAGTTGTCGACGTCATGCCCGATTCTTTTGCAATATTCACATTGAATTCTTTTTCTATTTACTGTATTGGGTTGTTGATTATTAAAAATCATATTTCTTGGTTTGTAATTTTGTTGTTTGATGTTATTGAATCTGTTTGTATTCCTTGAATTGCTTTGTGTGTGGTACATGTATTTGTTTTCTAAACTTCTATAATTTGGGCTAATATTCGTGTAATTGGTATTCATTTCTAAACTTGTATTTCGATCTGGGCAATATGCTGCAGTATGTGTGACCGCCTTGCAAATTTGGCAAACTATTCTATTTCTTAAAATTGCACGCTTGCAATCTGATGCATCGTGGTCTTCTTCCTTACATAACGCGCGCCACATTATTTTTTCGTTTATAGGGCAGTATATCATCCAATGCCCGAGTTTATTGCATTTCGTGCATACTGCTGACAAGCAGTCTTTAGTTGAGTGATCCGTGCTTCCACAATAATCACAATCAAGTTCATATTTCTTTACAATAGGGCATTGAGTAGCTGTATGTCCTATGATTTGACAGTATTGGCAATAAACTTCATTTGTTTGGTTAAATGTACACTTATCTACAGAATGTCCTCTATGATTACAGCGTTTACAGAAAAGTTCTATTTTATTTTTAGCATTCTTGCAAAAATATGATATATGATCTTTACTTTTACAAAAAACACAAACTGCATTAGAGCAAAACAATGCTTCGTGATATTGATCTCGGCAAATTTGACAATGAAATACTTTAGTATAATAATGGTTTTGTTGTTCAAAATTATAAAATATATTAGCTTGATTATTCATCATCGCTTTTTCATTTTATTAAATGTTCGTAATTATTATTGTAGTTTATTTTTGAATTTATCTTTTATTTTGTTTATTATTGTCTTTCTTTCATTTTCTCGTTTGAGTGTTGTTCATTTTCTTATTTTATTATATTCCCTTTTGCAATGTAATATTTTATTGTAATTCTGTTTTTGAATGATAATACTATTTTATTGTAATTCTGTTATTGTCTTCATTATAATATTCTTACTTTTATTGTAATACTTTTCGTTTGCTTAGTTATTTTTTATTATTATTTTGATTTCCTTATTTTGATTAAAAATGACTCGATTATTTTATACACTGATTATATCTCTCATATGTTTTCTATTTTGTATCGTGTAAATTCTCTATTATTTATTTCCTTTTATTTATTTCTCTTCATTCGTTTCTTATGTTTTATTCTTTATTCTTTTTCTTTATGTATCAGTAGGGTTAGTAATCTAGCCTCAAAACTCTTAGTTTCTTTTCGAAAGCTTTCGCTTATTATTATCGTTTACTAGTTTTTTTTTTATTTTGGATCGCTTTGGGTCTTTTGTCTGGTTATAATCCCTTTGTTTCCCTTATTTTCAGTACCTTCCTTAGTTCACATGACATATTACTCTTTTGTTTATGATATCTATAATGTTTCTTTTTAAATATGGTTTTATTATTAGTTCTACTATTTTTTGTGTATACTTATATTTTTGTAATTGTTTTATATGATTTTATAATTTGTTTATTTGCTGCTTTTATATCTCCATCTCTTCTATTTTCCGTTCACTTTATTTTTCTTAGTGCTTTTATATCTTATTATTTAAAATACACTATTTATTTATACACGGATTATTTAATTAATAATTTTTGTTTTAAATTATTATTCAATTTCCTTTCTTACGTTTAACTCTTTATTCTATTCTTTCTTTTTCCCGTATATATTTCCAACTCATTTGGCAATTATTCTTAATCTTTTTCCTATAATCTTTGTTTGTTCTTTTAATATTTTTGTTTATATATTGTAATGTTTCTCTTTTGTTTTATTATTTTTCCTTTTAAATATTTTATTATTGATTTTTTTTTCTCACTTGTCTTATTTTCTTAGACTGCTATTTTTTCCGTATAATATCTTTTGATTTCAATATGTACTTTTATTTTGACACCTGTTATTTCACTTATAGTTTGTTATGAAATTTTTTGTTAATAGCTCGACGAGCCGTACACGTTTATCTTCAGAAGTTTAAACGATTATGCTACAATAATCCTCTCAACTTCTTACTGTAAAACGAGAAGCTCGGAAGCAGTTAGTAGTGATATTTTTTAGTAATTTTCAAATACTATTCGTTTCCTCTCATTCCAGTCTTATTTTTCGTATAAATCTAGTGAACTTACGTTCGATTTGTACCGGAACCAATGTGACGTTCCGAGAAATAATTATTTTTATTCTTTTATTTTAAACAGTCTAGTGAACTAATGTTCGATTCGTACCGGAACCAATGTGACGTTCCGAGAAATAATTATTTTTATTCTTTTATTTTAAACAGTCTAGTGAACTAATGTTCGATTTGTACCGGAACCAATGTGAAGTCCGGAAGTAAGTGGAAATAGATAGTAATTGGTTTTATGTATGTTTATTATATAAAATACAATAATTTATTTACCAATACAAGCTGCTGGCTTCTGGTAGATCGATGCGTTGTAATTTTACTTACAATTCTTTTTCTATAATTGTTCTTTACGTTTAGAATTTACACTTGCTTTTATAAATTTACTATAAATAACTTATAAGGTCTGCTTACTAGATGAAGGCTTACGATTACAATTTCAATAATTTATAAGATCTGCTTGCTAGATGAGGGAGGCTCACGATTTCAACTTCCTCGATGTCGTCGAGGTACACGGAGCTCGCCAGGTTTCTTGTACGCTGTGACTGATTCGCGTGACACACATCACTTCTTTTATAATACAAAATAATTAGGTTAAAGATGAGCCCGGTGACGTATCGAATTCATCTTTTGACAACTTATGTATTACAAGTTTTCTGGGTCGTCGTACTTGCGAAATGCTGAGCATTGCAAAGTGTGGCCTTTCGACTGCCGCGGAGTTCGGTGGCTTGGATTCTAGCTCGACCGTATGTTAAAAACTGCATGCATTGTCTTCCTGAGTGGGTGACTCTATACGTCACAAGGTCGCATAAGCAGAACGCTGCGTAGTATTAAGTTGCATTCTCGCTTTTATGTGTCAGGAAATATCTGATACTAATTATGCTTTTTCTTTAAAATAAGAATACGTCTCCGGACGCAACACTGAATACTTCTGACAGAACAATAAAGGAGGGACTTCCGAAACTGCAAGAGGCTTTGGATTCCGTTGCGGAGTCACAGGGGATCACTCTAACGGTCCATCGACATCTTAATGAACGAAAAAAGATCAGGCGCGGATCCGAAGACATAATAAGCCCCGAAAGCCAGATGATCACAGCTGGGAAGAAATCCAAACAACTTGGTAGCTAGGATTAAGAAGAGGATCCCCCTGGGACTCCATTCATTCGCTTTCCAGATGAGAACACTTGGCAATCTGTACTACCAAGGAAAGAAAAGAAGAAAGTTAACAAAGAGAAAAAATCCCCTGCTACAATAACCCCGCCGTCCGCGTGCTGAAGCCATACTGATCAAGCCAACGGAAAGTAAATATGACGCACATTTGCTGCAGAATATTAAAGATAAAGTTGACCCATCCGCAATCCAGACGTTATTCAAAATGATTAGGTGCATCCGAGGAGGGTGAGGGGGAGGAGCTGCTAGAACTACAGTCGACCCAAAATAAGACCTAATTCAGCGACGCGGTTGGACGAGCTGTAGGATTCGACGCCGTCGCCATTCGTGATAGTACTCCAAAAACAACCCGACAAATCCGTGATACAGACACATGCACGACGGAGGAGGAAGTGCGAGGGGCGATAGCTCAGGCAGGCGTAGGAGGCGAGCTCGTGATTCGCCTAGCCCACGTAAATAACAAGGGCTAACATTTGGCGATAGCTACTGTACAGGGGTCAAAGGCACCAAAGCTACTTAAGACTGGTAAACTTAAGGTATGATGGGTAATCTGCAGGGTGCGCCGCAGGATTTCGTTAGTCAAGAGCTTCAGGTGCCTTGGTTACGGACACCATGCAAGGGACCGCAGGGAAGTTGACCGGGCGAACTAAAGACAGCAGAAGACTCAAACAAAAACAGAAAGGCGCCTAACCTGGGCACCATACCGACAGAAGCATTGATGATTGCAGTGCGGACTTGCCTGCAGCTATTACTGGATATGTACAATGCATGCCTGAAGCAGGGCTACTTTTGCAAGCAGTGGAAGGTTCGTCTATCGGTACTCATGGGCAAGGGGAAGGGTGACCTGCCGGCGCATGCAGATCGCTATGCATGCTGGATACTGCAGGCAAGGTTCCCGAAAAGATCATTAGATCTAGATTACAGAGCGCAATCGAAGCTGACGAAGACCTTTCTGATAGTCGGTACGGCTTTGGACCAGGGCTGTCAACGATAGACACAGTTAGAATGGTTGTGGACATAGCTGAACATGCAGAACATGGCAATCATTTCTCTCATAAGATCTGCGTTGTCGCAACATTAGATGTCAGGAATGCGTTTATTCGTTACAACGGAAAGATATTCTCAATATACTAAGAGAGGTTTAGAGTCCCGGAAAATCTGCTGCGTATTATGCAGAGTTACCATAGCGAGTATTGCTTTATGATACAACCGAGGGGTGCAGGACCAAACTAGTGACAGCTGGCTCGGCTCAGGGTTCGGTATTAGGACCAGACATGTGGAATATACGAGGGTCATTTGACAAGTACCTAGCCTCACCGCCAGATGGTGCCACTATCGCACCAGAAATACACTACAGTGCAGTATCTTCCTGTAAACGGTTACAGACGAAATTTCAGCCGGATCGGAGTTGTAGTTTATTTTTGAGAGCGTGTGAAAGCAAATGTGTCCGTTGATTTTTGAAAAAATGGAGAAAGAACAATATCGGTCGGTGATTCGATTCTTGTTTTTGGAAGGGAAATCGTGCAGTGAAATTAAAGAACGCTTGGATGCAGTGTATGGGGATGCTTCTCCTTCGATGGCGACCGTTAAATTTTGGTATAATGAGTTTCAACGTGGTCGTACGTCGGTTTTTGATGATCCACGCCCAAGTGCTCCGAAAACAGCCACTACGGAGGAGAACGTGACAAAAATACACGATATCGTTTTGTCAGACCGCCGATTAAAGGTGCACGAGATAGCTGCGATAGTAGACATCTCAGAAGAACGCGTGTGGCATATCCTACATGAGATTTTAGGCATGAGGAAGCTGTCAGCAAGGTGGGTGCCGCGTTTGCTGACTGCAGACAACAAGCGCATCCGTGTGACCAGTTCAGAGCAGTGTTTGGAGCTGTTTAATCGCAATCCAAAAGAGTTTTTGCGTCGTTACGTGACCGTCGACGAAACATGAATTCACTACTACACTCCAGAGACCAAGGAGCAGTCAAAACAGTGGACCTTACCCGGTGAACCTGCTCCGAAGAAGGCGAAGACGGTCCCGTCGGCCGGAAAGGTGATGGCCACTGTTTTCTGGAATTCTCAAGGTGTGATTTTTATTGACTATCTGGAGAAGGGCAAAACGGTCACAGGACAGTACTACGCCGAACTATTGAGCCGATTTGACGCCGTGTTAGAAGAAAAACGGCCCCATTTGTCTAAAAAGAAAGTGCTTTTCCACCACGATAATGCACCGGCTCACACTTCTGCACTCGTCATGGCTAAATTGGTCGAATTACGCTACGAACTGCTGCCCCATCCACCGTATTCTCCAGATTTGGCTCCGTGCGACTTTTTTTTGTTTCCGAACCTAAAAAATTCGCTCGCCGGCAAGAGATTCCACTCCAATAACGAAATAATCGCCGCCACGGAGGCCTATTTTGCAAACCAAGAGAAAACATTTTTTTTCAACGAGGTTAAAAAAATTGGAACACCGCTGGACCAAGTGTATTCAACTGAAAGAAGACTACATTGAAAAATAAATTTTATTTTTTGTAAAATTTTGGTGTTTTCATTTGTGGGCTAGGTACTTATTAAATGACCCTCGTAGACTTCGACCATATATAGACGAAAGGGTTACCAGAAGGCGCTAGCCTCGTAGGATATGCTAATGATACTGCGCTTATCGTTATCGTTAGAAATTTTGAAGAGGCCCAGAGAAAGCTAGACCTGGCTCCGAGAGCACAGCCTGCAACTTGCCACCCACAAATTCGAGGTAGTATTACTCCTGCTATTGAGGATAGACACTATTTTACCGGTGAAAATCGTGAATGTAGCTATTGTGAGTAAAACGGCGGTGAAGTACTTGGGCCTGCGGCTCAATAATAAGCTAAGCTTCTACGAGCACATTAGACAGGCGTCACCTTGTAGACTACACTAGAATAAGGGGTGCGAGGTAACTGTAGCTCTCATATTAAACGGAGATAGCTTAAATACGCAAAACGACGGATAGAGTAGACAAAAGTAGGAATACTCCCTTAGTAGAATTAGGAACTCCGCGCTGAAGTAATCCAAATAAGCTACCAGCGCGGAGAAACAAGTCCAGGGTATGGAGATGGGAGTTCAGTGGGTATTATCCTTCCAGGCTCATCGACCTCATCGTAGGCAAAAAGGCTGGAATGACTGAGCCCCCCACACAGGAATTCAGTACCCGCATGCCCCCCCCCCTATAGTTGAACTCCACAAAGAAAAAATTATTAAATTGTCTTATACCTAAAAATTATCAAAAAATCTAATTTTTGTCATTCAATTATTTAACTATATTGTAACGGCCGGCGCGTGTGTGTGCACACGCATGTGTGTCTCGGTGTGCGCTAAGGAGACATGAGGCGAGCCTCGGCACACCGCGACGGCACGCGCTAATACCGGAGTGGTAAACATCTCTCAGAGAACAGAGGGAACAGGCGGGCAGTATCGCCTAGGCTATAGGCTGTGAACGTTGCCTTCTCCACGCATCTTCGGATAAGTGCGGCACTTCTCCGGCGAGAAAGGAAGAGAGAGTGACAGGAGTGCATGAGAGTGCATCGAGTGCTATGCGATGCAGTGTACGAGAGCGAGAGAGCGAGCAGCGCAGCAGTACAGCGGAGGTGTAGAAAGCCGCGTTCCCTCGTGGAAGAGAGAGAGCGAGAGAGAGAGACAGAGAGAGAGAGAGAGAGAGAGAGAGAGAGAGAGAGAGAGAGAGAGAGAGAGAACAGCGCAGCCTACAGCCAGCTACGGCCGCACTGCCGTCGAAGGAAAGGAAGAGAGAGAGGGACGCAGGCGGACGAGCCAGCGTTGACGCGCCGACAGCCGTCTCCGTAGCGAGGCCTCATACTTCATTGGAGGTAAGTTCTGGCCAAGCGAATGCGCGCTCTCCCCACGGACGACGTGCGTCCGGGGAGCGATTCGTGGACAAGCGAGCGAGGCAGACGACGCGCGCGGCGATCGGCCGACGTCGGCTCGGGCCACTTTGGTGCGTGCGCGTGTGCTATCGAATACACACGTACTTTGCGTGCGCGGGCACACCACCCGTATCGGCGCGTATCGAGAGTACGCGCCGCACGTGTATGTATCCTTATCTGCCCCAGGGGCAATAAACGTTAGTATTTCTATTAAACACGTGTTCGCGTATAATCTAGCGCGCCCTTCCCAGTCCTATTTCCTAGTCGGTGGCACGGGGGTATAGGATACCACCGGCCTCCGCGGGCGCGAGTGCACCGTACTCGCGCATTTCTGAGCTGCTGGGGCAGCACGCTCGAGAGAAAGCGCGACGACGAAGTCGCGCGTTGTAACGCCGGTAGGTATGGCTGCCGACTGGCGCGTAACAGTATCAGTGAGGAAATTTCGCCGAGAGTTTTCACGAGCCAGTGCTCGCTCATACGATCCTTGCTGCGCCGTTCATAGGCAAATCCGCTTCGAGAATTTAGTGCGCTGAGGACAACACCTACCCCGCTACAACTGGCGCCTTTAACGTGTGGAAATATGAATACCTGCCATCGACGAGCGTGTAGGAAAATAGGTTGGGAAATTTTTTTTTTCTTCTTTTTTTTTTTTAAATTCGAAATTTGGAAGTAAAACTCGAAATTCGAAATTTGAGTTTATCAAATTGGTTTTTCTACAGAGTGTAGAATCGGGTGGTGCGTATAACCGCGGGCGCCTCGTGCGAATTTTCGCGAGCGCGCGATAAACTGCGTGTGTAAGCGTGTGTGTGCGCGAATAATAGTATTTCCTTTTTCTGAGAAAGTCAACATAAGAGAGCTGACAGCAAAGTAAATACTAACTGTACGACGCGTATTTAATCGTCATTGTCCCTTCCTTTTGTGGCTTAAATTGATTGATTGATTGATTAACAAAATAAGGGATTGTTTGGCAGAATAGAGAAAATATTTTTTTACAAATAACCTTTTTTTCTATTTTACGGTTAAAATTCTTTTTTGGGTTTTGTTGTTTTTTTTCAATTACTTTTCGGGAACCTTTGACGCCGATGGGAAAAGCGACAAAAGGGAGCGGTTTGTCGTCTCTCAGCGGTGCCGTAGAGATTGTGAGCCACAAATGAGAGCCCAACCGGGATACATACACATGCGCTCAATCGGAGTATACCTGGATAGGAGCGAAAATTATTTTGTATTTTTTTCCCTTTTATTTATATTTTTGGTGCGCCCATCTGATACGCGAGCGTGTCCATTTAGCCGCGCACAGGTATACTCCGGAAGAGTTCGAGTCGACGACTCTGTGTTAGAGCGAATTTTCGGAGCGACGGAAGAGCCGGCACTGCAATAGAGGTAGCGCAGCCGCGGGAGACTCTGCAATCAAGGCGATTTATAATTGGTGCAGATGTCTCACCGAGGACGAGACACTGCGCTACACTCAGGCGCTTGGGCTGAAGAAGGACGGTCTAACGTTCCTGAAATTGGAACGAACTAGCAAGTGGCTAGCCGGTGACTACGACCCGGAAGACTTTGAAGGTTCAGCCGCCGCCGACGAGCATTCCGCGTGGGTGGAACGCGCCAACGCTCGCCGTACGTTCCTGGATCGAACGTCCGTCTCGGAACACGATATATCGGGGGCAAACTCTACGTCTGACGAGCCGTATCCACTTGAGGTTTTAAAAACAGCAGACGTAGTCCAGAAAACCCTCGAGCGTAGTAGCGAATGGGTAGTTGAAGCAACCAGAGCCGACAGTGAAGAAGAAACAACATACCACGAAGAGACTGCGAACAACCGAGATGCCGAGGAGAGCGAACAAAACACGGCGAAAAAAGGGCCGGCAATGTTCTAGATGTCGATGGCAGACGGCACGACGCTGCAGGTGCCAACCGACTGGTCCGTGTACATGGCCGCGGTCGATAAGAAACTTCGGCAAATTGAAGAATCGACGCGGATCATGGCCGCCAACTCAACTCACTATCCGGATGCAAATAGCACCCAGCGAGAAAGTGTCGAAGGGATGCGGCGGGTGAGTTTTATGGATCTCACGCCCGTCGGCCAAAATGTGGGGAATACGCGGGAAGAAGCGCAGAGGAGGAGCATGCCTTCCCAACAAGATATCGGCGGACGCGGGCTGCCGACCCCGATACAACGACCTACTCCGACGCTACCACAGCCCACGGTGGAAAAAAGGCCGCCGCCACCGACTATCCCGCTGTCGCGCCGAACCGGTCTCGGTGGCGCCTGGGGAGGGGGTGGATCACAGAGCCATCCAATAGAATCGGCTGACTCTGAGTTAAGGCGCGACGTAAGAGGACGGTCTATGCCGGCGCCGTTCGAAGAGTTAAACCGCACGATGGGCGGTGGACTTCGAGATGTCTGCCAAGTAGTGCGCCGATGGGGATTCAAGTTCGCCAGCGATCCTGGCGAGAGCATCGACACCTTCCTCGAGCGAGTCGAGGAAAATTGGGAACTCGCCAAACTCACGGATGGGGAGATACTAGCGCCCTTCCGCTAGTATCTAGATGTCGATGGCAGAATTATTCATCGGTGTAACAGGTACCTGGGTGCGTTCCAACAGGACGAGCTGGATCACCTGGGAGGAATTTTGCCGTCGGATACGGCGATGGTCCGGCATGACGGACCGCGTCCAGCAACGGCTGGCGCACGTGATCGAGTTGAGGGCGCAAGGACCAGAAGAGTCCGTGCGCGACTACGTTACGGGCCGTGAAGCGATGATGCGGAAGATGGAGCCACTGCCGATGCTCGACGAAGCTGGGGACGCTACGCCGAAACATGAAGCCGCGACTACAGCAGCTTATTCGACGGAGCGATTTCGAGGACGTAGAGACATTGCCCGACCTAGCAATGGAGGTGGAGCTTGCAGTGGACGCGGAGAAGTCCTTCAAGCCTCCGCCGCGCCGGAGTCATGCGTGTACGCACAGTGGGCATATAAACCCCGCAAACAGGCTCCATCCAAGGTGAAAGTCGCGGCGGTAGAGAGGAAGCTGCCGCCGACACCGCTGCACACTGGGGCCATACGGATTTTTTGGTTCAAAACCACCTAGAGGTCACAATTCTTAACGGAATCTCAAAATTTTTTCTTAGGAATATTCGTTATCAAATATCGAAGAGCCCTACGAAGCCTGATTTTCCAAAAAATTAACCTATAAATCTAAGGAGTCATATAATCCTATCACATCAACCAATCAATTCAATTTTTGACCAAATCCCAAAAATACGATAAACCTTTAATTTGTAAGCCCTTTACTCGTGAACTCTTGACCTTTGATCTAGTAAGCCATGCACTCATAAACTCTAAATCTATAAGCCCTAACCTCATAAGTCTTAAGGGGGTCTTACACCTAGTGGCTTCTGAGGCCAAAATCAGCTATAAAAAAGAGAAAAATGTTATTTAAACCACATACAATGTATATCCTAAAAATATACACTATTTCTGACAGAATGGCCCAAGACTTAATCTGTAGACCAATTTTATGAATCAAGGTTAAGAGAGCATGTGTCAAGGACTTATAAATTGAAGTTTTATAGCATTTGTGGGAATCACAAGTGTAAATTTTGGGGTTATAGGTTATAAATTAGGTTTATAGGTTCATATTTTCAAAATTAGGCTTCGTAGCGGTCTTTGGTATTTTGTCACAAATGTTCCTGTTTTTGAATTTTCAAATTCGGTTGAGAATTATGACCTCTAGGTGGTTTTGAACCTTTCGGCCCCAGTGTGCGCCGCCACGGAAAACACCCACGATAGACGAGACGATAGAGCGGTTCGCGAAGGTGATTTTGGAGGGGATACAGCGGATGCAGCCGATGCAACCGCCAGAGGTCACGCCGCCTCTCCATCGGCACCTCTTTCGCCCCGGAAGCGGGATGGAGAGAAAAGGGAACCTCGGAGAAAGAGTAGCTCCAAGCGATCCGGCAATTGAGCGACGAATCGGAGCGGGAAGTCTAATTCCAGCAGCGATTCGAGCAACGAGTATCGTGCGAAGCAACCGCCTAGGAAGACGGGCGACTCAAGCGCACCTCCGCCGGGGGCTTTTAACTGCTACGGATGCAGCGCGCCCGGCGTAAGTCGCTGAAATTGCCCGAAGTGCGCGGGAAACGCGCCGCAGGCGAAGTAAGCGGGCTATCTGCTTCGTCTGCCGAAGTCTTCGCACCAAACTGAACGCCACGGCCGAGCAGACGACGGCTAGTCCGGCCGCCAACCAGGATCAAAAATCGAGGTAGTGGCTGCAGGTCACGATAGGAAACTACAGACTCCGCGCCCTCTATGATACCGGAGCTTCACGCACCGTAACGGGGGCGGTAGGCCTGCAGCTCGCCTCCGCACTCGGCCGGTCAGTAATGCCGAGCTACGGCCGCCGCGCGAAAGTTATCGAAGGATAGATAGATAGATAGATAGATAGATAGATTATTATTAATTCGTAAAAAAGTTTTACAAAATATGTACATCATTTTTAGCAATAAGCAAGCAAACATTCCAGCAGTTACCAATAATTTTCGTTATTCTATTTTGTATTAAATTTATCATATTAAGTATACATAGTAACAGATTTACAGTCATTATCCCAGGTTGTAGTTATATGTTGCTCTCTATTTTAATCTTATAGTTATGCAGTCCATACATCATATATTACAGTATAAGCTCGTCACAGTAAGAGATACTTTATATTAAAATGCTTAAAATTAATCGGTCTCTACGTACATTGCAGGAAGCGGCTGCGTAAGGCTACCTTATATTTGCCATATGACGGCAGGAACTTAATATTACTAGAGCTGGAGTTCCAGAGTTTCGCACCTTGAACACGAAAAGAGTAAAGGCCTACATCTGTCGGGAGTCTGGAACTCGTATATCTCTCACAGCACTCCTCGCAGAAGTTCCATTTTCGTTATGTCTAAGTAATTCTGCAACATAAGGCGGTTGTTCCATTCTAATTATTTTGTATAGGAGCAGCGCTGAAAAGTAGCGTCTACGTTCCTCGACGCTTGCCCAACCTATTCGGAGTCTGTGAGAGGTGATGCGATCGTACTTCCTAACACCACAAACGTACCTCACACATGTATTCTGTAGTCTTTGTAGTTTTAAACTTAGGTCTATCGGAATGTCAAGGAAAACTGAGGAACAGTAGTTAATATGCGGTATGACTAGCGCACTCGCAAGTTGCTTGCGCAGCGCCTCGGTGGTGCATGCTCTGAATATTTTCAATCCGTAAAGCGCTCTATTTACTTCACTTTTGACATGCTCTACATGTGATTTCCAAGATAGTTTGGAATCCATAACAACACCGAGGTTTGTGTCAACAAAGAGCACGTGGACTCCGTTGGCCATCCCAATGCCAGGAAGTTGTAAGTCTTTACAGTACCTAACGTTATAATTACACCCAAAAATAATTGCTTTCGTCTTCCCAACATTGAGACGAAGGCCCGAATCCTCAGCCCATGCCGACACGGCGTGTGCAGCAACCCCGAGTCGCGTTATGTTTTCCATAAGTTCGTCACGTGTTGTCTGTATGTAAATTTGCAAATCGTCTGTGGAAAGTATGTGTCTGATGGTTTTTGTACTATTTGTTGAGTAGGTAGAATTGAGAATATCAGATAGATCATTTATGTATAAACTGAACAAGAGGGTTCCCGAGACTGAGCCCTGTGGTACACCAAGATTAGTGTCTAACCAGTCAGACTGGCCACAAGCTCGTGACACTACTCTTTGTGCTCTTCCAATGATATACGACTTGAACCACGTAAGCGCAGTCCGAGAAAATCCCATCCTGGACAGTTTTGGAGGAGCTTGATGTGTGAAATAGTATCAAAAGCTTTGCTGAAATCAAAGAGGAGGAGTATTGTTAAGAGTTTCTTTTTACTGTCGATGCCTGCACGAATGTCTTCGGTTAGTTTTAAAAGTACGGTCTGAGTACTGTGGTACTGTCTAAAGCCAGGCTGCAGAGGATCAAGAATTTTGTGCGATGCAAGATATTCAGAAATTTGTGTATGGACAATTTTTTCGAAAACTTTAGAGAGAAAACTCAAGAGGGCTATCGGACGGAAATCCGAGACCGTCGATGGTATTGCGGTCTTTTTTAAAGGCACCAGGTGTGTTTTCCTCCAAGCGCTCGGAAAAATGCCACCAGACAGGGATGAATTGAAAATGTCAGTGACTATTGCACCAATGAAAGGAATTGCTTTGATTACCACACTCTGTGGAACACCATCCTCACCGACCGCCTGCGACGAGAAATGGGAGATTGCAAGGATCACATCTACAAGTGTGACTTCTTTGAAGGTAAAACCCTCTTCGAGGACAGACGGTGACTATCGCCGGTTGCGTCGAGCTACCTTTCGAAGTAGCCGGCGTCAAGCGAGACATCAGGGTAGCGGTGCTTCCGAATGATAAAGTGGATTGTTACCTCGGCGCTAACTTTGTCAGAGCTTTTGGCACAATCCACGACCCCATTAACAACCAGTTGATCATGAGCGCGACGGATAAGGGCGTTGACTTGGAAGTCGCGGGGGTATCATCTGTCGAGGAGCTCGAGGTATCGTCGATCGGCATCGAGGACGTCTTGGAAGGATAGCGCTAAGAGATTGCGGAGCTGGTCGGCCGAATTCTTGGCGGAGAAGACCAAGCTCTCGGCCGCACCACGTGGGCGAGCCACCACATTGAAGTGGGAGTGCACGCCCTGTGAAGCAACGATATACCCGGTGTCCAAGAAGCTCGAAGAAGATATGCACCATCAGGTGATCGAGATGCTCGAAACTGGGGTAATCGAGCCCTCAACGAGCGCCTGGTCGAGCCCTGTTGTCATGATACGGAAAAACAACAACAAGTACCGTTTCTGCATCGATTTCCGTAAACTAAAAGCAGTTTCAAAGGCAGACGCATACTCGCTACCGTACATGGACGCGATATTGCGCAAGCTAAAGTGCGCGAAATACATATCGACGCTCGACCTCAGCTCGGCGTGCCACCAAATTCCGTTGACGCCGGAGTTAAAGGACCTGACGGCATTCAGAGTGCCCGGATTGGGCCTGTTCCAGTTCACGAGGATGCCGTACGGCCTGTCCCAGGCCTGGGCGACGTCTCAACGACTCGTCGACAAAGTCATCGGCCCCGAGCTCGAGCCGTATGCCTTCTCATGCCTCGATGACATCATCATCGCGACGGAGACGTATGAGGAGCACCTGAAATGGCTTGAGCACGTGCTTAAGCGCATCAATGAAGCCGGGTTGACGGTCAACCGCGAGAAGAGTGTGTTTAGTAAGACTGAGGTCAAATACCTCGGGGGGCTCGTCAACCGGGATGGATTCCGGCCGGATCCTGATAAGATCGAGCCGATGATAAGCTTTCCGATACCAAAGAACTTGAAGCAACTGCGCCGGTTCATGGGAATGGCTTCTTGGTACCGAGTTCTTGAAAGACTTTGCTACGATAGCTGAGCCGCTCACGGCGCTAACGAAGAAGGATCGGCGATATGAATGGGGCGACGCGCAACAAGTGGCTTTTGAGAAAATAAAAGCCTTAGTATCCTCGGCCCCTGTCCTCGCCCGGCCCTCGTTCGATTCTCAGTTCGTCGTGCAGACGGACGCGAGCAACACTGTCTTTTCCGAGATTATTCGGCCCGCCTGATCCTCTATTCCTGTGCGAGGACGGCCAGGTGCTCGCATGCCTCGGATAAGGCCTCGATGTCGCGCGGGTCGCTCAGCCGGAGCAGCACTTCGCGTCGACACTCGGCTGGCAGGTCTGACCATTGAGGCTGCTGTTCCTCGTCAGGCTGGCCGAACATTCGTTTAAGTAGAGTATTATACAAAACTGTTTAAGAATATTGTTGTCTATAACAACAAGCAGAATCACAATTTCTTAATCATGACACGAATCAGCATTATTTTAAGTATACTTCATACTTTAACATGAAGAAAAATTAAAGAATTTCGTATTTATTGAATGAAAAGTACGATTTTCTTCTTTTAAATATAATTTGTTAAAAAAATGAATCCAATCTTTAAGTTCAATATTTATGTTTGTCAGTAGGTGAGCTATGTCACTTCTGGCCCACTTACCATCCGAGCTGGCGCTCGGTCGGTAAGGTAGAGCGCTACCTTGTCGGTGGATGGTAATTGTAGGAAGGTCAATAACCCAACGCAAGGTAGAGCTCTACCTTGTCGGTGGGCGGTAATTGTAGGGAGGCCAACTCGGTCGGTAAGGTAGAGCGCTACATTTTCTGTTGGTGGTAATTGCAGGGAGGCCAACTCGGTCGGTAATTTAGAGCGCTACTTTGCCGGTGGGTGGTAATTTCAGGGAGGCCAATAACCCAACTCTACCGGCAGAACGCTCTACCTTATCAGCAGAGCAGACTGTTATTATCACTAACCCAACTCTACCTTACCGGCAGTCCTACCGACAGTTGATAATCCAAATACTATACACTATATATGCTATATACTATATATACTATATATACTATACTATATATACTATATATGCTACATCCGAATTTCCATGCTGCAATTTGAATTTCGCGCCGCCGAGAGTTCCGCGCGCTCCATTATCATGAATCGACAACCCCAACTCTACCTTACCTGCAGTCGATAACCCAACGTTACCGGCAGAGCAGGTAGCCATACATTATCATATATGCTAATTTTTTATTTTAATCTTTTAATTGTCATGTTGAGGCATAGAATTGGTATTCGTGGAATACTTTTGAGAATATTTTTTCCATTTTGAATCCTCTTTTTTCTCCTGTTCAATAAGAGGAGCGTTTAAACTTGAGTTTTGACCCATCTTTTTCGACTTCAGGGACACGAATGAAGCATCTACTCCCAATCCATGGATGCCTTGCAATTTTCGTAAAATTTTTTCAGTAGTTTTATGTTATGAAGTGCGCAGTTGGTTTTGTAGGCACCCTCGTGGTGTGGGTACACTGTCACAAGCTTGATCTTTTCCAGCGGTGGAAAATCCATCTCTGACACATCGCGAACGTTGAATTTGAAACATTCGAGCCATTTTTTCTTGATGGAGTCCATAACGAGTACTTGAGTGGCATCGTGTAGACATTCTCGAAGAACACTTCCGATGTCGGTGTAGGGACGGTCTCCTAAATTCCAAGAAATGCCATGATAGAACTGCTTCAACCATCTATTTTCGCCCTTATACTTATCGGTGCGGCGTTTCCAAGGAAAAGGCTCCTTGAAGAGAAAGATCAGAGGTTCGTCGTCATCATTCAATGGGACTATTGCCAATTCTTTCAAAACGAAATCATTTCCGGGCTGTTTGAAGCCCTGCATATCGACAATGTACTTCATTTCGTCACGACTGTCGGGACTATACTGAACGTCGTGCAGCAGGATTCTTCGGTCGTATTCTGAGAAATTTAGACGAGTTTCTTCATGTCTCCGCTAACAGGATTGTACTGGACAATGCGGTCGTGTAAAATGAGACAGTAAGCCGATGTTACAGCGGGAAAATTATCTCTCGCCTCGAATTCCAAACGAACGTCTACGGGTGCACTCTTCAGCGATTCATTCTGCTTAGAGCAATCGATGACGACGAGTGGCGCGTGAGTGAGATAATCGATTTTTTTCAAGATAGGCTTGGAATCTTTACCGTAGTATGCCTTCTGAAAATTAGCGTACATATTATATAATACGGCATACTGATTACGTGTTACATCTAGATTGAGATTTCCATATGGATAGCATTGCGAATTGAGAAAGAGTTTTACATTGCTGATATTGCAGTGATCGAAGCGACTAGCATTCTCAGCTCTCTGACCTTTTCGATTCGTCTGAAAGGCGAGAATAATGAAGCGAGGTTTCTCCAGCTGGTTAGATGTTTTGACAGTCCACACGTGTTTCGACGTAGTTGGTAGAAGTGGATACTCAAACAACTCCCACGTGCGAAAACTCCTGCCAATTGGCCGATCCTTTTCTATGAAGCCGAGCAAACGAATTTTGTGTTTGTCCGCGACCACAACATAGGGCATGAGCCATTCAACACGATTGAGTTCAATTTTCAATTCTTCGTATACTTGCGTTTGTTTAACGGCATTCAAATCATTCCTCGATCTGGTGAGTATAAGCTCATGCTTCGTGTTGATGACTATTTGGCGATAGTCTTCGGTAAAACCCATAATCATACTCAGAGGAATGGATACGTCAAAGTAGCCATCACGTTACATATGTTCAACGTTTCCTTAACGTCGAGCCAACCAGCACTCTCCATTATCCAATTTTGACAGGGATTGAGCGATACCAATCCTTTCATGAGACTCATTAAGCTTACATTTTTACATCTGTCGATTTCGATGGCATTGATCTCGTGGCGAATTTCTTCGAACAAGGGACAGATGGCGTTGTTAACAAGTTTAGTTCTTTCTACAGCACTTCCATCAGTTTTAGTCAGTCTTCCACATACATGTAGCGAGCTGTGAGACGGTAGAAGGCACAAATCTTGATGCTGAATAAATATACGTATTTCATCGCTGTTGTTGAAAGCGGAAGACGTGTAGGGTTGATGCGCATGAATTTCATAGTGCGCCACCGATTCGTCAAATTCAACGGCTCACTGAATGTTCAAAACTTCTTCCATTATTCTTTCGCATATAACGGAAAAATACATACGTTATCTTCCACCAGGATCGCGGATTCTTAATCCCAAGTTTTCCAGGAACCGAACGCTTTGATGTGTTGGAGCTTTGACTGCTCGTTGACGAGTGATCGTTGGCCGACATGACGGTCTGCTTATATACCCTCTTCCTCCCTTACTCCGATAAACAACACCCATTAAGCTTGCTTGATGTGAAGTCTAATTGTTACAATTTCTCCTCGAAAATTAACCAAATTTCCATCTTGATCCACTATACGCACTTGCAAATGGTCAATAGTCTTGACTGTGATTGGCGGATAGATGACTTGCGATGAAACCTCGATTATTTTATACCCTGGTGGTACTGCTGGAAAGAATTCGTGTATCGTGTGCACTCTCAATTCGTTAATATAGGCGCCAGCTGTCACATTGCACTCTACTCTCAGAGCATTAATTTTGAGAATTCTCACCGGTAGATCGGAACTGTGAGTGATGTTTGGTTCGAGAATGCGTTGAGCGAACAACAATTTACCTATAGAATCCGGTGGTCGAAAATCGACTTGATGAGTACACTTGATTTCACTGCATAGTGTGTTGTTATTTGGCTTTATACTGATTAGTATGCCCTTGGGTGAGAGAACTTCGTGTAAATAGCTCTCTATGTCTTCGATTTCATAACTGCCAGTAGGTAGAATAACTATCTCTTTCTCCACGTTGTTTGGGAAATATCAAGTTTTGAATTTCCCGCGGTTGCGCGACTGAGGGATAACTCAGCAGGCGGCTGCGCAACGGCAGCACTCAGCAGCTGTTCTCTGCGAAACAGCTGAATCGCTATACTGATTAGCCGAGTATGGCAAAATTCATGCTGTCTCTCTCATGCTTATACATGTAAATGAGAGAGATTTGACTCACTCCTCGGTAACAACGAGACGAGGAAGAAGACGGAAGTGCTCTCTTAATTCTCACACTCTGTTAGTATCCATGAAATGGTTCGCCTCGTGGAAAAACTCACGGTACTTTGGCTCTCAGTAGATACACTCAAACCTCTCACTAAAAGTCTCTCTCAGTAATGGTCTACCACGAGGGAAATCTACTGTGTCGGCGATTCTCATGTGATGGAGCTCTCTCTCTCTCGGTCAACTCACTCTGTGTAGCGGTTCGTCTTGTAGAGAAACTCACTGTGCACATTCGTCGATTCTCAAGTGAAAAATTCAAGTGTAGTGTTTCTCACTCTCTCAACATGGACTGCTGCTCGGCAACATCTCATACGGCGTCGTCTAGCACGGCAAGTTTTGACGCAGCAGTGTGTCTCACACGGAAACTTCTCACACGGCGGTGATACTCAAGCGGCATCTTCTCACCGGCGCTCGATGCTTCGAGCGCGCCACAAGGCAATATCTCACACGGCATATTCATGGTGCAGTGCGTCTCACAAGGCAGCTTCTCACGCGGCTTCTTCTCACATGGCATATACTCACTCAGCAACTTTGCACAGATTCTCGCTCACACCTGCACTTTCACCAATGCAACCCCGGCAGTAAACTCATGATCACCGTGATCAATAATATCAACGGGATTTGGGCATGGTTTTTTCAAACAGGAAAATTACACTGGCAGTTCTCAATCGGCTTTGCTCAATTGGCTTCTCTTATCGGCTGCTTCACATCCTCACACTCATCTCACCGGCTTATCTCATCTTTCGTTATCATGCTGAACATACGGCTCTTCTCCACTGCTCAGCTTCGTTGCGGAATCACCATCATGGGACCAACTCGTCGGCGTAAAGATTAATATAACCTCTACGTATGATAAGGTAACAACTCAAATACATGCGGCCATTTTATACGAAGGTGCGCTGCTACACGGAAAGCATAACCAAGCTGTACAGCGGGAAATACTCAGGCACGATTAGGTCAGTAATACCTAATCGTGTCATCTCATTGAAAACTCAACCACAATTAATTCAATAATAATTGATTGTGTTGCTTATTGTATGGTAGTACACTCATCAGTGATTCGCAACGTCATACAGAAAACTCATACACTCAAACAGCAAACTCACCAATACTCACAGAATTTTGTAACACTCATACACTCAGAATTATGTAACAGTCATACACTCAACTATTTACTTGTACCATCTCACACATTTGATACTTATTCTTGAAACAACTTTTATATCGACAAATTTGTAATAGTGATTTATAATTTTATATTTATTGTGAATATATTATAGTTTAATTTACCAAAGTGTTTGGCTCAATTTATTTTGTAAACACCCACAGCATGTCCTCATTATAATTTATGGAATTCTCAAACATTTGGTCCTTCGAGCCGGATTAAACATGCTGTGGTGTGTATTATAGTCATTGCATTTTTCTCATTGCTGAACTGTTTACATGCATTGGATCATGGCTGAGGATGCTGAGGCCAAGGAGATTGACATACTCATGGATGCTATTCTCACCAGTGACTTGGACACTCTCAACTCTCAAACGGACAACCTCAAGGAATTAACGGACAAATTCTTCTCTACATGTGGATCACTGTGTGGACGTACAAACTCAGCGCTGCCTTAGCAGTTAACTCAGAAATGAGCCTCAACCGAAAGTGATACATTGAATATTCATTACTCACCACACTTGCACCTATTGGAAGTAATTTCACTCGTATATTGTGGCGGTCACAATAATCAACGTTGTATCGAGATGGAGAGATGCAATTACACTCTTCTTACTGTTCTTACAATTGCAATGTCCTTCAGATTTTGGATTTATGCAGCAATTCTGCATATCAACTATAGGTGCAAGATGAAGTAACTCTCACTATATATGGATCATATTCAAAAATACTCAACAATTGGATTTTGGTGCAATCATTTACACTCAAGGTCAACTCACCTGCAACACTCAGTTACATAATCGTCAATAATTGCAACTGCATTGAAATGATACGACACACCGGTGACACCTCACAAACTTGGATTATTGATCCATTCAATGTCAGAATTGTGATTTATCTCAAAGGATGTGATTTGAATCCTCAACGCTTCATGGCACCGCTCATCTATCAATTATTGGAATTTGAGGTTAGGATTACTGCTCATCATACGCCAAGTCTCATCTACAGTGCCATCGGAACTATCTTAACATTTTATTTGGAATTATAAGAAAACTTTATTGGCTCAGCACATATTTTGGTAGCCTCAACTTGTGGATATACTCATTGACACTGATGATTATTGTTGGATCATCAAAATTAACCTTAAAAGGGATGGCAAACTCACTCGAATTGGCATCCAGCGTGAATTATTCTTAATTGACATTCTTAAGACGTAATTTACAACGCATATCATAGATAAATGAACCGGATCAACTCACGCACTTCGGTTTAGCAAATTCACATATGGAGTTGCATCAACGGACACATTCATTTACAGCACCATGCAGATATCAGGATTCTGCACGGCGGGCGGCTCTGCATTAGCAAAATTGCAATTCAACTCGCCGATGGTTAACAAGGAATTTCTCACAATTCAACAGCAATTGAAGCAGTTAATTCTGATGATTGCGTCATAAAATTACTCAAATTATAACGGATTTCACTATCACTTAAATTCACATCTGAATGATATTGCCGCTCACTCAAGAAATAATCACAACTGGATAATTATCTTTCAAAACCTACCACTATTCGACCCCGCATGGACAATCTCATATGGGGTTATTCTTTCAAATTCTCCTACAAGAGCTGTGGCTACTCAAGTACTCATGGGACAACCAAGTTTAACTCAACTGCGAAGAATGGCTGCACTTCGAGAAGATCTCACTCAATTGGATTCGGTTCTCAAAACTTATGGCTTTTCGAATGCTTCGCAATAGGCAACTGCTACAGCACCCCACGGTAAACCATATTTCTCACAATTGTCTTATTATTCCTAGTCTCATCAAGAAGGAAGGCAACACTCAACCCGAACTTCAGATCAAGGTTGGAGTTCAGAGCGGCAAGGTTACTCAGAAGGTATGTTTGGACAATGTTCAGTTGCCAAGCACTCATGTTAATTGATGGACAGATCAGAATATGGTATGCATATGAATAATCTCACGTGCCTCATGATGGAAGGAATCTGTTGGAACCAGGGTTGCACTCACTTAAAGAATAATTCCAACAACCAAAGGCAATTAATCACCATGACCATCTCAAGTAGACTCAGAAAATGAGGAATACCTTCCAGAAAGAAGCAAAGGGCACACTTACTGCAGTCACATCCCATTCGGAAAATTCATGGGATCTCTTCCGCAAAAGGGAAAATTCAACAGAGACGAGACTCACAGCTGATCTGATCAGCAAAGAAAATTTCTTCTGGATCAAGAAAACTCAGCAAGTTCATTTCCATCTTGAACTCCTCATGCTGAAATATCTCAAATCCCACGGAATTCTCTACTCAATAGATTGACTACATGTACTCAGAAGGAATTATCAGGGTAGGAGGTCGATTTTACGAAACTCAACTGGAGTATCACTCAACATCCAGCTACATTAATACGGTGCAGTCAACTCATCACTGATCATTCGGCATTCTCACATAACAACATCTCTCGGTGACACCGAGAAAACTCACTTTGCACACATCAGGCAGGAAATTTGGATTACTGGAAGCAGAGTTCCGGCCAAGTCACTTATTCTAGACTCTGTGACTTGTGCTAGGTACCGGACTCATCGGACTCAGCAACTCATGGGGGCAACTATCCAGGACGCTGGACCTCCCCATCACTACTCTTCACTCAAACCGGGGTTGACTTGCAGAACCACTCATCAACTCATCGAAGGGGTGTGAATCCAAAACATACAAGTGCTGGATTTGTATTTGTGTGCTCTCTTACAACATTGTCATTAGCTGTTCATCCATACATGGTTAGTGGCTACTCATCCGAATGGTTTCATTACGGTTTAATTATGGTTTATTTCAATTGGAGAACTACCTTCGCAACATTCTCAACAAAAAACTCAACTTGGTACAACTCATCAATGATGACACTCCATGCACACTCAACCCACCTGCTGCATTTCATATGACGTAAGTGGGAAAAAGGGACTTGAAATCAATAATATTTAATCGCCAACAGACCATGGACAACATTATTCTCAAATTGGAATTTCATTATTATTGCTGACTCAAGTGTAGGTTGCTCAACTCAAAGCCATTGCAATCAGTCCAAAAGGATTCAGAAGATACACTCACTGTGGCGTTGTCCTCATCATCAAGGTATTAAACTGAATATTTCACTTGGTTTCTAACTGTCAATGCATTTCAGCTGTCCAGTTGGGAAACGCCTTCACGAATGACTCAGTAACGCTGGCAGCAAGTCGTTTCAACAACGGTCTCAATAAACATCAAAAAGGCATCACTTATCTCACGAAAACAAGTGGAGTTCATGGTACTCAATACGGATAATCCTCACATAGTATATGGCTCTCAATCCACTCGGAAGTCAGCAACTCGCCATCGGACCAGCATCATCGGAATATTAATCAACCTATCGGTTGATGGCGGGCGGAATGTTTGGGAAATATCAAGTTTTGAATTTCCCGCGGTTGCGCGACTGAGGGATAACTCAGCAGGCGGCCGCGCGACGGCAGCACTCAGCAGCTGTTCTCTGCGAAACAGCTGAATCGCTATACTGATTAGCCGAGTATGGCAAAATTCATGCTGTCTCTCTCATGCTTACACATGTAAATGAGAGAGATTTGACTCACTCCTCGGTAACAACGAGACGAGGAAGAAGACGGAAGTGCTCTCTTAATTCTCACACTCTGTTAGTATCCATGTAATGGTTCGCCTCGTGGAAAAACTCACGGTACTTTGGCTCTCAGTAGATACACTCAAACCTCTCACTAAAAGTCTCTCTCAGTAATGGTCTACCACGAGGGAAATCTACTGTGCCGGCGATTCTCATGTGATGGAGCTCTCTCTCTCTCGGTCAACTCACTCTGTGTAGCAGTTCGTCTCGTAGAGAAACTCACTGTGCACATTCGGCGATTCTCAAGTGAAAAATTCAAGTGTAGTGTTTCTCACTCTCTCAACATGGACTGCTGCTCGGCAACATCTTCACGCAGCAGTGTGTCTCACACGGAAACTTCTCACACGGCGGTGATACTCAAGCGGCATCTTCTCACCGGCTCTCGATGCTTCGAGCGCGCCACGAGGCAATATCTCACACGGCATATTGATAGTGCAGTGCGTCTCACAAGGCAGCTTCTCACGCGGCTTCTCCTCACATGGCATATACTCACTCAGCAACTTTGCACGGATTCTCGCTCACACCTGCACTTTCACCAATGCAACCCCGGCAGTAAACTCATGATCACCGTGATAAATAATATCAACGGGATTTGGGCATGGTTTTTTCAAGCAGGAAAATTACACTGGCAGTTCTCAATCGGCTTTGCTCAATTGGCTTCTCTCATCGGCTGCTTCGCATCCTCACACTCATCTCACAGGCTTATCTCATCTTTCGTTATCATGCTCAACATACGGTTCTTCTCCACTGCTCAGCTTCGTTGCGGAATCACCATCACGGGACCAACTGGTCGGCGTAAAGATTAATATAACCTCTACGTATGATAAGGTAACAACTCAAATACATGCCGTCATTTTACACGAAGGTGCGCTGCTACACGGAAAGCATAACCAAGCTGTACAGCGGGAAATACTCAGGCACGATTAGGTCAGTAATACCTAATCGTGTCATCTGATTGAAAACTCAACCACAATTAATTCAATAATAATTGTTTGTGTTGCTTATTGTATGGTCAGTACACTCATCAGTGATTCGCAACGTCACACAGAAAACTCATACACTCAAACAGCAAACTCACTAATACTCACAGAATTTTGTAACACTCATACACTCAGAATTATGTAACAGTCATACACTCAACTATTTACTTGTAACATCTCACACATTTGATACTTATTCTTGAAACAACTTTTATATCGACAAATTTGTAATAGTAATTTATAATTTTATAGTTATTGTGAATATATTATAGTTTAATTTACCAAAGTGTTTGGCTCAATTTATTTTGTTAACACCCACAGCATGTCCTCATTATAATTTATGGAATTCTCAAACACACGTAAAAACTGTTATTACCCTCATCGATGTTGGGTATGGAGTTAAAAGATAAAAGTTCTATCAGACCGAGAACATAGCTCTTATTTCGCGAGAGTTCAATTGGAGGAAACTATTGCGCTTCGAGTAGCGCCGAAGTACCTGAAAGACTCAAAGTCAGTGAATCTGCCATGATATAGAGAATGCGCAGTTCACCCTCCCCCTTATGTACGTTTGAGACTGTTGCACAGAAACTGCAAACACAAATGGCCGCAATTGTAAGTGTTGAAATTCTGATACCTCTCGTGATTGTACTTGACTCTGTCAACTCCAACGTACAGCATCAAATCGAGAGGAGGTTGAAGATCGCCAAAACTATCAAAGTATACAACGTCTTCAGCTTGTTTTCGATAAGCCACCCAATGAGTTCCGGGACCACTTGCATCATCAAGATTGATTATGGCTGACTCGCGATAATGTGGGCCTGTAGATGGCAGTGCGTTACGCATAAATACACCGCGAAAATTTGGAATTTTTAACTCTTTTACATACTTGAGCAAATCATGATCGGTGAGAGCACAATCGGGCAGTTTTATTTTGAAGTTTTTTTTTTAGACCTCTGTAAGTCTGAATACCCAGCCCCGTCTTGTGCGATTTCAGATACAATCCATTACCCGTATTCTCCATAACCCTATTGTGTCTCTGAGCTCGTCTAATTGTAGCTTTGCAGCTTGAGAATCGTTAACAGATTTCGCGATTCCAGCAGCCCCACCTGCAAGAGCGCCAGCAGCGCTCAAACCGGCAAACAGAGGAACGAGAAAAGGTAGAAATCCACCTACTTTTGCGGGCACTGGTAGTATTCGAGGAATAATGATATTCTGCTTACTCCCAGCTTTCTTGACTGCTTCGCGAGCACCCTTCAGAGCAGATTTGATGACCTTCTTGGCACATTTTCCCGAGACCATAGATTTCTTCGCCATCTTGACTATGTTTTTCAGAGAAATAGATGGTTTCTTACTACCCATGCCGAATTTTCTCTTCAACTTCATGGCGTTCGTGATAGCGTATGCAGCCATTTTTTCACCTACTCCAGCATCTCCCGAGGTAACTCTTCCCCAAGCTTTGTCCGCAAGAACTTTGTCTGCAGCGTTTCTAACTCCAATATTTTCTCGATTCTGCGAGTATACTATATCGTGCTCCTTACAGGCTGTGTCGAGAGAGTTAATTCCTGAATCTCCTCTAGCCAAACGTTTTGCTAATTTGGTTCCTGGTCCACAGTACTGATAACCCGGGATGTGAAGTTCAACTGGAAGACTGTTGAGAAGTTTATTCAAGAGACCACGACCTTTCTTTCGTCTATGTACGATCATCACACGTCGGTGGTTGTCTAACGACTGATGGTGTGCGGGGTATATAAGCCTCTATTTATACCCCACGTCGCTATCCAGACAGCACACATGAACTCTCAAACGCAATCTCTCAAGCTCCCGGTGGTGAACTTTGACGCCATTGTGGAGGAGGAGAAGAAAACAAAGAGACATGGTGAGTTGCTTCCAGACAACATACGTGCAATATTCTGCGGTCCATCCAATTGTGGTAAGACCAACAGTTTGCTCACACTCATAACGCATCCTAATGGCCTGAGATTCGAGAACATTTACGTTTACTCGAAATCACTGAATCAGTCCAAGTACAGATTTTTAAACGAGCTTCTGCAACCGATAGATGGCGTTCAATACTTTCCCTTCAGTGAACACGAGGAGATCATTGCACCTGACAATGCACTACCGAATTCCATTATTGTATTGGATGACATAGCATGTGAGAAGCAAGACAATGTTAGAGCGTTTTTCTGCATGGACAGACACAAGAATGTGGACTGTTTCTATCTCTGTCAGTTGTACGGTCACATACCAAAGCATCTGGTAGGAGATAACGTTAACTTGTTGGTAATATTTCGACAAGACGATATGAATCTCAATCATGTGTACGAGGATCAAGTGAATTCGGATATGAGTTTTGCACGATTCAAAGATTTCTGCTCAAAGTGCTGGCGTGATGGAGAGCATGGATTTCTCGTAATCGACAAAGATAGGCGCATGAACGGTGGAAGGTATAGAAAGGGTTTCAAATGCTTTGCTATAAATACGGGGTGTATGCAGATTTCTACAGTCACTCGTCGGACGTTGAACTGTCAACATGTCCGAATTTCGACGAGAAAAGGATGTCCTCCACCAGCTTGTTAAAGCTAGGGACGCTATTCGACACAAATACAATTTGTTGAAGCTTTCAAAGGACAATGTGAAGCGAGTGTTGGGAGAAACTTTTCGACCAATCGTTGAGCCGCTTGAAAAGCTCGTAGCCAAACAAGCATTGAGTAGAGCTGTTAAACGCGACGAAAAACGCGATGAAAAATCTATCAAACGCGATGAAGAGTATGATGATATGCAGGATGATACATTGCAAGCAACTGATACGTCTTTTGAATCAGCTACGAGCCATGATGAAAGCAATGATAGATATTTGCAAATGCTCAGTCAAGATCGATACGTAGACAAAATTTATGGTGTTCGCAAAGAGAATGGACGATTCATGATTGGTAATTCCCCTATAGACTTGGAGGGTAGCTATATCGATGTGAACGGGGCGAAGTATGCGAAAACTGATGGTTTACTTGAATTATTCAGTACGAAGCAGCCTAGCGAAAGTCAGCTTACTAATGCTGATATGGAGAATTATCGAAAAATACTTGAAGCATCGTCAGTACACAAGAAACGCTACCAGAGTTTTATTACTCTGGTAGCGTTTCTTGATTCGTTTTCACAACAGTAACAAATTCAAATACATCATTGCCCCGATGTTTGAGAAACAAGGTGCGGGTGTACTGCCGCAATACAAATTGGCAAGAATGAATACGACTATGGACTATGTGTATTGGGACGATCCGAACGAGCTGGTCGAACGCTTGAGATTACTCATAGCTGAACAATCAGCTGGCAATCTCAGTCACGTGAACGAAATTCACTTCATAATTGAGGAGTTGCGCGAGGGAGGGTATATATATTAGACGAACCTTCTCTCTCTTCTCAGTATCACAATGAGCGTCGATGTGTTCGGATGTAAACTGGAGCAAAGCTCCAGTAGAGGCCCACCTCGGGCAGGTTACAAATTCACCGCCGACGGTCAATACGACGTTGATAGCAAACGGCTCTGCAACGTAGCACAGCCGAAACAGTTGAATGACGCAGTCAATTTGGACACTTTGAAAATGGAATTACACAGTATACACGAAGTTACTGCTCGTTTACGTAGCGACCTCGATGTCTTGGAGTCAGTCATTGACACTTACAGAGCCGATATCGATAAGAAGCTGCAAGAATTTTTCGCAGACGTTCAAGCTATAAGAGAGGCAACATACGAGCCGTGGAGCACCGAATGACATTATGGAGCAACAAATGATAGTAGTGGCGGATGAGTTGCACAAGCCCGCTCGTCGCAACTATCTACGTCGAAAATATGATATTCGTGGCATGGACGAGACGTGGCAAGCTGATCTAGTGGAAATGCAGCCATATGCGCGAGAAAACAAAGGCTACAGGTGCATGCTCACCGTCATCGACATATTTTCCAAATACTCATGGGCAATTCCTGTGAAAAAGAAAACAGGTGAGGATGTAGCAGCAGCTATGAAGTCTGTGTTGTTTGAAAATGGTCGAGTGCCGAAGAATCTCCATACCGACAGAGGAAAGGAATTCTACAACAAGAAATTCGAAGTCCTCATGACGAAGTACAAGATAAATCTCTACTCGACGTACAGCAATCTCAACCCTCGATATGTGAACGCTTCAATCGAACGTTGAAGAATGAGATGTGGAAAAAATTCAGTCTACGTGGAAACTACAAGTGGTTGGATATCTTAGAGAAAACACAGAACAACTGGAATGGAGCCTAAAGATATGACAAAGAACAGTAGTGTGAAACAGAAAATTGTCCAGCGTAAAAAGAAGCCTAAATTCCAAGTAGGGGACAAGGTACGTGTGAGCAGAGTCAAACAAGTTTTCGAATAGGATATACACCAAACTGGTGAACGGAGATATTCAGCATAACAAAAGTAGCCGCTACAAACCCTGTTACTTATCATTTGAAGGATTATCGCGAACAGCTTATAAGTGGAGGTTTCTACGAAGAGGAATTACAAAAGGTTAAGTATACTGATGTGTATCTCGTGGAAAAAATTCTGAAAAAACGTGGTAATGAAGTTCACGTTAAATGGCTGGGATTTGATAGTTCCCACAACAGTTGGGTTGATAAATCGAACTTGTAAAAAACAATTTTTTTTTGGGAAGTGATGAGAGCCCCAACCATCGCTCCCACCTGTGAGGTACAACCATAAACAGCTACCTCTTCATGAACTTCCTTTTTTATTATTTTTTTTTATTTATTTTTTATACAATATTAAATTCAACACCACTATTTTTACATGTCATAAAGAGCTTGAGTTTGTTGGCGGCCTCCGCCATATTGTTGAATATGGCACATATTGGAGGAATATGACATATCGTCCTTCTCCACTGCTGAACATACTCGGCTGGGCAGGAAGATCTGGAACTCGTCTTCCAAGTTGGCAACGTACTTGGGTCCATATTTGGTCTTGACACGCCTCAATGCAATGACCATGAAGCTGTGATCGTGCTCCAAGTCGGACAGCTTCGTCGTGGGTAGAAAGCCTCCACGAGCAATTTCATTAATTGCTGATAGATCCATCTAGAAAGAGGAAAAAATATGATTATTATGAGGGAGAGAGAGAGAGAGTGTGTGTAAAGTACTTACCTCAGGTTGTTCCTTAGTCCTGGATCCTAGGTCTCTTCTTCAGAGGTTCGGAGGTAGCTGTGGCGGAGTGCTTCATCTGGAGCTCCTTCGAGCGACTGATGACTCCGGCTGGCTGCAGCGCCTTAAGTACCCTGCCCTCCACCACTTTTTGGGCCGCCGTGGCCACTGCTGTGGGAGTGGGGGAGCTCGCTGATTGGATGGAGCTCGCTGACTGGTCGGAGCACGACGAGACCTGCCCGCACACGCACGCCCCACCATTGCGCAGCGTCATCTCGCACTGGCGGATGGAGAAGTGCCTCCACGGGAGACTATCCGTCTCGCCAATCGCCAGATGGCGCTTGTCGTCGCTGGGGCTGAGCGCGATCTTCTGCTCCTTCTCCGTGCGGATGACGTGCAGGCGGGAGCGTATGTTGCACTGCTCCTTTGCCAGCACCTGCTGCTCACGTAGACAGCGCACGTAGTCCTCGAAGCTGATGTTGGCCTTGACCACCGAGGACTTGACGCCCTTGGCCTTCTTGATGGGCTTCTGGACTTCGATACGGACACCGTACATCTTGCTACGAATGCCCACAAACTCCAACATGACGTTTCCATTGCACTCGTCCTTCATGAGTCCGACTACCTTCTTATTCGCGCGAGGTATACCATATTGGTTGTCCTCGGCGAAGTCCGAAGTGTCGAACTCATGAAGGTCGCGCTTCATGTCTTCGTACATGTCGAAGCCGCGGACCTCGTAGATGAGGCTGTCCGTATCGGTATACATCAGCTTCGACGACTCACCCACAGTGCGCTGCATATACTCGTAATGGAAGCGGTAAACAAGGGTCTTGGAAAGATCCAAGACTGCGAAGCCCACGTATACCGGCTTCCTAATGGTGACCTCCGTACGACTGAGCTGGATGGCCACCAGGTCCTCCCTGAAGACGGCTGTGCTGTGGAAGTTTGGCTTGGCTATGAGGGCCTCAGCCCCATAGCGCCGCTCCCACTTGCGCACCAGCTTGACGTCCACCCGCTTGCGCTCGTTCTCCATGGTCTTGCCGTACACCGCGTTGTTGAATAGCTTGAAGAGGAGTTTCTCGAAGTCATTCTTCGCGTTCTTCCTCTTCTCGCTGTTCAGGTTGATGTACGGCTTCAGCCATGGCTTCTGATCGAAGCGCAGCGCGCGGTGGACCTTAGTCAAGCGCAAGCCGTGCTTCAGGGCCTGCTTAAGAGCGCTATAGTGGATGATATAGCACTCTTTGTCGTGCAGAGTCGTGAGCAACTTATCCTGTTTCTTACCAGGTGGCGTCATATACTCTGGGCAGAGTGGCAGATCTCTGTGAGCGTCGTGGAGTTGCTCCGGGTACTCCAGGTTCACCTCGAGAATGTAGCCCTCGTGATGGTTGTCGGGCACATCCCAGAAGTTAGGCTGCTCCACGTCCTCGACCCAACGGAAGCCTCCATAGGGCAGGGGTTGTGTCATGGCCCACCCGTAGAGGTTGTTGACATCATAGTAGAGGAGATACTTTGACTCCTCTTCAGGGTTCTAGAAATCGCCCATGTAGCGGTTGTTGGCCTTGGCGTAGCGGTTGAAGCACTGACCTACACCACCCCGGATGCCTCGCTCCACGAACAGAAGCATGTCGATGTCCCTGAGCAGCTCCAGCTCGACCTTGGTGTACTTGAGCATGGCGTCCCAACTGAGTCCAGGGGTGGTGTAGTAGTGCGCCGGATCGAGACCGTGTGCCTCCAGGCAGTTGTCTCGGAAGTTCTCAAAGACGTCGGCGAGTAGAAGCACGTCCATCTTGAGATAGAGATCGGAGTACTCACCGAGACTCTGGATGTCGAAGGACTGCCATACCATCTGAGCGTGCTGGTAGTCTTCGTCGCTGATGTCGCTGTTGTAGAGACTGCTGTGGAAATCCTCCTTGGCTGGCAGTTCTCCCTCCTCCAATTTCTCAAGAGAGGAGACGTAGTCGTAGGGGAATACTCTCTTCCTCTTCAGCAGCTCTATCTGCTCAGCCGTGTAGCTCTTCCGGAACTCTGATTCGGCGATGTTCAGGCGGTCCAGGTAGGACGCCAACTTCTCGAAGGAGGAGGCCATGAAGCGGAGCGAGTCGATGAATCGAAGTTGAACCTCAGTGCCCTCGACGTATTTGGTGAAGGAGATGTATTTTTCCTTCGTCTGAGGGATGAGGCTCACTCGACCACCGAATCGCGTTGCGATCTCCATGATGAAGAGGTGGGAGTCGTATCCGCTCAAGTTGTGGAAAACCACTGGCACAATCCTCGAGTCCTGGTACTGCAGGTTACAACTGTTGTGCGCTGGACCTCTGTATCTGAAAATAAACAAATATATTAGAAATAAGGAAAAAATTTTAAGATGGAGGAAAAAAATGTAAATACTTACTTTCCCGTGAGATGGCAGTGATCCCTAACCTTCTTGTCCTGGCTGGTGAATGGCTTTCTGCATATGTAGCAGAGTGTAGCCTTCATGAAGTCATGCTTCTCTCGCTGTGAGGTCGTCCATAGGATGAGGGTTTTTAAGGGCATCGTTTAGCTCTTCGGCGAGCTCTCGCAGCCTGTCGACAAACCATTCTGCCGGATTCTGCCCATCCTCTTCATCCTTCCTGTAGCTGGTGTATCCGCAGCGAGTCTCGTCGGAGCTACACTTGACGTAAAAGCCCACACTGAAGGCCTCGTGCCGCTGGTAGGCTCGCTCGTTGTCCGCCACAGACTTGAGTACGCACTCAAAGTCGGCGTATACAATGATGGGCACGCGTTCATTGTTTTTGAAGTTCTTGAATTTCAATATTTTCTCCTTCTCTGCGGGTAGCTTCACCTTGCACTTGTTGATTTGAGCGCAGTCTGCTTCGTGAGCCTCCAATTTTTCATCGCTCCAAAAATAGTGGAGGCAGCGATCACAAATAAATTTGTTATGATGGCGATGTGATAATTGACTGTTTACCAATCGAGACAGATCCTTTATCCAGATGTAGTGCAACTTGGGTACTACCTCATCCTCTTCTTCTTCATCATCCTCATCGACGTAGTGGTCTTGTATGAGGAGAAGGTTGACGTGTTGCTCCTTCTTGCCGTTTGTCACGTGGCACGGTGACACCTCGAATTTTCCATCTCTCTTCTTCAGGATGTAGAGGTTGATGGACACCTCATTTTGTCGCTCGAATTTTGCAATCTGCCTCGGCGACACTAGGAATTCAAAATCCTTGAAGTTCAACTCACCTTCAAATGCCTTGTACTTGGTCACTCTGTCAGTATGTTTGCTAGCTGGATATAGCGCCGAGAGTACAGCCTATTGGAAGCACTTATCGTCTTTGTTTTGCACGTTGATGTAGGCTTTCTTCTTTGTTATTTCGTCAGGCAGTGGAATGTAGGAGTTTCCTCTCATGGGGTTGAACTTGTTGACATTCACAGCCAAGTTCAAGATGGAGCGCAGTGTCCAGCCGGAGTCCCGTTCCTGGAATTCCTCCATTTCGCGGAGGACAGGCTACTCGACGTTGGCTGCGAACCACTCGCTCAGTTCGGTGGTGGTGTATATTGAAGCGTTTTTTGTATTGAAGTAGAAAATTTCCACTGTTTCCTCGTTGCCCGTGACCTTGGTGTATTCTGCAGCAAGCACTACGTTGACCTTGAGTGCGTTGTGTTCCTCGAGAGCGGTCTGTATTTTCGCAATAAAGATGGCTCGAGCGTCTTCGAGGAATGCTGTTGCGTCCAGATGTTGGTGGTTGCTGATAACTCCAGTGTTTATGCGGCTATCAAAGGTCGAGTTGACGTCATCCCAGCTGACTCTTGCCAAGCCTGCACCACGTATCGCAGAGAAGGTGAGCATGCTCTGTCGTATGCTCTACAGTACAGCGATGGTCGACTCGCATTTTCGCTTCTCGTGCACGTTCATGCCTGGGCTGTGGAGAAGTCTCTCGTACGTCTCGATGTGGTCAATGGTTATGACGTTGGCCCATCTTTCAGTCATGTCGCTGCTCACATTACCACCTCTCATCAGCTCCAATGCTTGCTGCATGAGCATGATGGATTCACGACTATCCAATGCCATACTAAGGAGAAAACAAAATGTATTAGTAATTGAGCTATAGCAAAAAAAAAATACGTTGCAGAATACTCACTTGACACTTTCTCGTGATAGTAGACATGTAGGAGAGCTACTTCGGGGTATCCTGGAGAAAACTCACAGGAGAGCTCGGATCCTAGAAGTCGCGGTCGTCCTCGACCGTGTTTCTACTCTCGTAGTAGATGGAGGAAACTCACAACGATGATCTGTCACCTCGTAGGAGAGCTACTTAAGGGCATCCTGGAGAAAACTCACAGGAGAGCACGGATCCTAGAAGTCACGGTCGTCCTCGACCGGGCTGTAGTAGATGAGGTATCCTGGAGTATATCCTCTCAGGAGAGCTCGTATCCTGGATACAGCGATATAATACTTTCAATGCACCTGGACGTCTTGTACTAGTTCTTGTTGCTTGCGCACACTGAACTGGAATGAGCTCCTCGGCCGGCGTCTCGCCTTTTATAGGGATCGCCGCGCATGCGCAGAACCAATCAGAGAGCGCCGTGGCGTTTTACCAAGAATTCTATGGCGGTTTGAAATTGCGTCAGCCAATCAGAGAGCTCCGTGCAGGTCTCAACCTGTTAAAAGCGTTTTTCCAAGAATTCTATGCAGGTCTCAACCTGTCGAAACCGTTTTTCCAAGAATCCTATGCAGATCAGCCAATCAGCGAGCTCCATGGGGGCGGGGCTCGGTAGGGAGCGCGGTGGTGGGGGTAGAGCGCTCTGTACAGAGCGCTCGCTGCAGAGCGGTGGGGGAAGGTCCGTGAGGGTATATAAGCGGCGCATCGAGTCGAGGAGCTCATTCGTCATGGAGTACGTGGTGGACGTGCAGGGCTTCAAAGCCGCTGACGAGTTCGTCTTCAAGGAGGTTGCCATCGCTGCTCTAGAGGATGATGCTACACCGTGGGTGTACAGCTTCAAATCTCCGCACCGTTGGGACGATCTACCGAGTGAGTGCAAGAGCACGAATCGCTGGCTGGATTTGAACTATCATGGCATACCCTGGAGCTCTAGAGAAATCCCGTACACGAAGCTGGTGGAAAGTGTACAGTATGGTTTGATAGGCGCGAAGAAGGTGTACGTCAAGGGGATGGAGAAGAAGAGGTGGTTGCAGGATATATTGTTAAATATGTAAGTATACTTACCTTATATATAATCTTTGTTTACTTTATCAAACATAACCTTGTAAGAACATATGTAATATTGAGGATATGGGCTGTCCTTCGCTGCAGACACTAAACCGACAGGAGCCATATATACAGTGTACACATCATAACTTGGGAGATGAGCACTGCAACTGCGCCGTTCAGAACGTATTTGCATTGAAAAAGTGGATACTTGACAGCAGCAGTCGACCAGAGTCATCGATTGACAGCTTCTACGTGAGTGCCGACGACAACGCCGTGGATGAAGTGGATTTAAGTAAATGTAAACCTCTACACGTAATGTTAAGTGGAATGTATAATTAATTAAATTTAATGATAATGGAGAGGTAATTGTATGTGGTTGTACCTCACAGTTGGGAGCGATGGTTGGGACTCCCACTATTTAAAAAAACTAAAAAATTATTACTCTATGAATTTTGAATTCCCGCCCATATCTCTGTCGGATAGATGGAAAATTGAACGGCGAAACGGACAAAATTTTAGAATTTGTAATATGACTTTATTAGTCGATAATGGATTAATAAATTCATATCTACGTTAATTTTTAAACTTTCGCGCGCGCTTGCACTCTCTGGTGGTCTGCTATGAAGAGAGAGGAGAGTTTCTTGGAAATTCGTCTGCTTAAAAAAATATGCACTCCTGATAGTGAAAACCCATATAATGTAATGCAAGTTTGGGTATATAAGGAGCAGATGACCAAAAAAATTATCATTCGTCACTCAGTCAAGCAAGATGCCACCTCTAGAAGTGATTCCCTTCCAGACCTGGTTCGCAGCCGCCGAGGAGGAGATGGAGGTTGAGGAGGAGAGCGAGGGGGTAATACTCCCAGATGGTTACTGGAGCGAGCAGTTCATCCTCGCTCTCTTCCACAATCTCCATCTCGAGGATGACGGTATGGTTGCGATCCTTGTCGAAGAGCCTGGTGGATGCTATGGGTACACTTTACACCCGTAGGCCATCCACTTGACTGAGGACGACTAAAAAGGGAAAAAATGGGGGAGTAATGGTTTAATGGAGTGCTCCACAGGTGGGGGCGGCGGTTGGGGCCCCCACCACTAAAAAAATTAAAAAAATGAAAAAATGAAAAAAGTGAAAAAAATAAAAAAATGAAAAAAATGTAAAAATGAAAAAAATGAAAAAATAAAAAATAATAATTAATTAATAATTAATTAATAATAATTATTTAACAAAATACCACCCACCCTCACGTGAGTGTAGGTGGTTGTCAAGTGTTGGAGCATAGCCTGACTTATAGCCGGCTCCGCGCCGACTCAGCAGTAGGCAGCGCGACCCTTGCCGCTCGCCGCCTAGTGGAGCGCGCGGAACTCTCGGCGGCGCGAAATTCAAATTGCAGCATGGAAATTCGGATATAGTATACATAGCATATATATTATATATAGCATATAGAGTATATAGTATATTATAGTATAGTATATATATAGTATAGTATATATAGTATAGTATATATAGTATAGTATATATAGTATATATAGTATATAGCATTTGAGTTATCAACTGTCGGTAGACTGCCGGTAAGGTAGAGTTGGGTTAGTGATAATGCAGTCTGCTCTATTGATAAGGTAGAGCGTTCTGCCGGTAGAGTTGGGTTATTGGCCTCCCTGCAATTACCACCCACCGGCAAGGTAGCGCTCTAAATTACCGACCGAGTTGGCTTCCCTGCAATTACCACCAACAGAAAATGTAGCGTTCTACCTTACCGACCGAGTTGGCCTTCCTACACTTACCATCCACCGACAAGGTAGAGGTTTACCTTACCGACCGAGTTGGGTTATTGACCTTCCTACAATTACCATCCACCGACAAGGTAGCGCTCTACCTTACCGATCGAGCGCCAGCTCGGATGGTAAGTGGGCCAGAAGTGACATAGCTCACCTACTTTTGTCTATATCCAAGATTTAACCTCTGTTTCCTTTTTCTAACTGTTAGATAGTATCTGCATACTAAAACAGCGATACTTACAATAGCGGTGATAAGTTTCAATCTACATATGTTACAAAATTGGTTCAAAATATTAAAGTAAATATATATACCAAGCGGCCAAATAAAGCAGCTCCTCTTCCTTCGTAAAAGCATTCGACTTTACAGACATTTCTGTTTACATTACACTGCTCTTCATATATATAGATATACCTTATACACAGGCGCGCCCGCGCATGCGTACGTACGGTTCTCCGGGGGCCTGAAAAGTGACAGAGTAGTCTAGCGCACACGCAGACGATGACTTTAGTTAAATGTTTCAATAACAAAGAAGTTGCTGACAATGCAATTAAATGCAACTATTGCTAACTATCTTTATATAAATTAAATGTTTCAATAAATCGTGTATATTGCCTTGATTCCATTTCAAATAATGTATATTAAATTTCAGCACTTTTATTAATTTCGTTTCAAAACGATTATGACATTTTTTTCAGATACATTGTTCATAAATTAGATAACTATTTTTTTTTACAATCAACCTAAAATTTATATATTATTTCAATAAATTTGTCCTTTATGTTTACTGATAAAAATTTTAATTTCTATTTAAATTAAATATATATGTTTTATTATTATTCTATCTAATCAGTGTACTTCAGTTGTATACTTCAATTTATTGATTTAGTGAAAAATTTTGGTTATAAAATTAGTTATGATAATTAAGTTTTAATACGACTACGCGTGAAATTTCCTAATGTCCTGAATGTATTTAGCCGCTCTAAGTTAATGCCAAAATATAGAGTTATCGAACCTGCAGAAATACAAGGTAGAAAAAGAAATTTTATTTATAGTTACTCTATTAATTTTTATACGGTTCTTCGTAGTATGTAAATTACCTCAAAGAGCTATAGAATAATAGACACAACTTTGGACTTGATTTCTTTTACTTTCAATTTAACTAAAAATTAAAGTTTTTTAATGCAATAAAAATTATCGAAACTGTGCATCTAATCTTTACAGTTAAATTGAAACTTTCGTAACAACAGGAATATCTTCGAACGTTTTTCGAAAGTTTTTTCATTAAACCCAGATATATACTTCGAGCCGACCTCTTTTTTAAACGGATTTTCGAGACGCCGAACGCACTCCCTCCCCTCTGGAAATTTTGCTTCTAGATAAAGCCCTACTGTGCTTCTAGCTAGATATAGCTAGCTATATCTTCTATTAAAGATATTTATTTAATTTTGTTTATTTCATTAAATTATATTACTTAAAAAATGAATAATATAGTCAAAATTAAAATTATTGGTGATGGAAATTGTTTATTTCGTTGTTTTTCATATTTTTTGTATAAGAATCAAAATTTTCACTATAAAGTACGATTAAATATAGTCAAATATATTAAAGATAATTGGAATATTTATCAAAATTTTATATTAGGTAATCAATATTATAAAAATGTAAAAAACGTTAATGATTATGAATTGTTAATGTCTCAAAATGAAATATATGGAAATGAAATTGAAATTAAAGGTTTTACCGAAATGTATAATATTCAGATTATTGTACATTTAAAAAATGATAATAATAAATATTTTTTTGGTAAAGATTCAAATAATTAAAAATTAACGTTAATGTTTGATGGTAATTTTGATTCAGGTCATTACGATATATTAAAATGTTCTAATGATAATGTAAAATCAAAAATTATAAAAAATCAAAATAACCTAGAAATAAATTCTCAAACAAATACTAATTTATTTAATAAAAATGTTATAATACAATTAAAATTAAAATGATTGGTGATGGAAATTGTTTATTTCGATGTTTTGCATACTTTTTGTATAATAATCAAAATCTTCATTATAAAGTAAGATTAAATATAGTTAAATATATTATAAATAATTGGAATACTTATCAAAATTTCATATTAGGAAATCAATATTATAAAGATATACTTAAAAGTAATGATTATGAATTATTAATGTCTTAAAATGGAATTTATGGAAATGAAATTGAAATTAAAAGTTTTGCAGAAATGTATAATATCAACATTATTGTACATTGCCACGGCCTGCCGTACCGACGTCGCGTATAAGCCGCAGTTGAAGTAACTCATGCTCGCGAACGCGAGATGGCGCGTCGATGGAGAATCTGAGCTGCATCGACGTGATGACTAGCAGACCGCGGCGAGCCGCGACGGCCATCTTATAGTTCGCTGGAAAAGAAGAAGCACGTGCCCGAGTACGCTCCGATTTTATTTCGTGGTTAAAAACGAAAGTATTAGTTTCTCTGTCCGAAAAGCTCGCTAGTGATAGTGACGTGGAGACTTAAATCAATCGTGCGACAGGCGAGATCAACCTGCCGCACAATCTTCCTCGTCGCTAAACCCCGGCTACGAGACAGCTGAACCGGCCTAATCGTTGCTGCTGAGAGAAGAGCCTGCTGTGAGCCCTGTTAAACTGCGCTGTAGCTTTCGATAGCAAAGATAAGCGTGCACGCATTCTTCCGCGCCGCGTATTAGCTCCGCGTAACCGCTTGTCTAGGCTCGTCGCACCTGGACATCGGCTTCGAGTAGGCGTTCTCGTGCGGTGAGAGCAAGTGCGAGGAGAGAGTGTAGGCATCGGGTTCGCACTTCATCAAGGTTAAACGCGAGTTAAACCACCGGCTTTCTCAAAGCCGGTGAGTGCGCAAAACAGGTGCGCACACGTGTAAACCCGCCATCTACCCTCTCTCTCACACTTATACGTGTGTGCGTCGCGCGGCGATCGCGACTGCTCTCACACTTCGTCGCTTTACTCGGTGAGCGCGCGCGTAGAGTACCGCACACATGAGGAGTATTATACCTCACGTGCGCGGCGTAAATTACCGCGAGCGTGACGTCAGTTTCCGAGGCAGCTGACGTCAGAGGTAACGTGCTGGTGCACCGTTTAGATAGGGAATACCCGAATCTAAATTCAATTCTTTGATATTTCTGATCTATTATCAAACCACAACTTCTTTTATTTAATAAATCATAGCCTTTTATTATTAACTTTAACTGCTCGAGTTGTTATTTCGCGACCTAGTCATTCCCCGTTCCCCGCCGCCTCCGCGGTCGTTACGTAAGGGAATACGTATCGTTTCATCTGAGCAGCCGGCACACGAACCAGTGAACGAGAGCAGAATTCGAGTAACTGGTGAGAAACAAAGCGCAAGTCGTCGACTTGCGTGTTGCACGGTAAGTCACCAGGTTAGGTTAACATTGCACGACGTTGTAGCGTCTGTTACCTAATCTGGCTACTTAATTTCCGGGAGTTGAACCGAGAGATACGGAATTGAACTGCTAAAGTACGCAGGTGAAACGTGCCTTAGCCCAAAAATCCACCCCGTGACAACATTTAAGTAATACTAATAATATATATTCTTTTGGTAACAATTCAAGTAATCAAAAATTAACATTATTATTTAATGGTAATCTTGATTCAGGTCATTACAATATATTAGAATATTCTAATGATAATATAAAATCAGAAATTATAAAATTTAAAAAAAATACACGTAAACGAAAAATGAATTTTCAGACAGATACTTCAATTTGTAATAAAAAATTAAAAGTAATGATTGATTCCAATTGTAATAAACGTAAAAAAAATTAGACAGCTCATCTTACTTAAGCGAAATGAAATATAAATGTTCTTTTTGTTCAGTAGTATTTTGGAACGAAGAAAAAAAAATCAAATTGTTGTCAAAATAGTAACATAGTACTTTCACCATTAAGTAACTATGATGCAAAATTAAAACATTTATTATTAAATGATCAAATTTTCAGATATCTAATTCGATATTATAACAATCTTTTTGGTTTTGCTACATTTAATGCTAATATTAAATATGAAAAAAAGAAAGCCATTTACAATTTAAGAATTCAAGGTCAAATTTGTCATACAACACCAAATACATTGATACTCGTTAATAATAAAGAACCATGTTGTGGACAACTTTATATATATGATAATGTAACAGCCATTGAGAAAAGATTGAGTAAAAACGAAAATTTAAGTAAAGAACATTTAAAATTATTAACTGAAGTGTTAAATAATAATTCATATGCCAAAAAATATAAACATTTACATGAAATATCAAATTTTAATAATATGTCAAATTATAAAATGTATTTCATTCGTAAAAATAATAATCAAAAACATCGTTCTAATGCACCTTTAACATCAGAATGTGGAGCTATAATAGTTTCACAAAACGAAATACCAGAAAATTATGATATATGTATTTATCCAAAACATGTTTCTAATAATCAAGAAATCACTTATTTAAACAAATTATCACATCATGTTGATCCAATGATTTTTCCGTTATTATTTTCATCTGGAGATTTAGGTTGGAGTATTGGATATTTAGAAAAACCAAATGCAAAATCAAATGAAAATCTTACTGTATTACAATACTATTTGTACAGATTAGCATATAGACCAAACTGTAAAATTTTTAATCCATTATTATACAGTGGTAGATTAACTCAACAGTTTTTTTACATGCTTATATTATTGTAGAAAATAATAGAATGAATTATTTTAGAAGTGATTAAAAAAATTTACGTGTAGAATATAATCAAGGCTTATTATCAAGACCACGTAATAAATAGCGCTGCAAACATTTCATCAAATTTTAAGACTAAAGAAAAACTCGGAAATCTTTTTATATTACCAGATACGTATATAGGTAGTCCAAGGTATATGCAGCAACCCTATCAGGATGCTATGGCTATAATGAGAAACACAGGAAGACCTGATTTATTTATAACAGTTACATGTAATCCTAAATGGAAACAATTGAAAGAAATTTTAATAAAATTTCCATGAAACACTACTCCAAATGACATTCCCAATATTACTGTTCGGTTATTTCATGTAAAATTAATGTTATTAATTGATGATATAAATAAACATAAAATATTTGGTAATGTTATATCATATATATTGAAGGTATGACGCCATCCATTTTTTATGTTAAGTACTTGAAGACGATCTTTGGAGGCAAAAGTGAGAAGATCTTGGGTGTTTTTTAGCAACGTTTCGTTGGCTTAGTTCGCCAACCTCATCAGATCGTCTTCAAGTACTTAACGTTATATCATATATTTATACCATAGAATTTCAAAAACGAGGCCTTCCTCGTGCACATATTCTTGTAACATTACACCCCAACAATAAATTACTATCTCCTGAAAAAATTGATAAATATATATCTGCAGAAATTCCATCTATAAATGATGACGAAGAACTACATAAATTAGTTATTAAACATATGCTTCATAGCCCTCATACTAATAATTCACCATGTTTTGTCAAAAATAAACCAATATGTAAAAAAAAATTTCCAAAACCATTCACTGATTTTACAAAATTTCAAAAAAATGGTTATCCAGAATATAGAAGAAAAAATAACGTTTAAGAAAACTTAACATACAAAATTAGAAATAACTAAAAACCAGTTCCCGTAGACAATTCTATGGTTGTACCGTATAATAATTTTTTATTAAAAAAATATAAATGTCACATAAATGTTGAGTATTGTGCTTCGATTCAAAGTATAAAGTATATTTTTAATTATATTCATAAAGGTTGTGACAAAGCACTTTGTAGATTAAAAAAAATAAATACAGATAATGAAACAGATGTACATGATGAAATTACTCAATTTCGTCGCTTCCCGGTTAAAAGGCGTTATTTAAAAATCGGCCTGAAAAGGCGTTATTTGGAAATCGACCTGAAGAAGGCGTTATCTTGTAATCAATGTGAAAAAGGCGTTATCTAGAAATCGTCCTGAAAAAGACGTTATCTAGAAATCGGCCTGAAAAAGGCGTTATCTCGGAATGAACCTGAAGAAGGCGTTATCTCGCGCGTAAATTTTGTTTACTCTAATTTCAGTTGGCAACACTAATAGTGTACAATTTTTTAAGTTAACTATACAAATGCGGGGCGATAGTAAAATTAACATTTGTTTTTTTTTTTTATTTACGATTTTTTTATACAATACTATATTGATTTTATAATAAATATATAATAAATATTTGTAATAACCAATATTATATAATTTTTTTTTAAACACACCTCCCAAACAGATTTTTTCTACTACTTCTTTATACCATAAAGGAACGGAAAGTACTCGTGTACAATCCAAAACGAAATCCCTTTTCTCGACATTGGGAATAAGAAAAGGTTTTTTCTTAATTCCAGAAACAAATGCTAAAAAATTGCCCTTTTTCAAATGCTAACCATTTCCCTTAAAAGTTACGTGAGTTTGAAGGTATGTTTAAGATACACCAAAAATGTTAAAAAGCGATAAAAGCAATATCTCCAAACTCATGTAACTTTGGATGGCCCTCTTTATCCCTGTGTTGCGTATATTATTTTTCACCATACCCGGGCTAATCGAGCGCCAATCTTCGCGCGTGCATAATATCCTTCTTTACGCACGCGTAGCGTACACACTATTTTTCCTCACAAGTTACGGAATTACATTACGCAACGAGTGCGCAAAATAGGTCATTCCCGCACGAGTCGAGTTTGTCGCGCGAGAACAGCACGGGCGATATATAAAACAGACGAGTGCGGGTGATCTATTGCGCACGTGTGACGTATACTATTTCTCCTAACGAGCTGCGCAGAGTTCGATTTTGCACACTTATAGTTCTGAAATAATTATTTTCGATACAAGTGCGAAAAAGTGATTTTATCCTCGTGTGGATGTTTGCGCCCTAGCGAAGCGGGGGGGGGGAAAGGCCATACAAGGACAAAATTACTTTCTCACTCGTGTATTGAACACTATTTTTTGACATGACGCGTGAGAAGCTTGATTTAGGGCATGCTTTTTTATTAGAGCGTGTACGAAATGGAGCGTTACGCATGGAGTGTTAAAAAGTTCGTTTCCGAACGGCAACGCGTTCGGAATAGTATATTACACATCAAGGGAGGTAAAGAGTTGACCAGTCCAGAGCAGGTGTAAATTGCCAGGCGAGCCGAAGGCGAGGGTGGCAAACACGTGCTCTGGGGTGGCCCTCATTACCCCCATGTTGTGTATACGATTTTTCATCATACCCGAGCCGAAAATACCACATTCGCGTTTCGGAGCCGGGAGCGAAAGTGGTACTTTCAGCCAGGGTATGGGGAAAAAACGAACTTTCCGCACGCCGTGGGGTATATATTTCTTTACACTTTGTTTATTGGAATAATTATATTAATAAAATTAGGAATAAGAAAAGGTTTTTTTCTTAATTTCAGAAGCAAATGCTAAAAATTACCCTTTTTCAAATGCTAGCCAATTCGGCAGGAAAAATAATAAAAAAATAAAAAAAAGAGATTTAAACTCGAAATAAACTAGAAAGCGAGATCTTTAATTTGCTTTTTATTATTCCTTTAAAAGTTACGTGAGTTTGAAGATTGGTTTAAGATACACCAAAAATGTTAAAAAGCGGCAAAAGCGATATCTCCAAACTCATATAACTTTACAAGAAATTAACATTTTTTATTTTTACAAAAAAGTAAATGAAAGCTCCCGCTATCTAGTTTAATTATCTTTTTTTCCTTAAAAACAAGAGCTACTTTTTTGTAGATTTACTCATATATATATACATGTGTGTGTGTGTGTGTGTGCGTGCGTGCGTGCGTGCGTGCGTGTGTGCGTGTGTGTGTGTATGTGTGTGTGTGTGTGTGTGTGTGTGTGTGTGTGTGTGTTATAAAATCAATATAGTATTGTATAAAAAATCGTTAATCAAAAGAAACAAATATTAATTTTACTATCACCCCGCATTTGTATAGTTAACTTAAAAAATTGTACACTATTATCATATAACATATTTCTGAAATTAAATAAAGAAAATGTTGACAGTGTTGCCAACTTAAATTAGAGTAAACAAAATTTACGCGCGAGATAACGCCTTCTTCAGGTTCATACCGAGATAACGCCTTTTTCAGGCCGATTTCTAGATAACGTCTTTTTCAGGACGATTTCTAGATAACGCCTTTTTCACATTGATTACAAGATAACGCCTTCTTCAGGTCGATTTCCAAATAACGCCTTTTCAGGCCGATTTTTAAATAACGCCATTTAACCGGGAAGCGACGACGACGTTTTTATAACACACACACACACACACACACACACACACACACACACACACACACACACACACACACACACACACACACACACACACACACACACACACACACACACACACACACACACACACACACACACACACACACACACACACGCGCACACACACACACACACACACACACACACACACACACACACACACACACACACACACACACACACATGTATATATATATATGAGTAAATCTACAAAAAAGTAGCTCTTGTTTTTAAGGCAAAAAAGATAATTAAACTCGATAATTTTTAGCATTTGCTTCTGGAATTAAGAAAAAAACCTTTTCTTATTCCCTATTTTATTAATATAATTATTCCAATAAACAAAGTGTAAAGAAATATATACCCCACGGCGTGCGGAAAGTTCGTTTTTTCCCCATACCCTGGCTGAAAGTACCACTTTCGCTCCCGGCTCCGAAACGCGAATGTGGTATTTTCGGCTCGGGTATGATGAAAAATCGTATACACAACATGGGGGTAAAGAGGGCCACCCCAGAGCTTGTGTTTGCCACCCCCGCCTTCGGCTCGCCTGGCAATTTACACCTGCTCTGGACTGGCCAACTCTTTACCTCCCTTGTTGTGTAATATACTATTCCGAACACGTTGCCGTTCGGAAACGAACTTTTTAACACTCCGTGCGTAATACTCCATTTCGTACACGCTCTAATAAAAAAGCATGCCCTAAATCAAGCTTCTCACGCGTCGTGTCAAAAAATAGTGTTCAATACACGAGTGAGAAAGTAATTTTGTCCTTGTATGGCCTTTTCCCCCCCGCTTCGCTAGGGCGCAAACATCCACACGAGGATAAAATCACTTTTTCGCACTTGTATCGAAAATAATTATTTCAGAACTATAAGTGTGCAAAATCGAACTCTGCGCAGCTCGTTAGGAGAAATAGTATACGTCACACGTGCGCAATAGATCACCCGCACTCGTCTGTTTTATATATCGCCCGTGCTGTTCTCGCGCGACAAACTCGACTCGTGCGGGAATGACCTATTTTGCGCACTCGTTGCGTAATGTAATTCCGTAACTTGTGAGGAAAAATAGTGTGTACGCTACGCGTGCATAAAGAAGGAAATTATGCACGCGCGGAGATTGGCGCTCGATTGGCCCGGGTATGGTGAAAAATAATATACGCAACACAGGGATAAAGAGGGCCATCCAAAGCACATGTTTGCCAGCCTCGCCTTCGGCTCGTACGGTAATTTACACGTGCTTAAAAGTTACATGAGTTAGGAGATATTGCTTTTACCGCTTTTTAACATTTTTGGTGTATCTTAAATATACCTTCAAACTCACGTAACTTTTAAGGGAAACGGTTAGCATTTGAAAAAGGGCAATTTTTTAGCATTTGTTTCTGGAATTAAGAAAAAACCTTTTCTTATTCCCAATGTCGAGAAAAGGGATGTCGTTTTGGATTGTACACGAGTACTTTCCGTTCCTTTATGGTATAAAGAAGTAGTAGAAAAAATCTGTTTGGGAGGTGTGTTTAAAAAAAAATTATATAATATTGGTTATTACAAATATTTATTATATACTTATTATAAAATCAATATAGTATTGTATAAAAAAATCGTTAATAAAAAAAACAAATATTAATTTTACTATCGCCCCGCATTTGTATAGTTAACTTAAAAAATTGTACACTATTATCATATAACATATTTCTGAAATTAAATAAAGAAAATGTTGACAGTGTTGCCAACTTAAATTAGAGTAAACAAAATTTACGCGCGAGATAACGCCTTCTTCAGGTTCATTCCGAGATAACGCCTTTTTCAGGCCGATTTCTAGATAACGTCTTTTTCAGGACGATTTCTAGATAACGCCTTTTTCAGATTGATTACAAGATAACGCCTTCTTCAAGTCGATTTCCAAATAACGCCTTTTTCAGGCCGATTTTTAAATAACGCCTTTTAACCGGGAAGCGACGATATGTAGGCGCTAGATCCTCGTTTTCTATTGGTTCGTTACCTGGTGTTCGTGCTAAACGTCCAAATACTAACTCGAAAGGTGAATGCCATGTTGCCTCACTTATGCCTGTATTAAAATTAAATGTTGCTAACTCTATATACTCATCCCAATCAGACTTATTTTCTTGCACAAAAAATTTTAAAAATTCGATAAGACTTGAACGCGATCTTTCCAAGGAGCCATTTGTTTGTGGATGAAAAGCTGTAGTGTTGACTTGTTTGATTCTAAATCTTTTTGCTATCCGTTTCATTAATTTTCTCATAAAATTAGTGCCATGGTCTGTGAAAATAAATCTTGGAAAGTTAATATATACTCATTACCTCTGCTCGATCTTGGTAATGGCCCTACAACGTCCATACTAATGCGATCCATTACATGCGCCCCGAAGTTAGTTATGATCATAGGTACGCGTGTTTTTACCCTAACTAATTTCTTTAATTGGCACTGAACACATTTTCGAATAAAATCTTCTACATCCTCTTTTAAATTTTCCAATTTGTAGTCTTCCTTGATTCTTTTATATGTTTTAGTAACTCCTCTATGTCCGCCTACTACAGAGCTGTGTGCTTCTTGCATAATGGGGATCCTTTCCTCCAGGGGAGGACACCTGATTATACCTAAACAAACTACCAGCTTGATGGCACTCTTGGAAAATGGATCTCTTAATTTTCTTATTATTTGTTCCCATTCTAAATTTTCTATTATTTCCGTTTTTGCTATAATTATTGACAGCGCATTGATTTTGTTTAGAATCGTTTGTAAATTCGTACAAAGTAAATTTAAATTATTATCTATTATACTTAAGCCTACTCTACTTTGTGTACGTAGGGGCATGGCTATGTGTATTTTAGAATTCGTTTTTATAACTTCTGGTATTTCTACTGTTAAATTTTTAAAAGGCGAAAGCTTGTTTTGTAGTTTTAACTGCATGGCACCGTCATTGCATGGTTCACCTTCGAATGTAATAAAATACAAATAATTATCTTTTCTCATGAATAATTTTTCACGGCAGAAAATGGTTGAACGAGTCGAGTTTAAATTTTCCAAAATAATTTCATCTTCTATCTCCCTGTTTTCTTCCGACAGTTTGACTTTCTCATCTCCTCCTGAGAGGTTACTCTTATTTATCACGGTCCGTGAGTCATCCTCACTTCGTGTTTCGTCAAGTACGTATTGTCTTCCTCGTCCTCAGTTACGGCTGATGCGGTAATGTGGTTTACACCTTTACCGTCAACCTCTTTCTTCTCTGTTACGCATTCATTTTTATCGTCCTTTAGCAGCATTTTCTGAACTGCTTTAACGTTTTCTTTGTTCTGCTTACGGGCTCGTCCCCTTGTGACCATATTACAGACACACCTCTCCCCTGTTAGTTCGGTACCCATCTCCTTTTCTTTCTCTTGTTCTTTTAGTTTTTCAGTCAAGGCAGCAATTCTTGTGACAACTAATACTTGATCCACCGGATTTCGAAAGAGAGCGTCCGCTACGTTCGTTCTCCCTGGTCTATATACTGCTTCGAAATCATATTCGGCCAGAGTTAAACGCCACCGCATAACACGTGAATTTGGATCTTTGTGTGTCTGCATCCATACTAGCGGGCGATGGTCAGTAATTACATAAAATTTTCTCCCAAAAAGATAGGGCCGACATGTTTTATAGAAAATACTAAAGCTAGTCCCTCTTTATTGAATGTATCCCATCTTCCTTCTACTTCTGATAATACACGTGAAACATACGCAACTGGCTGATCGTAGCCTATTTTACCCTGAGATAAAATTCCTCCTACCGCATAGCCCGATGCGTCTGTAGTTAGATTAAAAGGTAGTTCGAAATTTGGAAAAACTAATATTGGTTCCTTACACAATTTGTCACGTAGAATTTCAAAATCATGCTATCTATCGTTGGTCCACTTAAATTCTATTTCCTTTTTTAATAAGTTTGTAAGAGGTTATGCTATTTTTGAAAATTGATGAATAAAGCGTCTCTAATAACCTGCTAAACCTAAAAATTGTTTAATATTTTTCGCATCCTTTGGGACTGAATAATGCCGAACCGCTTCTAATTTTCTTGGATCGGATCTTACATCTTCCTCGCTTATTAAATGCCCTAAATAGGTTACTTCCTTTTTGAAAAATTCGTATTTTTCTGGTTGTAATTTTAATACCGCCTTTCGTAATCTAATCAATAATCTTTCTAATCTTTGTATCTGTTCATCATAAGTGCGAGAATAAACAATTATATCGTCAATAAAACAAAATAATTCCTTATTAACTAAACCATCAAGATATATATGGGAGCGTCCAGCAGAAACGGGCCACCGAGCGCGCGCGGTGTCTTTTTTCGCGTAAAAGGCGCTCTGTTTAACTCGTTCATAATTGTATGCTGCGTCTTTGAAAAAAAAACCAAGGACCTATATCGATAGATTTTTTCCTGCCCTTTCCAATGGTGCCATTGTTTTTATTGCGAAACGCTTTCTTCCGGACGAAAACTCGAGTTGAATAGTAAAAGCCATTTTTCTCATAGTATATCATGTTTTTTTTCAAAATAAACTACACCATTGGAAAGTACAACTCCTAAGCTTCAAAACCATATCTTGGAGAAGTTGGAGAAATAAAGGGTTTAAAAGTAACAACATGAAAAAGACAGCGCCGAGGGTCCGCGCGAGCCCCTCGCGCCCGTGCGTACGGCACGTTTAAGTGCACGCTCTATTCAATTCGCTAATAATCGTGTACTTAGTCTCTGAAAAAAGAACTAAGGACATATATCGATAGATTTTTTCCTGCTCTTTCCAATGGTGCTATTATTTTTATTCCGAATTTCACTGCTTTCAGTGCGTTCATGGATATTTTTATCTTTAATATATTATGTTTTTCAAATTTTGTTATATAAATGAACAAAGTTCACTTTAATATTATACTAACTGTTACAACTAGATCCACAAAATTATGTCCACGCATTGGCATTGTAAGTTAAAAAACATTTTATATTTACAAAAAAGAAAGGGCGAAATAGCACATCGCGTGTATTAATCCGCCCTTGAGCATAGCGTAAAAAGTTCGGGCAGCCGCTGTCTTTTTGATCTTACTATTTTTGAACTTTTCATGCTTCAACTTAAAAATATAATATTTTATAGTTTAAGACTTGTACTTTTGAAGAATATAATTCATTTTGAAGAAAAGAATGATATTTTATTGAAAAAATAGAGTTTAAACATTCAAATGGAATTTTCAACTAGAAGGAAGCATTTCGGAATAAAAATAATAGCACCATTGGAAAGAGCAGGAAAAAATCTATCGATATATGTCCTTAGTTCTTTTTTCAGAGACTTGATACACGATTATTAGCGAAATGAATAGAGCGTGCACTTAAACGTACCGTACGCACGGGCGCGAGGGGCTCGCGCGGACCCTCGGCGCTGTCTTTTTCATGTTGTTACTTTTAAACCCTTTATTTCTCTAACTTCTCCAAGATAGGGTTTTGAAGCTTAAGAGTTGTACTTTCCAATGGTGTAGTTTATTCTGAAATAAAACATGATATACTTTGAGAAAAATGGCTTTCAATATTCAACTCGAGTTTTCGTCCGGAAGAACGCATTTTGCAATAAAAACAATGACGCAATTGGAAAGAGCAGAAAAAAGTCTATCGATATAGGTCCTTGGTTTTGTTTTCAAAGACGCAGCATACGATTATGAGCGAGTTAAACAGAGCGCCTTTTACGCGAGAAAAGGCACCGCGCGCGCTCGGTGGCCCGTTTCTGCTGGACGCTCCCATATAATATATATAAGTTATATATAGCACTATAGATAATGCTCTTGAAAATGTTGCCGGCATAGTTATTAGCCCAAAACTTCTTCGATTAAAATAATAGAGCCCACCGTTTGTCACAAAAGCTGTTTTATGGCGGTCGCGCTCATCGATTTCTAGCTGGTGGTAACCTGATGCGAGATCGAACACAGAAAAATATTTCGATCCTCCCAACTGGCCAACTATTTCGTTAATATTTGGGAGAGGAAATTGATCATCGAGAGTTTTTGCATTTAATTTTCTATAATCAATTACCATTCTGTATTTCCTATTGCCATGTATATCTTCCTTTTTAGGTACTAAAAAACAAGGGCTAGAGCATGAAGACGTGGAAGGTTCAATTATTCCATTTTTTAATAACCATGTAACTTGTCTTTCTATCTCGTATTTATGTACGGGTGGTAATCGAAACTATTACGAGGTAATCGGCACCTCATTTACTGTTGGAATAGTTAATTTTAATATTGTGGTGGCCGTTAATTTTTCGCCCGGGATGTGAAAAACATCGCTAAATCTTTCTATTAATTTTGTTATTTCTGTACGTTCTTTTGGCAATAAATGATCAAAACGTAATAAATATTTAACCTGAACGACGCGTTCATTCGACAAAACTCTTTACACCACAAATTATATGCTTTTTAATTGTTAGATTTGTGGATTTTCCTTTAAGAAGTATTTTCCATTTTTTTTTATTTCTAAACAGTCGTCAATAAAATATGTGCATGATGCGTCTTCAAATGATCTGAGCTCAAAATGCGTTTTTAAATCACTAAACGTTTTATAGTGTTGCTTAAAAAATTCATTTTTATTTATAATTTCCAACAATAATTCAATTAGTATTTCTATATCGTCGGCATTATCATGCAAAATACTGTAATTTTCTTGACCTTGATTGAGTAATTTTTGTAACATTCGTAATTTTTCAAAGGTAAACTTCTCATTGACTTCTTGATTGTTACCCATTTCAAACTTTGCTTCACCTTTCTGTTTCTTGGAATTATCTCCCGAATTTGATTTAGTGTTCCTATTAAAACCTGATTCTTCTTCCGTGTTTAAGTTAGAATTTTTATTATGTTCTGCATTACTTTTCAAGTTTTCCTTTGAAATCGAGTTTGTTTTAATCCTAGACGTAAAATTTTCTTTAGAGTTTGATTGAATATTGGTTATCAAATTTTCTTCTGAATTTGAAAAATTTTGATTAGAATTTAGATTAGAACTAGGATTTTTATTAGAGTTTGCACTTGAGTTAGGATTTTGATAAGAATTCGCAATTGAGTAAGAATTTTGACAAGAATTCTCACTTAACATTAAAAATATTACTTATGTCGACTGCAATTTACTATTAACTGATAAGAATTTTTCCATCGGTCTTAGAGTCTTACAAATTAAATTAAAATAATTAATATTTATGGCAGTCAGATTGCCCTTGTATATAATCACCCACGCAAAATCTGAAATCAAAACTTAATTAAAACCTGGAAAAAACTTTGTTTGCAAAGGACGATACGACTGCCCCCCACCACCAAACTGCCCAACGTTTCGAGCTCGCTCCGGCTCCTCCTCAGAGACTGAAATGAAACCCGCGATACATCTCCTTATATACCCCCATACCCCCTTCTTTTCTCTTACCCCCACCACCATGCACTCTCCCCTCTCCAACTTTCCATTCTCACTGAAATTAATAAAGAATGATAAATATTATCTAATTTACTTGACTCTATCATTAAATTTACATTATTCCGATTTCTTAGTGTGTGAATACTTCCAAGGCTTTCCCTCTTGTATTTATTCTTAATCCCCTGTTTCAAAATATCACACTCCCAAAATCGAAAGAATGCAAACTATTTAAACAATATTCTTTCAAACCCGATGTACAACTTAAGCTGCATAAACTATATTGATGTTCATATATTCTCTTTTTCAAATATCTACCCGTTTGACCAATATAACAACCATTACAATCCCTACAATTAATTTTATAAACTACTCCCGATTTTAAACATTTATCATCCTTGTCTTTACAATTACTAAATAACCTTTCTAAATTATTATCGTTTCTAAAGAAAAGTTGAATATTATGTTTACTAAAAACCCTTCTAATCCTTTCCGACAAACCTCTAACATATGGTAAACTAAAATATGCGTTCTTTCCATTTCTATTCCTTGTTTGATTATCTACCGGCTGCTTCAATCCACCATTATAAATTTCCCACACTCTCTCATCAATATTTTATCAATAAATTTTACCGGATAACTATTCTTAATAAATATTTCTCTAACTAAATTTAAATTCTCTTTCATAAAATCTTTATCTGACAATTTAATCGCTCTGTCAATGACACCCTTGATCGCACCTGTCTTGTTTCCGAATTGGTGGTGAGAATCAAAATTTAAAAATCTACCTGACCATGTAGGTTTTCTATACCAATCTAATTTCACTCTATTATTATTAACTCTAATGACTCTAATATCTAAAAAACTCAATTGATTATCGTTCTCAACTTCTTTTGTGAATTTAATTCTATCATGGATAGAATTTAACACATCCACCATTTCATCCACAAAACATTCAGGTACAACTGCAAAAATGTCATCAACATATCTTTTAAAAATAATTGGCTAAAAACGAACTTAGACAAAGCAACACTTTCCAAATTTTCCAATACTAAATTCGCTATAACAGGCGACAAAGGTGATCTCATTGGACAGCCATATCTTTGCTCATAGAAACTATTATCAAAAGAAAAAATTGTGTTTTTAAAAACCAAATTAAGTTCCTTTATAAATCCATATTTTATTAAACTAGTATGTACTTTAATTTCAGACCATTTATCTTGTATAATATCATTCAACAACTCTAAAGGTATATTTGTAAACAAAGACACTACATCCAATGAAACCATCCTATGATCATTCGGAATAACAATATCTTTCATTATATCATAAAAACTCCAACTATCTTTAATATAGAATTTGTTTTACCCACTATCTTGAACAATATATTAGACAAAAATCTAGGACGTCTATACGTCGGAAAATTTATCGATGATATTATTATTCTATATGTCAACTGTTCTTTGTGAATCTTAGGAAGCCCATAACATTTAGCTACAGTGCCATTTTCACGTTTTAAATATTTAAACAAACTATCCTTAACATAAGCTTTTGTTTTCCAATGCATCAATAATTCTTTCAATTTATCTTGTAGTCTATTGATATGTGGATTCCTAATTTTCACGTAAGTAGTATCATTATCCAACATAAGTTGAATTTTATTTATATAATCCCTTTTATCTGAAATTACAGTTACATTTCCTTTATCTGCTTTTTGGAAGATCATATTCGGATTCTCTCTCAAGAATTTCTTTGTTATTTTTAATTCATGCAACAAATTACTGTTCAAATTATTATCAAATCTATGTTCTCTTTTAAAATTATCAATAACTTTAACTAAAGAACTCCTACATTCTTTTTTAAACTCTAGATTAAAACTACTCATACTACTTTCTACCTCAGCGATGATATTCTTGATCGGAAGAGCTTTACTTGAATATGATATTCTAAATTTAGCACCCTTTGACATGATATTTACCACTTCTTCTGGTATTACTTTGTCAGTTAAATTTCTAAACCAATCCTTATTAACATTGTTAGTTTGATTGACCTGAGAGTGTTTTCTATGCTTTAAATATTCAAATTTTCTTTTTAATTTACTCCTATGGTTATATTTTACTTTTTCAAAGTGCCTCTTTTGACCACGAGAAAATTCTTGCAAATCATTCTGTTCTACTTTATTATATAAATAAATATCTTTCAAGCTCTAATAAATATTTATTCAAACGATTAATTTCAAAATTTAAATGTCTAATTTTTAAGTTGGGTAATTTATTTTTGAAAAAGAAAATATTTTTCCGTAGATCATAAGAAACGCTTTTGTTGTAATCCCGATAAAAATCCTTATCATCAAATTTTTTCCCAATATGGTTAGGAAAAATATTTGATTTTTTACTCTTAAGAAGAAAAGTGAGTTGCTCCTTTAAAATTACAATCCTTAAAACCATTTTGACCCATTTTTAGCAATAACCTTTCACCACCTTCCCATAAATCCTATATATATATATATATATATATATATATATATATATCTAAAAAATATTTTACCCCACCTTTAATAGACCTTAGATTCTAATTCTCACTTAAGTTAGAATTTTGATAAGAATTAGTGATTGAGTTAGAATTTTGACAAGAATTCTCACTTAAGTTAGAATTTTGATAAGAATTTGTGATTGAGTTAGAATTTTGACAAGAGTTTGTTCTTGTATTAAGATTTTGATAAGATTTTGTACTTACATTAAGATTTTGATAAGAGTTCGTAATTGAGTTAGAATTTTGATTTGTTTCGTGATTTTCTCTTGAATTTGTTAAATTAACATCTTCATTTGAATTCAATATAAAAGTAGAATTCGATTTAGAACTTGCATTTGAAATTAATAGACTACATTTCACCTCTCTTGAGCTAGGATTTTAGTCAACGTTCGTGTTAACTCCAATAATTATTTTTAAATTTTTAGTAGAGTTAGAATTTAAATTCGAGTCTAATTTTAGTGTAACATTTTGATTTGCAAAATTTATTTCTTTTATATTGTGTACACTCAAAATCTCCTCCGTTTCAAGTTTAGCTTGCTCTTGATTATTGGCGATCGTTCTTTTTTCGATAAGGTTATTCTTGACCTGCGTTGGAGTTTGGGGCTCCACGGAGAAATTTATGAGTGGACAAACTTCCTCTTTATTATTCTGTCTTAGAATATCTTTCAGAGCTTCAGCTGTGCCCTGAATCGTCTTTGTACTCTTATCTTTCTCATTTATACCTTTCGAGAGCACTTTTCCTGCTATATCTTTCTGGTCTACCTTCTGTGCGTAGTTAATACGTTTGATAGAATTTACTAGAGATTTTCCATTTTCTTCATAAAACGGAACAGACAAATCACCAATAATCAGTTGCTTAGTTTCATAGTCGATTTTTGCTCCTAACTGAGAGAAAAATCACTCCCTAGTATTCCATCTTCGTTTATTCGAAAGTCGTTACTCACAATATGGAATTCAATGGCGAATTTTAAAAAGTATAACTTTATTTTACCTAAGGTGAAAATGCTACTGTCCGTTATGCCTTTTAATTCCAACATTTCATTTTTATTAATTGCTGTTCTTTCAGCTAAATTATTCTCCTTTAAAAGATTTGGTCCCGCACCTGAATCTAATATTAAAAACATTTCTTTGTTATTACTTGGATTACTAAAGAAAATTATTGGTGATTTGCTATTGACCCTTAGCCGAACATATCTTTGGATGACTGCGGATTGTTCTGTTTTTCGTCTGGGCGCTTTACTAAATCCGTCTCCCGTCACGCGCCTTGTTGACGGGAACTCTGACTGTTTCCCGCCTGCTCTTGTGCATTTCTCTGACTATTGTTGTATGCAAGTTTTCGACACTTTTCTATTATATGTCCTTCTCTTTTACAATATCGAGAAAATAAAATTGTTAATTCCTTATTCGAAAATGTGGCGTTTTGTCTTTGTACGTATTGGTCTCTCGTGCTTTGTGGTGCCTGAGCCGGTCTTCCCGTGTCCATTGTGTTGGCGCACCCGATCCGCGTGGCTCCTTCCATGTGGCCAATGGTTGCCTATTTTGGAAATTTGATGGTTTCCCTATGTATTGCCAGCAGTTTAGAGCAATATGACTTCTTTTGTTACAAATTTTACACGATTCAATTGTTTTACTATCCACCAAATATATATTATCTTCTCTTGAGGTATTGGTTTTTTTTTTCTGTGATTATTTTAATAGTGTCACTTAATACTTCTGGCTCATAACACGCGAAGTCTCTTTCGATTTCTATTGCTTCCGCAGTAGCCTTTTCTAAAGTTTCTGCTTCCCCAATGCGTGCTTTAATTACCCAATGTAAATCCCGAATAAAAAATTTTACTAAGTCTTTTTCCAGTGCTTTTTGAGGATCTCACGTAGATCTCTTCTCACGAGTTTCTGACTCTGTAATTTCGTGTTCTGTCACACGTACTCTATTTGAAAAAACTACTACGCTTTCATCGCGTTTTTGTTTTACACTAGCTAATTCCCCGTGTAGTTGGTGATATGTTTTAGCCGAACCGAAAATACTGTCGAAAAAATTTGCTATGTCACTTATTGATTCAAATACTTTTTTTGCCGCACTTTTTAGTGCCTCGCCGTATAAACGTAACTTTATTACTTTTACTAAATCTGCCTCAAATTGCTCTGGGATAATGCTATATGCTTCCCGGCAGCCTTGTATAAATTGTGTTTGAGGAGTATTTACCCCATTGTATTTCGGAATTAATTGTAACGTATCCTTGATTGACAACGGCCTAACTTGCCCTAAGGTACTGTTACCGGAAAAATTATTCATCCTTTGTGAAAAGCTATTTTTTGAATTTACAAAATATGTATCCGAATTTAATGGTGTGCTATATCTAAGTCGATCGCTAGGTAAACTAAAAACTTTTTCGCCGTTTCCTGAATTTGTTTTATTTTTTCTTCGTCCGACGATTTCTGTAAAGGTGTTTTATTGTTTTCTAATATGGAATAAAATTTTGTGTTATCGGCCGTAAATTCTGGATTAAAAATAATGTTATTGATTATGAGTTCCGTCTTTGCAGCTGCAGTCCCCGTGGTATATTCGATAATATATTTTGGATCGATTCTTTGATTTATTAAATCTCCGAGCGCTTCAATTAAATACTTATCTTTAAAACATTCTACTATATCGTCTTTACTAACGCGATCTGATAAAATTTCAAAAAGTGACTCTATTTTTTTATCCTTTGTTTGCACTTCTGTATCTAGTAAACCGCTTTCGTTACAGCTTTTGAAAAAATCTAAAATATTTGTTAGCGTTTGTCTCTCTGATAAATTAGGTTTTAATTTTAACGCCTGTTTTAGCAGAATAGCTTCTGCTTCTTCATTACGCCTATCATCACCTCCCTTGGTTACCGACATATCATTAAAATCCGCGAAACAAAAACTATCTGCCTAATTCTTTCTAAGGAGGGGCCTCCAATTGTTACCTCCGGGTTCTGTAACAATGATAAGAAATGAATGTATGAGTGCTAATGGCTAAAAGACGCGTGATTAATATGACTTTTCCCGATTCGGATACAACGTGCATTGCTCCAGGATGGGACGGCAGGTAGGAAAGTGAAAAGGACACGCGGTGCGCCTCGAGACAGTGTGTAGAGTTTTTATGACTCACCTTAGAGTTTTGAACGGCCTTTAATGTGAATCCGCACGCCCGCCGTGACTCTTATAATGACAGTGGTCAGTTGCCGCTCTGTGGGAGTTTTCGTGAGGGGAACGGAGACGCGGAGAGTTTAGGATTCTTATGGTCTCGAAATAATGAATACTTAAAACGGATTTTGACACAACTTAAACTTTATTAATTAGTCAGTGCAAAACTAACAAGGAAAGTACCCGAATTGTCAAATTAAAAAAAATTCCAAACCCATATTAAAAAGTAGACCTCCATGCGAGATTCACGAAACCATTTTTTTTATCGGCTGAGAAGCGCTTTATAACGGTTAAAATCACCCCTAAAGTTTACCCCCAAGAAACGTTTTTTTGATATATCTCGGCTTCTACTTAACTTTTTTTAACGAAACAAAATGGAAAGAGTTTCTTATTAGAAAGCCAAGAAATCCGTGATAGTATGAACATTAAGGGTTGCATCCCTTATTTTTTAGAGGGTGAAATTGTGTTTTTTTTTAAATAATTTTTGTTGTGAGAATTCATAAAATAATTAAAAATAGGTCAAAACATTATTTTTACCAACTACAATAAATAACAGTTGGTATTTTTGGGCATTCTTCGCGAAACAACCCCTTAAGAGGTGGTAAACCACCCCTAACACAAATGAATTAGGTATATTTTTTTGGCAATTATTTTTTTCCTTAAAATGGGTTCTTGAAGTCGTTAATCGGAATCCACAGTTAGATCTACAATAAAAATTTGAAAATAGTGAATTCAATATGGCGAAAAATTTTTCAGAAATATTTTAAATTCCACGAAAAATAGTATGTAGACCCCCTAGCGGAAATTATATTATGTAAATAAGTGTATAATAATGTAACAATGTTTTGATATGTTATTCTATTATTTATTATTTTTTTATCATACACTTGTTTATCGTACGATAAACAAGTGTATGATAATGTAGTTGTTTGTAAAAAAGTGTAAGAAAACGTAACAAATTGTACTTTTCTACTAGATTTCGGACGCTTTTACATTTATCACAGTTTATACCATTTTTTAATAATTTCTTACTTTTCCTTACATTTGTCTACATTTTATTACTTTTTAATTTGTACTCTTAATTCAAATTTTATAGGCATTCTTTCATACATCTTTTTACATTTTATTATGTATTTTTACTTTTAATTACATCTTTTTACATTTATATACAAATTTTGATACACATTTTACATCGTATCACATATTTGTACACTTTTTTCAAATAGTTCATAATTATACTTTTATAATAATTTATAATTGTACTTTTATTTAAATAAAGCTATAAGTAAAATATTTTCAAAGATGTAAAGAAAAAAATACTAAAACATAATAAAATGTAAATTATTATGTATTAGAAATGTAATTAATATATGTTACAAAATGTAAGTTACTGTATAAAAGTTTAAATTTATTATCTTTTAATACAAATTCTTATACAATTCTACCAATTTCTAAGCAGCACAACGACCAATTTTAAATCCTACGGGTCAGCCAACAGCAGACGGCAAGCTAGCTAATTATTCTGACGATCATGGATTTTATGTTTTACAATAATGATATTCATGAAAAAAATGTTGTAAACATAGCGATTTTTTGCACCATGAACATGTTATAATCGCCCGTTTACCACAAATATCGCATGTAATAAAATTAGAATTGAAGCAAAATTTTTTTGGGTTTTCAATTTTTTCTTTCATCAATGTAACCGGCGGCGTACCAAGCATATTTAAATAAATTTTGAAACCTGGGACTTGATAATTGAATATGTACTAATGAATGCATTTTGATTATATTATTTCTATCGTGTAAGTTGAGATCCTCATTTGTTAGAAATATCATATCCGAAAACGTTCGAACGAAGTTCTTCCACATTCGAAAACCGTAAATATCAAGCGGTTGAAGTTCACTTGTTGTTCTTTGTGGAATTTGTAGAATCGTTAAGGTTTCATGTTCCGGTTTTACTTTATAAATTATATCTAGGCAGTGACCTCTCCATGAATCAAGCAATAGGGTACTTGTTATGGTAGTTGATGGAAAATATACATCTTGCGCCCAAGTTTCAACATGTTCTTTAGTCAATTTACCTAATTTCAATGCCATTACATAAACATTTTCTGCTGCAAAAAATTTTTCTGACTACAGTTCCAAACTCTCCCTTTGGTTCTTGCGTGACTAAAAAGAAGGGTGATAGAAGTTTTCCTTCAGCAGATACAGTAGGTTGGATAGTATAAGAATGAGTTGGCGAATGCACTGATTGCACTATACTGTCTACACTTTTACCTCCTCTAAGATTGAGGGTTCGACCACTGTGTATTTCGTAATTAAAACCACTTTGGTCGGAGTTATAAACACGTTTTGCATCATATTTTATGATGGCATTTTTTACTCTATTGCGAAATTCCTGTTTTTGTGCTGACCATTCTTCTGAATCATCTATAGATTTTTTAGTAATAATTTTTGTTATTTTTCGAAAAACGATATTAAATCGCCGTTTAAATTCATTTAACCGGTGTCTAGGAGCTTTAAATTCATTGAAGTTTAACTCTAATGCTTTTTCTTTTGCCATACGTCTTACATCAATGTCATGAATGGGTATTCTATTCGATCTGGCTACGTTAAATTTTTGTAAACAATATTCCTCAATTTTTTTCAATTTATCGATCCTACTTCCTCCTATTGCCACTTGATCTCTCCATCTATACAGCTGACGTGCTGTTTTTAATTTTTTGAATCGATTTTGGACTGTTTCAAATTTTAACTTGTTTTTACTACTTAACCAATACTCCACAGCTTGCTTTTTGTAGTCAAAATTAATACCCTCTGATTCGGTCCTACATTGATTTTCAGTTTCGGGTGTTATCATATCTTCTGCATCGATATCTTCATGTAAATCATCTGCAGGTATGTCATCGTAAGGTTCGTAGGTATCATCATAATATAGAAATTCTTCCGTTTCTTCGTAAATACTACGATCATTTATACTTGATATTATAATATTATACACTATATTAGCAACATTTCTTTCAGCGTCATTAGCAGGTAATTTCTTTTCTTGATCTTGAAACATACTGTTTAAAATAAATAAAACATTCATCGCATTTACCAAATTCATATTTATGGAAAATATTTTCTTTTTTCTTTTAGATACGTTGAGTCGCCGTGTAAACCTGTAAAAGTTTTAGTTATTATAGCCTTTTTATAGCCATAACAGTATAGGAATGTACAATAGTATGAATGTACAGTAAGTGTAAAAAGTATTCAGACATCCAAAACTTTTGAGAAAAACATTTTACTAAATTCCTTTGTAAGTGCATGGGAATTCGTTATTGTTTGTCAATGTTTTGTCTACAAGATACACTATTTTATATGCAACCAGAACTAGTGCCTAGGTTTGTCAATTATGAAACGGGTGCTAGGTCGTTCCAAATTCAAGGTACTCACTTCTGGAATTCGCTCTCCCCCTCACTGCGCCACTTACCATCTTACTGCTCTTTCAAGAGGGCGGTGCGCCAATATCTATATGATCGCGATGCCTAGCCTCTTTAGCTGGGTTTTAGGAGCTGCTAATACGAGGACCTTTTAAAATAGTTGACACGATAGTTTATTTCATCCTTATTTTATTTATTTACTCATTCTCATTTTCAAAATTTAATTCTGAATTTAATTTATTTCCACTTCATTTTAATAGTATTCTTTGACTAAGCGGCTGTGATACGATTTTACCTACTGTGATTACAAATGTGATATTTTTCTATTGTATTTTCTACATGCTTTCTGACTGCGATAAGGCTTTTTTTTACTGTAATTACAGATGCGATTTTATTATAATTATCCTAGTTATTTCCTATTTGTATTTGCTAGTCGTATCCCTAGCTGTGATATTTTATTGTATATAAACATTTAAGTTACATGTCGATTTATATAGTGGATAGAGCAGTCATGTTATCGGATAATTGTTTTCATCGTGAGAATCTGAAAAAAATCAAATGACTTTTAATAATAAATGACTATCCGAAAAACTTCATAAACACATGCATCAATAATAGATTACGGAAAATAAAGTTTTCACCAAAGGTAATAAACACTAACAATTCAAATACACACAAAACCATTATTTCAATACCATACGAAAAGAGTTTCTATACAAAATGTAAATGTATTTTGTCAAAACATAACATCGGTACTGTACCACTTATTAACAGAAAGCTTGGCAATATTATTAAACTAGGAAAAGTTAAATTAGAAAAAATGGACAATTGTGAAGTAGTCTACAAAATTAATTGTACGTCCTGTCCAGCTAGCTACATAGGCGAAACAAAAAGAGCATTAAAAACTAGGATAAAAGAACATCAGAATGATAAAAACAATAAGTCAATGGTAGCAATACACGCAAAAAGCACGTCACACACAATAGGCTGGAATAACATTAAAATTTTAGATAAGGAAAGTAATTCCAATAAACGGATAATTTCCGAAATGCTACACATTAATACATATAACAATACGATCAATAAAATAGAAGATACACAAAATTTGAATTCCGTATATAAAGACCTCTTACGAAACCTGCGTGTAAATGTAAACAAAACTGCTCCCATATAAATGTACAGCGTATGCGTTCACGTGCGATAATCTGTTGACAAGTTGGTCGAAGCTATGTTTGCTCCATCAGCTGATACTGTAAAAAATTTTGGTAATTATTTTCTGTTGTATTCTCTGTATAAGTCATTATATTTTTTGAACTGTTTTTTAACGTTGTGTTGTTTGTTATCTATGTTTTCTTAATAAAGCCTGAAGAGGCCAGAAAATCGTCTGGCGAAACGTCGCAAAATAAAAAATGGACTGAAATTCATTTTCACCTTGGATATTGGCCCTCAAAGGGTCCATTATTCCTACCTATATTTAATCATTACACAGCTTAACCTGTTAATTATGTTCACAGAACCTAAGCAATTGAACTAAGAGAATCAACATTGTCTGATATTATAAAAGTACATGTTAAAGTAATGTCATATTACACAAAAAAAACTCTAGTGTAATGTATAAGTTAAAGATTTGTTAGTATAGGCTTTCTTTCCATAGCGCACGCGTTATTCGAGAGAGCAAGTGTTTCGCATTCGGTTTTTAGTATCGATACGCCTATTGAACAGGTGCATCGTTACATTTCCCTCCCGCTAAGGAGAGTAATGCCTACGGACTTTACTCTAGCCGTACGAGTTATATAACCTAGCGACAAAAAAATAAAAATAAAAAACAATTTTACACGGCGGGGTTTGCCTAGATGCCTCACTTTGCCTTTGGTTTTATCGAGCCGCAGGTGCCAACGCCAGCCGTCGTGCGTCACCCGGTACTGAGTGACCCCGATAGGCACCTCTATCTCGGGGCCGTTTGGCAATTTTATTCGCCGGTGCGGTATTCACATTGTAGAGCGGCTGAATGGGGTATATCTCCTTTTCCACCCCGTAGCTCGGTTCGGTAGCGGCGTTGCTCGTTGTAGCGCCGGTTGTTCCTCCCGCCCGTACAGGAATATATCCCTCTGCGCCTTGGAGATCGGACGGTGCGTTGTCTCAGATACGTCCAAGGATGAAGCGGCACCGTCCGCTAGTACACCCGAGGAAAAATCCTGCCTTCCCGCAGGGGCAGCGGTCGCCTTCGGGTATGCCGTTGAGGAAGTTGTAGTTGAGGCAAGCAACGGTGTTAATGCCCCTATCGGCGAGTGTGGTCGAGGCACCTGCCTCCACGGCGCGAGTGCTGCTTCTACTACTCGCTCCTCGAGGATGGGCCCAGGTGTTGGCACGTATTCCCGAGCTGGTTGATCTTGGGTACCCTCGGGAATATATGGCTCGTCTCATACTCGGAGGAGCTCGTTGATAGCCTCGACCTCTCTCATGGTTGCTCCTTGCCGGTTGTATTTGAACTGAACTCCTTTGGAAAAATGTTCGTTAATTCTTGTCTATCGCTTTGTTTACCTTTAAGGTCGATCACCTGTACAATTTTATTCTTACAATTCTACTTTCGCTGTTTCGTGTACACTGTTTGACGCTTGGGCTACCATTGTAAACTAGCTGCCCTTACAATTTTCCGTTCGCTTTTATACCGGTTTGACGAATGGTTTGAGGTCCTTTACGTGAATATTCCGTACTAATTTCCCCCTCTCGTCTCGTAGATCGAATATTACTGGACTTATGCGTCTTTTTACCGTCTACGGCCCGGCGAACTTATCTAGTAATTTTGCGTTGATCGCTTTGGCTTTATTCAAAAGTGTGATTTGTCTTTTTAGAACTAGATCTCCTACCCTGGGTTGCCAATCGCGTCTTCGAAGGTTATAATGTTTTTGTTGTCTGTTAAAGCTCCTTGCAGTCCTTGTTTTTGCAACCTCGATCGCGTCTTTTAACTCTTCTATCCTATCTTTTAATGTTTTCCCCGAACCTACTCATACTTCTTGATGCAAGCTTCCAGGCGATATCATTTCGCGGCCATAATTTAAGTATGCTGGTGTATAATTCGTTGCTTCGCTGTGCGCGGAGTTAAACGCGAATGCTATTTCGTTTAGATGCAAATCCCATGTTTTTTGGTTTCTACTGGTGTATTGCCCTATCATGGTTTTAACGGTACGATTTACACGTTCGATGAGGTTGCATTGCGGTGTATACGGTGGTGTCTTCCGATGTTGGATTCCGTCGTCTTTTAACAGATTTTCAAAATCCCGACTAATAAATGGTTTGTCGTTGTCACTTAGAATAGTTCTCGGACAGCCAAAACGGAGAATGATCTGTTTTTTGACTATTTTAGCGATCGCGGCCCCGGTGGCTTTTCGTAGTGCCTTTAATTCTATCCATTTCGTGAGTCGATCCTGCATTACTAGTAACGTTGAGTGTCCGGAGTTAGAACGAGGAAGTGGTCCTACCAGATCAATAGAAACCATCTCCCACGGTTGGTCAACGTACGTGGCGTGCATTTTACCGGCTGGTGCTTGTTGCTGCGCTTTGTGACGTTGGCAGCTTAAACATGATCGAACATACTTTGTCGCGTCTTTGAACATTCCCGGCCAATAATAGGATCACACTAGTCTGCCTACTGTTTTTGCGATACCTAAGTGACCGGCAGTAACATTGTCGTGATTTTCTTTTAACACGCGTTCCTGTTCTGACTTTGAGATACATATTTTCCATTCGTCGGAAGAATCATTTTCTTTCAAATCGAGTGAATGGAGAATGTGACGGTATAGTCGTCCGTCTCTTATGCAGTATTCTGGATATTCGTCCGGTTCTGTTTGTATGGCGGTGATTTTTTGTGCGTACCAATCATCTTTTTTCGCATCGATTGCGCCTACGCCTATGGCTGTCGTGAAAGTATGTCTGCCACGGTATTTTCGCTGCCTTTGCGATAACGAACCTCGAAATCCCACTGACTTAATTCCATTGCCCAGCGAGCTAGTCTACCCGATTGGTTTTCTATCTTATTGAGCCATTTTAGAGATTGGTGGTCGGTTATTACGGTAAACTGATATCCTTCCAAGTAATGGCGCATTTTCCAAATACCCCATTTCACGGCTAAACACTCTAATTCCGTTACGGAATAATTTCTCTCTGCTTTATTCAGTGATCGGCTCGCGTATGCAATGACATACTCCTTTGTGCCGTCGCTTTGTGCAAGCATTGCCCTTAGTCCTTGCAGACTTGCGTCAGTCTAGAATAAATGGTTTGGTCCAGTCCGGACAAGCTAGTACGGGGGCTTCCGTTAGTCTACGTTTCAATTCTTCGAAAGATTCTTGTTGTGCATTGTCCCAATACCATTTAATTTTGTTTTTGAGTAATTTATTCAGCGGTGAAGCTATCTGTGACACGTTTTTGATGAAACGGCGATACCACGATAAAAGACTCATGAATTTTTTTAATTCTGTCGTGTTTGCCGGGGGCGGTAAATTAGCAATGGCTGCGACTTTTTCGGGGTCGGTGCGCCAGCCCTTCCGGTCTACTACGTGCCCTAGATATGTCAATCTATTCCGGGCAAAATGTCATTTCGCGGGAGTTGGTTTAAGTCGCGCTTCCCGAAACCGTTGAAATACTTCAGTTAATTTTTCTATGTGTTTCTCAAACGTATCTGTTACTACGATGATGTCATCTAAGTACGCAAAGGCATTCGGTGCCATTTCGGGTGTAATTACTTGATCTAGCAGACGTTGAAACGTTGCTAGGACCGCGTGAAGTCCGAAGGGCATGACGTTAAACTTGAACAAGCCTTTCCCCGGTACTGTAAACGCGGTTATCGCGCGACTTTCTGGCGTTAAGGCTACCTGCCAGTAGCCGTTTTTTAAATCGATCGAGGATAGATATTTTGCTCCTCGGAGTTCATCTAGGATTGCGTTGATATGCGGAAGCGGGTAGGCATCCTTCTCTGAAATTTGATTTATCTTTTGGAAATCGATACAAAATCTGCGTTTACCGTTTTTCTTTTTCGTAATTACGACTGGGGAGCTCCACGGGCTTTCTGACGATTGAATTACCCCCTCTTCTAACATTTTCTCGACTTCTTGGTTAATTATTTCTTGTATTGCCGGATTTCTTGGTCGGTATCTTTGTTTAATGGGTGTCTGGTCAGTAACCCTGATTTTATGTTGGATTAATGGGGTAACACCTTTAATATTTTCAAACTCGGCCATTCTTTGTTCTATGAACTTCTCAAGTTGTTCCTTCTCGGTTACCGTTAACTGAGCTAAACCTACTGGTTCTCCGACGGAACATAGCCCTTCCTCACCGTCTGTTTCTCCTGCTGTGATCTATCTCCCGTTGAACGTTAGTTGTAGCTCCAGTTTAACGAGTATGTCCATTCCGAGTAAAAAATCGGTTGTTAACCCTTCCATAATCAATAAACGGTGCCGTCATTTTTTGCCTTGTACCCTGCACTCTCCGAACATACTGCTTTCAAGAGTGGCAGGCGTACCATCGGCCATCCGTGCTGCCTTCTGTTCCGCCTGATTTATCCACCCTTGCGTGAGGTATTTATTCGCTGCGCGGGGGTTTATGTATGAGCCTATTGATCCGGGATCTATTAGGCCTCGAAATTTCTCTCGATCGGCGTTGACTCGAACGAAACAGCGGCTGTCGACATCGGAGGTCCTGTTTGCGAGGGTCGGTCCTGTCCCGATGTGGGTTCGACCCACTTTTCGTTTCCCGGGGCGTCTATATCACTGTGACACCCACCATCGCGTGTTAATATGCCGTCTGTTCCACAATATGAACAAAATTTCTTCTGGTTATTTCGAAACATCATTCTCCTATGTCCGCGTTGTTTGCATCTCCAGCAGCACGTGTTCCGGTCGTATGTGGTCATAATTTCCATAATATTCCAGGCGTTATTCCTCGGTATTTCTCCTCTTATTTCTTTAACCGATTGTGCCAATACTTCCTCTATTTCTTCTACGCGTTGGATGAGTTCATAGACGTTGTTAAAATCCGCCCGTCGAATGTGCAATCGTAATTCGGCTCGCATGTTATAATAGATGTTATCGAGTTGTGTCTCGCGGTTTATGTCTCCTCGACGGCGCATTAGTGTACTAAGTGACGTTGTGTAGCTTCTAAATACTTCGACATTTAACTGTCTATGTTCGGTTATTTGTCGATCAAGATTCCGTTGCTCTCCCGGTGGTATATAGAAACTGCGCAACGATTTTTTAAGTTCCGTATAATTATTTATATTCTCTAAATTTCGATACCAAAGTTGGGCTTCCCCCCCGTAATAATTCCGGAAACCCTATGAGAAGATCCTCATCGGTGAAACCGTATGCCTTCCGTAACTCCTCAGTACTTTCTAGAAACCCATACACGTCGCGACCGTCGAAGTGACAATTCCATTTTCTCATCTGATCTAGAGTTTTCGCGATCGTGTTTTCCACTGTTATATAATCTATAGGTGCCGCTGCTGTATCCTGGTTCGATATTACAAATGGTTTTTGCGTGTTCTGTGGTCTCGATGCGTTATTTGTCTGCTCCTCCAGATCGCGAGTCCTATCTAATCCCTCATCGTACGCTTCCGCGTCTTACGATTGATTTTTAAAATATTCCGGACTTATTTTTGCTATCGCTACTAGGCTTTGTCGTAATTCGTTGTCGTTGTCGTTATCGATCTTTAGTTTCGCGAGTTCGTCTATGAGTTGCCCATTTCGGAGCTTATAAATCCATCCGACTTTGCCCATAATTGCTAGTATTAACCGGTTTTGAAAAAAAAAATTCCTTATTTTGCTTTGTATAATTTATTTCAATATTAGATGATAGTTGAATGATTTTCTTTCATTATTTCGCGTGAATTGAAAAAACTAGTCCCTATTCGGGCGCCATGAAACGGTAGTATTCATGCGAAAGGATTGCTCTCTCATGAGAATAGCTAATCGAGCAGGATTCGAATGAAGAGAGCGATTAAAATAAATTTACAAAACCAGGTAAGTAGGAAAAAATAACAATTTATTCAACTTAGTGCTAATAATCATATAGGTACATTAACCATAGCTGACTACGGGTCGCGTTTGGCGGAGATCTGTAACATATAAAACAGCGGAGCGCGAACATTAGATACAAGTTTACGAACGACTAGAATACGGTGGTCGCAGGCGCGGTTCTCCACGAGTAGGCGAGTGCCCCCACTACTCGTGGACAACACCCGGGTAACGAGTGCGCTCGTATACCCGGGGGAATCGTCTCTGCGGCGCTTTATGCCCTCATACAAATAAATGAAATATTATCATTAAGCGAAAAATCACTTATAGATTTTGGATTGCCTTAACCAAATAAAATCTTAAAAATTGAATATAATGAAGTTAATAAGACTGAAATTTTATTCTTTGAAGTAATGTTTAGTAACATTTATACTCAACTAAATTTAGAACAAAAGTATATTTTTGAGAAATTATTAAATAATGAACATAAGATTCATTTTATAGACGGTCCTGGTGGTTCAGGTAAAACATTTTTATACAAAACATTAATTTTTTACTTTTTGTCTAAAGAAAAAAAAATGTTATCAATGGCTTGGACTGGTATTGCGTCAATACTATTACCAAAAGGAATAACAAGTCATAAAACATTTAAATTACCTTTAGATTTAGATAGTATAGAAAGTGCATTTTTAAAATTAGACTCTGATAAGAAAAAATTACGGGAAGTAGATGCAATAATTTGGGATGAAGCATCAATGATACCGAAAAAAGCTTTAGACATTGTAGATAAAACATTAAGAGATGTTTGTAATAATAATTTACCATTTGGGGGAAATTAATTGTATTAGGAGGAGATTTTCGGCAAATTCTTCCAGTTATTAAAAACGGTTGTAGAAACACAATTATACAAGAAACAATAAAATATTCAGATATTTGGCCACTTTTCAATATAATGAAGTTAAAAAAAAAATTCGTTCTAACAATGAAGAATTCGCTTCATTTTTATTAGATATTGGAGAGGGAACAATTAATCCATTCTAAGTACCAAACAGTTGGAAAACTGACGATGTTTGAAAATATATAAAGATATAAATTATAATTTATCTATGAATAGTGTCATTTTAACGTCTCATAATGAAGATTCAACTATTGTGAATAATAAAATATTAAAATAGATCGATAGTGATGAAATGACTTATTATAGTGTAGATACTGCTACATATAAAGGTGTTGATCTACCAGATGATAATACTTACATAAATATTCCTATTGAATATTTGCATAATATTCGTGAAGGTTTACCTCCACATAAATTAAATCTGAAAATTAATGCGATAGTAATGTTAATAAGAAACTTAAGTATAAACGATGGTTTATGCAATGGAACGCGATTAAAAATAATTAGACTATTTGAATACAATGTAGAAGCTGAAATAATAACAGGTGACAAATCAGGAAATAAAGTTTTTATACCGAGAATAACATTAACTACTGCAGAATCGTCTTCATTACCATTTATAGTTAATAGAAAACAATGTCCTATCCTCTTAGCTTTTTGTATGACAATAAATAAATCACAAGGACAAAGTTTTGATGCTATAGGTATTTATATTAGAAAAACATTGTTTTGACATGGACAATTATATGTTGCACTATCTAGATATAGGAATCCTAATAATATATTTATTCAAAATGATTCGGAAAATACAGAGGAAATTATCAATATTGTGTGGAAAGAAATTTTTGATGAACAATTATAAGTATTCTTATATTTATTATGTAATAAAATTACAAATTATTTTTTATAATATTTATATTAATTCAAAGTATATTAAATTAAAAAACATGGCAGACCAAGGTGATGTAAAACCAATACCAATATGTTGGGATCCAAAAGAAAAAAACTTTTTTGAAACTCCGTGCGAGAAGTTCGATTTCTCGCACACTGCGTTAAACGATGCATACAAAAATCTCACTTCTCGCACGTCGTGTCAAAAAATACGATTCGACACTTGTGTGAGAAGTTGATTTTCTCCTCGTGTGATCTTTTCACCCTCGCTTCGCTCGGGTGCAAACAGTCACACGAGGGGAAAATCAAATCCTCGCACTAGTATCGAAATGTACTATATAGAAGTTCACACCATTGAACAAGCTCAAATTTTAGACGATTTAAATAAACAGTTGTTAGAACATGACCACGAGGACAATAATTATATGAACAATTTAATAGATGCATACAATAATCATTTAAACCAAAATAAAACAGAATTTCCAGTATTATGGGATCCAGAAAAAAAAAATATGTGTGTATACATTGGAAGAAGCAAATCGACTGTCCGAATTAAATACAAAAATAGAAGAAAATATAAAAGAAACAAATAAGTATAATGAATATTTAGAGGAGTCATTAAAAGAATATAATTTAAATTATATAAAAAATCTAATTGAAAATCTTAGTAGATAATTGGTCTGCTTTCAGCGACTTTCAAAATTGGTCTACTTTTATTGACTTTTAAATTAAAAAAATGTATTAAATGTCTTAATTGGTCTGCTATCAACAACATTATTAAAAAATGTTTTGAAAATCGGTCTGCTGTCAGCGACATTTAAAATTAGTCTCCTATCAACGATTTTCAAAACCAGTCTGTTATCAGCGACCATTAAGATCGGTCTGCTATCAGCGACCTTCAAAATCGGTCTGCTATCAATGACCTTCAAAATCGGTCTGCCATCAGACCTCCAAAATTGATTAGTTTTCAAAAATCGGTCTGCTATCAGCGACCTTCAAAATCGGTCTGCTATCAGCGACCTTCAAAATAGGTATGACATATATATGTCAGTATTCAGACCTCCAAAATAGATTAGCTTTCAACAACCTTTAAAATTAATATATTTTCAATGACTTACAATCTGATCTTTTGCTTAACCTTCAAAATCGATCTACTTTTAGAATTCAACAACGGTTTCGATTTAAGTTACCGTCTGCTTTCAGCGACCTTCATAATTAATATTTTTAGCGTCATACTTTGAGCAACCTTTGAAATCAATATGAAGTTCAAAAGCTTTGAATGACTTTGAAGTTAAAATCTATGTTATTTAAATAACTATAAAAATGTTTAAAAATATAACATATGTTTATTTACTAGAATAAAAGTAATACTTGAAAATTATACAGTTTTTTAACAGAGGAATAGGCCTTTTTTTACTAACTTTTTATTACAAAAACAAAAAATGACATATTTAATGGAAAATGAATTCAAAGATAGTAAAAAAGGGGAAACCTCTGTAAAAAAAGGCGCCTACCTATCTACCTCTTGGGTGGCGTGGAAAAGATAGACTTTTTATATCTTTTATATATTATATAGAGTCTCCGTCACTGTTCAGCCCATATATTACCTTTACCTAGAGATATACAATTTCCTCATATGTGGTACAGAAAATTATTTGTGCTTATCCATAATTTCAGGATTAAGCGAAGCGAAGGCACAACTCGCGTGCGTTCGTGGTCCTCATTGCTACCGAAGGCAATATACAATTTTTCCATATACCGTACATAAAGTTATTTGTACTTAATCTTTGATTTAAGGGTCGAAAACGTCACATAACCTCACTTCTAGAAACTGTGATGCCTATGCCCGTACGTTAAATATTTTTTAGATAAAGACTTATGATCCTTACTTTTTTAATAATATCTATATAATAATCTCTACTATTTTTTTTTAATTTTAGAATAAAAACTGATAAATAAAAAGTCCACTTACTAATGGGGGTTGGCGAGCGGAGCGAGCAGGGGGGTACCCCCCTAGTATATATATATAATATATACATTATTCATATCCGTAAATTTGAGGATCTAGAGTTTCTTTCGCCAGAGTCTTGCGCGCTTGACTAAAGAAATAATCCCCTCTCTGGGTAGAAGGTACTAATATCGATCCTCAACAGTACCGTTTCATACCTTGCCACTTTGAGGATAAATCCTCAAAGTCCCGAAAAATCCTCAAAGTATCGGTATGTTGCTGAATAGAATCCTCAAAGGATGCAAAAGATATAAAATGCGTCCGCACTCACGCGTATTTCCCCAAAAATGCGGAAATTTCCGCTAATATCCCTTAAAATACGAATTGGGTGCGTAATCTGCTACTTTACGCCCCGGCGTGCACATGAGTTGCCCAACAAAGAGATCGAACGCTAAGAACCTATTATTGATAAAAAAAATGTTAATAAATAGTGTAATGAATAATAAATAAATAATTGTTAATTAATCTCTTTGTTGCTCTCACTAAGTACTTGAACAATGCTCGGCCTTCACAAGCAATGTCCTCGCTAAGTACGTGCAGGCCGGGTTATTTCCTTCAAGCAAGGTTATAAACCACCAGTTGGTTACCCTTGCACACACTATACACTTTTGTAGTAATTTATTATCCTTCTCGATAATTAATTATTTGCAACGCGAGTCTTGACCTGTTTAAATAATCGAATTATTCCCTAACCTATGCTTTCCAACACGTTAAGGGCGCCAGTTGTAACGGGGTTCAGTTAGGGAGAGGGTATTAATCCCTCTCAGGGGTTCGCGGGGTAACATGCGGGTGTATTCTACGCCCGGACAACTCACCGTCGTAGAATTACCTGTAGTCCGGCAGAAGCGCCTCGGCACATGTTCCGAACATGCGAGCCCGGCTTCTATTGTAGAAAGCCTAGGCCGCTTTCCACTAGAACCAGCGCTGCGCTCTGCCGCTGCTACCAACTGCTGCCCGCGAACTACCGGCTGCTCGCTATGACCTAGCGTTACCAGCGCAGCCGGTCTTTCCCGCACAACGCCGCTCGAGCTAACCTCCAAGCGGCTGATGAAATACTTACTTCCGCTACCGATGTTTCTCTAGGAGGCAATGCCTGCGACTAGCTGCAGCAACTGAAAAGGGCGGTATTTGGGAACGCATGCATAGGTTAAGGTGCGCTCAATAAATACTCGTGACTCGACTACTTAAGATAAAAATAAAATGGGTTTATTGATACGAGGTGATTCGCGCTAAGGGGTGCGAAACCCGAACAGGATCCTACATCAAACGCAACAGGCCGAGTCTTTGGTCGATGCACGCACGCTCGCGGCCGCCGATCCGCGGCGGCAACAATTCTCGCGACACTCAGATATGCGCATAATATTAAACGCGACTCACGCAAGGTGGCTGGCCAGCCATAGCCGCTCTCGCTCTCTCTCTCGCGCTTCTGCCACAGGCTCCCGCAGCGCGGAGGGGCGGGGATGGAGAACGCCTCACTGTCCCCGTCCTTCTTCTTTTGGCCGTAGCTCTCTCTCCCTCTCTCTCTCCCTCGCTCGTTCGGAATTGGTGGCGGCGCTCCGGGGGTCACGCAATCAGCGGTGGAGGTGCGGTACACTCTCTCTCTCTCTCTCTCTTCTATCTCACAAAAACACGCGGCAGGCACCTCGGACTATGTTCGCGTTTCACGGCCAGAATCAACAACATGGCCGCGCGCTCACGTTCGCAGCGGCGCGGCGGCTTCATCTTCTTCTCCATCTGCTTCTGGCTTATTTCGCGTGGCGCTCTGTGGATCACGATACGCGCAGGCGCGCGAGATTCAAATCTCGCAACGCAGTATACGTGATTCTCATAACTTATATCGGCGCCCGTTACAATACTATATATACTTTGTGTGTGATTTTTTCTCTGTCCATCTCCTTCTTCACATTCGCTACATTCTGTCATAAGTCTTATCACGACTTTTATTTATTCTCGCCTCATCCTATTCGGCACACACAGAATACCATAAAACATGAATCAATGTCAAAAATTAACTTTGAATTAAAATCTATCGAATTAAATGATGAATTTCAAATAATAGAAATAAATATATATATATATATATATATATATATATATGTTTCCCTATATTATATAGGCGTTACTGCTATATCTGAACGCAGTCCCTCCACCGCCCTCCACCAATCCCTTCACCGCCCTCCATCCTCCCCTCCACCACCCTCCACCGTCCCCTCCACCGTGCTCCACCTACCGTCCCCTTCACAATCCCCTCCACCGTCCCCTCCACATCTGGACTACTAACGGACTATTGTTTTTGATGACAGTCGAAAAACCATCAAAGAAAAAACTGTCACTAAATCTTCGAATTCCAACATTTAAAAAACTCAAAAATATACTAATTATTATTAGAACCAACATAAACAATTATGTTTTCAACTATTACCGCATTTCGCACATTTGGAACAGCTTTCCACACCACCACTGAGGTACTGTTATAGGCGCGTTGAATTTTTGATTATATATAAAGAAATAATAATAATTATATATATGATTTTGAGACATGCCGAAATCATATAGTATTACACAATAATTTTTTATATAATGAGCCTAAACACAACCATGGAATTCATCGCCAGTAGCCCTAAAAACCATGGGAGTCATCCCTCCGTAATCCTCCTTGACTCCAACCTAGCCCTTCCTTCCTCCACCATGTAAGATGTGAATTAATTTTCATTACTTGTTATTGTAATTTCTTTAAAATAAAAATTGGGCAAGCTTTAAAATATAATGAAAATTAATTCATATCTTTATTACATTTAATAAACAAATATTTCACATTAATATATTAAATAATTATGAAATATTTATCTATTAAATGTACAACAATATTCAGATTATTTATGATATTAAACTTATGAGAAGATACAACATGTCTTATATTTTCACAAAGGGTAATATTTTAATTAAAATGATTATTGTTATAAATTCCTTGAGCTTAGGAGAAATTGAGATCATATACAAATACGACATAAATTTTCACTCAACAAATCTTATAGTATAAATTATAGATTAAATTTCAAAAATTTCTTTCCATACAATGTTATCTATTATTAAAGAATTGTCTGAACAATTTTCAATAAATATATTGTTAGGATTTTTACATCGGGATAAAGCAACATATAACTGACCATGTGAAAATAGTGGTCGTCTAATAAAAATTCCAATAGAATCAAAACTCTGTCCTTGAGATTTATTTATTGTCATGGCAAAAGCTAATACAATCGGAAATTGCTTACGGTAAAGAATAAAAGGAAATGAAGATGAATCTGCAGTATTTAATGTTATTCGTGGAATAAAAACCTCTTCACCAATTCTTTCGCCTGTAATTATTTCTGCCTTAACATTATGAGCATATAATCCAGTTATTCTTAGACGTGTACCATTACATATTCCTTGTACAATACTTATATTTCTAATTAACATAACAGTAGCATTTACTTTCAATTTGAATTCATGAGGTGGAAGATCTTCTCTAATATTGATAAGCATTTCAATTGGATAATTTAAATGAATATTTTCGTCTGTTTGATCAACTCCTTTATGAGTTGCGTAATCTAAACTATAATACGTATGTACTTTTTTATTCAATAATTCTAAAACTTTATTATTAATAATTTTAGTATCTTTATTATGAGCGGTTAAGATTACATGATCTATTGAAGTTTTAATATTAATGTTACTATAAATTTCTTTACAAATATTATTCGTTTTCCATTTATTTGGAATAATAAATGGATTAATTTTTCCTTCACCCAATTCTAACAATAGTGAAGCAAATTCTTTATTTTCCGAACGAATATTTTGATTTAATTTTAAAACTTTAAAAAGAGACCATAATGCAGAAAATTTAATTGTTTCTTCAATTATACTATTTTTGTGACCACATTTCATAACTGGAAGAATTTGCCGAAAAATACCTCCTAATATGATCAATTTTCTACCAAATGGAATATTATTAAAACATACATCTCTTAGTTTGATCAATTATTTCTAAAGCCTTTTTTGGAATCATTTATGCTTCGTCCCAAATAATAATATCAACTTCTCTCAATTTTTTTTATCCGATTCAAATTTTAAAAACGCAGTTTCAATACTGTTTAAATCTAAAGGAAGTCTAAAAGTACGATGACTTGTCATTCCTTTAGGTAATAATATAGAAGCGATTCCAGTCCAAGCCATAGATAAAGTTTTTTTGTTCAAAGATATATAATAATGTATTAATATTTTGTATAAGAAAGTTTTACCTGAACCTCCAGGGTCGTCAATATAATAAATTTTATATTCACTGTTTACTATTTCATTAAAAATTGATTTTTGATCATTAGTTAACTCATTAAACAAAATATCAAAAATATTCTTACTGTGTGTTATATTTTCAGAATTTTCTTCAATACTCTTAATTACTGTTGGTTCAGGTAAATTGAAATCTTTACAACTTTTATCTTCAGTTTCCAATATACTTTGAATATGCGATAGAGCATTATTTTCTGCATTTTCTTTAAAATCCTCAGATAAATAATGTTTAAATTTTTCCCAAATCAAATTATCTTGAATGTTTTCTGCTAAAATGAACCATGCAAAAAATTTACGTAATTGAAATGGAAGCATTACATTAGTAGCTTCTTCAAAAATAACGTAAATTTGTGAATCATCTTCAATAAGACCATAGCAAGTGCTACCGCTTTGTAAGTTTCATATGTAATATTATTAAAAGTTCGTATATCTATAAAAGAAGTAGCACTTTTTACATGATTTAGTAATAATTTGAAAAAAAATCTTTCATTATCTTTTGGTGATACAATATTTAATCGACCAATGGCTTCAAATTTTTGTGACCGTTCTCTTTTTTTCCATGATTTGGATTTAAAAACATAATATCGAGGTATTTCAACATATTTAATATTTCTAGCCGTTTTATCTGTTTTATTTAATTTAAACCACGCCATTAAAGTAGTTTCTGTATTACACAAAGCTTGAGATTCTTTATTCTTTTCAAAAATAATTTTTTGTTGATGCTCCGTGTGTACAGCTACCGCATAATGGTATGGCTTCTGCCGCACAAAGGAAATTCTTGTAAACGCCATGTGACTTCAATCGAACTTAGATATCTACCATCTATAAATTGTGAAATTTCATCATATATTATCGGATTTTGTTCACCATTTTCTTTATTTACTTTTTGTATTTTACATAATGCTCTATCGCCACCTTTATGAATATAGTCAAACATATATTTAATACTGTGAATTGATGCACAATATTCCACATTAATATGACATTTATATTTTTTTAGTAGAAAACTGTTATATGGAACTACCATTCTATTATCAACGGAAATAATATGGCTACTTTTGGTTCTATATGAATGATTACCACAAGAATTATCTTTTCTTAGATATTCTGGATAACAATTTTTTTTCAAAATTGTTGTATCGCGAAACTGTTTAGGAAATTTTTTTTGCAAATAGATTGATCGTTAATAAGACAAGATGATTGACTTGTATTAGGTCCATGCAACATATGTTTGATTACTAATTTCATTGCTCTGAAACAATTATAAAGAACATAAATAGTATATCCTTTACGTTTGATTCGTCTTAAGTCCGATATTTTACCCATCAAAATTTCATATTGTCACAATTTGATAGTTTCATACTTCATTATTATAAAATTTCTCTCTAAAAATGGGGGTTAGCGAGCGGAGCGAGCAGGGGCGAAGCCCCCCTAGTATATATATAAGTCAATTCAAAATCGAATTTCAATGATGTAAAAACTCTTGAATAGCTCCTTGATAACTTCTAAATGATGATTGTATGTAACCTGTAAATGATGATTGTACACGGACTAATGCGTATATTGAATATATATAAATAACAAGGTTAGGTTGACCAGATATATAAGTATATACTATACTCATAGATAAAAGTTATTTTAATCAGTCGACTTCCTGAGATCTTTGATTATTCAAATAATATATATACGCTGATGCAGCTTCGTTAACTCTGGTTCTGGTGTGGCCAAAGTTGAAATTTGACACAAAGGGAGTACTCGATAAACCTTGTCTGAACCTGGTAGTTTTAACACTACTATGACGATTGAAGTGGCTATCTTCCATGCATTTGGGAAGGCTTGTTACACCTTATGCCATAATATTTTTTATTTTTAATCCTATTTTCTTCCTCTATGAAGACTGATGGAATATGTCCAGTAGTAGTATATTCCAAAATTGGGTGGTGATAAAAGAATTTCTGGGAATGACTATCATCAATACAATTTGAGTCTCCATATATAGTATAATTCTCCATGCTAAACTCAATTTTGACTCAGTTTTTTTTATTTCATTACTTTCAATACCATTAGTTTTCACCAAAGACTGAGTTTTGCATAATCTGAAAATGAAAAAGATTACGCAAAGTATCGATTTTTTATTGTATTATATTTTACATGATATTATGTGATATATCTTCTAGTATAAAAAAAATAATACTTGTCTATATATACAGCGTGTCCAAAAAGTCTGGAAACACCCAAATAATTTCTCAGCTGAATTACTATTGGAAAATGTTAAGGTCGCCTTTGTAGTAATTTTTTACGAGGAATCCAATGGTGACCTTGGATTCCACCTTGGACCTCATTTTTGAGGTTATTTCAAGGTCAACCTCATTTTTTTAAATGGTAACCCCTATTTTTTATAGCGGAATCTGAAAGAGCGGAAAATTTTACGTCCGGATATGTATTAAGGTATGAGGTTGAGGTTGCCCCCAGAGGTCAAATTGAGGTCAAAGTATGATTTCTTAAAAATTTCGCGAGTTCAGTGGTAAAACAAAACAAACAAAGGTAAGGTTTGGTAAGTTCGAACGAAGACTTGAAGGTGACCTCTGATTCGACCTTGAACCTCATTTTGAGCCTCATTTTTGAAGTTATTTCGAGGTCAACCTCATTTTTTTAAATGGTAACCCCTATTTTTTTAGCGGAATCGGAAAGAGTGTGAAACTTTACGTCCAAACATGTACTCAGAACATAGTTCAAGAAGGACCTTGACGTTCATTTGAAGGTCATTTAAACTTAATGACGGTCTGATCTTGTGTGAACTTTTTAATTTTTTTAAACAGTCTAACATCTTATTTCAAGTGCTCGAATTATTTTCCATCCACTTTTTGATAGTAACCTAATCGATGATCGAAAACACCAACAGTATTTTTGATCATTTCAGTAGGAATGAGAGCTGATTTATTGTAAAATTTTTTGAAGCGTTTAAATATTGAACATTGTTACTTGTTATTTTTCGTATGGTTAGAGTGACAATAAACTATTATTCATTCCATAACCACCACAGAAGAGGGTTGGTCATCTTTCAAACATATTTTTTGAAAATTAAAAGTTCTTTTTATTTTCAACTCAAAAAGTATTTTTGGATAAGGTCTACTACGAAGAGTAATAAAAATGAACAAACTCACTGATAGAGAAAGAATAACGATTCTCATGATGAGAGGTTGGGGACACATGCAGCGATCTTATAGGGCCGTAAGAGATATTTTTAATGCTTCATTTAGGGTTGGTGGAACTCCACTATCATTTTCAACAGTTCAAAAAACTGTTAGAAGGTTTGAAAATACCGGCACTATCAGCGATTTACCTCGATCAGGCAGACCAATGTCAGCAGGTAACGAAGAGAAATCTTTAGATGTTGTGTTAACATTCACCGAAGATCCGCATACTTCCGTTCGTAGAGCTGCTCAAGTGCACGAAATAAGTAAATCATCTATTCATAACATACTAAAGAGAGAGAAGTTCCATCCATTTAAAGTAACGCTAATACACAAGTTAAATGAAGATGATTTCGATCGTCGCGTTGAATTCTGTGATGATATGATGGCACGCATCGTACAAAATCCAAATTTTCCATCAAATATAGTCTTCTCAGATGAAGCTACATTTCAACTTGACTCAAGCGTAAATAGGCATAACTGTAGATATTGGGCAGTTGAAAACCCTCATTGGGCAAGAGAAGCCAAGTCACAATATCCACAAAAATTAAATGTCTGGGCTGGAATATTAAATAATAGGATTATAGGACCATTTTTTATTGATGGCAATTTAAATGCAGAAAAGTATGAAACTATGTTGCGGAATCAAATTGTTCCTGCTATAAGAGAAATAGCTGGAGAGGACTTTAATAACACATGGTATCAACAGGACGGTGCAGCAGCTCATTATGCACGAAACGTTCGCACATACTTAGATACAGTATTCATTAATCGATGGATAGGACGAAGAGGTGCAATTGAATGGCCAGCTAGGTCCCCCGATTTAACGCCTCTAGATTATTTCTATTGGGGTTATCTGAAGGATCGTGTATTCAAAACAAAACCCTTAAACTTAGATGAATTACGTGAAAGGATCATTGATGAATCAGCTCTCATTCCTACTGAAATGATTGAAAATGCTGTTGGTGCTTTCTATCATCGATTAGGTTACTGTCAAGAAATGAATGGAGAACAGTTCGAGCACTTGAAATAAGATGTTATACTGTTTAAAAAAATCAAATGTGAGAGGCAAGGGGACTCACGTAAATCAAGCGCCCCATCGTGAGAGGCAAGGGGACTCACGTAAATCAAGCACCCCATCGTGAGAGGCAAGGGGACTCACGTAAATCAAGCACCCCAAAGGGAACATATTTTACTACGTCCACGTCGTTGTTCCTGGGTAACGCTAAATGTAAAAAAATTGAACTTGACATGACTTTTAAGGACAATGTCAAGGTCACCATTAGATTTCTCGTTGAAAACTACTAAAGAATTAACCTCGCTCAGTGTGATAAAAACTTTACACAAGATCAGACCGTCATTAAGTTTAAATGACCTTCAAATGAACGTCAAGGTCCTTCTTGAACTATGTTCTGAGTACATGTTTGAACGTAAAGTTTCACACTCTTTCCGATTCCGCTAAAAAAATAGGGGTTACCATTTAAAAAAATGAAATTGACCTCGAAATAACCTCAAAAATGAGGCTCAAAATGAGGTTCAAGGTCGAATCAGAGGTCACCTTCAAGTCTTCGTTCGAACTTACCAAACCTTACCTTTGTTTGTTTTGTTTTACCACTGAACTCGCGAAATTTTTAAGAAATCATACTTTGACCTCAATTTGACTTCTGGGGGTAACCTCAACCTCATACCTTAATACATATCCGGACGTAAAATTTTCCGCTCTTACAGATTCCGCTATAAAAAATAGGGGTTACCATTTAAAAAAATGAGGTTGACCTTGAAATAACCTCAAAAATGAGGTCCAAGGTGGAATCCAAGGTCACCATTGGATTCCTCGTAAAAAATTACTACAAAGGCGACCTTAACATTTTCCAATAGTAATTCAGCTGAGAAATTATTTGGGTGTTTCCAGACTTTTTGGACACGCTGTATATATAAAAGTATATGATGCCATGCCATCAGCTGATTTGAATAAAAATATATAACGACCATACCATATTTCGAGGTTGTTTAGAATTACAGTTGTTGTTGTTCGTTTTATCATTATACCTTTTCTTTCTCTTTTCGATTCGAGTATATATAAGAGATAAAAATACCATACGATATTTTGAGGTTATATTATAGATCACAATTTTGTTGTTATATATATATATATATATATATATATATATATATATATATATATATATATATATATATATATATATAAACTTGTATAACGTTAGTTCTCAGGACCCCATGTTACTGTATACCTATACGTGACTAAAGGAATAAGGTCTCTTATGGGGGCCGATGTCCTCAAAACTGACGTTAAACATATGTAGATTCAGGGACTGTCCCCAAAACTAACAAATGTCCCCGAAACCAACGTTAAACATCTGGAATGTCCTGGAAACTAACATAAAATATAAATATATATATATAAACTCTCTCTCTCTTTTCGAGTCGAGTGAGATTTATTTACTATACGACGATATGCTATAACTATATATATTATACTCTCTCTCTCTCTCTCTCTCTCTCTCTTTTCGAGTCGAGTGAGATTTTTTACTATACGATATGCTATAACTATATATAAAAATATATATAGATAGATAAGCGTAAGATAGACGACAACCGGATGTGTCGTAAGAGCTGCAAATCGGATATCTGAACAAGGAGAAGATAAGTTCGGAAAGGAAACAGCACATAAAAAAATTCAGCTCTCTATATCTTTTGAACGAGATAATCTTTTTAAATAAAATCTTTTGATTTGAGTAGAGCAATGAAATGGCTTTCGATTGACAGTAATATGTTATAGTTTAAACTAATGCAGACGTGTATAGGCGCATTTAATTTTTCGCACACGCATTTCAATGTATATGTAGCACGGGTCGCTCCTTTAGGCTTCTTCTATACCTTGCCTTCGGAGCGCTCCCGCGCTCCTTGATTCGTTGTCTTTCGCAAGTTTGATGACCTACTACGCACGATGCCTCGTATTTGAAAATGCAACGTTTTTAGAATTTCGCAGACACATCGTTTTGTATGTCAGAAAATTACTGACGAAAGTGTTGGGATAATTTAAATTTAAGGATACGTCACCGGGCGTAACAACTCCCCCCTTAGACTGTTGAATGTCGTAGAGATTCAACAGGCATAGAGACAGTTAAAACATCAGTGATTTTCTGTTACAGAATCTTCAACAAAAATGATAATAAAATTTCAAATAATAAATACAATATTTTCCTTTATAAAACTTGACTACTTAGATGAATAGAAAGTTTTTGATTATACTCTCATCTGTATGATAAAATTTTTGTTAGTCGCATTTGGTGTAGATCGTACTTGCTGAGTATGAAAAATTTGTTGCGTGTGCATTTTTGGATGTGCAATGTTTGTTTTCTCTTTCGTCGGTGTGTCATATGCTGAAGTTACTGCACTGTTAAAATTCGCATGTACATTGTTTCATGAGGCAAGTCACTGATGTAAATTTTGGGTAAAAGAATAAGTTTAGATCGAATTTCGTGAAGGATTAGTAATTATGGAAATAAATAAAGTAAAAATTTTGCTTGCGGGGAAAAATTTTGCTTACTAGGGTAAGTGTACCAGTTACTGTGCCCGCTTCAGTTACTGTGCCCTTAAATCATTTTCATTTATAGTAAAGTATAATCATATTTAATCATAAATATCGAAAATTTTATATACTGTTCAATTCATGCTTTTTATTGTTAAACCCACAGTATGATTTAATAATTCTTATAATATACTTAAAATAATTTATTCAATTTCTCATCGCGATTTCTATGATTTTCTTATCGAAACACTTAAGAATATGCCTATACAAAAGCGATTGAAAAACTATAAAAATAACATTTTTCATAATAAAAAAATACACTTAATGTTTATAAAACCCATCTACTTAACAAAAGAACAATAAAAAAGTAGTTTTGATTAATATTATTGTTTAATTTAATATAATCCAGTAACTAAAACGAATTTTCGGAATGTTTCTATTACTGTGCACAGTAACTGGACAAGTTTTCATGAATGTATGTAGTTACTCTGCCCCCTCGCAGTAGGCTACGCTAACCTTACTTTCTCATGCTTCGTCGCCTGTGCTAATCAACTTCGACGTTCGTTGCTTACCCACAGAGCAAATAACAGTTTTTAATATATTTAAAAATAATATATTTTATTCCCATCTTTATTTTATTTTCTTCTATAATAAGTAAGTACTTCTATACGTAGTAAATCATAGCCCTGCTGGAAATCATCCATTTCTCTCCCATTTTATGAAAGCCAAGTTGAGTGAAAACACTAGAAAAGGTTCGAAAAATCATTTCACCAATGGGAGAGAAATGCATGATTTCCAGCAGGGAGTCTACTAAATATAATAAAAAAAAACAAATTTCATGTTTAAATATATTTTATATAGTTTATGCAGATGCAGATGAGTGAGAAAAAAAGACACGATTAAATACAGTGTCCAGAATCTAAGGCACAGTAATTAAAACACTGTACACTAAGTGACACACAGTAATTAAAACAATGTACACTAACTGACACACAGTAATTAAAACAATGTACACTAACTGACACACAGTAATTAAAACAATGTACAATAACTAACACACAGTAACTAAATTAATGATACAGTAACTGATCCAAAGGCTTATGCTGTTATTTTATTAATTATTTAATATTCCTTAAATAATATTGTATTAAGAAGGTGTTTATTCTGCTCACAGAATATATAATTATTATATAAAGGTCTTAAGATGATTAAAAATTGAAAAAAAAAAAATAGTAATTGATTAAATACTACGGACATCGCCTTAAGGGCACAGTAACTGGTACACTTACCCTATGCTGTATAGGCAAATTTTGGGTATATAAACTCGAGTGAGCAGGCACCTAGATATTCAGTTCAAATTCTGGAAAGCAACAATGGCGGCAGTATTAAGTGTAAGGTAACATTTTTACCATTTTGACTTAAATTGTAAAATCAATGTAACTACTCTTAAAATTTAAAATTTGTATAATTAACTAGTATAATTATACTAATTATTCAGTAATTAATTAATTAATTAAATATAATTAAAATCAGTATAGTATTAAAAAGTTATTTGGTGTAATTTTTCTTAGTTACATCACATTATCTATAAAAGGGTTGGTGCTGGCAAGAGACGGTTGAGGAATGATTTCTTTTATCTTGAAATCGGTGTAGATATCACTCTTCAGCGACCCCGAATCTCGGAATTCCATTCGGTAATAAAATTGATGGTTATGATAATTTTGTTCCTTTTTGATTTGTCTTTTTGTTCATTATATTAAAATTTGTTTCAGCTGCGACAGTGAACTGGACGTCGTTTCGACAGGTGGTATGCCCGTCAGTCTTGTTAGAATTTCCTTGAAGGATATTATTCAGGGTCAGATTATGATGTTTGCGATTTGGCATCGTTATTAGGACAGAATGATAACATCGTGGTATTAGGACCGTCTCCTACTTATCGACGCTTTCCACCTCTGAAAAGGGTTCCCTATACCTATGGCCTTCCGGAGGAGAATATTTCGGCCATCGTAACTGTAGATTCAGCTGAAGAAGATTTTTTTGGTTTGTCGAGATTATTCTATTTGGTGGAAGGATTCGTACAGATATTATTTTCCAATCTCACTTGTAATTATAATTTTATGGTTATTATTATTGTTAACATATAACTTATCCGTATAATGTACTTATAAATATAACACACTTATTTGTTTTGTATAAATTTTCTCTTTTATTTTACTACCCTTTCCTTTTTTTTTTTTATATCGTCGATATATTTCTATAAAATAAATTAATTATTTTCCTTCCTAAGACTAGTCTACACTTAACCTACTATTTTACTTTGTATTTCACGTTGAATACCGATTTTCTTAGCGTTCAAATTTCAAAGAATTCCTATAAACATATCTTAATTGTACATAGCATTTCGATAATTTAATTATTTTGTATCGGTAATTTGTAATAATTTGGTTTTGCTGTTTTTACATAAAATAAAGTCATTGATTAACTGAGTTTAGAAATAATGTGTATATTAAATAATTTTGTAGTAAATAAAAGCTGAGGAGAAATATAGGGAATGATTCAAGTAATCATTCACTTCCCTCCCTGCTGAGAATTTTGGCAAAGGATATATTATTTTATCCTCTTTGTTTAAGTAGAATAACATTAAAGGGTTATTGATATTATCATTGTAAAAATATTTTTCAACCGTATATTGAGAAAAATTGTAATTATTTCCAAAAGAAAAATTTAATTATACGTAGGTAATTTTTTGTGAAAAAGAAGATTAATAACATTAATAGGTTGGAGTGATTTTGTCTTATTATTGTTCTTATGCATCATTGTATTACCTTTCTTTTAATATCTCAGCCGTTTTAAAAGTTCATTTTAAAACTCAAGATTTTTTTTTGGCATAAGTAGCATTCACATATTTGCATTAGAGAGTATGCAGTGCGTTAGAGTAGAAAATTGTTTTACTCAATACAGTGCCGAATAGTGTATCTTGTAGAATGATCATGTCAGTATATGATGAAACTGATCACTTCCAATACATTATATTCGATTTAATCTTAGCAATATGAGTATAGCTACCTGATTTCTTTCTTTTGTTCTTGAAAAATTTCTTTTATAAGTGCGAACAATTTTTCTTAAGGCAAATACAGCTTAATTTTGCATAAAATTACAGTCAAATTATTTTTATCTGTTTGTTAGGGTTGCAGGGTTTAGGAATAGTTTTATTTTCTTTTTCCTTTGGATTAGTTCTATAATTTCTTATTCAAAGCTATAGATAGAATAATAAGTTATTAAATTGATCCCTGAAATGTTTTCTACTTTGTGACTAAATAATTAATTAAATATTTCTATTATTTAATAACACATAATTTTTACAAATAAAACTTTTGCTTGTTTCATTAGCAAACAAAAACTGAGGTATTTTAATATGCAATCGCAATATTTTTGTTTGTTGTTGTTAAAAAAGAAAAGAACAATATATATATATATTTTTTTTTTGAATTGTCAACGATGTTATTGTTAGTCGTAGCATTACTTCTAAAATCTTTCATGTATGAATCTTTTTGCTGTCTTCGTAAAAATTTCTTAGAATTTCATGATTCAAACTTATATTATGCCGATCGCATTTTTATAAAATTATTAACTTTCTTAGGAAATATAGTTGCTTTTCACAAAATTCTGACAAGTTGATACGAACAATTGTAGGCAAACGGATAAGTGGTTATAATTCTAAATTGTATATTTAGTAAAATCTGGATCACCTTAGGGTTACATTCTAGTTGACCAAGAAGTAGGATGGTTTTGCTTCAAATGGAAAAGTTCAGCTGCAATTATAATTCTCTATTGCTGTATTAAATTTGGAAAAATAAGAAGAGATTATGATAGATATTAATATTGAGTATGTTGTCCATATCCTAAAACAAAAATGTTATGTTATTATTTGTTATAATATTGTCTTTGCTTAATTCCCATAATTGAATAAGATATTATTTTATTCATTTTAATAGCGTTGAAAATTCTTATTATGCTGATCCTTTTGAAATTTATTCATATTTGGTTCTTTAATAGGCCATGTTTTGTCTCCCTTTTTAAACTTTTTTCTGATAGTAAATTTATTGTAGTAACCTTTAGATTTTAATTTTAATCTTGTAATTTTTGATAATTCTTTTAAATATTTTTTATAATTAGATATCCATTTTAGTTTTCTGACGTTTTTATTAGATTTTAGTTTGATAGGATGGTTAAAAACTAACTGCAATTGGTGTACTTTATTAGGATTTGTATTTAGATTGATTATTACGTTATGATCTTGATTACCCAAGGTTTCTTTTAGTTGACTTTTATTCTCAAGCTGTTCTTGGTGTTCTAGATTATCAAATATTTTTAGATGACTTTTATTCTCTAAATGTTTTTTATGTTCTTGATTATCAAACCTATCTTTTGATTGATTTTCATTTTTGAAAATTACTTCACTATTATTTAGTAAGTTCTTTAGATTTTTTGTATCATTTAATAAAGACTCTTCAGAATGTATTGATCCTATATTCTCTTTTAACGAATTTTCAAGCGAGTTTTGTTGGAATTTAGTTTCTATTTGATCATCTTCGGATTCAAATGGTTCAGCTAAAGCAAAAGTTATGTCTAAAATGACTTTAAGATCATCATAAAAAGTTACTGTTTCCAACGAATTATTATCTTCTTTATTATTTTCATTCGAAATTTCATTCTTTTGGTTGTTTATATCAGATTCATTAAGATCAATTACATTAATTTCATCACAATCCTCATGAGTTTTTATATTAGATTCGTTGAAATTCATTTCTTCATTAGTCTCATAATTTTTGCTTCCTCCTAGAGGAAGCTTTGTGATAGTAAATTTTTGAGTTGTTGTAAAAACATGTTATAATTGTGTTCCGAGGTGTTAGGAATCAAAATACATGATTTTCGAAAAATGTTTGTATGGATGTGTGTGTGTGTGTGTGTGCGTGCGTGCGTGCGTGCGTGCGTGTATATGTGTGTGTGTGTGTGTGTGTGTGTGTGTGTACGCCTGGATCTCAGCTTCTACTCGGTCGATTTTGACCAGACAGGTCTCATTTTTTTGTTTTTTTTTGCTTGATGGCGGGTCAAAAATCCGTTTTTTGATTGGGGCGATCCGTTTTTGTTTTTTTTTTCAAATTTTCGATTTTCTCAAAACTGTTTTTTGATTTTTTTTAATGATAGGATCGGGTTATTCGAATGTGATGGGTAGCGTTCGAATGAGAATTAAAATACATATATTTTCTAAAAAAAAAAGTTTCTAGCTATCACGGTTCTTTTGTAATTAACAGAAACGTGTTTTTTTTTTAGAAGCTTATAGTGTCTAAACTTAACGGTCAATTTTTTTGGGAAAAATCGTTATAATACAGAATATAAATAGCTATAATCTGTTAAAATTTGAATACATTCTGTAGGCTAGATTTTGAGTAAAAAATTGAAAAAGGAAAAAAATCAGTTTTGTATGTCCAACAATTACAAGAGTAAAATTGACTTAATGGCTTCAAAATTCCTTTTAGAGGTAGATTTTTTATAGTTCTCGGTCGAGTTCTTTGGGCAAAATGATTGGTCCATAAATTTCAGAGATATTTGAGGTTAAAAATTTTTTGACATTTTTTTGAAATCGTAATTTCTCGAGAACGGCTCTATGTATCTGAATGGAGTGGATGGCATTCGAAAGACAATTAAAATACCTACATTTTCTTGAAAAATTAATTTTCTATCTATCACGGTTCTTTAGTTATCATCAAAAACAAAAACGTGTTTTTTTTTTAAACTCATAACTCCATTTTATGCGTTTTTGAACCTAAAAAGCAAGGCTAAATTCATTTTCGCGATTTTACATAATTTTAGAGCAGAGGGAGAGAATGAATTTCTTTACACGATAGGTAAAAAAAGTCACTTTTTAGAACATATTTTTATGTAGGAAAACGCAGAAAATCATTCATGTGTTACAAAAAATAATTTAATCTCTAAATTAAAAAAGATTTATATTTTATTTTTAAAAAACGCGCAGTGATATCTACCGCTAGGTGGTGTGGAATGAGCAAACGTCATTGAGTAGGCATTCGATGATTTTTTTTAATTTTTAAAAACCAACTAACATAATGAATTAAAATGTTTAAAAATTATATCTATTATAATCTATTATAATTATGAATTATGCATTATGAATGCATTATATTCTGCATTATTATAATTTATTTGTGAGTTATGAACTTTATTAAAAAAACACGTTTTTGTTAATAACAAAAGAACAATGATAGCTATAAATTTTTTTTTCTTAAAAAATATGAATTATGAAATATAAAAAAAAGACGTTTTTGTTAATAACAAAACAACCGTGATAGCTATTTCTTTTATTATAAAATATAGATATTTTACTTCTATTTCAAATGATAACTTTATTTATCAGCTCAAATTTTATATAAATTTGATATAAATAAATAATAAATAAATAAATAAATTTAAAAATTATAAGTTTTGTTATAAAAATTAATTAAAGGAATCAACAAATTACGGTTGAGGAAGCTACGTGCCAATGAATTGGCAGCGGTTTTTACAGTAGATTCAATAAAATCAATTCAATTTGTTTCCATAATTTTTTTAATTTCATGATTATTTTTGCAAATTTCAACAGTGATTTCATGTATTTTTATAAAAGTTTCGATAATTAAATTGATTTCTTTATCATCATTAATTATTGTAGATTCCTCTATGATATTAGTTTCCTGTTTATTTTTATTCACTTTATTTTCTGTAATTAGTTCATTACCATTATACCTTTCAATATTCGTTGCATTATCTTTGTTTTTCTGAATTTTTGATTCGTTAATTGTTCCTTTTGTAACATTACGGTATGATTCATCAGTATTAATACTTGGATATTGTTTGATTTCCTCACATTCTTTAGTAGTATGATCTGGATTTTTAAAAAGATTACAATGATTTCCCATTGTATAATGCATTATATTGCATTATAAGATTTTTAAGTTTTCTGCAGTTGTCGATGTCATGCCCGATTCTTTTGCAATAATCACATTGAATTCTTTTTCTATTTACTGTATTAGGTTGTTGATTATTAAAAATCATGTTTCTTGGTTTGTAATTTTGTTGTTGGATGTTATTGAATCCGTTTGTATTCCTTGAATTGCTTTGTGTGTGGTAGGTGTATTTGTTTTCTAAACTTCTATAACTTACGCTAATATTCGTGTAATTGGTATTCATTTTTAAACTTGTATTTCGATCTGGGAAATATGCTGCAGTATGTGTGACCACCTCGCAAATTTGACAAATTATTTTTTTTCCATACGTCTGCTGTTTACCTTGCATAGTCATAATTGCTGCCGTCTGGCAATCGGAAGCTTCGTGTCCTTCTAACGCACAAATCGTACCCCAGATCCTTTTTCTCGTTACCTCGCAGTATTTCATTAAATGTCCGGGTTTATTGCACCTCTGACATACTACCGACGAGCAGTTCTTCATCGTGTGGCTCGTGTTACCACAGAATTCGCAAGCCTCGGCAACGTTAACACTTTTTTCACATACATTCAGATTGTGACCTCGTTCTTTGCATTTCCAGCAGAGTTCATACCTTATTATCATTGGACAAGTTGTAACCGTGTGACCCATTTCTTGGCAATATTGATAATGACTTCCTTATAAGTGATTTAATTTACAAGTATCTATCGAATGTCCCCTTGAGCTGCAAAACTTACAAATGAATTCTATTTTATCTTTTGCGACATTGCAAAGATATGACATGTGATCTTTATTTTTGCAATACACACATGATGCGTTGAGACAAAATAGTGCTTCATGCTCGGTATCTCTGCAAATTTGGCAGTGATATATTCTTGCGGTGTTTGTAATCGGTTTTTCAAAGTTTTATAATATATTTGCGTTATCCTTCCTCATCATACTTCTTTTTTCTGTATTTGCCTCTAGATATATTGCTTTTTGTATTGCACTTTCTGCGGTTTCGTGTTCACCTAACGCAAATCGTATTTCACTTTTTAGACCGTCTTTAAAATAATTCAATATGTCTTTTTCTAATTGTGTTTTAAAAATTCTAAGATTTCCTTCAGTGATACCTAGTTCTAATGCTTTTAATTCTTTAATTTTAGTACCTATTTCTGTAATATTGTTAGCATATTCCAATACTGTTTCATTTGGTTCTTGATTTATTCTAATCAATTTTCTATATAGTGTATGCATATCTTCTTTACTCGGATAAATTTTCCGTATGGATTGAATTAAAACATCGATAGTAGTAATATCTACTTTTTTTTAGGGCTTTATATGGTTTTCCTTTTAATTTTATTTTCAAAAGTCGTACTAAGTTTTGTTCATCTGTGTTGGCGATAATGTCTTTTGCCTGTTGAAGTCTTTCTATATATTCTTCTGGTTCCATACTTTATCCATCAAATTCCGGAACTATTTTTGCGACATCTTTGAGTGGTAGTTTAAGCTTTTGGTTTGCCATTTCTGTTTCGACCCTGTTGAAAATATCCATGTGGATTTTACATTGATTTCCACATGGAATCCGTATGGAATCCATATGGAATCTATACGGATTCCATATGGATTCCACGTCGATTCCATGTGGAAATCAGTCCCAAATCGTCCTGTGGATTTCCACATGGAATTCCATATAGATTTCTATATGAATTTTTCTACAAACATTTGTAAAACAAAATCCGTATGGATTTCCATGTAGATTTCCATGGAGAAATCCAGATAAAAACGATATGATCCATATAGATTTCCATATGGATTTCCATGTGGTAATTTAAATGTTTATAAAAATGTTTATTTATAAAATTTTTTAATTTTTTTACTAGGGATACGTTTTTTACCATATCAGGAAAGCATAAAAAATTATAAACTATAATTTCCTCTTATGTAATTCTTCGAAAAGATTCTACAGTACTTGTTGTCAAAAATATGTATCCTAGTAAAAAAAAATATAACAATTTTATAAATAAACATTTTTATAAACATTAAAATTATCATATGGAAATCCATGTGGAAATCTATATGGATCATGTCGTTTTTACCTGGATTTCCCCATGGAAATCTACATGGAAATCCATACGGATTTGGTTTTACAAATGTTTGTAGAAAAATTCATATAGAAATCTATATGGAATTCCATGTGGAAGTCCACAGGACGATTTGGGACTGATTTCCACATCGAATCGACATGGAATCCATATGGAATCCGTATAGATTCCATATGGATTCCATATCGATTCCATGTGGAAATCAGTGTAAAATCCACATGGATATTTTCAACAGGGGAGATTTATTAAATCTTTGTTTATTTGAATTTCTGTCTGTCCGTTATTACTTGTATTATTATCTCTAGCTAAAATCAAACTTTGTTCATTAAGTAATCCTTCTATGTCCGTGTAGTCGTTTTGCCTGCCGTTTTCAAAATATATTGAATCCTCAAAAAATGCAGGCCTCTGACTTGGTGTATTCGGTGTATGAAAATTAGTTAGTGATGTAATATCCTGTTTTAATTCCGCAATTAAAAGATTATTTATATTTTTTGTAGATTTGTTTCGGTCTATTAAGTCTTGTGTAGAGTCTGTAATGTTCTCGTTTGGTTCTAAGGTAGCTGTAATTCGTGAGTCTGGTTTTTCTGATACGTTAAGATCTGCTTTCGAAGTCGTTGGAATTGAAACTTTTCCCGTTTTTTCCTCTGTTTTTGAGTCAATTGGTACATTAACGTAAGTATGTAATACATTTTTAGCCAAGTTTATGCTCGGAGGTGATCTTGGTACTCTCGGTTTCCTTCCAAAAATATTAGCTTCTTTACTTTTCTCGTCTATTTGCTTTTTAAGTTCTGGATTTCTTTGGGTCGTCTGTCTGATTAAAATCCCTTCGTTTCCCTTATTTCCTGCCTTTTTCTGATATGACATGGCATATTACTCTTTTGCAAAACACATCGTTTTGCCTATGCTATACTTAATATTTCTTTTTAAATATCTTTTTATTATTAGTTCAACTATTTTCATGTATATATTTTGTAATTGTTTATTTCATGATATAATTTATTTATTTGTTACTTTTATATCTGTATCGCTTATTTTTGCGTTTTAATTGATTTCCTGATATTTTTATATCTTATTTATGTAAAATATAACATTTATCTATTCAATGATTATTATATTGTATTATTATTTCGTTTTTCTCATTCGTGTTGGATTTGTTTTATTTATTTAATTTTTTTTTATTAATTTATTCATTTGTTTATTTTTTCCACTAATATTTTAGTTATTCGTTTTTACTGATATTATTTACGTATTTGTTTCTTAATGTTTTCCCTATATCAATTTTTTCACTTTAATTTGTTATTTCTCAAATATATTTTCGTGATGCTATTTACTTATATATTTATTTACTTTGATTTTATCTTTATGTGAAATCTTTTTTTATATTCGTTTACGTTTGATTATTTGTATTTGGGTTATCCTTTCTTCTTTCCCTATTTCTATAACAGCGTCTATTTTCTTCTTTTATTTATCTGTTAATATGTTAATATAGTCTGGACAAGCCGTATATGCTTATCTTCCGAAGTTTAGGCGATTTATGCTACAATGATCCCAACTTCTTACTGCAAAGCAAGAAGCTCGGAAATAGTTAGTAATAAATTATTAGTATGAACAAATACTATTTGTTTCCCTTTATACCAGTCTTGTTTTTCGTATGAATCTAGTGTTCGATTCTGTACCGGTACCAATGTTAAGTCCGGGATAAAGGAAATAACGAATAATATTTGGTTTAAAATTTATTTTATTGGGAAAAGTATAATTACCAATATTGTTGCTGCTTGCAATTCCTTCGATGTATACTTTTTAGTCAATTGAACTTCCCTCACAATATATGCTATCGTTGTACATTCGCTCGTACAATTATTCCGCTTATGTTAGTATATTTTAGTGTATTTGTTGCTCCGTTATAATGAATTATGCCCTCGTATGTCGTCTGGGGTAGTCGGAGCTCGCCAGTTCACCTGTATTACGGTTGTTACTGTGACTGATTTGCGTAACACACATCGCTTCTTTTATAATACGAAATAATTAGGTTAAAGATGATCTTGAACAGTAAATCGAGATCATCTTCTTTTGTAATGTCATCGTCGTCAGTCTTATACAATTTGGCAGTAGCATTGAGAAATGCTGATTCTAAAGAAAATATAATTCGTTGTCTTTCGCAAGTTTGATGACCTGCTACGCACGATGCCTCGTATTTGAAAATGCAACGTTTTTAGAATTTCGCAGACACATCGATTTGTATGTCAGAAAATTACTGACGATAGTGTTGGGATAACATTTAAATTTAAGGATACGTCACCGGACGTAAAAAGCAAACAATCGATAAAACAAGCACCATAAAAATAAATTCCTTATACAGATTTAAGTTTGTAAGATTTTATTCTATTCTAATTATCTATTATTAAAAATGTCGGGACGTAACACTGTCCTGATTATACTAACATGGTGACCATAATGGTCAATAAATTATAAAATGACTTTCATTCCTTTAGTCAGTAACATCCTATTTTGATTCCTTTTCAGCTCCTTACCAATATATATTCAGTGGGTGAAATATTTATCTTGGTTATTTCTATCTTCAGAAGCTATTTCTATCATACACTGGAGTGATGTAAAAAATATATGTAAGTATTATTAGTTTTCTATAATATTACGACGAATTTTCGGAAGCGAATTGTTTTAGCATTATGCAAATAATCATAACACTATTAGAAGAAAACATTGTTAATAAATACGTGACTTTCGTTATGTGGTCTTACACATAGTGTAAGAAGAATATGGTAATAATATTTTTAATATATTACTCATAAATAGACACTATTTATAAATAAAATTGGCTAAGATAGAAGATTCTAGACCTATTTTATACAGAGATATAGCATTTTCAATATTTGTAGTAGCTAGTGTCCAATATTCTCAAAATATCTATCTAAAGGATTTAAATGAATCAAAGCTTAAATTATTTGAAGTTAGTGTAGTTATGGTCAAAAGAATTGAAAATATGAAAAATATTTAAATAATTTGTAAATGCCAAAAACCGTAAAAAACATAAAAATTCATAAGATTAATTAAATTGAAGTAGTTTTTTCCATTAAAAAAATATTTGCTCAAAAAAATTTATATTTTCAACTCTTTGAACCATAACTACACTAATTTTAAATAATTTAAGCTTTGGTTCATCTAATTCCATCTGATGGTTCTCTGAAAAAACTGCGGTCAAAAAATTGAAAATGCAATTAGTCCGTACAAAATGGATCTGTGAACTTCTACCTTGGCATACTTTATTAGAAATAGTGTCTATTTATGATATTTTATGATCTTTAAACCATATCTTCCTATTTTTTTAGCTGATTTTGGTTTTAGAAGCCGCTATGTGCAAGACCGCATTGAGTTGCCAAATATATTCCCATATTAATTAATCATGCTATAATGAGTTTCAAAATTTTATTTTTATTATGAAGATATAAATAATCGGTTTCAATTTGCTTACTCAAAGAGCAAGCTTTGTATCGGTGAAAATTTTTTAATCCAAGATTTTGATGAATTTTGATATGTTTGAAGTTTTTGAGTCTGAATAAAAGGTTTTTAAAAATGTATGTATGTATGTATGTGTCTGTATGTGAGTTGGTGAGTTTCTTTTCTAGAAGAGGTTAGGAAAAAATGCTTTTACGCATACAAATATATTATGTGGGGGCTCGGCCATCGCTAGCAATATCCATTAAAACCCCTCCTGCGGATCTTCTGAGCAGGTGCTCCCCTCGGCTGAGTATTCCCCCCGCAGGAATCACTGTTAGGCATTACCTCGCGAGGCGCAGCCTTCGCCTTTATGGTCGTCTATACCGCCTGCCGCTTGGTCATGCGGCTTTCTCTTCTTTCTTTTTGTCTTCTTTCTTCATTTCTTCTTTCTTCTTTCTTCATTTCTTCTTTCCTCTTCTCTTCTTTCTTCTTTTCTTCCTTTCTTCTCTTCTTCTTTCTTCTTCTCTTCATTCATATTATCTTCTTTTTCTTCATTCATATTATCTTGTGTGTGTGTGTGTGTGTGTGTGTGTGTGTGTGTGTGTGTGTGTGTGTGTGTGTGTGCGTGTGTGTGTGTGTGTGTGTGTGTGTGTGTGTGTGTGTGTGTGTGTGTGTGTGTGTGTGTGTGTGTGTGTGTGTGTGTGTGTGTGTGTGTGTGTGTGTGTGTGTGTGTGTGTGTGTAGCTAATTTTATCTCAGCTCCTAAACAACCGATTTTGATCGTCAGTCTCATTCTCTTTCTTTTTTTAAAATTGGAAAGAGAAATACCGCTGTCTAGTTATTGACACTTAACCTCCTTAAAATTAATTTATCGCTCATATAAGCATATACTTTAAATATAAAATATGTTTATTCATTCTTCATGTTTTCTCACTGATTTATAATTTTATTAATATTTACAAAAATTACACAATTTTATTATTCTTGAAATTCTTTATTAGCTGCTACTAATATTATTTCAACACAATAGTACTATTTTAACCCATTAACGCCCAAAATCACGGAATTTTTAACTCATTTTCGAGCTTAGCTGACAATTGGAAGATGATAAATAACTTAACTAAACCTGATTATCCTTATAGTTTGAGGTATGCTCTTTCTATTTCCGGAGTCAAAATTGCATTTCCATTCTTTTGAAAAAATATGGCATATTTTATAATAAAATGTCGGGAAAATTGAAAAATTTTTTTTAATGATTTTTCTCGAGTAAAAAAAGGATAACGATTTATTTCAAACCGTGGATAAAGGTGGATAAAATAGTTGTTCACGAAATAATTTTTTTTATCTAATTCCTTTTAGTTTAATCATTTGAAAATGGCGAAAAACCGTAGAAATTTTCGAAAATACGGTTTTCTAATAATTCTAATATAAATCTTTGTAACGATTGCTCCTCCCCTGCCGGACGCTCAGGAGTTTACCAGCGTGTGGAAACGGGGAAAAGGAGTGTCAGGTGGCTTAAGAGACAAAATGTATAGTTATATATTTAAATATAGAAAGGCTATTTATTCAGCTAAATAACAAATGTGAAAATAAACTAACTAACAAGAATTGAAATAAACTAAATAACCAACATTTTCCACCATTTTGACTCGATTCGCCTTAGTTCGCCACCTGCAACATGTAAACCAAAACAAACGTGCTTATTTCGGCGTACGACCAAGTCCGCGGAACTTAGAGACTAAACGCGGTCGCCACGTCCTCTCGCAGGAGGGGCTCGGTATGATAAACCCCGATACAACGCGTAGTCGTGAAGTGCGTGGTCTTGTTCCGGTGTCTACGGTACGTGAATGCCCCCTTACCCTTAGTCACGTGTGCACACGCCGTCTAAGGGGACGATAGCTTTGGGGACGCGGTCTGGGCCTACCCCGTGGACTCACGATGGTAGGACCAGGGCTCGTTCCGATTCCTGTCCCAGTATCTACGGTCCATGAATGCCCTCTTTCCCTTAGTCACGTGTGCCTACGCCAACTAAGGGAGCGGTAGCTTCAGGCATGCGGCCTGTGTCTACCTCATGCGCTCACGACTGTAGAATCAGGGCTCGTTCCGGTTTTCCTGGCACAGGTCCAATTAGTCCGCGTTCCGCTGGTCACGTGTGCTCACGCAGACTAGGGGCCCAGTGACTCCAGGAACACGCCTCGCGGCTACTTCGTGTGCTCGCGACGGTAGAGGCGAAGGGCGTTACGGTATTGCAGACACAAGCAGGAGTAGTTCGTATTCCTCTATCACGCGTGTGCACGACGACTAAGGAACAACGGTTCCGGGTACATGGCCTGTGAAAACCTCGTTTGCCCACGACGGTAGTAACAGCAGGTGTGCCGGAGGTCAGTGTGCGAGGAAGCAGTAGATCGTGTTCCTCTAGTCACGTGTGCGCACAATGACTAAGGAACAGCGGTTCCGGGTGCATAGCCTGTGCCTACCTCGTGTGCCCACGATAGTAGTAAGAGCAGGTGTGCCGGGGGTCATAATGCGAGAAAGCGGTAGTTTGTGTTCCTCTAGTCACGTGTGCGCACGACGACTAAGGAACAGCGGTTCCGGGTACACTAAACGGCCTGTGACTACCTTGCGTGTCCACGACGATAGTAACAGCAGGTGTCCTGGTGGTCGCTGGTGTCCGACGGCTGGCAATACCGAATTCCTCCCGTGTGCTCACGAGCGCAAGGCAGTTGGTCCAGTCTATTGGACGGTCGGTGACGGTCTGTGTGTCATCGGTGTGTGAGCTGCCTATATAGGGTGGATTCGGTGAGAAGATGCGCGCACCGGTCTGAGTCGCGTCGGTCGCGGTGTGCGCGCGCCGATGTGAAGTCGCGGCAACCTCTGGACTAGGCGGCTTTACAAGGAGTGACGTGAGTGCGCGCGCGCGCACGTTCGTGGACAAAGCGAACTTACATGAAGCGGCGAGAGCACGCGCGCGCAAACGGAGCACGAGGCGCGGACCTAACCTATTTTGGTGCGCTGATCGCGGCGTGTAATTGTAGGTTAGCAACGAGGCACGATCAGCCTCGTTACATCTACATTGAACAAAATTTTCCCCCTGAGTAAGTCGAATTTCAATTAATTGAACACTTCCGATCATTTGTCAGTACATGTTATGATCTCAGTAATGGCGGATTCAATAAGGTGGTCGACTAACTGGGGAAATAACGAGTTTTCTCACCATTATCGGCAATAAAAGTTTCCAAACCTTAATTTATCTTATTTTTTTATGTTCTGGAATACTAATCGAAATCCGGTGACGGATTTTTAAAATTCAAAATAGCGGATCCAATACGGTGGATGGCATTTCGGAAATTGTTCATTTGTAAATGAAAAAAATGATATTGTATTCTACGTGAAATGTGTGTATGAAAATATTCTTACAAGGAAACCGATCGAGGTGTCCGCCTCCGATTTTCCTGAATTTTTGATATGTTGTAGAGGACCAAAAAATAAGAGACTCGCAATTTTTTTTATCGGCCCAATCCCTTATTAAAGGGGTGAAAACCGCCCTTAAAGTTTACCCCCGAAAACGGTTTTTTTTAATATCTTAAGTTCTAATCGATATTTTGAAATGAAACAAAATAGAAAATATTTCTCCTTGAATTATGTAACCATATTTTATAATAGCAGTATTTTTACATCCTGGTACCTCACAATGAGCTTCGGATCCACCAAAGCTAAAGTCCACCGGATTTAAAAATTCATTTGGTTTATTATCAATATAACCGCTTTTATACCAAGAGTATTTAAAAAGATTTACGTATCGAGGAGAAGATAACTGATTGTGCACCAGAGAGTGCAATTTAATTACATTATTTCGTACGTGCAAACTTATATCCTTATCCAACAAAATTACACTATCGGAAAAGTGTCTCACAAAATTTTTCCATATACGAAAACCAAACACATCCAGCGGTTGTATTTTTCCAGTTGTACCTTTAGGAATTTTGAAAAGTTTGATGTTTTTATCATCAGGTTTTTCTCTTTCGACTGCTTCTGTGCAATGTCCACTCCAAGAATCTAGCAATAATATACTATTTTTTCCAACATTTGGAAAAAATACATCCCTTAACCATTTCCGAAAATGATCTAAAAATAAATTGTAAACAAATAAATTTTGCAGGTCATTATAGAAAACATATATATATATATATATATATATATATATATATATATATATATATCGATTTATTACATGAAATCAAATTAACAAAAATAAATAATGAAATTCATTGATAATTTAGAAGAACTTTTTTATAATTTTCGGAGTTTACGTTAAAATACCTTATTTTAAAAATAATTTACTAATTATTGTAAATCTTTTTTAATATGAGTCTACTAAAATTAAAAGTTTACAAGTAAAATCTTTAAAATAGATATAAGCTACAAGTTTACGAATACAAGTACACTTTATTTAATTTCACTCACATGATGTCATTTTGCCAGATTTAGATGCCATCAAACATACGTTATCTGGCTGAAATAAATTTTTTTGTATTATTGGTCCAAATTCATCTTTAGTCTCTTTTAAAACTATAAATAATGGAGAGAGCAATTTTCCAGCAGCATTAATTGTAGTTAATATTGTATAACTATGTGTTGTTGATGAAACAGATTGCACAACACATTCAACAGTCTTTGTTCCTTCTTCTGCTAATGTACGACCAGTATGTAATTCTAATTGAAATCCACTTTGACCAGCATTGTAGGTATTTTCAGTTCCAACTTCTGAAATCAGTAGTTTGATGTCGCCTACAAATTTATTGGCTTCTTGATTTACAGTTTCTTTGTCCTCAAGAGTTTTTTTTGTTATAAATTTGTTGATTTTTCTACTGACAATTCTGTGAGCTTTCTTAAATTTTCGCAGCCAGAAATCACTTGCTTTGAATCTAACATCATTAAATCTAAATTATTTTTAGCTTCTAAGGCCCACCTACGTATATCAATATCGTGAATAATATGGCCAGCTTTGAGAGATTCTTTGAGATTTTTTAAAACAAATTCAGAAATTTGATATAATTTTTCTTTGTAAGTTCCACCTTTGTTGATTTGACTAGCCCATCGACGCAGTTGCCGTTCTGAATTAACTAATTTAAATCGATGTTTAACACTTTCTATACTGCGATTTTTTTTAGTTTTACCTGATCTCCAATATTCGTCTGCTCTTTTTTTATAATCGAAGCTCAACTCTTCATCATCGTATGAACATACATCATAATCTTTTTTTTCATTGAAAATTGCGTCATCTTCAATGGCTTGTACGTCATAATTTTTAAATTGCTCTTGAAAATCTAATGTTTCTTCTTCCATTGTTTCAATCGCATTAAAATTATTCATACTGTCGTATAAAATATTTTCGAATTTTTCAGCTAAATCCATTTCAACAAGATTAACAGGACTTTCTGGTATCTGAAGCCCTGAGAATGCTGCCAATGATAAAATGACGTTGATAGGATTTACCTTCATTTTTTCTATTCTTTGATTTTTATGAAATAATAAATTCTATTGTAGCAAAAAACAAATAGCGGACTCTCGAAAATTTGTACCTCGCAACAGAACCGATAAAAATATACTGACTAACTAATCCGTTTTTAGGCAACCGTGGACTCCAAGCTCACTTGCGTCATCTTTGCTTATGCATGTTTACAAGATGGGCTTACAAAAAATCGCTTATTCATATATATAAATAGAAATCAGGAAAATATTTACTTAAAAATAAGTATTTATGAAAAAGTACAAATGAAATATAATGTGATATGCCTTGTAACGTACCGAAGTAATGACAGCTCTCAGATTTTAATCTATACCTTAATAATTGAGTTAACTTGTATGAAACTAGATGTCGTTACTTGGTAGTTATTAACAACTTTTTAAGAGTTCGTGTACTGGACTCGAGCATACAATCGGGATGGGAGTAGCCCCGATCTCAGGGTTAGATACCGGCGCGCAATGTGCCGGAGTCCGTGCCGTCGATACAGAGAGGTGGTAGGTGCAGGTAAGTCGTTAGCGCTGAGTGGCTGCGACCGTGCTGCTTAGGTGATACGGGTAAGTAGTCGGCGCAGAGGGCCAACTACCATGCCGTGTGAGAAGAGAGGAGCCGGGTAAATAGTCGGCGCAGAGGGCCGACTATCGTGCCGTGGGAGGTATGTAGGTTAGGATTCGGTTGTTATCGAGAGAGTTTATTTGAAGAAGAAAAAAAAAATCATTAATCAAAATCTAGAATTATAGGTATGTTTATTAATATACTCAAAATGAATTATTTGACATAAGTTTTTACGAGCGCAAAGGAGTGGCCAGCTTCAGTTACCTAAGCGCAATGATTATCGGTATCCTGAATAGGCGAGAGCTCGGACACAAGTGCGTGCCGATTCCGAGAATCGGAGCCCTTTATATACCCGTCGATCGTCTGGTCTTCTCTCTTGCGCAAGACAATATTTTTGTTTATACTCTGACGTCAGAGGCGCGGTGTGAATGAGTGAGTAAGATTTTCTCTGGCGCACGCGATCGTATGTTTGTACACAAATATGCATCGTGTTTGTTGATTTTTCGCTCTCGTGTTTATGAATGGGGAAATGTGAATCGATGCGTATACCATGAGCTGTTCGTGTACGTCACATCGCCCCCCAAATTAAATGGTTCTGCTCGCAATTAAATACATTGAAACATTTAATTTTAACGCCTTTTATTGGTTTGGGCTATTTACAAAAATTTAAAACGTAATCGCATTTACGTAGCCCTCCTCGCTTTGCTGCTTTGCCGGTGGTGGCTGTGGTGTTACAGATGACGGGGTGGCTGATGGTGGCGTGGTAGGTGGTGCGGGTGGAGACCAGTCTGGTGACAACGGGCTCAATGGGCGCGGCACATACCTCATGCGGCGTGCAATCTGCCGCAGCTTTAAAAAGTCCTCGATCGGCGGTCGGCGAATCGGCGTTGGCACGTGTTGTTTTAATTCATGCCGAGAGGTAGATGGAGTTGGTGGTGGTGGCGTTTCCTCGCTCTCCCTAGTGGTTTGGACGGACCGGCTGACCATATGTGGCCTCGCCTGTACCGCTCGTCCGCCCCGGTATGCGCCGCGGGTTGGAGCCCAGGGTCTCCCTGACGCCGCCTTTACTGCTACGCACTCTATATTAAAGGGTGGCCATATCACCCTTCCACTTTGGACCGCGGCATCGCGTTTGTAAAAGTTCTCACGATTTGTACCTTGCTCAGGCATGGTTGTGAAGCGACTGACGTCCTGTGGCTCGATTTTAATTTTCCTTAAATTACTATTTACATCTATACTACTAAGAGTTTCGGTGTATGTTTACCTTCACCGAGACCCTTAGTGAACAATAAATACTTAAAAATAAGGCTTTAGATTTTGTACATGGAACTTTCCGCGTTCCCTATTTGCTTCTATATCTAACAATACATACGTATCGGGCCCGATTTCTTGCGTAATCGTGTATGGTCCCTCGTATACGTGAAAAAACTTCGCGATCTTTCTTTCAGCCGCATCTGACACGTTTAGTGATTTCACTAAAACTCTATCGCCTACCTTAAACTCAAAGTGTCGCGTTCGGACGTTTTTTCGGAACGCTCGCCTCTTTAAGAATGAATGTGCTCGTTCGCGAGCGAGAAACACTTTTCGTTCAAGCGTGATTTTATCTGAATCTACTATAGGCAACCACTTTTCCCATACCCGCGTAGGCTTGATATTAAAATGGAGCTCCATCGGTGTAAACGCCGTGGTCTCATGATGCGTTACGTTAATAATGTTTTGTATAATCTCAACGTATCTAGCCCAGCTGGTATGTCGGTCCCTTACGAATGTTCGGAAAAAACGCCCGAGTTCTCGATGTACCCGTTCGACCGGGTTACTTTGTGGGTGTCTGATGGAGGAGAATACCGGTTGTATTCCTTCATCCATGACTTTTTTTTCCCATTTACTTGAAGTAAACTGCGTCCCATGGTCAGAAAGTATTGCTTTCGGTTTACCGTATTTGCCAATGTAATCACCGAAGATTTTTCTGATCACAGTCGCGGTGTTCGCTTTTTTTATAGGATACATGACCACGTACTTACTGAATACGTCTACCGTAGTTAAGAGGTATTTAACGCCCCCCTTTGACGTTGGTAAAGGCCCAAAAAAATCTATTGACAGTGTGTCATTTGGTTCTTCGGTTAATATTGGTTGGACGTGTTCATTAAGTTTATATGTTAAATATTTCGTTCGTTGACAAGTATCGCATGTACGAAGTATTGTATAAATTTTTGTCTTAGTTTCGGCGCAGAGAAATGTTCGTTTATCATTTTATAAATCTTTGATGAACCAATGTGGCCATCACATGGGCTTCCCGTATCAAACTATCCAGAAGGCTTTCGGGCAACATGAGTCTATTATGATTTAATGCAATTTTTTGCATTAAACCATCTTTGAGCACAAAGCGCTTTTGCATTTTTTCGTCATTTGGAATCTCCGTAATTAACTTATTGATATAAGGGTCATTTTCCTGTAATGTCTTTAAATTCTTTAAGTTATTCATCAATTCGCGACTCGGTTTTTGCGCGAGTATCGAAGCGATTATGATTTCATTTTCCCGACCCGATTCCTCTGGATAGTCGTGTATCTGACGGCTTAGGTAATCGGCGACGGCGTTCTTGCGTCCCGGCAAGTATACCGGTTCTAAGCAGAAGTCTTGGATCGCGAGACTCCACTTTCGTAATCTCGCATTATTAAATTTACAATGTTTAAGAAAAGTGAGAGCTTCGTGATCGGTTCGTACGACTATTTTCGGTGCCCCCCGTAAGTACGTGTCTAAACGTGTTAACGCCCAAACTATAGCTAACATCTCTTTCTCAGTCGTAAAGTAAGAGCATTCACTCCCCTTCAGCGTACGGCTAACGAACGTGACAATTTGTTCTTCGTTTTGATCGTTTACCTGCGATAGCACCGCAGCTATCGCGTAGTCGCTCGCGTCGGTAGTGAGTATGAATGGACGTTGTGGGTCCGCGTATTTTAAGATGATATGCTCATCGAATATATTTTTAATATCATTGAAAGCTTTTTCGTGCTTGTCTGTCCATTCATACTTCTTACCTTGTTTTAACAAGTTTAGAAGCGGAACGGTATGCGCCGAGTAATTTCTCGCGAATTTTGTATAGAAATTAACAAACCCGAGAAATCCCTGCAATTCCCTGACATTTCTAGGTTTCTTAAAGTTTTTAATTGTTCTAATTTTCTCCGGGTCCGGTTTTACTCCTTCAGGCGTTAAAATATGACCCAGGAATTTTATTTCTTCCTGTACTAGCTTTGATTTTTTAAAACTAATCCTTAGGTTGTTTTTTAATAAATTCTCAAATAATGATTTTATATTTTGTAAATGACTATCGAAATCTTCTGAAATACATAGTAAGTCGTCTACAAAAGTTATAAGAAAATCTTCGAGTCCCGCAACGGCTAGGTCTAGACCTCTTATTAGCGCGGCGCTACTCGTTTTTATACCGAATGGTACTACATTAAATTCGTAAACTTTATTGTCGCAGATGAACGCGGTATATTTCCTACTTTCTTCTGAAAGTTTTATTTGATGGAAACTACTCGTTAAATCAAAGCTGGATAAAAAGTTTACGTTTCTACATCTTAAAAATATCTCCTCTACACCCGGAGGGGATTCATAATCATTTATCAATTTTTCGTTTAGTTTGCGTGCATCTAAGCATAGGCGGATTGATCCGTCTTTTTTATCACAACCACGAGAGGGTTTATATATGGACTCGTTGAACGCCGAATTATTCCAAGCTCTTGCCATTTGTCGATTTCGATTTTAACTTTATCTCTATAATTTATAGGGATGGGATACGGCTTTGAATAAAAGGGTGCATCATCTTTTATTTTAAAAGTATACTCATAGTTAGATAATAGACCTGGGCGTTTCTGAAATACCTCTTTGTATTGTACTATTAAGCACTTAAGTTTATCCCTTTGGGAATTTTTTAGATTTTTGCATGATTTAATCTTTTCTTCGATTTCTTCTATCGAAACTTCGTAAGAAAGATCGTAAGCAATGAGATCATCGTATGAGTCAGCGTTTCCGCATTCGGACTCATACGATCGTTCGATTCTAAGAGACGCATACTCTTCTGAGTACATTATGGCCTCCTTATAAGAACAATGAACATATTGATCGTTAATGGTTAAGAGAATTTCTCCCTTGCCGGTATCTATTAGCATACTAAGAGCCTTTTGCGTATCATATCCAATAATGCATGGTTTGACCAGTTTCGGCACTACTATAAATATAATATCTAGTTTTATTTTTGCAATTTCGACATTTAGAAGAACTTGGAGTTTTATTCGCGACGACTTTGCGCCCGTTGCTCCCTTTATGAATTTTCCACTTATCGGTAGCTTAGGTCGCATCCCGAATATTTTCGCATTAGCGTAGTAAAATTCCTCGGAGATGCAAGTGATCTCACTTCCCGTATCAATTAGGGCTTTTACCTCTACGTCTTCGACTTTGATATTTACCTCCGGACAACGCGTTTCTTTCGTATTTAGACCTTTTGGTTCTACATCATACAAAATATTTTCTCGCGGGTCCTCCAGTATAGAAGAGATATCTTTATTACAATTTTTATTCTCCGATCGAGTTGCTTGTTTCGGTTTATTTTTTGACATGCAGCAAGCAACTGTTATGCGTTTCCCGAGTTTTCGGTATTAGCATTTCCTAAATTTATATTATTTACGTCGACCTCGTCGTAACTTCGGATTAATTCTTTGTTCCGTTCGTTTTTCTGCTTCCGAGCTGACTTTTTCTCGTTTGTTTGATTCGTTTGTGGTGGAGTTTTCTCCTTTATCTCCGGCGGCGTCGCTGTCTGTAACTCGTTTACGTTCACGGTTTTCGACTGCCAATGGGATGGCTTGTTATATGATTTATTTTGTATGTTAGCCGTATCTGAAGGAGGACTGGGTTTGTTGTGGCCCATTTTGTCGTGTTTTCGGTGACGTTGGTCGTCTCCGTCATAATCAGCTAATATTTTTAACAACATATTTTTATCTTTGACTTGCCGTCCTAAAACCGCGTGTCGAATATTTCTTTCGAAATGTTCGCTAACGCGCACAACAAACTCAGTCTCCGTATAGTCGAGATCCAGCTCTTTGCCTAAACCGAACAAATTTGTTGCGTATTCAACACGATTAAGACTGCCCCCCAGCTGGTGCTGACCGAATTCTATCTTCCGCTTCGCGGTTCTTTGTGTGTTCGCGCTCCAGTACCGTTCGCGAAACCGTTCTGTGAATTGGTCGTACGAGTCGATCTCCGACTCTTGTAGGTACCACCAATCCCTGGCATCACCCTCGAGTGCTTGGAGATAAGGCATAAGAGTTGATCGAAATTAGATTTAACCACGTTTATATATTTCTCGAACTCTGATAAGAATTTAACTGGCCTTTCATTCTCAAGTCCTCGATACTTGGGGATGTCTAACTTTATTTTTTGAGATGCTTCGCTCCCAGAATTGCCTTTCTTCATCGGTGATTTTTTTAAGTCTTTAATCGTATTTTTCAATTCTAGAATTTCTTTCTCAAAGTTTGATTTTATTTGATCAACTTCTCGTGAAAGGTTTCTTTTCAACTCTGCGAGCCTAGAATCTAGCTCGCGCTTACTTTCAGATTGATCATCGTTTTGTAACAGCGCGGATATTTTGTCGATTAGACTGTCGTTCTCGGTTTCTAATAACTGAACCCGACCTCTTAGTTTATTTATTTCGGTAACTAATTCCGCGCGTTCTGCTTTTTTTTCCATACGAGTTTTCTCGACTGACTGTGTTAACGCGTCATATTTCTCTTTTATCTCATTTCGAATTATCGCGACTAACGTTGCCCTTAATTTTGGTGATTTCGACGTGTCATTTTCCTCGTCTTAGCCTTCGAGCATATTTTCGAGCTCATTTTGCCGTTCATCCAATAATCGTAATTCATCAGTTACCGCCCGTTCCCATTTGAAACGTTTTTGTTCCTTCGCGTTCTCTACTCCCCCGTCAAAGGAGTCTTGTATTTCGCGCATAAACGCTCCCGATTTGCGGCCTTTTGCCATTTTAACTTTTAATAGAACACGTGCTTTGAAAACAAAAACGTTGATACGGAAAGTGATGAAAAAGAATTTGATAATTGAATTCACAACTTTGAAAGTTGACTCTAATGTATTTATAAAAAACTAATTTATACGAACGTTCAATACTTTAATATAGAATTATCGGCTTTTTAATTATCGTTAATCGACAGCCTTTTAAATGATTCGGCTATATCCCGAACTCTGTTCTCGATACGATCCATCCTCGAATTTAACATTCTCTCGCTTTTACCAGTTTTACTCGCAACTACTTTTACCATATATCCCAGTTTCTCGTTTTCCTCGTCCAGCTCATTTACCCGTTGCCTAGCTTCTGCCAGATCTTCCGACATTGTTAATAATGCGTAGCCTTGCCTACTTATGACAGCGCGTAATTCTTTTATTTGACTCATTAAATATTGCGTCGCCGCGTGATATTGCTGATCGGCTTCCTCAACTTCGTCGACCCGTGTCATTAAATCTATTATCCGTGCTTCTATGCGACTCTCTAAAAATATATTATGTCGATCGGGTATCATAATCCCTTTTTCGAAGATTCCCACTATGCGATTTTAGTTTGCTCGAGTCCCTGTTCGGGCGCCAGCTGTAACGTACCGAAGTAATGACAGCTCTCAGATTTTAATCTATACCTTAATAATTGAGTTAACTTGTATGAAACTAGATGTCGTTACTTGGTAGTTATTAACAATTTTTTAAGAGTTCGTGTACTGGACTCGAGCATACAATCGGGATGGGAGTAGCCCCGATCTCAGGGTTAGATACCGGCGCGCAATGTGCCGGAGTCCGTGCCGTCGATACAGAGAGGTGGTAGGTGCAGGTAAGTCGTTAGCGCTGAGTGGCTGCGACCGTACTGCTTAGGTGATACGGGTAAGTAGTCGGCGCAGAGGACCAACTACCGTGCCGTGTGAGAAGAGAGGAGCCGGGTAAATAGTCAGCGCAGAGGGCCGACTATCGTGCCGTGGGAGGTAGGTAGGTTAGGATTCGGTTGTTATCGAGAGAGTTTATTTGAAGAAGAAAAAAAAAATCATTAATCAAAATCTAGAATTATAGGTATGTTTATTAATATACTCAAAATGAATTATTTGACATAAGTTTTTACGAGCGCAAAGGAGTGGCCAGCTTCAGTTACCTAAGCGCAATGCTTATCGGTATCCTGAATAGGCGAGAGCTCGGACACAAGTGCGTGCCGATTCCGAGAATCGGAGCCCTTTATATACCCGTCGATCGTCTGGTCTTCTCTCTTGCGCATGACAATATTTTTGTTTATACTCTGACGTCAGAGGCGCGGTGTGAATGAGTGAGTAAGATTTTCTCTGGCGCACGCGATCGTATGTTTGTACACAAATATGCATCGTGTTTGTTGATTTTTCGCTCTCGTGTTTATGAATGGGGAAATGTGAATCGATGCGTATACCATGAGCTGTTCGTGTACGTCACAGCCTAAATACGCAAACATAAATATTCTAAAATTATAAGTAAACTATAATTATCAAGCAGTGATATATAGAAAAAAACTAATTGCAAAATATACCATGAAAATAATTTTAATCCTGGCTCAGCTTTTAAAAGCTTTTCTGCATACAAATATTTATGCAGAAATAATAAAAATATAGTCATGTAATTATTTATTCCTCTATTTATCTTATGCTATTATATTTTGAACATTAAAATAACGAAATTGTCAAATTCTTTGTCAGTGATTTTTATTCATTAAATAGAAAATTGAGCCTATAGACAAATCAATCTGCAATAAATAAAATATCCATGATTATTTATTCTGATTATACGCACCATACACCTCAAAATATTTATTTCAAAGGTACTAATTGTAAGTATACGTGCCCAAGGGGCTCCTAAACCCCAATAATGTTGTTATTAGAAAAAGTCCTAAAACAAGTCAACTTTGATTTTGAATTTTAATAATAATTATTTAATTTTATTGCAAATATTGTATACAAAAAAATTAAAAAAAAATTTTTTCCGAAATAAAATATAAGGGTAGCTAATTTGGCATTTCAAAGAGAAATATTTTTCATTTTGTTTCATTTTAAATTTGAATCTGAACTTGGGATATTCAGATAAAACCTATTTTAGGGGTGATTTTTAGGGGTGCGTTTTACCCCTTTCATAGGAAATTGGGCCCATAGAAAAAATAGCCCAAATAAAAATAAATTATGCATTATATATAACTTAAAATATTAATTTTAAGAGTTTGAAAGTATTTTGTGCCTAAAGGGTTGTTTACCCCTGATGACGTGTTTATTTGCAAAAACCCTGAAACACGTAAACTTTATTTTTTATTCTAAGTCAAAAAATGATTTTTATAATAATTAATTAATTTTATTGCAAATATTATATGCAGAAATAGTTTAAAAAATAAGGTTTTTCTAAAATAAAAAGTAAGGGTTGCCACCCTCGAGGACCAAACTATACTTGATGGTTACATAATTCAAGGAGAAATATTTTCCATTTTGTTTCATTTCAAAATATCGATTAGAACTTAAGATATTAAAAAAAACCGTTTTCGGGGGTAAACTTTAAGGGCGGTTTTCACCCCTTTAATAAGGGATTGGGCCGATAAAAAAAATTGCGAGTCTCTTATTTTTCGGTCCTCTACAACATATCAAAAATTCAGGAAAATCGGAGGCGGACACCTCGATCGGTTTCCTTGTAAGTCGAGCAGGATAGTAGTTAAATACCTGTTTCAAAACAAGTATTTATTAGATTATTGCCAATACATACTTTTCTTTCGCAAACTAATGTATTTCATTAAAATTTTTTATAACAATAACTAGTTGTATAGCCCTGTCGTAAATTTTAAATGTTAATAACAGTTCATAACTGTTAAAAATTATTTATAACTATTTAGAACTGTTTAAAACTGTTTATAAGTGTTACAAAAAGTATGATTTTGGACACATTTTTTCTAATTATAATACTTTGTAACAGTTTCAAACAGTTTTTAATAGTTTTAAACATTTCAAACAGTTTCAAATAATTTTAAATTTTATATATTTCAGGAAACATTAATAATTAATAAATTATTATTATTATTAATTAATAATTAATAATTAATAGCCTCATTATTATAATCATGAAAATCAAGGAGCGCAGGAGCACTCCGAAGGCAAGTATAACAGTCAAACAATGCAGAAGAAGCCTAAGGAGTGTTTAATTATACTAATAATTAATTATTACTATGTTAATAATAATAATTAATAAATATTTAAAAGTTATTAAATAATTTGATAACTCTTACAAACTGTTAAAAACTGTTGAAAAATGTTACAAACAGTTACAAACGATTAATAACGTCCAAAATCCTACATTTTGTAACATTTTGAAACAGTTTATAACTCTTTCTAACAGTTTTTAACATTTTTGAACAAAAATATTTTCGCTAGGAAGGATACATAAATGAAAAAACAAAAAAGATATTTTTTTAGATTCAGTCAAATTGTTTAACAAACAACAAAGAACCACAAAGAAAACAGTTTTATTTATTATTAAAGTTTTGTTGTAAAAAATTTTCTTTTGTTTTTTTAATTTAAAAAATGGAATCGATAAATTAGTTTGAGGAAGCATCTTGCCAATTAATTGGCAGCGGTTTTTGATTGAATCCGTTGATTCTTAGAAACTAATTCATAAAACCTGAATTAATCTGTTCAGTTGTAGTTGATTTATCAACTATTGGTTCGTTTGATGTCCGCTACCTTAATAAAATACATACATCACGAACGTACACTCAACTATATGTAATTATTTATAGTATGTAGACTTATAGGTATAAGCAATGTTAATGAATGTATGTAAAAACCTAGTATTCTACATTTACAAAGCCCACCAGTAAACTGCAAACCATCGGGCCCGCCAAGTATGTATGGGAGATTGGGAGACCACCCCTGCTCAAGCAGCTCTAGACTTCTCATGTCCTTTCAAGATGCGTTATATTATAGAAAGTTCAAAATTGAGAAAGAATAATGAAAAATAGGGATGTGTTGGTAATTATGTAATTTTTTTATATAGGCTTTGACTTTTCGTGAATATCTGAAAAAATTCTTATGAATTTTAGTAACAGAAAGAAGGCATATATAGTAGTTATACAATTAAAATAATTTTCGCCCACACGGGTGTAAAGTGCGTAGGTTCTATAAAGTTTTGTAAGTATATCTAGAGAGTCAAGGGGCAGTGTGGCAGATGTGCTCACTCTTTGCTGATTGGGAATATTTTCTATTTATTAGCCTGAAAAATAAGATAATGCCAAGGTAAGAATTAATAGTTTACCACACTGTCCCTTGACCCTCTGCGGGAGTATGTGAGCTATTGCGCCTGTTACGCGTTACTTTATGCCTGCTGGCTCAATACAAAAAGTTGTATTATTCAGTCAAGTTAACTTATGGGTACTTGACTAAAATAAATTGATTCCCTGTCGTAAATTTTAAATGTTAATAACAGTTAATAACTGTTAAAAATTATTTATAACTATTTAGAACTGTTTAAAACTGTTTATAAGTGTTACAAAATGTACGATTTTGGACACATTTTTCTAATTGTAATACTTTGTAACAGTTTCAAACAGTTAAATTTGATATATTTCAGGAAAAATTAATAATTAATAAATTATTATTATTATTATTATTAATGTAAACGGGGCAGGTGTTGCACGGTTGTTCGCTTCCTCTAGGCGGATTTGCCGATGAATGGCGCAGCAAAGAAGTGGGGCGCGAGCACTTGCTCGTGCCAACCCTCGGCGAAATCTCCTCGTTCTCGCCTGCGCGCCGTCGCTCAACGTCGGCTGCCTTCGTCCGCAGCCGTACCTGCCGGCGTTACAACGCGCGACTTCGCTGTCGCGCACTCTCTCTCTCTCTCGTGCGTGCTTCCTCGGCTGCTCAGAAACGCGCGAGTACTGTGTACTCGCGCCGGCGGAGGCCGGCGGTATTCTCTACCGCCGCGCCACCGACTAGGAAACGGAAGTGAAGGACGCGTAAATCACACGCGTACTCGAAGCTAAAAAGAAACTGCAAGTTTATTGCCCCTCGGGCGTGATCAGTCTTATACACGCGGCGCGTACGCTGTGTACGCGCTGATTCGGTTGCATTCGCTGCATCCCCTCCAGAATTACCTTCGCGAAACGCTCGATCGTTTCCTCGATCGTCGGCGTTTTCGGCGGTAGCGTCGCCGATGGCAGCTTCGTGTCTACCGCCGCGGCTTTCACCTTGGGTGGAGCCAATTTGCGTGGTTTATGCGTCCACTGGGCGTACACGCACGATTCCGGGGGTGGCGGAGGCTTAAAGGACTTCTCCGCGTCCACTACGAGCTCCGCCTCCATCACGAGGTCGAGACAAGTCTCGATGTCCTCCAAATCATTTCGCCGAATGAGCTGCTGCAATCGCAGCTTCATGTTCCGGTGTAGCGTTCCCAGTTTGAAGTCGAGCGTCGGCAGTGGCTCCATCTTCCTCATCATGGCTTCGAGGCACGTAACATAGTCACGCACGGACTCTTCTGGTCCTTGCGTCCTCAAAGCGACCTCGTGCGCCAGCCTTTGCTGCACGCGGTCTGTCGGATCGCACCCAGGTCCCGGCTACACCGACGAATACGAGGGCAGGGAAGACTTCCTCGGGCTGTGGTCAAAATGGTACTGTTCGCCTCTTGCTTTGTCGGCACGCTCAAGCATCTCTCGGCCTTGCACTTCACGCAAGGTTGAGAGATGTTTACTTTTCCGGTATTAGTGCGTGCAGACGCGGTGTGCCGAGACTCGCCTCATGTCTCGTTCGCGCACACAGATACACGCATACCAGCACCCGTACACGCGCTGGCCGTTACAATAATTAATAATTATTTAATAGCCTCATTATTATAATCATGAGAATCAAGGAGCGCGGGAGCACTCCGAAGGCAAGTAACAGTCAAACAATGCAGAAGAAGCCTAAGGAGTCTTTAATTATACTAATAATTAATTATTACTATGTTAATAATAATAATTAATAAATATTTAAAAGTTATTAAATAATTTAATAACTCTTACAAACTGTTAAAAACTGTTGAAAAATGTTACAAACAGTTACAAACGATTAATAACTTCCAAAATCCTACATTTTGTAACATTTTTAAACAGTTTATAACTCTTTCTAACAGTTTTTAACATTTTTGAAGAAAAATATTTCCGCTAGGGTTTCAGTACTTTCTTGTTTTTAATTTGTATAGAAGGATGAACAAATTTGAATACATTTCTGAGAACAGTCATTCAATCGTTTTCGAAAGTTGTTTGCAATACTTGACTATCGATAATTAATTTCACACCTTTCGTTTTTTCGATTTGCAGTGAACAATTTGAATGTACTTACTTAGATATAATTTGTTCAGCATATGATGACTCAAAAAAGTAAAATACTTTTTCACTGGTATTTATTTATCAAATTAAGTTTGGGGAAGCCATGGGCAGCGGCTTTTTGTGTTTAATTTGTATAGAAGGATAATCAAATTTGAATAAATTTCTGAGAACAGTAATAAGTACAGTTTTTTCCGAGTGGTGTGCAAATAATTACTTGACAATAATTGATAATTGATTTCACAACTCTCGTTTGTTTGATTTGCAGTGAGCAATTCTAATGTATTTACTTACATATAATTTGTTGAGCATACAATGACTCAAAGAAGTAAAAGACTTTTTCACTGGTATTTATTTGATTTCTTATAAAAAGTCATAAATATTATTATTTCATAGATTATACAGAAAAAATGTCTATACTTGCTTTATTTTATACTTTCGTAGAAAGTTTCATTTTCATTTCATTTATTTATTAACCAGACAAGTTACATAGCGTAATCCTTAAGAGGTAGATATAACTATCTGTACAAGGGCTGGAATATACCAAATAAAAACTTACAAACTAACTTAAAATTACTTTAACATTATAAATTTCCAATAAAGTATAAACACCCAAACAAAACAGTAGTTATATAATCTATGTTTTTTGTATATAATTAATTAGTTTTTTCTTTTTTTTTATATTTCCCAAAATTACCATTACAGGTCAAACTTTTTAACTCATTAAGAAGACAGTTAAAGGTCTTCAGCGCTACCATGAAACTACTTTTTTTAGTAACAGACTTATTTATTTTTGGTTGCTGAAAACTCTTATTCCTAGTTTTAGATGTACTTTTTAAATAGAATTCTTTCAGTTCTCCATAGTGATACATTAGTGCTTCCAAATCAAACACTTCCCTTACGTTTAGAGGTCTTCTTTCTACGAAAGAGTTTTTGTATATAAGTTTCAAAATTCTTGTTTGTATATTTTGTAATCGCATTATATTATTCCTGAAATCACGGATTGCAGCAACATTGCTCCCATATAGCATCCATATATAAAAGTGTTGAGGGAATATTGGCGAATATGGGGAATATGACAAAGCAATATTGGAGCAATGTTGCTCCAATATTGGGTGCTATAGGGGTAGAAACATTACAGGGTATCTTGCAGAATGATTTCGGCAAAGTTTCTTGAAATATTCATAACTTGGCCTGGAAATGTTTCAACGAATATTTCTTAAATAAACAAACCTACGAATTAATAATTAAATAAATGTTCCCGATAACACAAAATATTTTAGAAAAGTTTGAGAAACTATCTCCGAAATGATAGTGGGAATGTTTCAACAATATTTTTTGTAATCTTACGGAAAACATTTCTGCAGGTTTTAGAAATATTAGGCTTGAAATCGTTTCCGACCATTAAGGTATGAATATTTTGAGAAACTTTGCATAAAACTTTCTACAAGATTTTCTATAATTTTTTAAGTATCTAAAAAAGTGGCTTGCGTAAAATATTTTAGTAACTGTTTTCGACAAGATAAAATATTTCAAAAAAGATTCGCAAACCTATTCTCCAGAATGTTAGTGGGAATGTTTCCCCAGTTTTTCTTGAAAACTTTTGAATAATATTTCTGCAGGGTTTCAGAAATATTGGTTGAAATTATTCCAGAACTAGATATGAATATTTTGAGAAAATTCTCTGAAATCTTTCTGCAAGTTTTTCTGTAATGTTTCTAGGTTCTTAACAAGAAGCTTGCATGAAATATTTCATGAAATGTTTGAGAAAACTTGACACAATATTTCGTGAAACGTTTATATTCGAAGGACATTGCTTTTGATTACAATCAAATTCAATTTTTCCTGACTCTAATTCCGAAAGTAATAGTAAATATCAGAAGTTAATCAAATTTATAATTTTATGTATAATTAAAGAAAATAAGATATTACGAGGGTCATTTGACAAGTACCTAGCCTCACCGCCAAATGGTGCCACTATCGCACCAGAAATACACTACAGTGCAATATCTTCCTGTAAACGGTTACAGACGAAATTTCAGCCGGATCGGAGTTGTAGTTTATTTTTGAGAGCGTGTGAAAGCAAATGTGTCCGTTGATTTTTGAAAAAATGGAGAAAGAACAATATCGGTCGGTGATTCGATTCTTGTTTTTGGAAGGGAAATCGCGCAGTGAAATTAAAGAATGCTTGGATGCAGTGTATGGGGATGCTTCTCCTTCGATGGCGACCGTTAAATTTTGGTATAACGAGTTTCAACGTGATCGTACGTCGGTTTTTGATGATCCACGCCCAGATGCTCCGAAAACAGCCACTACGGAGGAGAACGTGACAAAAACACACGATATCGTTTTGTCAGACCGCCGATTAAAGGTGCGCGAGATAGCTGCGATAGTAGGCATCTCAGAAGAACGCGTGTGGCATATCCTACATGAGATTTTAGGCATGAGGAAGCTGTCAGCAAGGTGGGTACCGCGTTTGCTGACTGCAGACAACAAGCGCATCCGTGTGACCAGTTCAGAGCAGTGTTTGGAGCTGTTTAATCGCAATCCAAAAGAGTTTTTGCGTCGTTACGTGACCATCGACGAAACATGGATTCACTACTACACTCCAGAGACCAAGGAGCAGTCAAAACAGTGGACTGTACCCGGTGAACCTGCTCCGAAGAAGGCGAAGACGGTCCCGTCGGACGGAAAGGTGATGGCCACTGTTTTCTGGGATTCTCAAGGTGTGATTTTTATTGACTATCTGGAGAAGGGCAAAACGGTCACAGGATAGTACTACGCCGAACTATTGAGCCGATTTGACGCCGTGTTAGAAGAAAAACGGCCCCATTTGTCTAAAAAGAAAGTGCTTTTCCACCACGATAATGCACCGGCTCACACTTCTGCACTCGCCACGGCTAAATTGGTCGAATTACGCTACGAACTGCTGCCCCATCCACCGTATTCTCCAGATTTGGCTCCGTGCGACTTTTTTTTGTTTCCGAACCTAAAAAATTCGCTCGCCGGGAAGAGATTCCACTCCAATAACGAAATAATCGCCGCCACGGAGGCCTATTTTGCAAACCAAGAGAAAACATTTTTTTCAACGGGGTTAAAAAAATTGGAACACCGCTGGACCAAGTGTATTCAACTAAAAGGAGACTACATTGAAAAATAAATTTTAGTTTTTGTAAAATTTTGGTGTTTTCATTTGTAGGCTAGGTACTTATCAAATGACCCTCGTAGATAGCATGCAAGTGGATTATTATAAGTACAAATCTAACCTCCACATTCCTTTTATTTGTATCATAATGCTGACAACAAATTTTAAAATAAGTTTGACAATGTATTGTATTTGAGCATTACCATTAAACAAAAAATTAGAAGAGTTTCAAATTTTGATATAATTACTTGAAACTAATATGAAAAGGAAATAGATCATTTTTCACAACTCTAAATCAATTAACACAATTGGAAGCACTTCATAATCATAAGTAAAAGCATGCATTTATGTAAATTAAATTGCAGTGTAACTAATATAAATAATAACTGAATTCCGAAGGGCTAAATTGAAATGAACTTTTCTGATTTTTTTTTACACATTCTCTTTTCGGTACGAGACATTTGAAATCTAAGTAGCAAAATGCAGAAATGTTTTCCGTAACACTACAATAAATTTTGCGTAAACATTCCGACTATCATTACATGAAAGGTTTCTGAAATATTTTGTGAATGGTTTGGACAGAGAACACAAACATTTCACGAAATATTTCGGCAAGTTTGCGGCAACATTTATTGAAATATTTCACGCAAGCTCCTTGTTAAGATACTCGAAAGATTACACAAAATCTTGCAGAAACTTTTCTGAAAAGTTTCTCAAAATATTCATACATTGATAATCGGAAACTTTTTCAAGCAATATTGTGGCAAGTTTTCGGAAATATTTATTGAAATATTTCACGCAAGCTTCTTATTAAGATACTCAAAACAATACACAAAATCTTGCAGAAACTTTATTGCAAAGTTTCTCGAAATATTCATATCTCGGTCTAAAACTTTTTGAACCAATATTTCCACAACCATGCAGAAATATTTCCCGTAAGATTACAAGAAATGTTGCGTAAACATTCCAACTATCATGATATGGACGGTTTCTGAAACTTTTCTGAAATATTTTGTGAATGGTTGAACAGAGGTCACAAACATTTCACGAAATGTTTTGACAAGTTTGCGGCAACATTTATTGAAATATTTCACGCAAGCTTCTTGTTAGGATACTTGAAACATTACGCAAAATCTTGCAGAAACTTTTCTGAAAAGTTTCTCGAAATATTCATATCTCGATCTAAAACTTTTTGAACCAATATTTCCACAACCATGCAGAAATATTTCCCGTAAGATTACAAGAAATGTTGCGTAAACATTCCAACTATCATGATATGGACGGTTTCTGAAACTTTTCTGAAATATTTTGTGAATGGTTGAACAGAGGTCACAAACATTTCACGAAATGTTTTGACAAGTTTGCGGCAACATTTATTGAAATATTTCACGCAAACTTCTTGTTAGGATACTTGAAACATTACGCAAAATCTTGCAGAAACTTTTCTGAAAAGTTTCTCGAAATATTCATACTTTGATGATCGGAAACTTTTTCAAGCAATATTGTGGCAAGTTTTGTGAAACATTTATTGAAATATTTCACGCAAGCTTCTTGTTAAGATACTCAAAACAATCTCGGTCAAAAACTTTGAACCAATATTTTCACAACCTTGAAGAAATATTTTTCGTAAGATTACAAAAAATATTGCGTAATTATTTCAACTATCATTGCACGGAAGGTTTCTGAAACTACTCTCAAATATTTTGTGACGGGTTTTGGACAGAGGACACAAACATTTCACAAAATATTTTGGCAAGTTTACGGCGACATTTATTGAAATATTTCATACCAACTTTTTCTAAAGATAATCGAAACAGTACAAAAATCTTGCAGAAACTTTTCTGAAAAGTTTCTCAAAATATTTATACTTTGATGGTCAGGAACTTTTTCAAACAATATTGTGGCAAGTTTTCTGGAACATTTATTTAAATATTTCACGCCAGCTTCCTGTTAAAATACTTAACAGATTCAGAACGGCACGAGTCCAAAAACGACTCGTGAATTTCTTTCCACTGGTACGTCACGAGTCATCCTTGGCTCGAGCGATATTTCTCAGTTTATGGTTGCGCTGTTTAAAAATTTAATAAAATCATTTTATACTATTACTTTCTTATTCTATATGATACTAGCATCAATTATAATATCTAACAGGATCCAAATCCGCAAAGTTTTAATTAATTTTTCATGTGTAATTTGAAAAATATAAAAAATTTAACGTTTTTTTACGAGGACCTGAGGGTAGAAAAAGCGTATACATTATCAGTGATGAACCTGTTAAAAATTTACACAGAATCTTGCAGAAACTTTTGTGCAAAGTTTCTCGAAATATTCATATCTCGGTCCTAAACTTTTTTAACCAATATTTCCATATACTTGCAGAAATATTTTCTGTAAGATTACGAGAAATGTTGCGTAAACATTTCCACAATTATTATCGGGAAGGTTTCTGAAATTTTTCTAAAATATTTTGCGAATAGTTTGGACAGAGGACATTTTACAAAATGTTTCGGAAATTTTGAGGTAACATTTTTTTAGGATGGAGTGAATAGGTCGATCAACGAGGAACCATGAGTAATAATAAAACTTTGTTTATTAGGCCGACGTTTCGGTACTGAAGTAAGTACCTTCTTCAGGGCTAAATAGGGAAAATACATAATAAGTACATATATATATATTTCTTTTTATAAGAACCAATAACGGTTTTTGACAGTGTACTGACCTAATGATTAAAAAATGGTTTACACCATGAGTCGTAGATCACGACAGGTGACGTCGAGCGTGATTCCGTACAGCACGTAGTGCATCGTCAAGACACGGATTTTTATTCAACTAGAACAATTGAATTTGAAAAATTTTTTAAGTTAAAGAATTAAAAATTTATTTATTTAAATGAAATAATAAATAGCTAAATCTCTTAACCAACCTGTGCTCTGGAGTCCCATTTTTTCGACAATGAGAGAAAAGCGAATTTCCCGGGGTTTATATACCCACGAGGGTGACGCTAATAACGCAAATTCAAATTTGTAATTCGAGAGTGGGAGGAGAGGGAGCGAGCTAGCTGGTAGCGTACTGGAGGGGCGGGCTCGGCCCGATTCTGAGTGTACGACTACCCGCGTTTATTATTAATATCATTATTATAAAAGTGCTTGTTGGTTGTGTCAACGGAGTTTTTATAAATATATTTGAGATTCTTAGTGTCATCCATTCGATTTAAACTATTTTTTTGTGAATGTATATGCAACATTTCAGAAAAAGTGCGTTTTTGGTAGTTAGTTTCTGTGTCTATTATTTGTGTTTTTTCGAAGTCTATTTTATGTCCTGTTATTTTAACGTGATCTGAAAGTGCGGAGGTAGTTAACGATTTAGAGATCGCGTACTTGTGTTCATATATACGTTTGCTTAATTTCCTTTTTGAAGTGCCTACATAAGATGCATCACACTCTTTACAGTTAATTTTGTAGACAACAGATGCTGTTTCAAGCGGATCTAACTTATCTTTACCTAGTTTTATAATTCTTAGTTTATTAATGTTTCTATTGATTATTCGTAAGTTCTTAACGTCTTTCATAGTACTGCAAAGTTTTTTATTTAAGTCTTTAATGAAACGGATTACTAAAATTTTGTTACGGTGATCTTGTTTATTGTAAGTTTGATTGTTGTTGTGTTCGTAAGAAAGTAAGCGTTTATTAATATATTTTTCTATGAAGGTAAGAGGATACTCATTCTGCAATAAAAAGGATTTGATAATTTTAAAGTTTTCATTGGGGAAAGAAATGTGTGAGATTTTAATTGCCTTATCAACTAGCCAGTAAATAACTGCAATTTTCTGGTGGGTAGGGTGATGTGAAAAATAGTTAATGTATCTACCGGAAGCGGTTGGTTTCCTGTACCAATTCGTTTTTACAATGTCATTATTTTCTCTAATGATTTTAATATCTAAAAAGCTAATACTATTATCTATTTCTAGTTCAACAGTAAATTACAAAAACTGATCAAACGAGTTAAATTTTTCTAAAACTTTATTAATCATATCATTTTTAATAACTAAAAAAAAGTCATCGACATATCGTTTGTATAAAATTATTGAGTTTTTTACTGAACTTGAGCATTTATTTTCAAGAAATTCTAACACTACGTCTGCAAACAAGAGGCTTGAACAGAAACCCACAGGAGCATCCAAGATCTGCTGGTAAAATTCACCACTAAACGTAAAAAACGTAGAGTCAAGCAGTAATTCCACTCCTTTCAGGAACTCTTTTTTACTTATGGGAAGTAAGTTGCCAAAATATGACCACTTTTTTCCCAAAGCTTTAAGAATGATTTCTTTGGAGAGATTCGTAAAGAGGGAAACTACATCGAATGAACGCAACGGTAATCTTGCGGAATATTAAGGTTATCTAATAAAAGCTTAAGCTCGTTACTATTTTTTATTATATTTTTTAAACTCCGATAACAAAAACAAAAACAAACAGATGACTAACAGCCCTCGCAAACCGTTGACTGACAATAGCATCAAAGACCAAAACACAAATAAAAACAAATGGCTTTTAAATTTATCCTCGACCACTTTACCTGTATATGCAACTGAAATCTTAAGCCTAGGAGAAAAATTTAATTTTACTGCGGATACAGATAAAAAAACGTACTTTGAACTTTTTAAGGATATTGAAAGTGCCAGGTCTAGTAATGACATTAATGACAATATTAGAAACAGATTACTGAATTGCGTCAATCACCACATTAGATGCAAAAAACACTTGAGTTTAGAAGACAGAATTCTTAGCAGAAAAATAAAACTAACTAATGATTTCATAAAAAATAATAAAGATATACTTATTACAAAAGCTGACAAAGGTAACGTCACTGTAGTACTAAATAAAGTAGATTATATCGACAAAGCAAAATCCGCCCTCAATGATACGAAATATTACACATTACTAGACAGAAATCCACTCAACAAGTTACAAAAATCCATAAAAAATCTTATCTTAGATTGGAAGAATAAAGGCGTTTTTGATTGTGATTCTAGTTTTCCTTATGTTAATGAGAAAATCGAGAACACGAATTTGCCTAGAGCTTACGGTCTGACTAAGATACACAGAAAAGATCTCCCAGTTCGCATCATTGTTTCAGGAATTAATAGTCCGACTTATAGATTAGATAAAGCCTTAACTTCTTTTCTGTCAAAATACATTCCAAAACCGGCCTCAAATATAAAAAATAGTAACGAGCTTAAGCTTTTATTAGATAACCTTAATATTCCGCAAGATTACCGTTGCGTTTCATTCGATGTAGTTTCCCTCTTTACGAACCTCTCCAAAGAAATCATTCTTAAAGCTTTGGGAAAAAAGTGGTCATATTTTGGCAACTTACTTCCCATAAGTAAAAAAGAGTTCCTGAAAGGAGTGGAATTACTGCTTGACTCTACGTTTTTTACGTTTAATGGTGAATTTTACCAGCAGATCATGGGTGCCCCCATGGGTTTCTGTTCAAGCCCCTTGCTTGCAGAAGTAGTGTTAGAATTTCTTGAAAATAAATGCTTAAGTTCAGTAAAAAACTCAATAATTTTATACAAACGATATGTCGATGACTGTTTTTTAGTTATTAAAAATGATATGATTAATAAAGTTTTAGAAAAATTTAACACGTTTGATCAGTTTTTGCAATTTACTGTTGAACTAGAAATAGATAATAGTATTAGCTTTTTAGATATTAAAATCATTACAGAAAATAATGACATTGTAAAAACGAATTGGTACAGGAAACCAACCGCTTCCGGTAGATACATTAACTATTTTTCACATCACCCTACCCACCAGAAAATTGCAGTTATTTACGGGCAATTAAAATCTCACACATTTCTTTCCACAATGAAAACTTAAAAATTATCAAATCCTTTTTATTGCAGAATGAGTATCCTCTTACCTTCATAGAAAAATATATTAATAAACGCTTACTTTCTTACGAACACAACAACAATCAAACTTACAATAAACAAGATCACCGTAACAAAATTTTAGTAATCCCTTTCATTAAAGACTTAAATAAAAAACTTTGCAGTACTATGAAAGACGTTAAGAACTTACGAATGATCAATAGAAACATTAATAAACTAAGATTTATAAAACTAGGTAAAGATAAGTTAGATCCGCTTGAAACAGCATCTGTTGTCTACAAAATTAACTGTAAAAAGTGTGATGCATCTTATGCAGGCACTTCAAAAAGGAAATTAAGCAAACGTATATATGAACACAAGTACGCGGTCTCTAAATCGTTAACTACCTCCGCACTTTCAGATCACGTTAAAATAACAGGACATAAAATAGACTTCGAAAAAACACAAATAATAAACACAGAAACTAACTACCAAAAACGCACTTTTTCCGTAATGTTGCATATACATTCACAAAAGAACAGTTTAAATCGAATGGATGACACTAAGAATCTCAAATATATTTATAAAAAATCCGTTGACACAACCAACAAGCACTTTCATAATAACGATATTAATAATAAACGCGGGTAGTCATACACTCAGAATCGGGCCGAGCCCGCCCCTCCAGTACGCTATCAGCTAGCTCACTCCCTCTCCTCCCACTCTCGAATTACAAATTTGAATTTGCGTTATTAACGTCACCCCCGTGGGTATATAAACCCCGAGAAATTCGCTTTTCTCTCATTGTCGAAAAAATGGGACTCTAGAGCACAGGTTGGGTAACAGATTTAGCTGTTTATTATTTCATTTAAATAAATAAATTTTTAATTCGTTATCTTAAATTAAAAAATTTTTCAAATTCAATTGTTCTAGTTGAATAAAAATCCGTGTCTTGACGATGCACTACATGCTGTAACACGGAATCACGCTCGACGTCACCTGTTGTGATCTACGAATCATGGTGTAAACCTTTTTTTAATCATTAGGTCAGTACACTGTCAAAAAACATTATTGGTTCTTATAAAAAAATTTGTATATATGTACTTATTATGTATTTTCCCTATTTAGCTCTGAAGAAGGTACTTACTTCAGTACGAAAACGTCGGCCTAATAAACAAAGTTTTATTATTACTCATGGTTCCTCGTTGATAGACCTATTCACTCCATCCTAAATTAATATTCTGGAACGTACGAGCCACCGTCTCGAAAAAAGGTAACATTTATTGAAATATCTCACGCAAGCTTCTTGTTAAAATACTCGAAACATTGCACCAAATCTTGCCGAAACTTTTCTGAAAAGTTTCTCAAAATTTTCATACTTTGATGATCGGGAACTTTTTCAAGCAATATTGTGTCAAGTTTTCTGGAACATTTATTGAAATATTTCACGCAAGCTTCCTGTTGAGATAATTAAAGCATTACACAAAATCTTGCAGAAACTTTTTGCAAAGTTTCTCGAAATTTCATATCTCGGTCCTAAACTTTTTGAACCAATATTTCCATAAACTTACCGAAATATTTTCTATAAGATTACGAGAAATGTTGCATAAACATTCCTACAATTATTATCGGGAAGGTTTCTGAAATTTTTCTAAAATATTTTGCGAATAGTTTGGACAGAGGACATTTTACAAAATGTTTCGGCAAGTTTGCGGCAACATTTATTGAAATATTTCATGCAAGCTTCTTGTTAAGCTACTCGAAACAATACACAAAATCTTGCAGAAACTTTTCTGAAAAGATTCACGAAATATCCATATCTCGGTCACAAACTTTTGGAACGAATATTTCCACAAACTTGCAGAAATATTTTCCGTAAGATTACAAAAAATTTTGCGTAAACATTCCCACTATTATTACAGAAAAGGTTTCGGAACCTTTTCTAAAATATTTTTTGTATGGATTGACTGAGGATATAATCATTTCACGGAATGTTTTGGCAAGTTTGCGGCAACATTTATTGAAATATTTCACGCAAGCTTCTTGTTTAAATACTCAAAACATTACACAAAATCTTGCAAAAACTTTTCTGAAGAGTTTCTCAAAATATTCATATCTTCGTCACAAACTTTTTGAACAAATATTTCAACAACCTTGCAGAAATATTTTCCGTAAAATCTCTTAATTTTAATTTAAAATTTAAAGAACTTTTTAAATAAATTTACAACTAAAAAAAAATTTTAATGTTTTTAAAAATAAATTTAAAATTTATAAAACCGTTAAAAATTTTTCTAAATAAATTTAAAATTTAAAATAAAATTTAAATAATCTGACGAATTTTTATTTAATTTTAAATTGAAAATCTTAAATTTAATTTTTCGTAATTACGAGAAATGTTGCGTTAAAAGTTTCCACTATCATTACAGGAAAGGTTTCTGAAAATATTCATACATTGATAATCGGAAACTTTTTCAAGCAATATTGTGGCAAGTTATCTGAAATATTTATTGAAATATTTCACGCAAGCTTCTTATTAAGATACTCAAACCAATACACAAAATCTTGCAGAAACTTTTTTGCAAAGTTTCTCGAAATATTCATATCTCGGTCTAAAACTTTTTGAACCAATATTTCCACAACCATGCAGAAATATTTCCCGTAAGATTACAAGAAATGTTGCGTAAACATTCCAACTATCATGATATGGACGGTTTCTGAAACTTTTCTGAAATATTTTGTGTATAGACTGAACAGAGGACACAAAAATTTCACTAAATGTTTTGACAAGTTTTACGGCAAGATTTATTTAAAAATAACAAAAACGTAGATCCCTACTTATCGACATTACAATTTTTCTTTGAATTAAAAAATTTTTAAACAGTTTTTTGGAAAAACACAATTTTGACGCTCACCGTGCATTTAGATACTATACTCAACATTTTTTTAAAACCATTCTATTAGTATTTTATAAAAACATGTTTATTCAGAGTAATAATTTAAGTTAATATTTTCTTTATTTAGTAAAATCTATTCAGTATACTGGTTTGATTTCTACTTTACCGACACTATATATTTTTAATTTAACGATTTAAATATAAATAAATAATGTTTTAAAACCATTATTATTTTAAATAAAAATAATCAAAATTATAACAATTAAAAAATCGTGAGAAGTGCACCTTATTTAGATGAAAATGTCCGAAGTCCATCAAGGAAGCGATAGCGGTAACGGATAGCGTGCGTGCGTAGTAACCCAAAGATCGTGGGTTCGATTCCCGGTCAGATCAAAAAATTGTATGTAAAATATTTTCTGCGATTATAACATTGCGACTAATATAGAATAATTAAGTTCTGTGAAATATGCGAAAATTGTGATACTTATAGAGATTTCTACTATATATTCATCATAGCTTTAAGGTTACTTCTTTCAAGAACTTGAAGAAAAGGTTCCTGAAAGGTTTCTGAAAGATTTCTGAAAGGTTTCTTGAAAGATTTAATTAAAATCTTTACGGAAAACTTTCTGCCAGTAATTTGTCTAGACATTTGAATCTTTCAGAAAACTTTCATGAAAGGTTTCTATGAATCTTTCTAAAAGGTGAAAAATGTACAATTCTTTTTGAAAATTTTCTGCAATATTTCAGAAACATTTCGTAAAAGGTTTCAAGAAACTTTGCACAAATATTTCATGAAATATTGCTGAAATATTTTATGGCAAGTTGACGGATTATAGAAATACTTTGTGAAAGATTTCTGCAATATTTCAGAAACTTTTCGTATAAATTTTCAAGAAATTTTGCACTAATATTTCATGAAACATTGGTGAACGCAAATGATTCGGACATAAAAACATTTCCGAAATCTTTGTGTGAAATCTCTGAAAGGCTTACAGTAATATTACGAAAAATAGTACCACAACATTTCTGAAATATTTCATGTCAGGCTTGCAGATTATTCAAACTATTCGTGAAACTTTTCTGCAATATTTCAGAAACATTTCTTACAAGTTTTCACGAAACTTTACATAAATATTTCATAAAATATTGCTGAACGAAAAAAGATGCGGAAATAAAAACATTTCTGAAATCTTTCTGTGAAATCTTTCTGAAAGGTTAACAGTAATATTACGAAAAATAATACCACAACATTTCTGAAATATTTCAAGTCAAGTTTGCAGATTATTCAAACATCCAAACTATTCGTGAAACATTTCTGCAATATTTCAGAAACATTTCTTACAAGTTTTCACGAAACTTTATAGAAATATTTCATGAAATATTGCTGATATGATTAACGTCCTATCCTACAATATATTCTAATCTGACTGCCATTTGCTGCTAAAAAAACTATAAATATTGCTGAAAGAAAGATGCGCACATTTAAATATTTCTGAAATATATCAGGAAATGTTATTGCAATATTTATGAAAATATTACAACAAAATAATTTGAAAATATTTGAGAAATATTTCATGAAAGTTTTACGTATTGTCTAAATACTTTATGAAATTTTGCGGTAATATTGCAGAAAGCTTTCATGCAAAGTTTCAAGAAACTTAACAGAAATATTTCTTGAAATATTTCCGAAGGAAAAAAGATGCGGACATTTAAATATTTCTGAAACATTTTCTTGAAATATTTCTGAAATATAACAAACCTTGCATGAAATATTTCAGAAATATTTCAGAAATATTTGGTGCTATGTGGGAGGTACTTGTAATTAGTCACTTTTTATTCCTTGTTTCTGTATTACAATTTTAATGTTTTTTGGTACACTATCACAATAACTACCAATTGTCATATAGACCGTTTTACTAGTATTTAATGAACGTTTATTAAATGCTAACCAATTTGCAACATTTTCTAATGATTTGTTCATTTTTTCCTGCGCATGAAACCACGTATCTTCACCAGAGATGATGATAGTGTCATCTGCGTAGGAGAGGATTGAATATTTTTGCATATTTGTCAATAGATCATTAACGTATATAATAAATAAAAGTGGTCCTAATATTGTTCCTTGTGGAACTCCTGTTTCTATTCTTTTTTCAGTACTTATTTTATCTTCTAATTTAACTATTTGATTTCTATTAGACAGATAGCTAGTCATTAAATCAAGCGGTTTTCCCCGTATTCCATAAGTTTCTTGTTTTTCAATTAGAATTCTATGATTAACAGTGTCGAAGGCTTTCGCTAGGTCAAGAAAAGATATTATTAATGGTTTACTGTTATCTAGATGATTGAATATAATATCCGTAATTTTATTGAGTGCATCAGTTGTACCTCTACCTTTAATAAAGCCATATTGTTAATTTGATAATATTTTACATTTTTTAATAAAGTCATAAAGTCTATTATATATTATTTTCTCAAAAATTTTTGCAATATTTGATATTAAAGATATAGGTCTATAATTTGAAATATTAGTTTTGTCACCTGCTTTGTGTATTGGCACTACTTCCGCACTTTTTAAGGTTTCTGGCCATATTGTCAGTTTAATTGATATATTGAAAATATGTTGAAGAGATGTTAAGATAAATGGCGAAATTATTTTTAGAAATTTCGCATTTATACCATCCACACCTCCTGCTTTTTCTTTAAGATCTTAAATAATTTTACTTATTTCGTCAATACTAGTAGGAGATATAAATATTGACATTGCATTTCTTGCAATTGGTTTTATGTAAACATTTCTTTGTTGATTAATATTCCTACTTAAATTAGTACCCACCTCACAGAAATAAGTGTTCATAAAGTTAACTATGTCTTCTTTATTAGTAATTTTATTATTGTTCACATATATATGTCTTGCTCAATTTCTTTGTTTTTCCTAACTTATTATTAATTATTTCCATAGTTTTTTATTATCTTCCCTACTTTTTTCGATTAAAATTCTTTCAAATTTAAATTTAGCATCTTTTATTACTTTACATAATAATTTAGAGTAATTCATATAATTATTCTTTAATTCAGTACAATTAGGACTCGTTTTCCATAATTTATACAGTGTTTCGTTTTCTTACAAGATGTTATGATTGCAGCAGAGATCCAATTTTTTCTTGGTATCATCTCCCTATCTTTTCTTTTAATGACTTTACTAGTTGTAGCACAATTTATAAAATTTTTAATCTTATTTATTAATGAGCAGGCTGCTTCATTTGGATCGTGAATCGATAATATAGAGTTTCAGTCTGTTAATGAGGCTTTATTAAAGAGTTTTTTTATAGTTAACAATATTTTTTTTGCACTATTATCTTGTTTACTTAAGTTTACGTTGCCAAGGGCAACTATTAATGAGTAATGGTCACTAATTTCATTAGTGCAAAGTTTATCTGATTTTGGAATAAGTGACTTTGATTTTATAAAAATATTGTCGATGCACGTTCCATTACATCTGTTAGTTGCAGGCCTAGTTATTCCTAGAAAACATGGTATAAATTTTTTTTCATAAAAATTATTTAGAAACTCCTGACTATTATTATGACAGTCCATAATATCTATATTAAAATCACCAATAACCATATGGTTCCTAATATTAATATTGCTATTAATGTATTTTTTAAATGAGTAAATATACTCAGGTTTTTTTATGGAATGTGATCTATAGATTGCGGTGATTCTTATGGTTTCCTTGTTATTTATAAGGATATCCGCATATATGATACTTAAATTATCTATCACGACAGTTTCAGTATATTCTACGATATCACTTTTTATGTACATAATAACACTATCCGCTTTATTCATACTACTTTCATTGTACCGCAACTTGTATCCAGATAGATTGAAAAATCCCGAATGTTGAATTGTCCAAGTTTCCGTACAGATTATAACACTTGGTTTTCCTTTTAGTCTATTTATTAATAATTCAAGCTTTTCAAAATTTTTGTTTAGGCTTCTTATGTTGACATATAATATTATAAAATTTTGTCTTTTTAAATAAACGTTAAGGCTCCTTATATCCCTGCATTCAGTTTCTTGTTATAAGAGATTTTCAAAATCATAATCAAGACTCATCATGTTCATCATGTTGTAGTTTAATCAATATTTTGCCTATTTTTTATTCTGTCAGACAGTATTTTCAGCGGACTTTTAATTACAGATTGGACTGAAGTTGGACTCTTAGTCAAACTATCATTAAGCTTATTTAGTGATTGTGTTGATACATTAACTTGTAATGGTAACCAGAGTGAGTATAGGTTCCTACTTTACCTAGGTGTCTTGGTATAGTAGGTTGTATTGGGTAATCGTGCATATCTATATATTTTCTCACCTTAGCTTTAAGAATTTCACACATATCCCTATCTGTTGCTTCGTGGTTAGTATTGTAATTAGTTTCGAACTTGGTATTGTTGTACTTAGAATTTACACATGAACTGCTCTCTGTTGAGTTACATTGACTTGCACTATGTGGCATAGCACATTTTGTACACATAGCAGGATTTTTACACGTTCCTCCACTGTGACCGTGTCTTGCACATTTGTAGCAAGGCTTTACACTTATGACGTCAAATATTTTACATCTTTGATAACCTACATAGATTCTATTTTTATTTTCTTTTACGTGCTTGTATAATTCTGCAGGTATTTTGATTATAACAGTTAGAGTTTTCTTTCTATCATTTATGTACGTGTGTATAATTTTCCATTCATCTTTGAATTTTTCGTTGAAATTTCTTTCATTAATGTCGTTTTGTAGTCGTTTAGTGTTCATGTTTTCAAAATTATCAATACCAACAATCCTCATTTTAGGATTCATTATCTGTTCTTTCACGATTTCACATGTACCTTTTAATTTCCTTTTTAGCGTATCGAAAGCTTTATCTACACTTTCAAGATTACTGCAAGTAATAATTGTTTCTTCATTTTTTTTTTTTAAATATTATTTGTTTGTATAGTTTTTTCTTTTGTCAAGTATCGAGATATTTCCTCATTAACTTTCTCCATAGTTTTATATTAACAATATTATTATTTGTAGTCATAAAAAAATTATCACCATTTATAGATAGTGCTGAATAGATGAGTTATTTATACAGTCATGAAAAAAATTATTACCATTTGTAGAGAGTGCTTATTGAATAGATGCAGAAGTTGATTATTAAAGCCTTAAATTAGTTCTACTATAAGACTACTATATGATAATATCATTAATTATTTTTGTAGTTTCGCAATTATTTTTTATTTATAACATTAGCAGATTTTGGCTGTAATTTTAAACAAACAGTTACTTTACTTTAGATGCAAAATAGATGATACGTAAACATTTATATATTGTATAAGATATGAAGGTAGATTAGGAAAGTTATTAAATGTCTAATGCAAGTGTGCAGTGACAGTTGAATTAAAGTTTTAGTACTTGAACTTTTATTGAAAACTTTCTACTTAAAATAGTAGGGAACGATACTAAAGAAAAAGTAAGTCCATATTAACTCATACAAAAAACATTTAGTGTATAGATTTAAATCAACTTTTAAAGGAAGCGAAAGATATGCTATTGTGCATAAAAACATTATGGATCCTTTACTTCTGCCGGAAAGCTATCATCATCAACCATCGTCTAAATCTCACTATGATATAATTGACATTTTATTTTCTGAAGTCAAAACTGTTACTGTTACCCAATACAATAAATTTATCTGAGTCATGTTCTCTTTATTAAGTTATATTGTATATATGTGAAGTGAAAGAGAAAAGTAAAAATGTTCAACTCATCGGATATTCAAAGAAGATCATAGGAATGTTGCTGCTATACACATTTTTTTAAGCAGTTGACTATGGTGATACTGGCTTTGTAACATGTATTTAGGATTTTGGATTTTTTAACAAATTCTACATTTACCTTAGATATATAATTACTTAATAATATGTGTGAAAAAGTTTATTAAAAACATATGGAGAGAAAAGCATAAAAGGAACTTTCTGTTTGACCACTGAACAATACTTGACTGACTGATGTGGCTTTTGCTGTGTTGCTGCTTATACGTGCGCTCGTAGCTTACAAGCCTGAAAGATTGGGTATTGACGTATCATAATAATCTTCTAAATATATAAAAGATATTGTGCATAGCAACATATTATTTTATTTCGAAGAACTAATTTTTAAATTAAGTTTTCTCAAAATAATGAACCATCAATTAATGTCACTATTAAAATACTTGGTAATCTATTCTTTGACGCATTGACCTGTAATGAACTTCATCAATTTTTAGTGTGTTTGTTTTTTTAATTTTATTTGCATTTTTAGCAAAAAACGGAGTGAAGCCTGAGTCTGAAAGAATTAACGTAACTGAAAATATTAATTTAAATTAAGAACTACAATGTTTTAAGAAAGTTCCACAAAAATTATTATTTCAAACTTTGATATCTACACAGTTATTACACTAAAACTGCATTTTTTCATTTCAAAGATACAAATACTTCTGATCTTGCATCTCACTATTTCCATGTTTTATTTTGACAGACTTGTGTAATAATATATTATGCAATTTATGTATTTTAATGAACTCTTCTATGTTACAGACTGTTTAATCATGATCTACTTATTGTCAATAATCCTTACGTTCTGATAATCATGATCTACTTGTCAATAGTCCTTACGTTCTGATACTCTGTAATTCTTGTATAGATATAACTTTTTGAAATTATTATCTGAATCTTGTGTAGAAAAATATTTACTAATGACATCTCTGAATCATTTTGACATCTCTCACCATGAGCAAATCATAAATTAGATTAGCTGAGCACTTTTATTCGTTGAAATTTTCACATTAACACATCAGTTTTGCTTTTTCAGTATTTCACTGTTCATTTGTCATAATATCTTTTAATTGGTGCTTCAGTAAATATGCAATGTACTACAGCACATCACTGATATTGACTCAATTTCTTGAAGTAGATAAATTGTTTTTAAACCAAGGCTCGGACCAATTTTTCAAATAAGTATCATAAATTTTCACTAGAAATCACTTGACTTAAAAACCCATCATTGTTAGACATCTTGTAAAATGAAAAACAAACAACAGTTTATGAACTAAGAATCATTGTGAGAGAAAAGCTTTCTCAACATTCTTTTATTGGAAGAAATACTAGCAATTGTAACCTATGAAGAGTTTGCCGATCTAATGAGAAGTTACTGGCATTACTACTGGTGTGTCACGTCGAGCACGACTGACCGCATCTCTCTCTACCCATCCTTACCACCCTACAACCTTTTTTCCTTCATGTTACCATGAGTCCTACTTCCCGGTTAGTAACGCCACCTACTAGCAATAAGGTGATCTACGGGAGACAATCACTCTCGCGGTAACATGACCTTCCGCCAACGAATCCTATCTATAGCATTACCTCCTATCGATCCAACCTTTGTCCTTGGCACGCGCCACATTTGAACCCGAGTAACCTTATCCCCCACCCGAACCTTTGCCACCCCATGCATAGATGAGATACCCTACACTCCCCTATCTTTGTATCTGCCCTAGATAGAAGCGTGGGTATAAAAGCCGCATCGCGCCTCCACTCGAGGCAGAAGCTTTTGTTCTTTTTGTTTCGAAGGGCGAAGCCCTTGACCGACGACTATGTAATTGTAACAATTGGACATAGAATAATTTCTGACATTTTTGTATTCTGACTTAGAATATTTTCGAGCAGAATTTACTTAGAATATTTTCGAGCAGAATTTACTTAGAATAATTTTGAGTATAATTGACTTAGAATATTTTCGTGTGAAATTAACTTAAAATATTTATCAAGCCTCTCTGATTGTAGTCTCGCGAATAATTGTTGATATTATATCTCGACTACAATCAGTGTGTAACAGTCTTAACGTAACTTTATGCTGTGACGAACAGAGGATCTTTTATTGGTTATTAGATTGTTTCACTTTCCAAATTTGTTATCTATTTTCTTCTATTTTATTGAAGTGAATACAGATGTTTATATATATGGAAAGTGTTGTCAGGATAACACCACCTTTACATAGTAAAGGAAATATAGAGGGAGAAAGTAATGGAGAACTGCATTAAGCGGTTCTTGTTTCTTTTTCTATATTTTTTCGAGTTGCGGATATTTAGATTAGCGTGAGCTGACTTTTTCCCTCCCCAAGGAAAGTAGAAATAAAGAGATTGAAGTTCTTATTCGTACAGTCTAGATGTTTTATTATTTTATTTAATATTACCTCTCTTTTAACAGCGGTATTCCTTTTATTAACAGAGGCCGTTGGTATTTATTAACTTAATCGAAGATATAACATTTTCTGATTAATGATATTTAATTATACAATACTTCTTAACTTGTTGTGTTCCCCTTTTTTTATAATTCTTCTATTTCGATACTTGTAGTATTTCGTTCCTTGAATGAATTCTTTGTATCTATTATATGTAATATTTTCTCCATCGCGGAGTATCACGGTCTGAGTTCGTTTGAGCGTCGGCACCTGGCACGAACGAACAGCAGTCTCCGCAAGAGACGGCAGAACTGAGTCGTGATCGTAGCGCACACTAACTATTTAAAGGAAAAAAAATGTAGGCGGTTTAATTATTATTCTATGGGAGATGACGCAGGTGTAAATATGTTCTCTTAATGAGGTTACAAATCTGTAAATCAGTTTTCGTGGGTTCCAGAACGCTTGACAATCAATGTGTGTATGTAGGCTAGAGACCGCCGCTTATCTCGAGCCACCGCTTATTTCGAGCCGCCGCGATTTACTCCGTTTATTTGGGATTACCTCTCGCGCGTGGTCTGTATTTATTTTACATTTTTGAATTCTTGGAGGAATATTCTATTTTCATTAAAGTTTTATTTTTGTAGAATTTTTAAGTAATAATTAAACAATATTGGACGTCACACTCCCCTACTTACTTGTTAGATTAAACATCCATCCCGGAGGTTTTTCTGGCTTTTAGAGTGGGCGCTAGTGATAGTGCTCTCTAAGCTATGATCGTTTTGTTCGTGTACAAATTTTTTTTTTTTTTTTTTATTTTTATTTTGAGGTCATTGAAAAAGAAAGATGTTGTTTCAGTTCTTTTGCTCTTTCTTAGACAGTGACTATACAATTTATTAAACATTGTCTCCAAAATTTGGAGTATAGCTACAGTTTGAGGTTGCTTCAGCGAGTAAAGGTATGGGTAAGAGTTTATGGTCGTAGTGTACAATGTTTTCAAAATGCGTGGTTGTCAGTTTTGTGTATAAATGAGACCTTTAACAGGTGTGTTTGCGAGTAGTTTGTATCCAACGTGATATGGATTTCAGCTATCAATCGTTTTTGCCGCTCCGCCATGGTGTTGATAACAGAAAAATTTTCGGCGGCTCGAAACTTGCACCTTGCCTTTTCTTTCGGGTCGTCCCTTTTGGTGAATTTTTCCTCGAGCGTCAGTTGAAGAAAAGATGTCGAGCTGGGAGTCACTTACTCGCGAAGGCGAGTGGCTAGATGCCCTTACCCGCGAGATTGTGCGCGGAGAGGTTGAGTCCGAAGTAGCTGGGTCCAGTCTAGAAAGCGAAGACCCTCTACAGTTGTTAGTGGCAGCAGTGGGTGCGTCATCGATGGGTGATCGTTCCGGATTACCACCTGATAGTGTTTCCGCGTTTTTCTTTAAAGAGGCCTCTACTGTTTTCGCGAAACTGGCCATTCTTCGAGGCGGTCGCGACTTGATTTCGCAAGAGCTTAAATCCTCAAGGCTTGGCCAGAGCCAAACTCTCCGTGCGATGCTGGGGAATTTGAAGGCGAGTGTTGCGACTTTATGACCGCTTACTCTCCTGAACAGAAGAAGTCACCGACTCTTATTTCGTAAATCTGGTGCGGATCAGTATTGACTCTACAGTCGTGCTGGAAGCTGTTACAAAAGAGGACATAGAGGCGCTACTGGAAGAATTGGATCGCCTGTTACCAGTCACATATTTCTTGTAAGTGTTATATTAACGGCTAAACCCCAAAACACTAAAAAAAATAAATAATAATCATATTTTTCTTTCTTTGCTGCAGGGTTCACCGCTGGATGTCCCTTGGCCCTTTAGCAGGAATCAATACATTGTAAAAGTGTTTGTGTGTTACAAGTGTTTGTAAATATTGTGTAGTTTTTTCTTCCTTTTTTTTATAATATATGTAAAAAAAATATATTAATTATTCTATAAATTATACTATGAATATATGTGTAGTTTTCTCTTTTTTACTTTCCTTTCTTTAAGAGTAGAGATGATAGATAAAATCAGTTGATGTAGTGTATACATAGGTCGGTTTGGAAAAAAACATTTTTGTTATCACGGAGTCGTATTTCGATATAGTGGCGGTTATTTAATATTTACGTTAAACATGTAGTAGAAGATTATTTAGCGTGGTGAATAGTATGTTATATATATATATAATTTTTAGAGTGAATAATTGTTGTTGCGAAAATAGAATATATATATCGTGCAATATATCTCTTTGTTTTTATATTTTTGTATGTGGACTTGAGAGTTGAAAATTATTTTTGATTTAATTCAGTCTCTTCAGTATCGCTAGGTAGTTCTTGATTATTTTCGTGGCTTCCTGGTTCCGATGGAAAAGGGGCAAAAATTTTTGAATGGTTGCACTTCTTAACTATAAAAATTGCGGTGACAATAATCATAACCATAATAGAAATGAATTGAAGCCCAAATCCTGTATGTATTAGTGTGGATGTATATTTTTGATTTTCTTTCCTCTCTATCAATTTTTGTGCTCGATTTTCTAGATCGTGAAATGAGTCAGCGTCATCTATTGCACTCCAATCTCTAATTGAGGGCGCAATCTTTTTGAATAACGGCAGAGTCTCTTGATTTTTGTAAGCATCCACTAGCGTCGGGGCTACGCGATGGATTTTTAGAGAGATTTTAGGTAAATAGAAGAAATTTACAGAGGCGGTAATTGTATGTATACCATTCAACGTGAGTGCATCGTGTTTGCCGTAGCACCGAGGTCGGAATTGCACTATACCGACCCCAATTATGGGTATTATTTCAGCTTTTTCTCCTGGGCAGAATATTTGTAGGTCGCCTGGTTTTCCGAGAGAAAACAGCCACCCGTCGACTGCATTGATTCTTCTCCAAAAATCTGTATGGTTAGGATTATATCTAATATCGCAATCTTTGAGATCTTCTTGCGTTAGCTGTAGAAGCATTTTCCTTTCGCAGGCAGAATCTTCGTAGAGCGGCCCCTCGTACTCGCATATATAGTGGTGAACCGTTTGTTTGCACAGGCGAAGGTGGTCGGCGCTTAGGAAGGTGTGACTTATTTTATCGTCTCCTATATCTAGATAAGTAGCTCGAGGGATAATATAAGCACTTGATACTCCTTGATTACTAATATTTTGTGGAATAGGTAAAGGATGCATGTGATAAAGATCGTAGGTCCTTCGGTCGAGGAGAGGCACATGTATTTCTACAATAAATCGATCGCCTACTCATCCGAGGTGAACTTAAGCTACTTCGCTTAGTCACTCAGCGCGTATGTAATCTTTCGGAATTGGAAATTTGTATCCGAAATTTATATCATGTATGTGTTGCTGAATTTCTTGTAATTGTGTTCTATTCAATAAACTGGGGTGTAATTTTCCGTGTCTCGCCTCGCGTATAACATCAATTAGAGTGCGATAAGATTCTAAATGAAATCCTAATATTGCGTCCGCCGTATTGAACCACTCCGTCAGTTGTTGAGTATAATTAACTAAATGTATGTGATTTTGTAGTTTATCCATTTCTTTTCCTAGCCATTCTGTAGTTAAGAAATATCTTTCTTGTTGGTCCCTTAATTCTTTGAGAGCTTTGCTAATGTGCCCGAATTTGCTGTTAGTAAGGTGGGCTTGTTGCTGTGTGAGATGAGCAATTTCCTTTTGATCTTTTATTAAATTATTAATTTGTTCATTGTAATAAAGTCTACCATCTTCGTTCAAGGTTCCGAACAGAGTTTTGCTTACACTGCCTATAAAGCCAAATGGTACTGATCTTTTGATTGATGAAGGGTAATTTACATCTTTTTGATTTTTGTGTTGGAATGCGATGGTGTCTTCGAGCAGTTGTTTGTATAAAGATTCTGCTTGCTCATTTTTACTAATGAGGATTTTTGCTCCCATAAATCGATCGTCACAGTTTATGTAGAAATGGCACGATTTATTCAGGAGTTCATACTGTTCGTTCACAAATTCCCCTTCGTGATAGATTGATCCAAGGTCAACAAAGGTTGCAATTTTCCAATGTGCCTTGGTAAATCTAAGAGGATGCATATTTTCGTAGTATATACCAGGATTTTGTGAGAACGGTGTGATTACGTGACTATGAAGACCAGTTGCAACATGCAGAATGGCTATGATTATTAATATTATCTCTTTGTCCATTTTGGTCTGAAACAAAAAAAAATATTTTTCCTAAGTGAGTTTGTTCCTTTTTATTTATTTATTTATTTTTTTGTTTTATTATTATTAAAGTCTATTTTTAGAGTAATTCCTCGGGATCTGTAAATTGGACTAGTAGTATATGGTCAGGTATAGCGAGACATATCATATTACAAGTGGGGGAGGGGGGCGCCCCCGGGAAGGGTCATTAAGTCAAGTGTTATGTAAACAGTAGCTGCACAGTAGCTGTCCCATGTCAATGGGCCTATTGTTCTCAACCGCAACTGTTGTGTAAACAAAACACCCATTGACATGGCTAATTAGCTACTGTTTTTACATAGCACTTGACTTAATGACCCATACAGAGGCGCGACCCCCCGCCCCACTTGTAATATGATATGCCTCGCTATACCCGACCATATACGAGAGAGAGAGAGAGAGAGAGAGAGAGAGAGAGGAGGTGGAAGGCGGGCGAGGGGGAGGCGGTGGGTGATGGGGAGGCGGTGGGTGGTGGGTGAGGGAAGGTGGTGGGTGGTGGGAGAGGGGTGGTGGGAGGTGGGTGAGGGGGCGGGGAGGTGGTGGGCGCCGGTGGGTGAGGGTAGAACTGAAAAAATGTTTATAAAAATATTTTATTTTTGTACACACACACACACACACACACACACACGCACACACACACACATACACACGTACAAATTATGTTGCTTACGCGGACGCATCTCACACACACACACACACACACACACACACACGCGCGCGCGCATACACAAGAGAGAGAGAGAGAGAGAGAGATCCTTTGTGTGGTGCAGGTATGGGCCTGCATTCCTAGTCCTCCGACGTTCGACGGTCAGCGCAGCGGGTGTCCCAAGCGGTCAAAGTATAAGAAATAGATTTGTATACGTAATAATGAGTTTGTGGCCCTGAAAAGGGCTGTTTTTTTTTTTTGTATTAAGTTTTAATTATATCGTGAATAACCTTGTTTTTGTGAAAGGAATTGGTATTGGTTGAAAAAGATTTATATCGCGATGAATCTTTATCCGATGATGAATAATCTTTCTTTTGTTTATCAATGAGAGGCTGTTTATCCTCTGGTGTCTGCTTGCTGAATGGTGGCCCCATGATGTGTACTCCGTGAAGGCTGCAGACCTTTTGCTCTCGCGACTGTGCTACTATTAGCTTATATCTAAGATCGAGTGAGCGATGGTGGGGAAGGGGGCGTAAGAGTAGGATTATGAAATAATGAAGAAGGAGAAGGCAATTCAATTAAAATTTGTATTTATTGATTATTAACGGTTTCGTATACATCTTTTTCTAGTGTCGGTAAATAAAGACATTTTATTTCTACATACAGTCTTTCCACATTCGAACTACCAAAAGTTTGTATAAATCATTCGGTTTTTTACATTAGATATTAACACATCTTTGTGATCATTATAAAGATTAGAAAATGTGGAACCGTCGAAACATTTATCAATAGCGCGGCTTTCCTCGAGTACTTTCAAACTGTCTATTATTACATCATACATTACATTAACATACGTGGACATATCCTCTAACTCTCGAAGGCGCAACTCGATACACTCACGCATGCTTTTTAATATTATAAAAGTATTACGCATAATCACAACACTAGGAAGTCTTTCAGCTTTTCTCTTCTTTTGCGCTGGTGCGTTCTCGTCGTCGTCGTCGTCGTCGTTTCCAACCCCTGCGCCACTGGATGTATCGATATGCAAGCCGTCGGTGATGTCCCAAGCCTGCGCCTCATACCCATACACCCGGCTCCGTGATGACACGGGCTCCGATGTTTTTTCTTCTGAATGATTCCAAGTACTCTCGAGCTATACGCAGTGGTCAAATCAAGCTCGTGCTCTGTTAGATCTATTTTTACATCCGCCCGCTTGGGCCCGTAGAGATGATACATTATTGCAGAAAAATGTGTGGTGAATTCCTCCCAGGCGCTGCTTTCCATGGTTACGTATTTGCGTGGCGAAGTATCGCCGCCGAATTGAATCACAGCACGGAAATGGCCGGCGTAATATTGCAATCCAAGGTATGCAAACTTCGTGTGAGACTTATTGAGTGCGTAACTTGTATTAAAAAGCAAGTTTTGTGGAAGCTCGTCTTGATTCATCATTATTAAAGCCTGTTGTCGCAAACTTGTTTTTAAAAAAGAAATACTAATTCACGTGACTGAAGCGATGAAGCTGTACTGGCTCACTTTGTGTGTAAAGAAATACTGAGACGTACTTTCTACAGCTGACTTGACTGCTGCTGCTGCTGCTGGTGTAGCGTGTTGCGATGAAGCTGTACTGGCTCACTTTGTGTGTGTGTGTGTGTAAAGAAATACTGAGATGTACTTTCTACAGCTGACTTGACTGCTGCTGCTGCTGGTGTAGCGTGTTCTACTAGACTGACGCAACGTCGACCGCTGCGCTATTCGTTTGGGCGTGCGCGTCGAGATGTGGTAGGGGCTGCCAGCAGTGGGAGGCGGTCGCGCCACCAATGAGAATGCGTGTGACGCAACGTACCCGGTGGCGGGGGTAGACGGCGAGAAAAAAATATTAGGTTTATGACTGTATTCGATAAGTGTTTCCAATAATTGTCGTTATGAATGCGTCCATTGTTTAGCGCTTCCAATCACACACTCACGACAAAGATTTTCGTGAGGGGGAAATGCGCGCTGTGACGTGTAACTATAACAGTACCCGATAACAACGTTAAGTGGTTCTAAACACACTTCACTCTCGTCGTGAATGTGTCAATTGTTCAACGACTTTAACGGTCAGTTTCAAGAATGTGCTCTCAATTTTACGAGGCAAATGCATTCTTTGTTCTATGAGAAGGAAATGCGCGCTGTGATATGTACGCGATAACAGCGTTAAGTGGTTCTAAGAACACTTCACCATCATCATGAATGTGTCAATTGTTTAATAGTTTTAACGGCCGGTTTCAAGAGGGCGTGAGAAAGAAAAATGTGTAACTGCTTAAAAGTCAAAGCGCATACATTGAACGCACTCTTTGTTCAACGACATTTAAGTGTCGCGGGGTTTAAGTTACACATGTATTTCGTAACAAAACGTTTTAATACTCTCTCTCTCTCTCGCGGGAGGAAAATGAATTTAACTGTTTTTTTTTCTTTTTTCAGGAGTGGGAAAATGAAAAGGTCTGTAAATGAAAACATGATTTATGTAATATTTTTTTATTCAATCAAACTTACAAACTATGAATACATAAACTTACAAACTATGAATACATAAATTTTGGGAAGAGACAAAAACTTACAATCTACGAATACATATGGTATAACCGAGACAGGCACAATCGATGCTTAAAATTAACTACACTTTTTGAACAGGGGTCTGCTTCATTTCAGTATTAAGTTTTACAAGTAATGAACAATCACGCATACATACATACATATATTAGCAATGCAAAATATATCTTAAAGTTAGAAAGATTAATAATAATGGTTCAATGGCATACATGCCTGAGTGCACGACCCGTACCCCCGTGAAGTAGCACACGGGAAATTGTACGCGCGGGCATCTTTTTTTTCTTTTAATTTTTTGACCTTTATAATTTTATAAAATTTAGCAGCTATTTTGTCGTTGGATCGAGCATCCGTCGTAAAGATGTTACAAAATTTTTGTAAAGTAAAACCACTACACATAAAATGCAAAAACATAACGCAATATTCGCCGCACACTTTAGAATCGAAACTTTGCAACTTCTTCTTGTTCCACCTGAACCACTTGCAATTTCTTCTGAGTCGCTCGAGATGATGTCGCGACGATGGCGGTAGTCCATAGCTGTCGAAATAGGTACCTCGTGCATGGCTGTCTATGTAGAAAGCCACCCAATGAGAGCCCGGCTTGTCCGCTGTGTCGAGATTTGCAATGATTGCCGCTGGGTGGCTCAGTCGTCTAGGGATGTGATTGGCTGCGTAAACTCCGATTGAATTAGCAGAGAGTCCTTCAATGACGTGAGTTATTTCATTGGTGTTCATTCTTTCATTCGGTGGATGCGTCGTACTCGGCGGCCGTGACGTATATGTCATTATTATCGCTACTGGTGTCGCTATTTGTATCCCTTCGCGCGTAGGCGTAAATCGCTCTAGTGAACATCTCACTATCCACTTTTTCTTTAGGGAGCGCTTTCCATTCTACAGGAAGTATCGAATAGAGCCACTTTTTTAGCTGGTTAACTTTGTAAAGAGCACAATGCTCTTGTTTGGCCGGTAATGTTTTCGTTGAATGCGCTGTGCACAGTGTATTGGTCGGGAACATTCTCACGAGTTCTTTAAACGACGGTGACTTAAATCTTTCCAAGTTGATGGCGCGGCGTCCGAGAAGCGCTTCGATGTAGCGGGCCTTCTCCTCACCCCGTGTGTAAATCGTTCGCGACACTCGGGCTATGTTGTAAAGGTGACGATGTAGTTGGCGAAGTGTTACTTCCCCGTCAAACCATTGAAGGCCGTGAACTTCGACAGCGACAAAGGTGTTTGTCTCTTTGAGATCGTCCGGCAATTCGGCAAAGCTATGTGGTGCTTGCACTATCCAATGACCGCTAATTTTCTTTTGTAGGCACGTAACGGCCACTTCCTTGGGTAGAAACTTTCTTTCCGAATCACGGAAACCTTGAATATCAATTACGTAGTCCATTGTGAGTGAGTGAGTGAGTGCGTATAGAGAAATGGAAGCAGTTGTGTGCGCGTGCGGTCGCGTGTAAGAGAAAAAGCGAACTGATGCTAGAGAGCGGGACGCGTGAGCAGCGGGGTGCGCGTACCCCCACTTTTTTTACGTACGTGGCAACGTCGCACGTGGCAACGTCGCACGTGTGCGTTAGTACTTAGGCGCTGAAATCCGTTAAAATTTGTCGTGTGGAGTCTATTTCGAGAACGTTATCGTACTCGGCGTAAACAATGCAGTTTATTGTAACAGTCGGTGCTGATGCGAACCCCACTTCGATGCGTACACTGCCCGAACGCACGAGGTTCCAATGAGAGTGGCAGTGTGCTGATAAATCAGGCGTGAGATCGAATGCCGTGAGAAAATGACCGATTGAATAGTTGTAGCGGTTTATGCCTAGGCCCTCATTGAGAAAATGTATTCCTGTGCCTGAGTAGAGTGTTTGGAAGGCTTCGATAAATGTTGGGGAGTTGCCCGTAAAGTGCGGTTGTAATGGCTTGCTTGGTATTTGAACGCCATCGATATACAACGAGAGATAATTTATGTCAAAGTGTTGAAAGTTGAATGGGTTTAGCGCACGATTTCCATTGAACGCTTTGTTATCGACGAAGCCGATGATTATACGTTTCGGCAGTTGGCCCAGAATCGCATTATCGATGCTATCACCTAGGATGCCTGTGTGAAGCGTAAATGTTTTCACTTCGACACGCGTAATGGGGTATTTGGCTGTTGCTTTGGCCAATGTATTGGCGTGTGCGATCAAAATACCGGGGTTTATCTTGACGCGGCGAATAATGAGCGTAGCTTCTTTTATTTTTATTCCGAAACGGCCATCGTTTGTGGAATCCATCAGACAAAACGCGTCCTTGCTACGCACTAGACGCACTCTCATTTCGACGCCGTTGATGAGCATTTTATCCTGATTAAACAAGTCGCAGTGCAGATGGCCAATCATATCGAATGCGCGCCCCTCTTTCGTAAAGTATTGTCTCTGAATGAGACCTTTGTTCGACCCGATTCCTTGATTTTCCGGAGCACCTTCCATACAGCCGGGTGTATCATCGTACCAGAGGCTTGCTGTGAGATGAGAATCTTTGGCAGCGGGTGAATAGCTCAACAGTGACTCTATGTAAGCTCTGTACGCATACATGTTGTTGGGTGGTGAGGCGAGCTTTTGATTGAGAAAAATATCGATTTGGTTGAACATTGAATGAAGAAGATTGTTTACGGGGCCAACTTTTAGATTTGAGTCGGGGTCGTCGCTGGGAAGTATTTGTGCTTTTACGAAGAGCATGGTGTGTGCGAGGTCGATGTAATGCTCGCTGGCACTGGGTACGACGAATTCGATGGGGGCATCACCCTCGTCGCTGATCGAGGAGACAGGCTTATAGTTCAAAAAAGTGCTACCCTCGATGGAGGTTTGAGTAGATGGGAGAGAGAAAAGGTCTAGCTCGCTCGACATACACTCTGACGAGTGAGAGTGCAAGAAAGACATTTTTAAGATTTACTTTGGTCCGAAAATATCGTGAATGTCGCGAAAAGTAGGGCTTTTCCGCTTTCTCTTGCTCGCTTTACGAGTCTTGCGCGCGACTGATGTAATTTTTTCTTACGCTTGCTCCGCGAGGTACGGGTGCTTGTGCGTGTCTTTGTCGACTGCCGCTGTCGTTTGACGCGCCTGGTAGTTTTATACCCCGAACCCTTCATGATCTCGCTAATTTTCTCGGCCGCTTTTCTCTTGAGATGCCTTCCCGATTCTCCGGCTCTCGATTTTATGGCCTCCTTGAAATTGACACCATTGTTTGCGACATCGTCTATGATTTTCATACCTGCGCGCAGGGTCTCTTTCCCCATAGCCTTAGCGCCACTTCTGACGTACGGGAGAATACGGCGAAAGAGGCCTCCTAACCAAGAGCCAATGCCACGCCCTCGCTGAAAGGGCGAGCCCGCGAAAACGTTTCTCACACCGCCACCGCCCCTATCTGCTCGTCGTAGTATCTAGTGTAATGAGCCATCTCAGCGACTTCGCCTGAAATGGAGTGTCACAGTCAGCGTACCGTACTCGAATGGAATGCGACGCCCGTGCTGGTCTCTTATATCGATGATAATATTGTGAAAATTATGATAGAGAAGCGGTATGTAGTGAGTGGATGTGAAACGCTGCACAGCACTGCAGCCGTATTTGAATTTTGAGTTATCCAAGGAAACGATGCGCAAGAGGGCGGCCTGTGTGTCCCCCACTGTGTAGGGCTCACAAATATCTGTATAAACGTACAGTTGGTCAGGTATGGCGCGCGAGAGCGAGGCTGGCCTCTCGGCTACAATTTCTCGCAGTGCGCCATGGTTAAAGGTCGTAAACAGAGTTTTTTTCCCGGGTTCGTCATCGAAGCCAAAAATGCGCAGAATTTTGTCATTGAAATGAGTCGCATGTGGCTGTTGACAGTCGCACTTGCGTCTGATGGCATAATAGCCATTGCTCTCCTTTACGGGTTCAAGCATGTGATGCTTATAAGTGTCATTCGAGTTGTTTATGGCATCTGTCAGCTGTTGGAGAGAGTCGTAAATGCCGACTGGAAAACGGCAGAGTGTTTTCTCAGTCTCTTCGTTGTCGTCCTCGCTGTACGAACTAAAAGTGTAAAAGGCGTCATTGTCTTGAAAATGCACGATACTACATGGTATGTGAATTTCCACCAGGGACCTGCCACTCTCCGTGTAATTTGATCTCGCGCGGCAAATGCGTGGTGAAACAGCTGGTTGCGTTATCGGGAAAGAAATCCATACTACTGTTGCTAGGCAGTACCATGTAAAAATCTTCGCTCGCATCCATGTCTGCACGTGGTTTTCTACGAAATGCTCTTGAGTTGACTCGCTTTTACCCAAGAATTAAATTTATCGGGATAGCCTAGCCACTTGACGAGAACTTGCTTGTTGACACCGCGGCCTTTCGTACGCACGATACGCTCGATTTTGAAGCTCTGCTCGTCAGCCACGCGATCTTGCCCGACCAATACGAGCTCTTCGTTGTAAAAGAAGCCGTCAATTATTTCACCGTTTAAGTCCGCCAATACGTACGTGTACAGTCCTTGGCGCCGCGATACACGTATTATCTTGAAAATCTCCTCGCTGAAATTTTTTTCGTATCCTCGCTCGAAGGTGTTCTTTGTACGACTGATGCGTACGAGGTCACGCACGGCAAATTTACAGTGAGGCTCAGCAGGCCGCCGATAATTGGACCGTGCGCGTTTGGCCAAGTTTTCGCGCGCACGCGCAGCATTGTAAAGGTTGACCTCTGCGGGGCGCATTCGTGTACCGCTGTGGAGAGAATGATTATACGCGTACACAATTTTTTGTAGAACATCGATGTAGCGCTTAGTGTTACGGTGAGAGAAATATCTCCACATGCGCTCGCGCAATGTTCTGTTGAGGCGCTCGACCACGGCCGCCTTGACATCTGGATTTCTAGCGACACGAAAATCGATCTCCAAGCGCTTGAGAAGATTTTGAAATGCGCTGCCGAGGAATTCCTTGCCGCGATCGGATTGTACGCACCGAGGTAAGCGCGGTTTCGCTCTGTCGGTAATTCGTTCGAAAGCGTCGGCAACGTTGCGCGCCGTTTTATCCTTCAACGGTTCAACCCAGGCGAACTTACCGAGTACATCGATGACCACGAGAATATAGCAGTATCCGTCGTTGTAATCCTTTAGTGACGTTAGCTGAAGTAGATCGCACTCCCACACGTCATCGACGTTCGTTACATTGTACGACAGACGGGGAAATCTTCTTTTTATCGGATGATGAAGCGTGTAGGTATCTTGATTGCTCAGCCAGGCGTAAATTTTTTCTTCTCCTTCTTGGCATTCACGCGTAGAAGGTTTCGCGCACCCGCGTAACCAGCCTCATGCTCGAGATCGTAGTATTGTTGGTCGTAAGACATCTCATTTACATATCAAACCGCAGCCATTTTTTCTTGATCTGCGCTTTACTGCGTGTTTGCATGGGCGAAGCTGCGCTATTTTCTTCAGCCGCTATAGCGTCGTGCCGGGGCAGTCGGCGCTTGGCAGTTTTCGCGGGTGCTGTCAATATTCTTCCAATTTTCAAAACTTTGGGGTTTTCGATGAGATTAACAGGCGTCTCACTAGTTTTGAGAAATTTCGCAAACTCAAAACGCCCAGCAGGCACGTCCGTCTCCTCGCTCGCAGGCGTGCTCTTTTGTAGTGTGTCAAGAAGTAACTCGATTATGTTCGAACGCGCCACATGACGCCCGTCGATGGTCACAGTGCCTGCATTGTCCCACTTTAACCGCTCGGGAACCGCTGTCCTCCAGTGCCGGAGCAAGAGTCGTGCTTTGGGCACGAGTACTCTGGGTATACCTCGGAGAATGGCGTCCTCACTGAGCGGTGCGAGACTCTCTTCGATTTCGTCTATTTCGTGATTCGTTTCGCGCTCGGCGCTACGTTCGCTGTCGCGGAAAAAAAGATAACGACGTAAAATTTGCAAATAATTCAGACATTTTTCGTAATCATCGCGCGCCGCCTTCGAGCGTAAAACATCGTACATTTCGGTGTCCAAGCGAGAAAAATTATCACCCTGAGTTTGTAAACTTTTTCCTCGTTATCGGCGGCGGCGGCGGTGGCGGCGGTTGGGGCAGCGGCCATCGAACTTTCGGGCACGAGAATCATTTTACGCGCGCGCTCCATCTTATTGCGTGTCACGCGAGCCAAATATTTTTGAAATGAGAGTACTCACGATTGGAGCTAATAAGATAGGTAGGAATGATCCGCCGTTCTGAACAATCACGCGTTTCTTTGTGCGCCAGTCGTTGTTTCCAACACTCGGGTGTGATAACTTGCGCAACGCGGCTTTATGCTTACTCAAACGCCTTTTCTCGCTGTCGGATAATTTTACGACCCCGTGTAAAACGTTCAGCACGCACTCGCATATACACTTGACGAGGGGTTTGTCAGCCGCTCGGGCTATGACTGTGCGATGTTTCTTATCACCGTGGCAGAGTGCACCGAGTAACGCGAGATTTTTCTTGGAAAAATGTTTACCATGAGGTAACGTAGCGCGACAAGAGGCAGCTCGTCCGTACGGCGCCATAGTTTTTTCCGACTGACGTTCGCTCGCGCAAATCACCGTGATTTAAAGTATTTGGGCACGTATGCGTAATGCGCGCCGTCATCGGGGAATATGTTCGCGCGAAATCTAAACTCGTCGAGGCAATCTTGCGCGAGGTCTATAAAGAGATAAGAGTGCGGGGTTCGCGTGGCGTCTATGTAGGCTTCGCGGAGAAAACCCGAGTCTTCGGGATGAATTTGACGCGCGAGATGCTGTATTTGTGCCTTGTCGCGCGGATTTTTGAAGAGCACAAGGTACTTTGTATTTAAACTTATGTCACGTTGCGCTTTTCCTTTGTGGAAAACATTTTGTGTTATGAATATCACACTGATATTTTTGTGATGACTACCTTTCGTAAATAAGTCTAAAATAACGTCGCTCGAGGATTCTCGCATAAGATCATCGAGAATGAGTAATTTTTTCTTTTCGTTGTCCGAGGAATAGTCGGCCAGATGCGGAAGCCCCTCTCGAAACTCAATGACAGGTTCTTTGGGTTTAAAAGCAGTTCTGTAAGCCTCTTGCCATTCAGCGTAATAAAACAGTATACGGTCGAAGCGTGCGGTACACATGACCGGTAAATGAGCGAGAAAGCGCTGAACAAAGCGTGTTTTTCCACACCCTGTGGGTCCGCACACACAGCACGTAAACGGGTGTTTCAAGCGCGTGTCCATATTTTTTTTTGTTACGACGTCTAGGCACCGAATGAGCGCGTCTCACACTTTTCCATGCATTTTATAAGACCCTCTTTTTCAGTCGAGCGAAACATTGACAAAATTGTCTGCAAGACGCGCGCGCGGGGGGCGGCGGCGGCGGCGGCGGCGGCGCGTGCGGACTAGCATCTTTACCGCGGTGATGAGCTGGATGACCGCGGCGACAAGCTGATTCGCGCTGACTAGCATGCCACCGCCCGCGGAAATGAACAGGTCTACCGCGGTGACTAGCATACAGCCGCCCGCGGAAATGAACAGGCCTACCGCGGTGACTAGCATACAGCCGCCCGCTCAAAATTATTAAAATTATTAATTATTATCAGCACATGCTTTTTTTTTCAATCTACTACTAATATGAGGAAAGTGATGGGTATAGGTAGAAATAACAACAATAATAATAATGATAAAACATTTTGCAGGTAAAATTTTATTAAAAATATAAAAAGAACAATTTTTATTTTTTTACATAAATACACGTATTTACAGGTTTTATAAAATATACATACATACATACATACTATGTGTCAGTCTTGTAACCAAAAGGTAGTGATACAGCGTTGGAAAAGTATCTACGCTTCTTAAGTACAACAGAGCACGATTTTTTTCATCGTGGGTGATTACTTCATGCTCACGCGTGCGCCTGATCGCTTTATATTTCAAAACGATTGGGTCTCTTTCGTTTTGAAAATACGCTGCGATCAAACGTTCGATACTGTCGAAGTTTATTATACGTGAATTGGTGCTATTGAGGCTAATTCCCTTAATTTTACAGCACTCGACAGTTTCGCCTGTAGAAGGTACGACCACGCGGAAACCATAAAATTTTGGCCCTGCTGAGAGAAACTTTGTAATGTAGGACCCCTCGCCGTAGGCCTTTAGCTCGTCCGTCATGTTGCCGAGTAAAGAACCCAGAGGGGCGTATACTCAGTAGGGTCGTCTTTCTTACATGTAAAAATACACGAGTCCGTGTCCATGTATAAAACACGCGCTGATGTGAGCTTTTCAATATAAGAATACAACACGAGACGGGCCTGTGCTGTTGTATACGCGGCTATTGCTACATTTGTATTACACGAAAGTTCGATAGCATCATCGCGATAGCGCCAATTTGTATATAAAAGTTGCTCGTTGACCATAAGAACGTCGAATACTTCTTTTTCCGGCGCCGTAAGAAGTTTTAGTAGAGCCTCACGCGTCTTTATAACAGCCGTTTGTTTCAAATTTGAGCGTTGCCCGAATTTTCCCCACAGCGAATTCAAACATAATTTCGCGATAGAACGCAAACCCGGATTTTTTCTATTTTTTCAGGGTCTAAACTTATTCCCTCATCGCGCTCGTACTCGTAGACATACCGCTTTCTACTCTCGTCGTCTGTACAGTAAGCGGGCCAACCGCTCGCCTGCTGCTTTAGACGGAGAAAAGTATTTACATAGGATGCAAACAGGCCACCCGCACCCGTGACAGAATCAAACTGTGTGGTCTCATACTGCCAAATAACAAATATTTCTGTGACACTGTACCCAAGTTCGATCGCCTTCTGTAACTCGCAAGCAACCCATGTGCCTGTAAATTCACGCTCAGAGGGATGCTCGTGATTACAGTCAAACTCGCGCAATTCCTCACAGCACGAGCGGCAGAGACCGAAAATCAATCGCGAGTGCATTTTTACCGGTAACACAGGCAGTGTCAAATTACGAGGCGGTAAAACTTTGCACTTTATCAGCCCCTCCACGCGCGCGAGATCGTTGTTACAGCCGCCTGTCAACTCACAGCATTCATTGCCAACGTAAATACGCGGATGCCCGATTGGGTAACGTCCCCTCTTGCAAATGTATGGGTAAAGCGAACAAATATCGGTATATTTGATCTCTTCACACGGCGCAGCAGTGCGAGAAGTGACGATATTTTCCGTACGTCCACCGAAAAAAGCGTCGCGAGGGTTTAAAGATATTTTGCTCATGATCGGGTGAGCCGCTAAATATTGATTAATTTCCGGCTGTTGACTTTTTAAGCGCGTGAAATCGCACTCCCACATCTCGCGCACCTCGTATCCGAGACGTTTCATAGCGGCGACTTTTGCACACGTGGCCTCGTACGCCTGTGCGTATGTCTGACCATATTTGTTCTTTTTCACAGTCCGATCGGCGATAAAGCAGCGCGGGCACCCATGCGTGTAGCACCCTTGATATTCAAAAACAGTCCCCTTGTCTGTTAAGACAGACTCACCGAGCGGCGAAAGATACCCGTCTACTAGAAAACCCTCGCGTAAACGAAACTCGCGCGAACGCCCTGCGTGTATAATTTCACGGCCGCACTCGCGCTCGCAATAAAGCAACCACTCTACAGAACGTTGCGAGTGCTTATTTCCACGCCTATAGCCGGTTGGTGGTATCAGCCCGATAGTGTTAGGCTGCAAAAAATTTTTTTTAAATATATACATGCAGGTGGACGCTATTGTGCACGCGCAGACGAATGGGTCTGTTTGCGCGACTTCTATGAAAATTTCGCGAAACCGTATGCACGCCCGTCTCAAGATTTCAACGTCCATTTTACAGTATTCGACAATCTCTTTTTGAAAGTCGAATACGTAGTCTGGGGTGTATTCTCATACCACTCGAGAAAAGCGGCACGCTCAGTCACGGACATGGTGCCAGGGCAATAAAACTCGGGCGAAGGTAGAGGACCCCTGTAGTGCTCATTCTCACGGGTGTTGAAAAGGTGCGGAAAATAACCTTTCTTAGCGCTCTCGGGCAGGCCAAATGTCGCCGGGAGAGCACTCAGTTTCAATTGAAAGTAATTAATACTATCAATAAACTTGGTGCGGCCGTACTTTAGCTGTGTAATATTATGACCGGTTAATATTACACGGGGTGAACAGCGCTCGGAACTTTCCGCAAGTTCTTTCAATATAAATTGAGAATCGAATGCCCGAGCATTGTGCGCTATACATACAATTGCGGAAAAATCCGTCTTTTCGCGCACACAGAGTTCCAAGAGCTGTTTAACGGGATCGCGCCTGAAAACGAATTCACGCACACCGCAAGTGGGGCAAGTTATTTGTACATCGTCCACGTCGATGCAGTCCGTGCATACTTGGTGGGCGACGCACAAATTAGGCACATGGACGCGCGCCTTTTCACCATACGGGGTGTCTTGTGTCGTTTCAAAATCATAAAAAATATAAAGATATTTTTTGGTTTTACCCGCCTCGTCAACATTAATCGGGTGCATGAAGCACATGTCATTAAAGCTATGCTGCTTTTGACAGTGTCTACAAAAGCTAATACCGCACTCATGTTTTTGCTTCTGACACATGTTTACAATGCGCATACAATCCTTACACAGCTGCACAGCATCGCACACTTTTTTATTATTTTTTTTGTATGAACCCGCACGCTTGTGATTCGTAAAACAATTGTGGCCGAAAAATTGACGCCCGCAATCCACGCACTCTATCATTTCGACACCGTCGGTACGGCAGGGCGGCGAAACATAGCAGCACGCGCATGTCTGTGTACATTTGTGCTGGTGTACATAACGGTACCCCTTATTGCAATAAGAGCAGAAAAAACGCGATTCGGCCGCTCCGTATAAATTCGTAATTAAATTAAAATGACGCGCACGCTCTTCAAACATCAAATAAATAATACCACTAAGTGCGATATTTAATTCGTGGAGAGTATTTCGACCGTCAAAGAGCGGTGGTTCGCCACTTCCAAAATTTTCTTTCTCGAAAACAACCAATGCTATACCGCTTGCGAGAAAAAATTTTGAAAGCACGTGACCTCGTCAAACCCGCATCCATCATCCGGAATATTTACCCCTGCTACGATCACGAGACTTTCCGCGCGCTCTTTTTGCAATTTTCGGCGACCGTCCCGAATCGCTTGCCATTCTGCGCGCACCTCATCGCAAGGCTGTGCCTTGAGAGCAATGTATACCCTGCCGACCGCAAGCGCACGCGGTAAACATAAATTATCGTTATTATTAATAACGACGATTGACCGCTTCCGTAAATCGCTCAACTTTAAACCACCGCTCCCACCCGCGCCTACAGGTACTACTACATAACACACTTGTAACACGAGCCCCTCGCCGATACCCAAAATTTCGTTACTCTGACTTATGGAAGCTATTAAATTCCATAAATCAGCGTAATTAAAGTTCGCGACGGGTCTGAACGACAGCCCGCCCGTACCGCGAGAAAAGCGCTCATTACAAATTGTAATACCTATTAGAGCATCACCCGGAACACGCGCGGTTGTATAATCGTGTATATCCCTAATCGCCGCCTCTAACCATAATACCGGATTTACATTCGCACGCGGTTCTATAATTGAAAAGTTTATCCTATGACCCTGCACTCCGAAGCGTCGCAGGTATTGCTGTCCCTCGACCACAGCTGTGAATCGCACACCGGGCGGTCGTACTCTGTCGTAGTCCTCAGTGTCATAAATTTCCTCTTCCACAACTGCACCACTATCACCGACACCGCTGCCTACCTGCAGGGGCGAACGCCTCTCAGCTGTAACAAAACAAATGATACCTTTATTAATATATATCTATATTAAAATAATAATGGTTTTGTGGGATTTACTTTAAGGCTCAGCAGCCCCCGCAAAGCTTTCTAATACTCTATCCACCAATTCGCGCAGATTGTTTTCTGTGTACAGAGGAGAGCATTCGTCTTCGGCTTGATCGCGAAACCATCGCTGGAGCCGTGCATTTCGATTGCTTGATACACGCTCGTATACCTCCACTAATCGCGTAAGCTCCGGGAGCGATGGTACAATCTGCGTTACAGAACGATCGCGACTTCGTACAACTGCGCACAGGAAAATATTTTTTAAAGAAACGGGGACATTTAAAAATATAAAAATAAATATTTACTTACACTCATTAACCACACGGTCGAGACGATCAAGTGGATTGTAACCGAAAGACGGCTGATTAGCTGTGGCGCACAACACACTAAGTATGTGCCTCCTTTCTCTGCGTGCATTCTCAGCGGCGGGAGAATCGTCGTCAGCCGCTACAGCAGGTGGGTGACTTGACAGAAGGCGAAACTCCTCATCGGTGAGAGGTGGGCGATCGTACGGCGCAAGATACTCGCCTATGACTTGCTCTTGAAGCTCGATTTCGTTCGCCACTTCGCGCGCCTCTCTTACGTCATCATCCTCCTCCTCCTCCATGCGAATATTCCCTACAATTAGCGCAGGGCTTTCTACCTCTCGTGCGGTGGTACAACCTTCTCGTCCCTCTCACCGTCAGCATGCACGTCAGCTATAACAAGAGACGGGCCAGCGCCGTCTTCATCATCGCTTGTATCACTGGCATCGAAATTCAGAGTGCGAGCGACTGGATTAAACACACCCGCGGGGCGCCGCGAGCGCGAGGGTGTGTCGTCCTCAGCGCCGGAAAAATACGTAACGTCGCTGTCGTCGTCGTTTAGTAGACTCTCCAGAGCTGAAAATACCAAAATGTCAATGATTATAAATTTTGTTTGAAATTTTGTTTGAAATTTTGTTTTGAAATATTTTAAACTTACCAAGCCGTTCCGATCGTCCGTTGCTTATGTCAGTAAAAATCGGAAGATCGATTAATCCACGATCGAAAACAAACTCCTCGATTACCCGCAAAACATCACCGGCACGCCTAGACGCACGATATAGACGCGCGATCGCGCGGTAACCTGCCGTCCTAAGAGCCCTCTGTAATTGACGAATCAACTCGTCACGCGTCATCTCGCGCAAGCGTTGCAGCCACGAACTGCCTCTACTATATCTCTCTCTACCACAGAGACGAAGTATGGCTTTTCGCAGCGAAATTTTTATGAACGTATCCATCTCGGAGTTTCGAACAGAGTGAGGTTTGCGCAACCCTGTCAAGAGCTCTTATACAAGCGTGAGCGATAAAAATTCAACATCGTGTCACGTGACATTCATCCAATCGCGCTTTTCCACGCAACGACCAATCGCATTTTCCTAGACGGCCCTCTGCATACATGCATGTATGAAAAACAGTGGGCGTTTGATAAAAATCGTTATATGACACGAAACAACGCTTTTCCAAAGGAGACCCCGAGATGCTCGTTAAAAACAATGAGCCTTCTATACTCGAAACTTCTCGAAATCCAAACATTCGTGACACAGGCGAGACAAAAATTTACCGCGCATGGCTAATGGCCCCGAAATATTTTTTATAAAGCATAGTTTATTACTTTTGACGGGATGGGTCTACCCCCTGTAGTGCATCGGTGTTGCCGTTCAATCGCATTTTCCTAGACGGGTCTCTGCATGCATGTATGAAAAAACAATAACAGAGGCCCTAACGGGTAGTTGACAAAAATCGCTATATGACGCGAAACAGCGCTTTTCCAAAGGATACTTGATACAAAACAATGAGCCTTCTATACTCGAAACTTCTCGAAAGCAAAACATTCGTGACACATCTGTGGAATGCTCCAAACCCTCCTGTGGTGCATTGGAGTTGCCGTTATATGCCGCGTTCTCAAGTCGTAAAGATTTTTTGATAAAAACCGCCGACGGGGTAGTGCTGTAAACACCACTGAAAAATGACATGACAAACGGCCACTAGTCACGAGTATGAAAAAATTTCTCTCGGATTAACAGACCCTGAGGAAAAACATTTCCGACGTGTCCGCGCTTTCTTCCTAATACTTTGGTGGAGAATTCCTCTCGCGTTAAAACCATCTGGGGACAGTACGGCCGCATACGCACCCCTACCATACCTACTTCTTTCAAGTACCCGAGGCTATGAGGCTGATCGTGTATACGGGTTACTTCAGTCTTCACCATGGTGTCGAAAAAGGAAGGCGAGCTCATCATACAGATGCTGTGCACGGTCTGCGTCTACGGGCAGCACGTCACCAAGCAGCTAGCGCGAGCAGAGCGCGATGCTGCGTTTATAAGATCGCGGATTGACCGTGACTTCAGCAGTCCGAGGGACCACCGCCTACTTCGAAAGATTGTCGCTTACATAAGCGAAAATTCGAAACTACTAGACAAATGCTGTGAGGACATCCGGCTATTTTTGAATGTTTGGCCCGCGGAGCAGCGCGCCAGTGTGGAGGTCTGGGCCTGTACCCAGGAAGAGGCCGTCCGGAGAATGTTGAGAGCGGATGGCTCCACTCCTGCGGACGACAACGTCAGCGCTGCCACATCCGTCAGCACCGACCCCATAGCCACGGAGATATTGGACCTGCGGATAAGACTGCGAAAGCACCGACGGGCGCTACAACTCCACCGTGCCAACGCATTACAGGCTGCGAAGATGGTGCGGCAGCTAGAGGCCAAACTGAAGCGAGCGAACAAGGCAGCGCAGCAACAGCAGCAGTGGGAGCAGCCGAATATTAAACAGGAGGAAACCCCGCCGTATTGCAACGACTGCGGAATCATGTTCTGTGTCCTCGCCGGCGACCCGGAGGGACGGTCGTGGAATCAGTGCTGGCGGTGCAAGTGTTGGCGATGCGGAGCATGTCGCGAGGGCACATGCCCGTGTGTTATAGGGCTGGACACGCCCGGATCGCCCAGTGCTGGTTAAAAACTCATCAGTGAGTGCGCACGTGTGTGTGTGTGAATGAGACGTCTGCGCACGCCGTAAAATTTGTACACTTGCGCGTGCGGCATATGCGAGCGCCGTGTAATTTGTATGTGTGTGTGTGTGTGTGTGTGTGTGAATGAGGCGTCTGCGCACGCCGTAAAATTTGTACACTTGCGTGTGCGCGTGCGGCGTATGCGAGCGCCTTGTAATTTGTGTGTAAAAAAAGAAAAATAAAATATTTTTTATTTTTATAAACAATTTTTTAATTCTACCCACACCCACCATCACCCACCACCTCCCCTTCCCTCATCACCTCCTCTCTCTCATTCTCTCACACACCCCCTCACCCACCGTCCCCTCACCCACCTCCTCTCTCTCTCTCTCTCTCTCTCTCTCTCTCTCTCTCTCTCTCTCTCTCTCTCTCTCTCTCTCTCCCTCTCTCTCTCTCTTGTGTATGCGTGCGCGCGTGTGTGTGTGTGTGTGTGTGTGTGTGTGTGTGTGTGTGTGTGTGCGAGATGCGTCCGCGTAAGCAACATAATTTGTACGTGTGTGGGTGTGTGTGTGTGTGTGTGTGTGTGTGTGGGTGTGGGTGTGGGTGTGTGTGTGTACAAAAATATATTTATAAACATTTTTTCAGTTCTACCCTCACACAACACCCACCGGCGCCCACCACCCCCTCTCCCACCACCCACCACCTCCCCTCACCCACCGCCTCCCCATCACCCAACACCCACCGCCTCCCCCTCACCCGCCTTCCACCTCCTCTCTCTCTCTCTCTCTCTCTCTCTCTCGTATATGGTCGGGTATAGCGAGGCATATCATATTACAAGTGGGGCGGGGGGTCGCGCCTCTGTATGGGTCATTAAGTCAAGTGCTATGTAAAAACAGTAGCTAATTAACCATGTCAATGGGTGTTTTGTTTACACAACAGTTGCGGTTGAGAACAATAGGCCCATTGACATGGGACAGCTACTGTGCAGCTACTGTTTACATAACACTTGACTTAATGACCCTTCCCGGGGGCGCCCCCCCCTCCCCCACTTGTAATATGATATGTCTCGCTATACCTGACCATATACTACTTGGACTTAAATCTTCTTGAAGACGGTAAATGTATAGGCTTCCCTATACTCGCTCTAGTAACAATTTTTACTTCTTCTACTGATTGTCTTGTAAAGTGATAAATCCATAATCCGCCTATTAGTATAGCGAATAGATTTACAGTTATTATGACAGCGAGAATCGATATGCTATTTTTAAAATAATTGTCCTTATTTTCGATTTCTTGAAATGCTGCTTGTATTATTTCTAAGGTAGAACTATGTTGGATTGGTAAGTTTTCATTGAATAATTTCTTTCCGTGCTGTTCGAGCTGTTGAATTTTGAAAAAGATTTTCTTGTCAACAGTCGATATATTCAATGAAACATATCCAGAGTAAATGTTATCGAAATTGGTGTAATATACAGTATTGTAACTGATTCCTTTATGTTTCACAACGCAGCCTGTTTTTACGCGTAATACACCTGTATTTCTTATCTGAAGGTTGATCAGAGGTACATAATTGCACTTTACATTTAGGGTGGCGTTTGTATGAGTGGCATACAAATACCCACCTAATTCGTCTAAAGGCTGAAAATACATACTTGAGAGAGTAGTAAGCGCTATATTGCAATCAGCAGGTATTTGTGTCGTATTATTTTCTAGTAATACTGCTTCACATGGTGCTGGAGAATTATCATTTTCACTTGTGAATCGTTGTGGACAAATAAATTGACCATTTATTTGTTTACACTCTGTTAACGGGGAAATGTTTGAAAATCCGTAGGTTCCTGTTTCATCATTTCTTATTATGTACTTATTTTTGGGCACTATGTATGCCATAAATTGAGAATTCTGCTTAATTGGTAGCGGGTGCATTTTGAAGATTTTTTCTTCTGCGCTGTTTACTAGGGGAAACGAAATGTGTAGATGTAATATTCTTCCGTTGATTTCCGACGAGATCTTGCTTATATCACTTATCGCTGACAAGGTGATTAAACCTTGAGATATTGGAAAAATTATTTGCGGAAAATGTATTTGTATCTCTGTTAAAACATTGTTTATATCGCGGTCACTTAACAAGCTTCTTCGTATTCGATTTTCCACTATACTATTGTTTTAAAATTTTCATTGTATCTTTTAATCAATTTTACCGCGTGAGTTAATTCTTGTATGATTGGGTCTAAAATCATGGATTTAGATTTTTCTCCTTCTAAAGTATTCACGATTGACCACAACAGAGATGTTCCCGCCGATAGGGTTCGTTCTAGTTCTAAAATTTCTTCGTTGAATATTTGTCTGTTTATCTTGATTATATGTAAATTTCTGTCTCTAATAAAGGTAGTGGTCAAATTCTTTATCCTTGCAAAATAATCAGGCATCATGGTTGGTTTAAATGCTGTGAGTAAATTTCGATTAAACAATATTGCTGCCTTTAACTCGTTTATTTCTTTATATATATTTATCACTTTCATCTGTAACGTAGGAAGCTCTTGAGTGGTTTGTTGTAAAAAATATATATATAAAGTTAAATTAGGATGTTCGATTATTGGAAGCGTTGTATTGAATATTATTAATAGATTCCAGAATTTTTCAGTGATTCTATAGCTTGGGCCTTGCTCGAAATATATGCCTGGGTTTTTGTCTAAAGAAGTGATCTGGATGTTAGACAGTATCCTTAGGGCTGGTAGTAGGGTGCTCAATAAGAGGATCCTCAATTGTGGTTGCATCGTGTCCTTCCTACAATTAAGAAGAGTTCGAGTCATCTGTAGAGTCAGTGGAGAAGACAAAGGCTGGTTTTATCTTATCTATATGTTTGAGAATGCATTTCCCTTAATTATTAATATATGTTATGTTATGTAAGTCTAAAATTTCACTTATTTTATACGGTCCCTCGTATTGAGAATCAGATTTATTTTGTTTCACTTCTTTTTGTACAAAACTCTTGTCTCCCGGTTGATATTTAATTTGCCTTACCTTTCGGTCGTAGTATCGTTTGGTTTTCATTTTTGAATTAATTAACTTTTCTCGAGCTGTATCTCGAAATTCCTTCAATCGAGTAACAAGTTCTTGTAAATAGGTATTGTAAGTGTCTATCTCCTCGTCTGGAAAGTGATTTGGAAGCCGGGCTCGTTTTCCAAAAACTAATTCAAACGGCGAAAAACTGATAGATTCATGTACAGCAATATTATAGGAAAACATAGCATACTGCACAAGTTTATCCCAGCCTTCAAATTTATCCACATAATGTTTGATAAATTCTGTCAGAACAATGTGGCTTCTTTCCAAGGACCCATTGGATTGTGGTCGATAGCCTGAGGTGGTAACTTGTTTAATTTTAAATATTCGACATAATTCTTGTAAGATTTTTCCAATAAAACTTTTAGCTTTATCGGATAGAATCACTCTGGGCGTCCCAAACACAGTTATCACATTTTTGACGAGTGCACTTGCGATCGTAAGAGGTTTCGTGTCCGGTATTGGAATTGCTAAACAATACTTACTAAACGTACATTGTATAGTTAATATATGTTTATTTCCATCAGGTGTAAGTGGTAACGGACCCACCGTATCTATTGCGATTTTGTAAAAGGGTTCACTTGGAGTATCCGTAATAATCATTGGTTCTTTGTTTCTAATGCGTAATAGTTTAAGTTTTTGACAGCTGACGCATTTATGTATGAAATCTTGGATGTCATTTTTCATACCAGGCAAATAAAATTTTGATCTTACTAGTCGATAAGTTTTTCCTATACCTTTATGTCCTCCAATTAGACTATTGTGGTATTCGCTGATAATTGTTGTTTGTTGATCCTCGGGCGGAAAAATTGATGATCCCCAACAGATTAATGTGAATTCGTATTGATCAAAAATTCTCCGGCACATTTGTAAAAATTTGTTGAAATTTTTCTTGCAAATTTTATCATCAATTTTTGATAATCTTAATTCCTGAACGTTATATAATTTGACGCAATCTGCGAGGGTTTGTAAACATACCTCTCTATCCTTTTCCGTCGGTTCATCCAAATATGACTTTGTTAAAACTGCTGTGAATACTTTATTTTTCCCTTTTGGGGTAATGGCTGTATTACCTGTTTTTAATTTGGCCTTTTTGAACTCCTTTGGGTCGATATAATTTAGGTCGATCAGCAATTTATCTACGTTTGAGGTAAACTCTCCGTCTGCTGATGAAAAGTGTAAGATATTACCCGGTTTTTCGCACAAATTTTCATTTGAAAATTTTATTTTAAATCTTGATATAGGCGAGGTCATTATATCGGGGAAAAATAATTCTGGGGAAATAGTGTAAGAGGAATTGCGTGTAGGATTAATTTCTTTTTCGGGCAATTTTCCAACTTCTACCTCCTCTTCTTCTGTTTCTTCACTGACTGGAGGTAAGACTCTAGTCGACTGAAGGTTTTCGTTTTCAGAATCATACGACGAGTTTTCTTTCCTTTCGAAGGGTGTAGATCTAAATCTTGGGGCTCCTACTGGTCCGAAAGTATCCTCAGTGTCCCACCACATTTCGTTTGAAGTCCTTCTCAGTCTTCCCTTTTGTTCTATTGCTGTGTCGTTGGTAAGCGAGGGAGTTATATGATAATATTCATTATTTCGGTCTAAAGTTGCCGACTCATCCGAGGAAGTTCTCGCGGCTAGTTGTCTTATATTTTTATTTTGGTTTATGAGTCGCGGGGGTTCGTCGTGTGAGGTTTCGTCTTGCTCCTCTTGAATGAAAGGCAACTTACTTGGTACTAATGACGGGAAGGCAACCCTTTGTTTGCTTGGAACTGGTGGCATTTCTACTTCAGTACTATCATTTCCCGAACTTGACGTTAGATTAGGATGTAGGGATTTTCCTCTTGGTTTGATTACAGGTTTCTTTGCTGGAGGAGGTTTAATAGGTTGGATGTCTTTGGTTGGTTGGAGTGGTTTATTCAAAGCTCTGCGGCCAAGTACTCTTTCGGCGATGGTTCCTCCTAATTTTGGCATGTCGGCTGGTGCGGGAGATAAAACTGCATTCTTCGACCCTGGTGGTCTTCCTCTCTGTACTTTAGGTGCGATACTTGATGTTGCGGTTCGGCTGGCACCCTTTTCTTTATTTGTGCTTGAGGTAGGCAACATGACTGCTGGTGAAACTTCTGGATTTCTTGATAGCGCATCTGCGTTTACATTAAGTCGTGCTGGTTTGTGTATAAACTGATATATATATTCTCTCAGTCTTGTTCGCCACCTAATGAGTCTTTGTAAAGGCGTTTTGACCGAGTCGATCCACTTCACTGGTTCATGGTCACTCACTAAAATAAATTCTCGACCGTATAAATATGGTCGAAAATACATGACTGCTGCAATTACTGCTAGGCATTCCTTTTCTGTCGTACCATAATTTCTCTCGGCAGGTTTTAATAACCTTGACATGTAGGCGACTGGATGCTCTTCCCCTAATTTTCCTTGGCTGAGTACTGCTCCAAGGGCGAAGTCAGAAGCATCGGTCGTGAGAATGAACTGTTGATCGAAATTGGGGTACCGTAATACTGGAGAACTGCATAATGCTTCTTTTAAGTCCTCAAATGCTTCTTGTTGTTCGGTATTCCAATTAAAGATTAATCCTTTCTTTAATATGTCAGACAGAGGTTTTGCTCGGGCTGAGAAGTTTTCTATAAAACGTCGATAGTTTCCAGCCAAGCCCAAAAATTGACGAACATTCGTTTGGGTCTTGGGCACTGGAAAGTTTCTTAAAGCTCAGAGTTTCTTAGGGTCAGGTTTAACTCCTTCGCTTGAAACAATGTGTCCTAAAAACTCTACCTCTGTGGTTAAGAATTCACACTTGTCTGGTTGTAAAGATAAATTTGCTTTTCTTAGCTTCTCGAACAATCCTCTTACATTTTTGTCGTGCTCTTCTAGTGAATTTGCATATATAATAATGTCGTCTATGTAGACGAATAATTCAGAATCCTGCAGACCCGTGAGTACCAAGCTCATTAAATGTGCGAACGTACCTGGTGATCCTGCGAGTCCGAAAGGCAAGCGTTTCCACTGTAAGTGTAAATTGCTTGTGGAAAAAGCTGTTTTGTGACGATTGTTAGGATGAACTTCTATCTGATGAAATCCGCTAGCCAGGTCAAAAATTGAGAAGTACTTAGCTCCTCCCAAGTGTTTTAAGATTTCTGTAATGTTAGACAACGGCTGTTATGGAATGACTGATTTCTTATTTAACTCCCTGTAATCAATCACTAGCCTCCATCTTTTCTTGCCATGTGAATCACTTTTCTTAGGCACTATCCACAAGGGTGAGTTATATGGACTTGTTGATGGTTCGATAAGTCCGTCTTCTAGTAACTTATCGACTTGTCTCTGAATTTCTTCCCGGTGTATTGTAGGGTACTTATACTGTTTTATATTAACGGGTATGTCATCTGACGTTGGAATTCGATGTTGTAATACATCCGTAGCTGGTAAGAGGTCAGCGGGTAGATGAAATAAGTCTGGATAATCCTTGACGATTTGGTGAACGTGTTTTTGTTCCTCCTCATTTAAATGTTCTAATCTAAGTATTCCTAAGACAGAGTCTAGCCGAGTGTTTTCATCCAGTTCCTCTTGCTGGCCTCATAGTCTTCGAAACAATCGTCTGATTCGTCCAATGTTTCGAATGGCTGTATTTCTTGTGTTGGAATATCTATCTCGGCATCTTGCTCTAGAGTATTTATTGCAAAAATCTTACATGTATTATTTTTCACTTTCACCACAACTTCTCCGAGATAGATCCCATCTATGGCGTGAATACGGGGTAAATATCCTTCTTTTAAATCTGTTGGATCCGTTTGAATAGTGATAGGCGTCGTTTATCTTGCTGGCAATCGATATGTTGTACTTTTTTTCCAAAAATCCAAAAATTGGATTAGGATTTCTTTTTTCCTCTATTTGCTGAAAATAGATGGGCTTAATGTGGTCACTCGATAACACCATGGTGCCATGGTGAAACGATATCTCCGCTGCTTCCTGCTGCAGAAAACCTACCGAAAATACCTTCTACTAGTAATGGTAGCTTTTCGGAAATTACGTGAAATTCTACCGGATTTTCCTTTACGTCTATGGTAACCGTTCCTTTGGTTGTTACTTCATCGTTCATTATACCTGTTAGTTTAATAGCGTTGTACGTATTGACTAAAGTTTTTGGCTTCAGAGCCGAAAGTTGTAGTAGAGATACTTCTGCACCTGTGTCTATTAAAAACTTTGACGGCTCTTTTAATTGTGGGGCTCTGAGTTTGACGACTGGAGGTTTTCCTCTCCATCGTTGTTTGATAGTTGCTCCGCCGATAAATGCCTTATTTGTGCTGGACGCTCTTGTTGAAAGTTCTCGCTCACCCGTGCGTCCGTACGTTGAGCGTTCGAGGAGTTTAAATGATTTTGAGTTTGCATTGTTGGGTATGCATTAAAATCCGAGGGTATGTTGTAATTCATTGGCCACATTTGTGACAGCTGGAATGGGTATTGGCCCATCCAGGGTGTCGGCATGTACATTTGTGGCGGGAAGGGTTGATAACCTCCTGGTCGAAATTGCCTTTTAAAGTTATTAGTTTTGTTAAACTTGTCATTACCTTCAGTGTTGTTGGTCTCTTTTTGTGGAGTCCAAAGATTCTTTTTCTCCTCCTTGGATCGTTCCCAGATTTTCGGAGTTTCTTTAGCTTGTGTGAAAGCTGCTATTTGAGATGTAGATGGTTCGTTACTGTTTGTTGTATTGGCGTTATTTACCATATGTATATGTGCACGCGTTTCACCGTTTTGTTTCATAACATATTCAATTCTTTGAGCTATTTTTATTGCTTCGTCGAAATTTGCCGGCTCCCCGATAGTAACTGCGTATGTCAGTTCGCCAGTGAGTCCTCGTTTAAAGGCTTCTAAGGCCATCCCTGACAGCATCTCCTTCATCGTATTTACTTGATCATTATCGAATTTCTCCTTGAGTGCTGTGGTGGCTCCATCCATGAGTTTTTTTATTCTCGCAAAGAACTCTAAGACTGTTTCTCCCTTTCTCATTTTACAATGATGAAGATCGGAACAGTATGCAGAGTATGTCTTCTTTGAAGAAAAATATTGTTTCAGTGCATCTCTAAGATTGTTAATGCTCGCTATAGTTTTTCCTACTACAGCATTGCGTGCAGTATCTTTGAGTTTGGATACCACGCATTTAAAGAAAGCTTCCTGTAATCCTGCTGGTACTAATGCCAGACCGTTTTCTACGTCTTGAATAAAATTCTTTAATGGCATATTTTTGCCATCGTAGTTTTCTATGTTTTGTAACCCTTCTTGGAGAGCTATGGTCTCTCCCATTGAAGTGAGGATTGCATCCTGGATATGTTGATGCCTCGTGAGGTTTGCGATTTCCTCTGCCATTGTGCTGAGTTATAGTTGCAATTAAACCTTTATTTTGATTCTTTACCTGTTTACTTATAAATACAACTTTTTCCGTTACTTCGCCTCGAAAATTAAACCTCTCGTTAACGGTTTTATTATCTCTGGTTTATAATTAAGTACTTCTGCTAAATCAGTGGCGTCCTTTGTAATCCAAAGCTTTTTCTTGAAAGAAAAAATATAAAATATTAAGCCTGAACGTCAATGCTCCTTTTATTTCTTTCTTGATTTTTAGGTCCTCTGGTAACGAATGTTGCTCTCTTGGAAAGAGGTAAATATTTTGAAATATATTTTTGAGAATCGAACTTATCTTTTTCTTATTTCAGTTGCAAAGAATCCCACTTCTGACACCATTTTAATTCTCTGTGACGAACAGAGGATCTTTTATTGGTTATTAGATTGTTTCACTTTCCAAATTTATTATCTATTTTCTTCTATTTTATTGAAGTAAATATAGATGTTTATATATATGGAAAGTGTTGTCAGGATGACACCACCTTTACATAGTAAAGGAATATAGAGGGAGAAACTAATGGAGAACTGCATTAAGCGGTTCTTGTTTCTTTTTCTATATTTTTTCGAGTTGCGGATATTTAGATTAGCGTGAGCTGACTTTTCCCCTCCCCAAGGAAAGTAGAAATAAAGAGATTGTAGTTCTTATTCGTATAGTCTAGATGTTTTATTATTTTATTTAATATTACCTCTCTTTTAACAGCGGTATTCCTTTTATTAACAGAGGCCGTTGGTATTTATTAACTTAATCGAAGGTATAACATTTACTGATTAATGATATTTAATTACACAATATTTCTTAACTTGTTGTGTTTCCTTTTCTTTTATAATTCTTTTATTTCGATACTTGTAGTATTTCGTTCCTTGAATGAATTCTTTGTATCTATTATATGTAATATTTTCTCTATCGCGGAGTATCGCGGTCTGAGTTCGTTTGAGCGTCAGCACCTGGCACGGACGAACAGCAGTCTCCACAAGAGACGGCAGAACTGAGCCGTGATCGTAGCGCACATTAACTATTTAAAGGAAAAAAAATGTAGGCGGTTTAATTATTATTCTATGGGAGATGACGCAGGTGTAAATATGTTCTCTTAACGAGGTTACAAATCTGTACATCAGTTTTCGGGGGCTCCAGAACGCTTGACAATCAATGTGTGTATGTAGGCTAGTGACCGCCGCTTATCTCGAGCCGCCGCTTATTTCGAGCGGCCGCGATTTACTCCGTTTATTTGGGATTAGCTCCCGCGCGTGGTCTGTAGTTATTTTACATTTTTGAATTCTGGGAGGAATATTCTATTTTCATTAGAGTTTTATTTTTGTAGAATTTTTAAATAATAATTAAAAAATATTGGACGTCATAATGCAATTAATAAACATCACATTATTGCATTTTTGGAGTGTTACTTTATTTCTACGATCCTATCCTTCTGCCATTTGAATCGCCCGCTGCGTTTGGGTCCTGAGACTGCCGAGGGCTAACTGAGAGAACGAGCCAGCCGCAAGCGCCCCAAAGTAAGTAACTCTGTAGATCGCTATCCTTGATCTTTTTGCTGTCTCTCTAATTGTTCGCTGATGCTGACGTTTGCCGCTTAAGGGGGTGTGGTACTCATGCACGCTGTTTTACCGGCAGAACTCGGTAAATTCTATATTATTAAAATAAATATATCCAATTACGTCTTATAAAGAGATAGTTCCCCTGGGCAATGTAATAATCTACCAGCTTGCGCAGTTTTGAGCCCAAATATCAACGGCACCCTACAAAATTTTGCGAACGAAATTTCGGTTATTTTTGTTCGCAAAATTTTTTAGGATGCCGTTGATATTTGAGCTCAAAACTGCGTAGACTGGTAGATTATTACATTGTGCAGTGCAACTATCGCTTTATAAGACAAAATTCGATATATTTATTTTAATAATATAGAATTTACCGTGTTCTGCCGGTAAAACAGAGTACATGAGTACCACACCCTGTTAATGAATTTCGAGCATTAGCATTGTTTAATTTGGTAGTCCGATTAGCTATTTTCACGCGTTCCTACTCCCGCGGTTATTACGTGTAGGCGTAAACCGAAACTGGAACATTTATCGCGCTTACTTTACGGTTTTCGCGACATTGTAACACGGACGTGACAATTGGGGGCCCACTTCCGGGATAAAAGTGAAAATAGTGAAATTTTTTTTTATACATACATACCACAGTTATAAAAATTTTCTTTTTCTCTTCGTTTCTTGCGTTCAAAAGAAAAATATAAATAAATTATTAGAATGGCAGCTTCAAACGGTGCGGTCGCTAGGAATTCAGAAGCAACGGAGATTTTGCGGAAATACCTTAGTTTAGAGGAACCTACGTTAGTAACGGCTACGCTCAATGAGTTAGTAGCAGTGCTCAGGGCTAGATATCAATCCGCATCGAAAGTAATTCCGGAAAGAATTCGGGATGTTAAGAAGTTGCAGTTATCTCTCGCAGAAACCGCGGATAGGGCGCTAATGGAAAAAATTTGTCAAGATGAAATCATGATAGACATTTTACGCGAATTTATGCATCACAATATTAGTGTTATTGAAATTATGGAAGCAATCTCGAGCGTAGATAAACATTTGATTACCGAAAAACTTCCGGCTCTAATCAAATCCGATCAAGAATTAACGGAAGACGGTGAAGCTACGCAGTATAAAACGGTAATAAACACAGCAGACGGAGATAATACACAAAATAAAGTGATTTTTGATGCAAACTTATTAAATTCGGTAAATTATACCCTGCACGTAGCAGGGGGAAGGGGGCATAGTACGCCTTTAGTTATTAATGTTAGAACAACACTGCCAACGATAATGAATTCTTTTCGCCGAATGCACCTTTAACTCCGTTAAAAAATTTGTCGATTAAAGATGCACTAGACTGCATATCAAAATTTGACGGTAGCAATATTCCACTTAGTACCTTTTTATTCGGCTTAAGAGAAGCCATTAGTATGATTCCTCCAGCAAACGATGCCGACCTGGTAAAATTAATTAGGCGACGGCTAACGGGTGAGGCAGCAAAGTCAATGGAGGAGTTAGTTTTTTTTAATATGACGGATCTAGTTAAATATTTTGAGGCAAATTTCGGATCGTATAAAACACATCACACTTTGATGGGGGAATTAGCCGCGGCCAGACAAAGAGAAAATGAAAACATTATAACGTTCGCAAACAGAGTTAGGCGTATCGCAATAGAATTAAAAGAGGCCGCAAAAAGAGAAAAAAGGGATGATACGGGTTTTACACAGCACGTGGAAGCTGACAAATTAAAATTTTTTGTACGCGGTATGGATTGGGAAATTAAGAGGCGCATGGGGGTGGCCGCAACTTTTCAGGAAGCCGTAGAAAAAGCGATAGAAATAGAGCGTGATGTTACCGACTTAGAGAAAACCGAACCAACGCGTAAAAGTAAATTAAATCAAAAAAATAACAAATTGAAAGAGAGTCGGATGAAGTTAAAATTGTTCAAAATAAACCAGCAGAAATTTGTTAATATTGTGACAAAAGAAATCATATCGCGAAAAACTGTTGGACTTTAAAATCATTATTACCCCCGGGTACACAGCAATCGGCGACACAGCCGACTACATGGGCGCGGCCCGTAGCTACGCAAGCGCACGTCTCGGCGCCAGCCGCGAACCCATTAGCTAGCGCGCGGCCGGCCACGCCCCAAGTTTCACAAAATCAATATAGACAGCGATCGCGCAGTCCCGCAGTGGCACAATCGAATCAAATCAATAATTTTGTTAAACTTTGCAATTATTGTAAAAAAGAGGGACACTGGAAGAATGAATGCCAGGTATTGGAAAGAAAAAATAGAGAAAAATTACAACGTGAAGCGGGAAACGTGAAGAGCCCCGCAGCACAGGGCGCGACCTGAGGGTAACCAGAAAGCGCGTGCCCACACCAATCAAATACAAATCAGAATTAAAATTTGCGCGAAAGTCCATCTTGTTGAGTATAAATAGTAAGTCACCTGTAATAGAAATGCCATTTGAAAATTATCAGGTATCGCTCAAATTAATGTTAGATACGGGAGCAGGCCCGTCTTTGCTTAAAATTAGTAAAAAACCTAGTAAAGTCATTGTTTTTGAAAACGAAATTCTTGAACTTAAGGGTATTACTAAGGAATCGATTAACTCGCGCAGGAAAATACCCTTGATTTTCCGCGATTTAACATTGTATTTCCATTTGGTTCCTGACGATTTTCCTATTGAAGGGGACGGGTTAATCGGCAGCGAAATGTTAAGAAAATGCTGGGCAAAAATTAATTATGAAGAAAATTTTTTGGAAATTGCTTCTCACGTAATCAGTTTACGGTGCACGAGTAGTGTAGATATCGCGCGGCCAATAAACAAAGAGAGTATAAGTTTGGCACGAGCCGAACGATATAAGGAAGTAACGCAGGGTACGATGTGGGGGGATGAGCGCAATTTCGGACGTCGACACGCGGAAAATCCAACTGCTCGGTCGGACAAATCCAGTGTTGTTTTAGGCGAGTGTAGCACTCAGAACGTTTATAGCGATTTACCTGCTTTGCATGAGAAAGTTATTTCAGATGTTTGTTTTTCTCCTCTTAAAAGTATTGCCCCATTTGAAATTTGTACCGAGCACGCCTTGGAAAAAATTGATTTAAAAAATAAAATTGATGAAAACAAAAATTTGAATTTGAAATTTGAAAAAACTAGTGATTCGGAAAATAAAATTGGTAAAAACAAAAATTTGAATTTGAACCTTGAAAAAGCTAGAAATTTGAAAAATAAAATTTGTAAAAACAAAAATTTGAATTTAAAATTTGAAATAACTAGAGAATTGAAAAATGAAATTTGTGAAAATAAAAGCTTAAACTTGAAAATTGTTAAAAATAAAGATTTGGAAGTTAAGCATTGTAAAATTAGAAATCGATTAGTTACAATAGCTAAAAAGCAAAATATGAGAACTAAGCTTAGTAAAAATAAAAGTTTGAAAGAAAAAGTGGACAGAATTATATTTGGAAATAATTTACTTAGAGAGGAAACGTTAAATCATAGCGTACCTCAGCAGAATTTGAATTTGTTAAATAGAAATTGGGAAAATAGAGTTAGTGAAGATCTTCTTGTAAAAAATTTGACTAAGTTAGAAAGTAAAGTTAATAAATGCGGTTTGGTAGAAAATAAGAATAATTTGGAAATTTTAACTTGTAAATATAGTATAGGTCGTCAGTGCATTGAATAGAAATAAAAGAAAAGTAAATATTGTGAGTAATAAAATAAGGACTTTTACGTGTATTAAGTACAAGCATGAAACTTATAAAAAGACTAAGATTAAAAGGAATAGTCTTCGCAAAATTAGTAATTTACTAAGTCGCCAAAAGTTGTCATTGAGCAACAATATAGAGAAGGGCGAAAGTAATAAATTGACCAGGACGTTGTCGTATGCTTTCGTCCGAGAGGATTTGCAGCTGGCACACCTTATTGAGGGGCTGCAGGTCAAGCTTGGAAAGCTAGCCTACTTGCAAAATTCGAGATGCGCCTCGTTATTACGCTTATACGCTAACGCTTTGTCTGTTATTTGTTGCACCGCCATACCTATTTTTAAGAAAATGACAGAGTATCGCGTGACGGACGACGAGGTGACCTCTGACATGTTATGTGCTTTACGACAATTGCTGCATGAAATTAAAAGAAATATAAATGGAGTAGTCTGGTCAGTATGGAAGCATAGGCCGCACCCTCCGCACTTAAGTAGCCAAACTAGGATAGATAGGCGGAGCCACAAAATAGGGGAGCCACGCGCCCATCAAATTATGTGCATGTCGGACACGGTTTTCCTTTTAGGAAATAAGAGGGTGAATAAATTGAAAAAGCTTTTACGACTTAAGCATTTGTCACATAATCAATTATCCCAGATTGAGTCACTCCTTGTGAAATATTCAGATCGATTCTATTTAACGGGAGATATTATGCCCGCGACTAATGTAATTGAACATGAGATACCTACAACAACGAATTTTCCAATTAGAATTAAACAATTTAGACACCCACCTATTTTGAAAGAAGAGATCAATAGGCAGGTAAAAGAAATGTTGGAGAAAGGCATCGTCGAGCCTTCGACAAACGCCTACTCGGCGCCGGTGTTCTGCGTTGACAAAAAACCGGGACCCAACGGCAAGAAAAAATTTCGGGTAGTAGTAGACTTTAGAAAGTTAAACGCCATTATACCTGATTACAATCATCCGGTTCCGAATATAGCGGATATTTTGGATCAACTCGGTGATGCCAAATTTTTCTCAGTTTTCGATTTATACGCGGGTTATCATCAAATTAAAATTAAAGCTGAGGACAGAGAAAAAACAGCTTTTTCTTGTGAGCTTGGTTTATTTCATTTTGTGAGATCACCTTTTAGATTAAAAACAAGCGCACCGGTATTTTTGTCACTCGTTCTTAAAGTAATTGCAGGTATGAAAAACGTGGTTCATTTTTTTGATGACATTTGCGTGTACTCTAAAACTTTTAACGAGCACATAGAAACAATCGAGAAATTATTTGAAAAACTGCGCCATGCTAATTTAGTTTTGCAACCGAAAAAATGTGAGTTTCTTAAATAGGAAATTAATTATTTGGGACATATAATTAGTAGCGACGGTTTACGCCCGGAACCGAAAAAACTAAAAGCAGTTAAAGAATTTCCAGTGCCTAGAAATCAGAAAAATATTAAACAATTTTTAGGGATAGCTGGTTATTATCGGCGATTTATTAATGGCTTTGCACGAATAGCCAAGCCTTTAACAGACCTTCTTAGAAAAGAACAACTTTTTGTTTGGGATGAGAGCACGCAAACGGCATTTGAGACTCTGCGTGATAAGTTATGTAAACCACCGGTTTTAGCGCATCCGCATTTCGAAGAAAAGTTTTTAGTAACCACCGACGCTAGCGGGTACGCGATCCGGGCAGTTTTATCGCAAGGAGAAATTGGAAAAGATCATCCCATAGCCCTTGTGTCGCGCGCGATGAATCAAGCAGAAAGGAATTATTGTACGTTTTCAAAAGAAGCATTAACAATCGTGTCGTTATTACACAATTCAGACCTTATTTATATGGGAATAAATTCACTTTAATTATCGATCACAGGCCTAGTGGCTAACTAGTGTTTGGTTAAATAATCATAATGATCCAGGATCTAGAATCACGCGTTGGCGTTTAAAACTATTAGACTATCAATTCGACGTACTCTATAAGAAAGGTGAATTAAATCTGAACGCGGACGCACTTTCGCGCAACCCGATTTCGGAAAAAGTATGCGTAGCTACACAAGTCAGCATAGGGGGAGAGGGGCGCCATCCTGTCGCTGGCGAACAGGCAGTAGAGCTGACCCAGGAGCGGCAAATCCAGCAGGGGAAACTTATCGATTTTTATCGACTTCTACTAACTTTTTCTAGCAGGGAGGGTAAATGTGTTTATTATTTTTTTCTGAAAAAATTGCGTAAATAATCAAAATTAAGTGAGATTAATTTTTTTTCAAAAAAATAGTAAAAATTAAAGTTACGTGTTGCAGAAAAATACAAAATGAAATGATAACTAATGTAAATATGGTTTTTGTTTTAACAACACAAGTTTTATTACTACTATTACTACAAAAAATTTAAAGTATTCTCAAAAAAGTAATTGTTTGTCGAATAGCTCGAGGCATTATGGATTGTAAGTTGTACAATAATGATATTCTTCAAAAAAGTGTTTTAAGCATAAAGATTTTTTACACCACGAACATCTAACAATTGCAACATTATTACAACCATTGATCTCACAATGCGTTGCACAGGAATCTCCGAAACTGAAACTTACGGGGTCATCGAAATCTCCTGGTCGATTCACAAGATAGCCACTTTTATACCACGAATATTTAAATAGATTTTCATATCGTGGAGATGAAAATTGGTTATGAACCAAAGACTGTAATTTAATTATATTATTTCTCAAATGTAAATTTAAGTCTTCGTCTATGAGCAAAACATGGTCTGAAAAATGTTTAACATAGTTTTTCCATGTGCGGAATCCATATACATCTAACGGCTGTATGTTTCCAGTCGTTCCTGTAGGTATCATTTTGAGATGTAGTGTTTTATCGTGTGGCGTAACTTCCTGTACAATCGTTGGATAATGACCACTCCACGAATCAATTAGCAGCATGCTTCTAGGTCCAACTTGAGGAAAATATACCTCTTTTAACCACGCCTTAAAGAGTTCTACAAATTTTGATTTTATTTAAACGTGTCTTCCGAAATAATTAACGTTTTATTTTTAGAAATTAATAGAACGTGATTTTACCTGAATTAAGTTTTCCAGATGTCGAGGATGTAACATATACGTTTGTAGGCACAAACAAATTTTGTGAGACAATTGGTCCAAATTCTCCGCTTCGTTCCTTTAATACTAAAAATAATGGTGATAGTAACTTTCCTGTGGCTGAAATTGTCGGCTGTACAGTATAGCTATGAGTTGTTGATGTGACCGACTGTACAAGGCACTGTAATTTCTTTTCTCCTTCAAAAGCAAGAGATCGACCAGAATGCATTTCCAACTGAAAACCAAACTGGTCTGAATTATATGTATTGTCAGCGCCTATTTGATTAATCAATTGTTTGACTTCTGTTACGAATTCTACTTCTTTTTTATGCAAATCATTTCTATTTTCTATACTTTTTTTGTGATAAATTTATTAATTTTTCGAGAAACAATTCTATGGGTGTTTTTAAATTTTGAAAGCCAATGTTTTGAAGCTGTAAATCTTACGTCCTCATTTCCGATTAATTTTCGTGCTTATAGAGCCCATCTTCTTAAATCGTTGTCATGAATTATTAATCCAGTTTCAGTAGCAGCTTTAAAATTTTCTAGTGTGAAATCGCAAATTCTTGCAATTTTTTCTCGGTGTTCCACCTTGATTGGTTTGGTGAGCCCAGCGATGTAACTGTGTTTCAGAACTGACTTTCCTGAATCTATTTTGAACTGTTTTAAGCGATAAATTCTTTTTTGTTTTTCCACTTCTCCAATATTCTACAGCCCTTTTTTTGTATTCAAAACTCAATGGTTCTTCATGTCCCGTACATTGATCCGTAGGTAATTCAGGATAGTAAGGAAGTGTAAGTAAATCAACATCTTCCACAAGACGTGCATCTGTTTCTTTATATTCTTCTTGAAAATCCAACGGTTTTTCCATTATAACATCCATGCTGTTAGACGATTCCATTAAATCTAACAGTATCATTTCGAAATGGTCTTTTATTTCTATTTCTTTAATATTATAAGGGCTATCTTCAATATCAAGTCTATGGAAATAGGCAAGCAGCAAATTAATAACATTCAGAGGATTAATTTTCATTTTGAGTGCTAAAACAATCAAACATTTATAAGAATAATTGCATACAGAAATAGTATCTTTACAACACACATATATAGAATGCTGAAAATAAAAACATTTTTTTAATTTGTATGCGTCACCCCTCTAAACGTTACATTACTATGTTGCGAGAACACAGCTATTTCTCAATGAGGAAGCTTTGTACGTTGTACGTTGTACGCTTTTACTGATGTACGCCATCATGCGACCAATGTCTTTTTACCGGGAAATATTTGTTTAAATATTAAAAAAATACCATATTTTCATAAGATAATAATGTTGCATTTAAAAAGGCGACACATACAAATAAAACAAATATTTATACTTTGGGCCATCCTGTTAAGAATCTATTAAGAATATCGTATCTGTATAGTTCTTTACTAAAGCGCTTGATTAAAATGAAAAGAAGGTAATCTCGAGTTTTTTTTTAAATTTGTAAACAGTAATCGATAAGATGTATTGCACAATGCCTGTTAATTTAGATTTATTAAAATTAAGATTTAGTTATTTAAAATTATTATTTGTATGTAAAATTTATTATTTGTAAAACATCTAATAGTAAAGGAACCGTATACAATTTTGGCTAAAAATTGAATCAGGAGTCTATAATTTTGTTAATAACAGACAGTAAACAATACAGTATACACAATAAAGTACATTTTGATATATTTTTTAATTTTCGTAAAAATATTAAAAATACTTTATGCACTTATAAATCAGAATTTTTTAAATCTTTAAAATTAAAGAAAAAACAATTTAAACTATTTGTGCTCTATAACGTCAAATGTATCTCCAAAAAATGTAACAATGTACGAAATTGCATACTTTCTAATATGTTCATTAAAAATAACGCAAAATATAATTTTGAAAAGCTGTTATAATTTTATTAAAGCCTATAGACAGATACGAAATTCTTACAATTAATGCATTAGATCTGATGTATAAATAGACATTTACCTGTAGTTTTGTAGTGCTGCTGACATTAAAAAAAATGAATTGATGCAATATTACAGCCACAATATTGTAGAAATAACCACTTTCACAAAAGAAAACTGCACGACTGGAACTCTACCGATTTATAAATACAATGTTTGCCAGCAATATATGAAACTACGAGTTAAATCACCAATCTATAAATATCAGCCTCATAATAACATAAAAACAACATTATTTTCTCATTCACAATCAGCGATTACTCTTATTTACTGCATAACAATCACTTACATCCACGTACACACACGCACACACACATGAATTTTTTTTTAATGCCTTATTTATCACGTATCAAAACGGCACGATTGCCTTTGACGAAGTATTTATAATAATACATAAAATATAATAAAGGGAAGTAAGAACCTAATGAACTTCCGGGGATGATTTGCACCCCTTTAAAATGTATTATTCACAGATAAAAAATATAAATATTTTTCGTTTTTTGGTTCACTACAACATATAAAAGTTTAAATAAACATGTTACTTTTCTTGTGGAATTCAAGTCAAAATTAGTTTTTCGAAAAAGCTTTACAATAATCCGTTTAAACAAATAGTTTAACCAAACTAATTTTGCAAAATTAATGATAAATTACTATTTCGTATTGCCCGAAACGCTAAAATTACATAGCGTTTGTCTGTGTTATTGGTCAAAATTTTATGGTCAATCTTTTCATTGGAATAGTTTTTAAAGAGATATTTTATTGTAATTTTTATAGCTGAAAATTGATAAAAAACTTAATTTTCTTTAAAAAAATAGGGGCTACCCTTAAAATTGAAAGTTATGCAGATTTATGCCTTTTTAATTTTAAGATTTTTAGCATTAGTTTTATTAAGGTATCTTTATTTATTTCTGAAATAATGAACAAAATAAAAATAAGGGGTAGTTACCCCTAAAAAATAATTTTGGTTAAAACCACGGGACAGGTGAACTTTATTTTTTAATTTTCTTTTAAATGGAATCAGTTTTAAGGCGATATATAATTTATTATAATTTTTATACCTGAAAAATGATGAAAAAAGCTTAGTTGTCTTGAAAAAAAAATAGAGGTTGCTACCCTTAAAATTGAAAATAATGCTGTTTTGAAGCCTTTCTTATTTTAAAATTTTTAGCGTTGGTTTTATTAAGATGTCTTTATTTATTTCTGAAATAATGAACAAAATATAAATAAGGGATAGTTACCCCCTAAAAAATAATTTTGGCCAAAACCACGAGTCAGGTCAACTTTATTTTTTAATTTTCTTTTAAATGAAATCTGTTTTGAGGCGATATATAATTTATTGTAATTTTTATAGCTGAAAATTGATGAGAAAAGCTTAGTTTTCTTGAAAAAAAAATAGGGGTTGCTACCCTTAAAATTGAAAGTAATGCTGTTTTGAAGGCTTTTTTGTTCTACAACTTTTGGCGTCGGTTTCATTAAACTAGCTTTATTCGTTTTTGAAATATTTGAAAAAAACTGTTTTTGAGGGTGAACTTTAGGGGTAGATTTCACCCCCTTAAAGTGTCTATCATCACGTAAAAAAATACGTGTCTCTTATTTTTTAATGTACTACAACATATTGCAATATCGTCCAAATCGGCGACTTACACTTGGGGTACCTTCCTTGTTAGTGAATTTTTGTAAATGTTTGCCACTAAACATTTAAATTGGGATGAGTGGGTTGAGTTAGCAATGTTTAATTTCAACACGGGCAAACATGAAGGAACCCAACACACTCCGTTCGAGTTAGTGTTCGGGCGCCTGGCGAGAGTGCCCTCGAGCGACCCCTTAGAGCCGGAGGATTTATTCCCTACTTATGCAGGGTACATGGCAACTTTGGTGGAGAGGTTGAGTTTCCTCCAAAGAACCGCACAAGAAAAACTACTTTCGGCTAAACAAAGAGCTAAGGAATATTACGATAAAAAATCAAATCCTAAGGATTTCAAAATCGGCGATTTTGTATGGTTGCAGAGCGGACCAAAACAGCATAAATTTAAAAATCAATATTCGGGTCCTTTTCTAATAATTGAAATTTGGGAAAATGGCAATATTAAAATACAAATTAATGAAAATAGGACCAAAGTTGTGCATAGTAATCGCTTACGCTTATCGCATGTTAATCCGCACGCAGATTCCGAAAGCTTGTAAGAATAAAAAGTTAAGCTTAACGTAAGTTAAAAAGTTAACATTTTTATTCATGTTTACAGATGAGGACTTTGGTGTTTATCCTTGCAACAACTTTGAAATTGAATCCAGTTTTCGGACTAATAAAGGTAACATATTACTTTCATGTTTGCAGATAAAGATTCTTCAAAATTGTACACACAATGGGTTTTTAATTCTTAGCAGTTTTAACTTAGTTCTTTTGAAATTTTTAGAACAAATGGTAATTTAAAGCGAGCAGCAGTGGACGTCAAACTATTAATCGAAGTCACCGGATTTCTGCTGTCCTTTCTAGCATCCGCGCAAGGGATGGGCTACTTTATTATTATGCAATCGACACCAATCCAGGACTGGTATTTGAAAATGCGAATTTGTACCAGTATGTAATTTAAACCAGCGAAATTGGATGAAGAAAAATTACTTTACAAGACGCGTATCAGGAATTAAATGAATCCGATAACACGATAACATACGTAATAAAAATCTTAGAAATAGGTAGATTTGCATAGTTTAGGGGCACTAACTAATAATTGGATAAGAGTGAGTTATTTAATGACCTTGCCGTTGTCTCAAGGGGGAGGAGTACAATGTACCACCTACAGCTATTTGTTAGAAAATTGTAAAGAAATGAATAGGGCAATGTGGACATCGCGAGACGACAAGGTCAAAATCATGACGGGTGAAAAAGAATTTATATTTATATAATAGAGAATGATTACGCAAGTGAGAGAACGGTTATGGCCAAATAGTTTGAAAGGTTGGATAATAAAGTAAAAGAATTTCCGATTGGAAAATACAAAAACAGAAGTCAATCTTGACTTTAGCTTGAAAAATTTATACGCGTTAATGGATATTGTATTCAAAACTATACAGCTCGTATCGAACTTATGCGATTTACTGGATCGCCAAAAGGTGCTGTTCGTTTACATCGGTGGAATTAAATAAATCTTTGCTATAATCATAAGAGATACGAAAAGTTTAGCTTTGCAGTTTTGTCTATCAAAAGTTCGATCTATTTTATTCGATTGGGTTGTGAAAGTAGATATAGTGTAATAGTGAATTATTTATTGAAAGGGTTGTACCTTTTACAAATAAGGACATTTTTGCTGCCTCCTAGACACGGTGTGCAGGAAGCAACGATAGGTTGCATGAAAATGTCGACAAAAACGGCAAGCAGGGTTGTATTTGGTGATGATTATAGATGAAAAACTCGTTGGATTTGAAATCCTAGCTGCTCCTATTTCAAAGATATTCACATTTTACATATTTCTGATAGCATCAATTTTTGCGATATAGAAAAGGCGTGTTTTCTAATCTTTGGAGCATATTTATGCAATATAAAATACGTAAATATATACATAAATAAAAAAATGTATATGTACAAGGGGCAGGTAGCAGCCTTGTCGCGATTTGTGTAATGATTCGATCGAACGTAACTATTCTCATTCTAACATATTTATATGTCAATATTAAAAAACTTATGATTGTTTAAGCTACAAATGTATGTACATGTGTAAATATGCATATGTGTGTATGTAATATATTAACATATAATTTTACGTAAGTTTTTAGCCGGTTTTAATGTTTCCAAGGTGCACCACGTGGAGGCAACTTACTTTGCACCTCATTTTTTCTCTTTTTTTTTATGTTTTTTTTTCGTTTTTATATTTAAAGTTTTTTTTATTTATTTTAAATTTTTTATACATTTTTTTGTTTATTTTTTTATGGATTTTTAATTTTTTTTTATATTAAAAAAAAAAATTTACGATTATTTTTATTATATACTAAGTTAACAGATTTAAATATGCTGTGATGAAAATGTTACTACCGCTTTCTTTAACCGTGTCAAATAATTTGGTTCTGAGATCATATTTATTTTAAATCTTTCCCAGAATTTCTTGAACTCCTTATGAATAGACTCCCCAGCCTGTTCAGACCATAACCCTAAACCATCGTTATTCAAGAATATAATGGCTTGTTTTAAATGTTCTAGAATAATATGGAGTTTGAGTGTTTGAGAAATCTTAGCACATTTTAAAGCTTCACGGAGTTCGCTTAGATTTTTGTCAAGATCAGTAAGATCCGCTTTTTTTGCATTAAAGCAAGTGTTAATAATTTTGTTCATCACTTTAAATGCCACAATATAAGGCTGCAATGGAAACGGCCCTACATGCTCATAAATTTCAGGATCCTGTAATTTATCCGCTTCTTTAAGGAATTTTCGGCAATGATTGCCTTCAAAAAGATCTCCTTGATAGCTTCTATACCTAATTTATTTGGCCACAACAAAGCTTTTTCCTTTCCAATACCTTTAATTTTAACTATACCATCCCAAAAGATATGGTTGACAAACCCTTGCAATAGATGCAGTTCAGGAGGAATGCACTTTTGAAGTACGTATATGTCATCATCTTCATCGTTATCTTCTTCAACAAAAAGAGGATGATGCACTGTGCTATGACATTCTTTAGCTTTTTTTTGTCGCTTCCGATACTTGCAAATTGAAAATAATGCTCTTTCAACTGCTTGTATGTCTTCAAATTAAGATTTTCTTCATTATTGTTTCCATCCATTATCAATCACTTTATTATAACTTTCCAATTCAGTTGTTGTCACAAAACAGTTAGGGCAAGGGTAAGTAGCTGATGCTGATTGCTGTCCATTAGCAAGTAGAACAAGTTATAAGTCTGAAATGAATTTGAAAGGTATCTCATTCAGTCTAGTTAATTTGACTAAGATTTTGAAATTTTCATAGGTCTCTTTAATCGCAGGAACTATGCATAATAAAATTAATCTATAGACACTAGTCTGCTTGCGTTCGTTTGCAACACTTCCACCAGAGGAGTAATATGAAACGTTTTTACTGTTACATTCACCTGATTCATTTTCTTTTAGCTTATCTTCTTGGGTTAAAATGGAAAGAGAAATTTTGAAGGAACCTTGGCCTCCATATGCCATTAATTTTATTTTTGTTTCTTGTATATGTTGAATTTTTCGTTTATCAAAAATAAAGTCATGAAGTTCTGTAGCATTAGCATACACGACTGGTCTTTTTTTAATTTCTCCTTTGGCTGTTTCGAACTCGTGGAAATCTTCTTTATAAATATCTTCCATCATCTTAGATTTGTCATACATGTGTTGGTTGTAATTCGTTGGAACGGAATTTCTCCCAGCAGAACTACGAATAAAGTTTACTAATTTTTTCATATAATTTGAAGAAGATGCAGTTGCAGCTTGAAATTTATCTAAACTTTGAGCAGAAAAGCTTATTAGCTTCTCTTTTTTATTTATTTACAGTTATGCGAAGTATAGATCCCGACGTATTCAAAAGAAGTTCACCGTTGGCTTTTTCGTCACTGTTCAAAATTTTTCTTTTTAAAACAGTAGTCACTATTTGGTTCTGCTGTTTCTCAGGTAACTTTTTTACTATATTAAGTACGTTATCAACCCATGCAAGAGTGTGGAATGCCTTTGCCTATTACCTGGAAACAGCTGCTACAAATTTCAATTGAAGTTCTAGGTTGAGTTAGATTTGCTTCACTTTCAGAAAGTGAAGCATTTTGACGCACAGTACCATCAAGACCATTATTTAAATCAATTTTGGTGGAAAATTTACGAACGTGACCTTTACCTTTCTTTGATTTTGAATGGCTGGTAAGTCGCGCTGTTAGGCAAATCTAACAGTTACAAATTTCGTTCTTGTTTCTTTTGCCAAATTAAGATCCTCGTAATTGGGCATAGTTGGACAAGGTCTTTTGAAAGTCTTTTTTCATATTCATTCATAGTTAGTCGACAAGTAGTACATATACTTTTCGGGAATTTTCTATTAGAAGTATCGAACTGATCATTAATATGCTCTTTTATCACTTTGATATGTTCTTTAGTTAATAAAAAATTTTGAGAAGGTTTATTGTTAAAAATTATTTTCTTCCCGCATGGAGCGCATATTTTTGTCCGATTTTCTTCGTGATCGCATTTATTTTTCGGATGAATAATGGACATTATTTATCAACAGAAAAATGTTCTGATCGCTATACAAATAAGCACTATTTACTTTAAAAAATTCAGAAATTATCGACGATACTTATATCAATACTCTATGCAATTTTCAAAAAAATACAAATTAATCTGATGAAAAGCTCTTTCAACAACAATCAGTTGATAAGAATTCGGAAACCAGCAATCGAGTGACAAACAACTTGGTTACAAACATTATATATTATACATGCTATATGAAATGAATTGCCTTGGATGAAAAACATTATTAATATTATACAATACCGTAGTGAGAATTAAATATACGCCATCGCTATAAGGGTGACGCAGATGCACTGTAGGCATATGCTGAAGTTTCTTCAAAATCCAAAGTTTTTGTGTTTAAATCTTACGTCTAAATGAAGTTTTATACTTATTCGTTGACGATTCGACATTATTTTTAAGAAAAAAGTTAATTATTTAAATATAATTTACGTGTTCCAACTTTGGTTCGGCAACCCAGTGAACGAACGTTTTTCGCACCTCATGCTGTACTATATAAAAAATTAATAATATTTAATATTTAATGTTTATAAGTTTGACAGGAAATGAGTAGTGGATGGGACACAGGGCTTCTTCAAATAAGCCACTCTCTTGTGAACAGTAACAACGGTGAACTTTATTAACTTGAGTACAGCTCTCTCTCTTTACAACTGCTCCTGGCAGAGGACGGCGGACGAGTGAGCTCCCGCTTCGGCCGCTCGCTCTCGCTAGCTTGCGCCTCGCTATACGCGAGATGGCGCTACGTATTCATTCTCTCTCATACGTCGACATAAATGTACCTTATATTCTAACACGCCTCCTTACATTTATGTTTCTCGCAATTACAATAGTCTTGAAATTAAATTCAATAAACTTCTCAAATTTTCAAATCTTACTCGTCCAAGAGCCTTTGTCAAAATATCTGCAACATTTTTCTCTGTACTAACCTTAACAATATCAATTAAACCTTTCTCATAATTCTCGTTTACAAAATGATAATGTACTTCGATGTACTTAGATTTTTTAGTAAAATTACCGTACTTGGCAATAATCACAGCGCCTGAATTATCCTCATAAACATTTACTGGTTTCTCAATTTCTACATTAAAGCTATTTAACAAATCTCTTATTAATAAAATTTCGCTTACTGCTTCCGACAGTGCAACATACTCTGCAGCTGTTGAAGACTTCGTTACACTTCCTTGTTTCCTTGATTTCCAATGAATCACATTACCAAATAACTTTATAACATATCCAGTTGTTGACTTTCTATCATTACAATCTCCTGCCCAATCGGCATCAACATAACATTCAAGAACATCTGCTTTATCATTTTTCTTGTAACTTAATTTTAAATCTTTAGTCAAATACAAATATTTTAAAATTCTTAATGCATATTTATAGTGAGTTTCATCGTAACAGTTTTGGAATCTACTTAAATAATTAACACTGTAACTCACATCTAATCTAGTTCCTGAACTAATATACAAAAGTGCTCCTATTAAATTTCTATATTTTAAATTCTCATTTATTTCTTGAGCAGGTTCTAGTTTCAAATTTTGTTCCATAGGAGTCTCATATAATTTAGCTTCTTCAATCTGATATTTTCTAGCTAGTGATTCGATATACTTTTCTTGATCTAAAGACATCTCATTTTTCTTTTCATCATATTCAATATTAATTCCTAAATACATACTCACTTTTCCTAAATCTTTCATCTGAAATCTTTCTTTGAGTAAACCTTTTATCAAATCTAAATTGTGTCTATTTTTACAGCAAATCAAAAGATCGTCTACAAATATAATCAAATACATAATCTCATCCTTTTGTTTCAAAGTATACAAACAATAATCATTTTTGCTTCTCGCGAATCCTAATGATTTTAAATAATCATCCAAACACTCGTACCACGCTCTCGGACTCTCACGCAGACCATACAATGCTTTATTCAACATACACACTCTTTCAGTTCCATCCTCATAACCTTCAGGTTGTTTAACAAATACTCTCGACTTAACTTTACCATTTAAAAACGCTGTCTCTACATCCATCTGTTCAATTAAAAGTCTATTTTGACAACAATATGATAATAATACTTTCAACCTTTGCGTTTTCGCTATTGGAGAATAAATATCATCCAGCACATCTTTCTGTTGATAACCTCTTACAACAATTCTAGCTTTATATACGTTTTCGCTTTTCTTAGTATAAATCCATTTTAAGTCTATCACTTTTTCATTCTTTGGTTTTTCGACTAATTCCCAAGTTTTATTTTTCTTTAAACTATTCATTTCTTTGTTCATAGCATCTACCCAAAAATTAGACTCATCACTTTCAATAGCCTCTTTAAAGCTTACAGGACTATCTGCAATACAATAATTTACATAAATACATCCACTATATACATAATTATCATCAAATCTACTAGGTCTTGTAATCGTTCTTTGTGACCTTCTTATTTCAGGTACTTCTTCTACTTCATTATCAGCATTTTCATTGTTATTTATATTTTCATTTAAATTTTCTAAATCAGTTTTACTTCCCCTACTCTCCCCGAGCGTCGAAGTAGGTGAAGGGATTAAGTCATTATCGTTTTCATTTCTTTCATCAATATCATTAAACCCAATGCATTTTATATCTTCTTCTATAACATCAACGTGTCTAGCTACAATAACTCTATTTCCTATCAACACTCTGTACCCTGTTACATCATAACCTATCAAAATTCCTAAATCTGCTTTTCTATCCCATTTCGAATTTCTTTTGCTTTCAGGTACTCTCACAAATACTTTACTTCCGTACAATTTCAAATATTTAGTATCTGGCTTTTCAACAAAAAATATCTCATAAGGAGATTTATTCCTTTCTAACGTGTTTGCTATTGTCCTGTTCTTTAAATATGCTGCGGCGCAGACTACTTCTGGCCAAAATCTTCTTTCCACCTTAGACTCAGCTAATAAGCACCTAGCACTATCCATAATCGTCCTATTGTACCTTTCAGCGGTACCGTTCAGCTCATGTACATACGGTGGACATGTTTCTAATTCAATTCCCTTTTCTCTAAATAATCTATACATATCTTTATTTAAATATTCAGTACCATTGTCACATCTTAATTTTTTAATATTCTTTCCAGTTTTATTCTCAACTAAATTAATATATTCAATAAATTTGTCATATACTTCCCTTTTTGACTTAATCGAATAAACTTTGGCTAATTTGCTAAAATCATCAATAAACGTTAGAAAATATTTTTCCCCTTTATAACCTTCAGAATGTGGCCCATTTAAGTCTGTATGCACTATTTCTAATATGTCTTGTGCTCTTTTTCTTTTGTTTTCAAATGGAATATTGTGCATTTTATTCTCAATACACGTAGCATATTTAAAATAATCTGATTCTATTTCACTTGGCAAACCCTGTAAAACATGATTTTTACACATCGTATTCAAATAGTTAAAATTAACGTGTCCCAAAGTTCTATGCCATTTTTCCTTTAATGTCATTTTACTATTATCTTTTCTTACTATATTTGACTCTATATTCTTTACTAAATAACTTGTCATTTTATAGACTCTATTGTTTTTCCAAGCTATTGCAATTACTTTATTATCATCATTGTAAATTTTACAACTATCTCCGATAGATACTACTTTATACTTATCAGTTACTTTAGCAAAACTAATTAAATTCTTATCCATATCTTTAACATAGAAAACATTCTTCAATTCAATATATGTCACATTATCATTAAAAGTTTTAAATTTACTATTCACATATCCGATTTTAGTTGCTTTTAAAATTCTTCCATCTCCTACTTTGACATTAATCGGTTCTTTTAAAACAATCGCTTTACTAAAATAATAGTCATCATTTATGACATGGTCTGTACAACCACTGTCTAAAATCCATTCTATTTCCCTTTCATTTACATTACCGTTCTCAGTATTCGCAGATCTAACCTGTATTGACGCGTTAAAAGCTTCGCTTTTCTCCGCGCCTCGTTCAGCTTGGCTGTTGTCATCGCTGGCTCTTGCGCCTCGGCCGCGTTGTCCGTAGCTGCCACTGCCGCGCCGGTTGTAACTCGATCCTCGCTGTTGGTAGGCTCCGCGCCCGCTCGCGCCTCCTCGCTGTTGTGAGTAGGCTCTGCCGGTGCCCCCTCCTCTCTGTGGCGCGCGACTCTGTCCGCTTCGTCGCTGGGGCGTCCCTCGATTCCACGAATTATTTTTGGTTGGGCACTCATACTGTATGTGTCCGACACCACCACATACATAACATGTCTTTTTGTTTTCTTGATATTTATCCTTTTCAAGCATAAACGCGTTTGATCTTGAATTTTCACTTGTACTTTTTTGTTTTTGTTCAGCCATCTTAATTTTGTTTTTCACATAATCTACGTTTTGTTCTTCTTCTTTTATTACATCTATTAAATCTCCTATATGATTCATCGAATCCGGCAATGTCCTCAACATGCAATTCATCTTTTCTTTCTCTGTCACATTTGCACCAGCTTCTTTCAATTCGTTCACTGATTTTTCAAATTCATTAAAGAAATCTGTTGCGTTTTTAAAATCTTTTAACTTCAAATTTTTCAATTTATTTCTACACATTATCTGGAGAGCTGTCGATTCTTTCAAATATGTGCTATCAAATTTTCTCATAATATCAAACGCCGTTTCTTTGTCACTTATCAATTCCATTTGATTATTTGAAATCGCACTATAAATATAATTAATAGCTTGCACATCTTTTTCGTCCCAATCAACTTTGTCTGCTTCCACTTTTGCACGTGTAACTACAATCTCACACTTTTTCATTTTTAGAAACATTAATATGCGTTTCTTCCAATTTTTGTATTCTTGTCCATCAAAAATCGGTATTTTTACTTCCTGCATGTTTTCTTTCTTTTCAGTCTCTTTAGTCTCAATTTCGAAAAACTCTTCTTCACTTTTAGTTTCCCTTACGTGTTCACACTTTACCTTAGATTCTTCTTTTACGCTCATGCGTCTTCCTTTGTTCTTGCGGCAAGCTGCCACAATACTCACCGAGGTTTGTATTGAGTCAGAATCAAACAACCACGAACACTGCTACCATGACAGGAAATGAGTAGTGGATGGGACACAGGGCTTCTTCAAATAAGCCACTCTCTTGTGAACAGTAACAACGGTGAACTTTATTAACTTGAGTACAGCTCTCTCTCTTTACAACTGCTCCTGGCAGAGGACGGCGGACGAGTGAGCTCCCGCTTCGGCCGCTCGCTCTCGCTAGCTTGCGCCTCGCTATACGCGAGTTGGCGCTACGTATTCATTCTCTCTCATACGTCGACATAAATGTACCTTATATTCTAACAAAGTTTCAATACATAAAGTGTATCATTATCATTCTGCTGTCAACTTTCAACATTCAGATTCTAAAATTACTGTTACTAAACTTTCATAAGTACCCTAGTGGTAATGAAAAATGTATATAAATTGAAATAAGTGTATATTTCTGTAAAGAACGTATATAAATGTAAATAAGTGTATATAAATGGTGTAATTGGAACACGCATTTACGTTTATTTCCATTTATATACGTTTTTTTACATAAATTTATACTTATTTACGAAACTATATTTTTTTACACATTAAACATCACAATTTTAAAATGTATATATATTTTTTTACATTTATGTACATTTATATACACTTCCATTAAACTTTTAAAAAAAGTCTTATATAGCAAAAATAAAAAAAAAAATCATATAAATGTATATAAATGTATACAAATGTATGAATCTGTAAGTAACCGTAAATAAGTATATTTACAGAAATAAAAATTTTCAATACAACGTACTATACAAAATGTAAGAAAAAAATATATAAATGTAACAAGTATAAATATCTGTAAAAAAACGTATATAAATATATATAAACGTATATAAATGTAAAAAATGTTTCAGTTACAATTTTTACATACACTTATTTACATTTATATACCGTTTTTTACATTTACATACATTTTCCATTTCCATCGAGGTACATACAAAGTAAGTGTTCATTCACTGGTTTCAAAGTGTTCAGTCACTAGCACCACGTATTCATTTACTGGATGTTAGTCGATAAATGTACGTATATAAAAGTATATAGACGTATATAAATGAAAAAAATGTTCCAATTACAACTTTTACATACACTTATTTACATTTATATACAGTTTTTTACATTTATATACATTTTCCATTTCCATCGGGGTACCCTAGTGGGAAAAATCCGGTGTTTTGAACTATGCCAAACATGTACCTTTCTATTCTAAAAGTGCTCCAAACTGTTTGAAATCTGTGTCTAAGCTGTACATAAATGACAGATTTCGGACATTTGGAACCCTTTTGGCACACTTAAGGACACAGTCTGGAACATTTATGACTGTTTTAGACTCAAAAATTTCTAATAGTGTGAAATCGATTATACATTATTTTTACTCGGAATACTTTTGGTAGTAGGCGGAACACTTTTGGGATACTTTTGAGAATGATTCGCATACTTCTTGAATAAATTGGAACAATTTTTAATTCTCTTCTGTAACAAATATAAAAATTTTTCGTAGTTTTTAGAACAATTTCGAACACTTTTTGGAACTGTTTGGAATATTTTTTATCTATAATGGATTAAAAGAAAAAGTTGTCCGTGCTTTTGGAATATTTAGGAACACTTTCTGAATATTTCTGGGGCATTTAGGAACATAAAGAAATCTAAAATTTAAAAATGTTTTTAAAATATTTAAGAAATGTTAATAAAAATGGTTTAAACAAATTTAATAAATTTTCGAAAAATATTCTATGAATGATCAATGGTGTTTGAAAAATGTTCCAATGATGTTTAAAAGTGTTCCAAAAAGACGTAATAACTACAAATTTAGGTGAAAAATGTATCTATAGTTTGGAACATATTTTATGTATCAAAAAACATTTTGTTTTACTTGACTAAAAATGGGCCCTATAAATGAAAATTTTAAAAAATGTTCCAAACTATTCCAAAAGTGTGCCGGGTCATATAAAAAGTGTTCCACTAAATTATGAAAAATTAATTCAGTCTATTTTCTAAGAAATGTTTCGAAGTAGTTATTAAGTGTATCATATCGTGGTAATAAGTGTTCCAAATTGTTCCAATAGTGTTCGGAATGTCCGAACATTTAGAGGATTGACCTTCAATTTGGCTACCACTGCAGATTCTTTTCGCTCGGCAGTCTTATATTGCTCTCCCATTACATTACTAGCATTTTTAACTTTAGACAGGGCATCTTTCAATCCTGGAAATACTCTTGACGATTGTTCGAACATTAGTGAAATAAAATTATAAAATTTGTTACTCTTTAGTTTCCGAATCGACTCATTTGCGCAGTATAGCTTTTTATGAGCACTCGAATGTACTATGATCATTCTATAATTTTCTAAATCAGCTGCATTAATGCGATTTCCATTAGGATTTTTTCTAAACAGCAACTGTAATAAGCCCTCAGCCAGTTGAAAAGTTGCACCACATACTTCCACGATGTTACCTTCAAACTCTATTGGCGAATTACCAATCATAAGAACATTTCCTTTTTTGTAAACATCGTAACATTATCAAGATACCTCTTCGAATTACGTTTGAGCTTGGATAAATATTTCTTGACAAGTGAAACCATTTTCTTATCAGCGTCAACAGCACTGGTATATGGAATACTGTCAGTACTATCTAGATTCGCCGTCATCTTTAAATAAGAGACATCATTTCTCACATTATCAAGAGAATTGTCGATGCTGTTCTTCAAAGACGTAGACGTTTGCTTGGTAGCATCTTTGAATATACGAAGATTGTCCGCTTCTCGCTGAGGATATGTCATGTTTATGCTTTCAGAGTTCAGCTCGAACTAAACATATATTAAAGCTGCAGCTCTTATTTATAGTCAAATCCATTCGCGGCACAGATATCACAAAATCTGAGGTGTTTATGCATCAACATTTCAGCTAAACTCTACTGTGAACCAAAAGAACTCTGACTAATGATACTTTCATTCGTTTATATATATATATGATGTTGGTGTTGATGCATAAACACCTCAGATTTTGTGATATCTGTGCCGCGAATGGATTTGACTATAAATAAGAGCTGCAGCTTTAATATATGTTTAGTTCGAGCTGAACTCTGAAAGCATAAACATGACATATCCTCAGCGAGAAGCGGACAATCTTCGTATATTCAAAGATGCTACCAAGCAAAAGTCTACATCTTTGAAGAACAGCATCGACAATTCTCTCTCTCTCTCTCTCTCTCTCTCTCTCTATATATATATATATATATATATATATATATATATATATATATATATATATATATATATTTATATATATATATATATATATATATATATATAATTATCCCCCATCCGTTTGTGGAGCCCATCCCTGTATATTAGTACCTACAGCCCAGAGATCCCTATGGCAAGTTACTAAAGAAATAATGGACCCTGGGGTTATAGACTCTAAACGGGCTCCATAAATATGCTCATGTGTATAAAAGGGCTCCATAAATCTGTTAAAACAAATGTGTATATATATATATATATATACATATAACTATTGCTATTAGTTTGATATGGGGTTGGTAGTCTATTCGAATCAACAGGCAACCAATACCTTTTAACATATTCGCTTTCGGAATCAATACTTATGATAATGCAAAACTTTAGTGCCAAATCTTTCACATTTGGGGAAAAGGTGTCACTCCTATGACACGTTCTACGAAAGAGTGTCACTCCTATGACACATTCTACGAAAGAGTGTCACTCCTATGACATATTCTACGAAAAAGTATCACTCCTATGACACATTCTATGAAAAAGTATTACTCCTCCTGTGAAAAAGGTTCACTCCTATGACACATTTTGCGAAAAGCGTTACTCCTCCTATGAAAAAGGTGTTACTCCTATGATGCGTTCTACGAAAAGGTGTCACTCCTATGACACATTCTACGAAAAAGTGTCACTCCTACGAAAAAGTGTTACTCCTCCTATGAAAAAGCGGTACTCCCCCTAAGAAAAGGTGTTACTCCTATGACACATTCTATGAAAAAGTGTTACTCCTTCTATGAAAAAGTGTCACTCCTCCTATGGAAAAGTGTCACTCCTATGACACATTCTACGAAAAAGTGTTACTCCTCCTATGAAAAAGTGTCACTCCTATAACACATTCTATGAAAAAGGGTTACTCCTTCTATGGAAAAGTGTCACTCCTCCTATCGAAAAGTGTCACTCCTCCTATCGAAAAGTGGCACTCCTATGACACATTTTAGGAAAAGGTGTTACTCCTCCTATAAAAAAGTGTTCAATTGACTTTTCAACTAACTCAGGGCTTATTACAGTTGCTGTTTAGAAAAAATCCTAATGGAAATCGCATTAATTAAGCTGATTTGGAAAATTATAGAATGATCATAGTACATTCGAGTGCTCATAAAAAGCTATACTGCGCAAATGAGTCGATTCGGAAACTAAAGAGTAACAAATTTTATAATTTTATTTCACTAATGTTCGAACAATCGTCAAGAGTATTTCCAGGATTGAAAGATGCCCTGTCTAAAGTTAAAAATGCTAGTAATGTAATGGGAGAGCAATATAAGACTGCCGAGCGAAAAGAATCTGCAGTGGTAGCCAAATTGAAGGTCAATTCTCTAAATCTCCCAACTGTCGATCAAGAAAATTCAAAATTGACTCTCATTTTCAGGGGATACTACAAATAACGTGGATAATTATTACAAAGCTTATCATTTTAATAAAAGTGCATCTGATTTCTCAACCGATAAAAATTTATCGAGAAAACTCTGGAAAGAAAAATATGGTAAGTATAAAATAAAAAATAAGGACTTGACTAATTGGAGATGTAAATGGAAAAAAAGACTGTGCTCTAGTGATGGGGAGGAGGAGGAAGAAGTTGATTCGTCATTGCAAGGCAATATTGCAACTGCATATTAACTCAATGTCTGGGATGACCCTAACAAATCGACATCATAGAGTACGGCCATTCAGGCTTTGACGGTCCTAACAAGGCGGTGACTGTTTGCACCAATCACAATGGAGCACATAAAGCTGTGTGTGCTGTTCACAACGTCAAGCTGATGAAAAATTTTTACTTCAAATACATACATATGGATTATGAATAAACTCTATTAATAAATAATTAATAATTAATAATTATTAATAATAGGTAATGAATGTACCTCACAGGTGACGGTTAGGGCTCTCAAAATTAAAAAAAAATTTACCGTTCGATGCCCCACGAATTCCCGCCGGAATGGCGAAAATTTTGTCCAGCCTCTTAAATTTCCGGCCCTTTCAAATTACCCGCCATTTTTAAATTTCCTACCATTTTATATTTCCCACCCACACTGTTGCTAAAATAGATTCCTACCTTATCAATCGTTGGTAATGATATCATGGTGGGGGTAGAGCGATCGGGGTAGAGTGCTAGTATGTATAGTATACATAGTATATGTAGTACACATAGTATATTTAGTACACATAGTATATGCAGTATACATAGTATATGTAGTACATATAGTATATAATGCATTCATTGTATGTGATCTTAAAAGTTAATGTATTACAATTACCGATGGAGGTAATCAGCTCTGTCAATAAGGTAGAAATGACGTAGGGTTCGTATGTAATATAGTGGGCTGAGACGTGAAGAAACTTGTCTAAATTTCGAAGAATTACGAACCTCACCTCTATAGTGATGGCGACGCTCTACCAATCAGAGAGCTCCATACCATTTTTCCAAGAATTCTATGCAAGATTGAACTTGCATCAGCGAGCTCCGTCTCAACCTGTCCAAAACGTTTTTCCAAGAATTCTGTGAAGGTTTGAAGATGCGAACCCCATTGAGCGGTGGTGGGATATAGTAGGCATTCTTCGTGTGTTATCTATATATGTATATTGGATTGGGAGCATATGGTTGTGTCCCTAACATCATATGAATCAAAGCTCAAGCGATTATGGCATCTTGTTGAACAGGAGAAAAAAGAGGAGAAAAAATGAAAAAAATGAAAACAAAAATAAAAAAATTAATTAATTAATCAATTATTTAACAAACCACCACCCACCCTCACACGATGTGTGAGTGTAGGTGGTGCTTGTTGATGGTTTGCACAACCTGACTTATAGCTGGCAGTGCGCCTACGCAGCAGTGGGCAGCGCGACGACTCCGGCTCCGCGCCTAGTGGAGCGCACAGTATATATAGTGCATGTCGTGTATGTCATCTAACAAGTATCAGAATTATTGGTGAGTTTGGAGCTATCTCATACGGCTCTGTTTGTAAAGTTGGATAACCTATCTGATGTTACATACTACTTTGTCGGTAAGGTAGAGATGGTTGATTCATCTGCAGATGGCGCTACGAAAGAGTGGGTATCAATGGAAACATAACCTCACAATGTTTACAAGGCAGAGTTGGGTATTGCATATTGCTCTGTCGGAAAGGTAGAGATGCATGATCCATCTACAGATGGCGCTATGAAAGAGTGGGTATCAATGGAAACATAACCTCAAAATGACAACATAACCTCAAACGTACACGAATTTTCAGAAGTCATGCTACTGTAAAGGAGGAATCGAACGGCGAAACGGACAAAATTTTATAAGTTATGGTATGACTTTATTAGAAAAAAAATGAAAAAAAGGAAAAAAAGGAAAAAGATGAAAAAAATAAAAAAATGAGAGAGTGAGATATTCATATTTTCTTTATTTCGTCAAATATATTCAGTACATTGATTTTATTTCTACGTTACCGACATTATTTTTTTTTACTTTATGGGATTATATAAATAATTTTTAAATACCATTAATATATAAGATACAGTAATCAAAATAATAACATTTGAATTATCGTGGAAACTGCACCTTATTTATATGAAAATGTCTGAACTCCTTTAAGCGAGCGATAGCGTAACGGATAGCATGCGTTCGTAGTAACCCAAAGGTCGTGGGTTCGATTCTTCTAATTATCTTTCTAGAAACTTTAAAGAAACCTTCCCGAAAGGTTTCCTGACAGGTGACTGCAATCTTTCAAGGATCTTTATGTGAGTAATTTGCTCAGACATTTTGAACTTCCACATAGATTCCGTGAAAGCTTCCTAAAAGATTCTTGAAGGTTGCACGTAAGCTTGCTGAAAGATTTCCTCTTCCTTCAGAAAGCTTTCAGTTACATTTCAAAAACTTTAAAGAAACCTTCTTGAAAGGTTTTTTGAAAGGTTGCTGCAATTTTTAAAGGAATCTTACTGCCATTGATTTTGTCCCAGACATTCTGAACTTTCGCGGAGATTTCATGAAAGCTTCCTGAAAGACTGCGAAACTTTCTTGCAAGCTTGCAGAAAGCTTTCAGCAATCTTTCATGCTATGTAAGAATTACTATCATTGTAAAATTTTTAGAGCTTTTTCTTTTTAAGAAAAGCTTTAATTTAAGACCTGGTAGATCGATTTGCCTTGAAAAATATTCCAGATATAAGAGTTTTTATTTTCCAATATTCAAGAAGTAATAAGGTGACTTCATCAGTGAATGAAGAAATAAGGAAATAGTAATTTTTGTTATTCAATTAAGAGTCTTAGAAATGGATTAAAAGTAAAAATCTTTTTCAATTAGTATTTTAAAATCTTCAAACTTTACGACAGTGACAAAATTGTAGATAAAGAATAAAAGTAGAAATTTTGTTAATAATAAATCTGTAAATATCTCCTAAAAACCAGTAAATGAATACGTGGTGCTAGTTACTGAACACTTTGAAAACAGTGAATGAACACTTACTTTGTATGTACCCTAGTGGAAATGTATTCGAGCCAAAAAATGTGCCAAAAGTGTTCCATGATATATAGAAAGTTTTCCCATGGTCTTTTTAAAAGACAGATTTCGGACATTTCGAACACTATTGGAACAATTTGGAACACTTATTACCACGATATAATACACTTAATAACCACTTCGAAACATTTCTTAGAAAATATACTGAATTAATTTTTCATATTTTAGTGGAATACTTTTTATATGACCCGGCACACTTTTGGAACATTTTTTAAAATTTTCATTTACAGGGCCCATTTTTATTCAAGTAAAACAAAATGTTTCTTGATACATAAAATATATTCCAAACTATAGATACACTTTTCACCTAAATTTGTAGTTATTACGTCTTTTTGGAACACTTTTAAACATCATTGGAACCATTTTTATTAACATTTCTTAAATATTTTAAAAACATTTTAAAATTTTAGATTTCTTTATGTTCCTAAATGCCCCAGAAGTATTCAGAAAGTGTTCCTAAATATTCCAAAAGCACGGACAACTTTTTCTTTTAATCCATTATAGATAAAAAAATGTTCCAAATAGTTCCAAAAAGTGTTCGAAATTGTTTTAAAAAATACGAAAAATTTTTATATTTGTTACAGAAGAGAATTAAAAAGTGTTCCAATTTATTCAAAAAGTATGCGAATCATTCTCAAAAGTATCCCAAAAGTGTTCCGCTTACTACCAAAAGTATTCCGAGTAAAAATAATATATAATCGATTTCACACTATTAGAAATTTTTGAGTCTAAAACAGTCATAAATGTTCCAGACTGTGTCCTTAAGTGTGCCAAAAGGGTTCCAAATGTCCGAAACCTGTCATTTATGTACAGCTTAGACACAGATTTCAAACAGTTTGGAACACTTTTAGAATAGAAAGGTACATGTTTGGCATAGTTTAGAACACCGGATTTTTTCCACTAGGGTATCCCGATGGAAATGGAAAATATATATAAATGCAAAAAACTGTATATAAATGTAAATAAGTGTATGTAAAAGTTGTAATTGGAACATTTTTTTCATTTATATACGTCTATGTACTTTTATATACGTACATTTATCTCCTAAAATCCAGTAAATAAATACGTGGTGCTAGTGACTGAACACTTTGAAACCAGTGAATGAACACTTACTTTGTATGTACCCCGATGGAAATGGAAAATGTATGTAAATGTAAAAAACGGTATATAAATGTAAATAAGTGTATGTAAAAATTGTAATTGAAACATTTTTTACATTTATATACGTTTATATACATTTATATACGTTTTTTTACAGATATTTACACTTATTTACATTTATATTTTTTTTCTTACATTTTGTATAGTACGTTGTATTGAAAATTTTTATTTCTGTAAATACATTTATTTACGGTTACTTACAGATTCATACATTTGTATACATTTATATACATTTATATGATTTTTTTTTTAATTTTTGCTATATAAGACTTTTTTTTAAAGTTTAATGGAAGTGTATATAAATGTACATAAATGTAAAAAAATATATATACATTTTAAAAATTGTGATGTTTAATGTGTAAAAAAAATATAGTTTCGTAAATAAGTATAAATTTATGTAAAAAAACGTATATAAATGGAAATAAACGTAAATGCGTGTTCCAATTACAACATTTATATACACTTATTTACATTTATATACGTTTTTTATAGAAATACACACTTATTTCAATTTATATACATTTTTCATTACCACTAGGGTACTTATGAAAGTTTAGTAACAGTAATTTTAGAATCTGAATGTTGAAAGTTGACACCAGAATGATAATGATACAATTTATCTATTAAAACTTATAAACATTAAGTATTAAATATTATTGATGTTTTATATAGTACAGCATGAGGTGCGAAAAACGTTCGTTCACTGGGTTGCCGAACCAAAGTTGGAACACGTATAAAACTTCATTTAGACGTAAGATTTAAACACAAAAACTTTAGATTTTGAAGAAACTTCAGCATATGCCCAGAGTGCATCTGCGTCACCCTTATAGCGAATGGCGTATATTTTATTCTCACCACGGTATTGCATAATATTAATCATGTTTTTCATCCAAGGCAATTCATTTCATATAGCATGTATAATATATAAAACGAAAGGAAATTTCGAAAAGATTTCAAAATCATGATTATATTTGATAACAAAAATGTACAAATTTTAAAATTTTAAATATTATATAAAAATGTTCATTCACTGGTGACTGTTCCAATACTGGTGTAGTCACCCTAACATAAAATCTCTTGTATCTGGGCTATTTTTCAAGGCAAATCGGTCTACCAGGTCTTAAATTAAAGCTTTTGTTATAAAGAAAAAGCTCTAAAATTCTTTTTTTATTACTCTATTGAAAAATGAACATTTTTTTGGTGTTCAGTCATGTGCTTCGTAAAGAACTTGAATTATAGCCTTTTAAATATAAAATTTGAGTTACATAAAATTTGAAAAGTTTCTGGGCTTTGCTCATGTATCAAATTTATTTGAGTAAATTATTTTTTACGGTCAAAAATTGATAGAAATAAAAATAAATAAAAAATAATAAAAATAAATAAAAATAAATCGCTTTTGCAGCTAATTTTTGTAATTTTATTCCAGTTAATTTATTTTGGTCGGAATAGAAATATCGAATGTGACATGGGAAATAAATATTTCTGTTTCGCTAAATCACAGATTCATGAACTATGTAGGTCATTTGGACTCAAAAGAATAAAAAGTATTATTTACAGCAAATTATTTATTATTATGAAGTAATTAAAGAGAATTGCTTTAACAGTTGTAGCTTATAGACTGCATATATATCCTGTACAATAGGAGTAATAAAAAATAATATTTTTTTAATTTTAGAGTTCAAAATAAATAATGAACTATTTAGTAATAGGATACAGGAAATTCATTATTTGTTTAGACATCATGAATTTATATTTATTGCACATTTTTATCCTATTACCGTAATGCAAACAAGCTATTCTATTTAGTGTATTGTTTTATGTATTAACGTACTGTGAACTATAAAAATGTCACTAAAAGAATATTAGTGCTAAGATTATAATGTAAAGTGCACAACAGTACGTATTATACTCAGAAATATGTGCATAATGATTTTACTATATTAATTTTCATTTATAAAAAACAAAATGGAAAGAAACACACTTGGACGTTAAAGTTTAGTCCAAACCTGATCTTGTCGACGAGCCTGCTACATCACTTGTGGGCTTTTGAATATTGTTTATTCCTTTTGCTGTAACACTGCACAGAGTATAAAATTCTTTTCACTTTTACTCTATACTGTTATTATGTATAGCAACTGCGCTTGATGATTAATTTGTTTCATATGGTATATATCTTGTTGAAATATGCAATACAAACTCTTACATATGAGAGCTGAGTCTAAGCCTGAACATGTAGACGAGCCTACTGCATCACTTATGAGCTTCTGAATTTCATTTATAGATTTCGGTATAACACTGTACAGAGTATAAAATTCTTTTCACGTTTACTTAACACTTTTATTATGTATCGCAAATGCACTTGATGATTGACTTCTTTGATATAGCCTATATCTTGTTGTAATATACAATACATACTCTTTTATATTCATATAAAATAGCATACTCTTTTATATTCATATAAACAACTTACATATGAGAACTGAGTCCAAGCCTGAACATGTTGACGAACCTACTACACCACTTATGAGCTTTTCAATTTCATTTATAGATATTGCTGTAACATAGAGTATAAAATTCTTTCGACTTTTACTTTACACTTGATTAGGTATCGCAACTGTACTTGATGGCTGACTTCTTTCACATCGTTGATATCTTGTTGTAATATGCAATATATACTCTTACATATGAAAACTGAGTCTAAGCCTGAACATGTAGACGAGCCTGCTACATCACTGATCGTTTTATTTTGCTGAAACACAGCACAGAGTATAAACCCTCTTTTCACTTTTAGGAGACGTTGCAACTGCACTTGATAATTAATTTCTTTTATGTGCTGACTGTAAACTTGACCACCCTAAGTTTCTTATTTATGTCTGATTCTCTGTTTGAATTTATAAGCTTTACTCATACTTATTTCATCCATGTTGCATGAATGAACAATCTTCTGGAATAGAAAGAAATACGTACACAAAGTATCTGATCAAGAAATAATGGATATTTGTCATAAAATATTTTGAGTATTTAAATTTTTTAAAAATATTTTATTTCTTTCAGAATTATTAAAAATTCCAATACACAAAATTATTCAAATCATAAGTAATACTTATCTAATTTTCTCTCCCTCGTTGTTAAAATGCGTTTCTGCTTATTGTTGACTTTAATTTATTTCATTGTGCGATTTTATTCAATTGGAGTACAAAAATCATAACCTACATAAGCTTCTGCTTCGTCTGCTTTGAATGCTCCGTTTCAATTTCAAATTAGCCGAACGAACGCGAAGTTGGCTCTGAGACGCGATGTCTCCGCCGCTGGGAAAATACTAGATCTAGTCATTTCCCACGACCCACTGTAGGAATCTAGTTATTTCCCACGTTCTAAAGGATCGGGGGCCATCACTGCTCACACGGCGTTAAAAATCCCTAGACCGACAATCTGACGTACGAATAGTAACGGCGTAACTTTTATTAGATAAGTACTTACTGGCTTAATGTACCGACCCCCTTCCGGCCATAAGAATTTTTCAGTTTTTCTTATTTTTTTAACTAAAGAAATAATCTACCCTTAACAAAAAATTAGCTCTTAGTGTAGTTTTATTTGCTCTATTCGGCTCTACCTTCAGTTTTTTTGATTGTTAGGAAATGCTACCGTTAACGTGAAAAAATGATAATTACACATCCTAGATTTTTATTACTAATTTTTTAGGAGCATATATTATTGCAAGATAGCTCTGGATGGAGCAAATAAAAATACAACAAGAGCTAATTTGTTGTTAAAGATGGATTATTTCTTTAGTCAAAAAATAAGAAATACTGAAAAATTCTTACGGCTGAAAGGGAATCGGTGCTTAATGTTAAATGGCTATAATCATCTTTTAAAAATAGATACTTTGTGTGATTGTTTATTTTTACAGATATTATACCAGAAGATTTTTTTCGAATCACTTTGGAAATATGGAGATATATGTATTATATAGCCAATAATGTTAAGAAGTTCTAATTATGTAAGTTATACTGCCTGAAAAACCTAATTTTGAATTAGCAAAAATGAATGAGTGCCCTCATGATCATGGTGGTTATTTTATTATTAATGGACAAGAAAATGTTATTTTGATACACGAACAGATGCTTGGGTAGAATTATATTAAAGAAGATAGTAGGAATATAGTACTACCCAAGAAAGAAAAATCAAACCAATATTATTATGGAAGAGCAGGCAAATACTATTTACGACACAATATTTTTCAAGACGTATCTATACATCCTCAACATGAAAATGTTTTATATCAGATATAATTTTAGAAGAATATTAAAAATTTGTCATCATATTTGACAGGATGAATAGAGTACTTGAATGTCAATGAAGAAAATAACAGTTTCATTGCTTTCAATGAATCATACATCAACCAAACAACAACTAAGATATTTATTTAGACAGTATTGGACTCAAAGTGCGGAAAAAGTATTATGTTTTGAAGTAAGTATTTCAAAATGCGAAAAGAAAATTGTCATTTTCATAGATCATCTATCCAGTTGAAAATTAGTTTCATAATAAAAATGTTGTGATTATTAAAAAATGACATCTAATTACTGTCAGTGTGTAATAAATAAAATAAAATACCGGTATTATGTGCTGCAAGAAGTGCATATATAATCAAATGTTATTGATAACAAATAACATAGTGATTAAAATAAAAATGACATCTAATAAGTGTTTACTGTAATATAAAAAAATAAAATACTGTAAAATGTGTTGCATGAAGTATTATATCAAATTTTAAAACTCCTACTTAAAATCAGTTCCAAATGTTTTCAGAATAGAACATGTGTGTATTAATAAATAATTACGTGTTATGAGATTCATAAACATCATAATAAAGTTTTGCATAGAAGATAATATTGCTGAGTGACACGGGAGGTTATATAAATATTCAATATAATTTTCAGTGTTTTATGTAATAATAAATAAAATATCGTACTGGTATGACATGTTACATGAAGTGTTTATAATCAAATTTTAAAACTTCTATTATAAATCACTTTTACATGTTTTGAGAATAGCACAAGTGTGTATTAATAAATAATTACATGTTATGAGATTCATAAACATCATAATAAAGTTTTGCATAGAAGATAATATTGCTGAGTGACACGGGACGTTTATATATAAACATACAATATAATTTCCAGTGTTTTGTGTAATACATAAAATAATGTACTGGTATGATGTGTTAGAACAAGTGTGTTTTATAAAAGGATGAATTATTAAAATAGAACCTTTGTTTATGCCGGAAAGCTATAGTAGAATTAAACATCGACTGCATTCACTATGATACAATTGACATTTTATTTGATGAAGTTGAAACAGTTATGCACTGCAATCAATTTATGAGTCGTGTGAAGTGTTGCTGCTATAAATATTTTTATTAAGCATTTGGTCACAGCGTTACTGGTTTGGTAACATACATTCTGGAGTTTGGATTGCTCAACATATTCTACATTTATTCTTGTATATACACAGAGAAAAACTGTGTAGGAAAAATTACAATTTTCGATAGTAACCGTGGGACAGATTCAAATTTTCATGAAAATGACTACAATTTATAGTGAAAATTGGTATTGCTTCCTCATAGAGGAAGCTTTGTGATAGTAAAAAAAAAAGTTTATGAGATAATGTATTAGAAATGTTATTTAGCAAATTTGGAATCGAAATACACTATTTTTAGAAAATGTCCGTATGGATGTGTGTGTGTGTGTGTGTGTGTGTGTGTGTGTGTGTGTGTGTGTGTGTGTGTGTGTGTGTGTGTGTGTGTGTGTGTGTGTGTGTGTGTGTGTGTGTGTGTGTGTGTGTGTGTGTGTGTGTCCGCATACGCTGATATCTCATGATCTACTCGACCGATTTTAACGGGAGAGTGATGATTTTTTTAGATTTTGCTTCCACAATTGGGGTCAATATTCTATTTTTGTAAAATTTAATTTTTTTTATAGCCATTTTTTAATTTTCAAAATTTTTTTTTCGATTTTTTAAATATTTAGAACAAATATTGTTTATATATCATGAATTCTCTGTATGTAGGATAAAATTATCTACAATTTGAAAAAAAAAAGTCGGTAGCTATATTTCGTCATAAGTTATTGATGAAAACGTAATTTTTTGTAAATAGGTTATATTTCGAAATTAAAAAAAGATATTAACATGAATATTTTTTTGGTTATAAAGGATATTAAGTACTATAACTTACTAAATTTTTAGGTTTTTTTATTCATTATTTTTTGAGAAAAAAAATAATTTATAAAAAAAAGTGATTTTTTTTTGTCGTTCAATAACTATAGTAAAATTGGCTTAATCACTTTGAAATTCTTTGTAGGGGTAGATTTTTTATACCAATCGAGTGAGTTCTTTGGGCAAAAGGATTGATCCATAAATTTCGAAGATATTTAAGGTTAACATTTTTTAAAATTTTTTTTTAAATCGTAATTTCTCGAGAACGGCTCTATGTATCTAAATGGGGTGGGTGGTATTCGAAAGAGAATTAAATTACCTATATTTTCTAAAAAAAATAATTCTCTAGCTATCACGGTTCTTTTGTTATAAACAAAAAAGTAAAAATTAAAAAATGAAAAAAATGAGGTTTATATGTTCAACTATTACAAGAGTAAAATTGTCTTATTCGCTTCAAAATTCATTGTAGAGGTATATTATTGATAGTTCTCGGATGAGTTCTTTTGGCAAAGTGATTGGTTCATAAATTTCAGAGATATTTGAGGTTAAAATTTTTCTAGAAATTTTTAAAATCTATTTCTTGAGGATGGCTCTGTGTATCTGAATGGGATGTGTAGCATTTGAAAGAGAATTAAAATATTTATATTTTCTAAAAAGAAAAATTTTTTAGTTATCGCGGTTTTTTATTATTAATGTAATGTAAAACTTGAAAAATTGAAAAATGAAAAAAAAAATCTGTCTTTATCAAATTTTTTAAAATACATCCCCTCACATTATAACAGCCTTTCCACATAACGCATTCAATATAACACGTTCAATCTTCAACGTAACACGAAAATAAATTTGTTGTCCGACATCTACCAATTTCATACTCAGTGGTAGTGGTGCAGAATGGGTACATTTCTACCACTGAATATGAATTGGCCATGAAAAAATTACAAGTTAATATTTTCCATAAAATTTTTCCAATTTTTTTCGTGAAAAATTTATTTTTCGAATTTCAATTTTATATGAAAATGTATAATTTCATCTATCTCTTACGAGATGAAAATTACGTAAAAAGTTGTGCATTAATGTGGAATGATCGTTTGACAAAATTTTCTAACTTTAAAGTAATTTTGACAATAACTTTATCGTCATTGATAGTCATAATTTACAATACATAAATATAAAAATTACCGACATTGCTTACATGACGGACATTTTTACAACAATTTGACAATAACTAATAGATATAATTTACAATCCATGAATACAAAAATGACAGTCATTGAGCTTTGGTGATTGGTCAGAATCTATATAATCTATAAAAATTTGAATAAATTATGTTGGAGTTTTGTTATTTCTGTCTTTCTGAAGTATGAAATTTTAAATATTGGAATTAAAAATTAATTAAAGGAATCAGTAAATTAAGTTTGAGGAAGCTACGTGCCAATGAATTGGCAGCGGTTTTTTTGTAGTGAAAGTAACGAAATCATAGCAATTTTTATTGGTATTTTCCCTAGCAGAAAATTTTTGTTTAGAAAAGTTGAAAACTGTTAATAAGAGTTTAAACTGTTAAAAATAATTATAAAATGTAGAATTACGGACGTTACTAATTATCGTTTACAACTGTTTGTAACATTCTTTATAATAAACTATTAAATATTTATTTACATTGAAATGGGTGCCCAAGAATTTGAAATATTTACTGCAATTTACAATCGCTTTTATTTAACTCGAATTTATAATAATAATAATCTAACATCTGTCCCACTCTCTACAAAGAACTCAACTGAGAGCTTAAATGTTATTTGAAACATAAATAATTATAAACACTGTTATAAAACTATTTTTTTAAGTATTTTCTTTGACCTCTATAAAAATATTTTCTATTTTTTACAAAAATGAATTTTGCTATCAGTATAATATCTCATTCTCATTTTCACTAGGGTCTCTTTTATCTCTTTATGCAATATGTGCTAGTGAAGTAATTGCTATGAAAATATTTTCATTTCCTTTTCTTACAAAAATCAAAATTAAAGTTGTACTTTCAATAACAGTATTATTTCTGTAAATAAGTCATATTATTATTTTCTCTGGACAATGTCTCTAAAAATAGTCTATCACTACATCTTTTAAAAAATCCTCGAATAAATAGCTCTACAAAAAGTTGCAAAAATTTTTACCCTTTTTTAGCACTAATATTTTTTCTCGAAAATATTTAATTTATAAATTTGTCTAAATTAAAGTAGAAATAAAAATTAAAGTAGAAATAATAAAACTTTCTACGAAAGTATAAAATAAGGCAAGTATAGACATTTTTCTGTATAATCTATGAAATAATAATATTTATGATTGTATTTAAGTACATTCAGATTGTTCATTGCAAATTAATAAACAATCGAAATTAAGTTGTGATATCAATTATCGATAGTGAAGTAATGCAAACAATTACGCAAAATAACTGTAAAATGACTTTTCTCAGAAATGTATTTAAATTTGCTCATTCTTCTATACAAATTAAACACAAGAAAGTACTGAAATCAATTTATTGTAGTCAAGTATCCGTAATTTAACTTTACTGACATAATAGAACTTTTCGTACCTCGGGTGTAAAATTACATTTTACCTTCACATTGTGATAATAAGCTCAAGCGCTAGCAAGGTTGGCTTCAAGAATTATTTATCCCGAGCGGAAATATTTTTGTTCAAAAATGTTAAAAACTGTTAGAAAGAGTTATAAACTGTTTAAAAATATTACAAAATGTAGGATTTTGGACGTTATTAATCGTTTGTAACTGTTTGTAACATTTTTCAACAGTTTTTACTTAAACAGCTCAAGACTTTTCTTCTCTTGTCCTCCCAAGATGCGAATTGTTTTACTATAGAAAGTTCAAAATTGAGAAAGAATAAGAGAAAATAGGGATGGTAACTTTGTACCATTGTTTCGCAAAGGATCTACAATATGTTTACAAGAAAATGGTTTTACGAAGATACATTGCGCTCGCACGGCGACGAAAAAGTGTAAGATTTTACACTCTTATGTGATAAATAATTCTTGAAGCCAACCTTGCTAGCGCTCAAGCTTATTATCACAATGTGAACGTAAAATGTAATTTTACATCCGAGATACGAAAAGTTCTATTATGTCAGTAAAGTTAAATTACGGATACTTGACTACAATAAATTGATTTCAGTACTTTCTTGTGTTTAATTTGTATAGAAGAATGAGCAAATTTAAATACATTTCTGAGAAAAGTCATTTTACAGTTATTTTGCGTAATTGTTTGCATTACTTGACTATCGATAATTGATATCACAACTTTCGATTGTTTATTAATTTGCAATGAACAATGTGAATGTACTTAAATACAATCATAAATATTATTATTTCATAGATTATACAGAAAAATGTCTATACTTGCCTTATTTTATACTTTCGTAGAAAGTTTTATTATTTCTATAATAATTAATGAATTCTTCTTTGTTAAAAACTATTTTTTAACAGTGATCTATTTACTTGGTAATATTCTTATATTCTCTGATATACTCTGTAAAAATAAAAACAAGATTTCATAAAGTAACAATACTTATTATAAACTACATTAATTTATAACTTTATAATAAAAGTTTTCTACTTATCTGATTATAATATTTTGCTATTGCCCATTGATATTCACAGCTGCTTATATAGGTTATCTTCCAATCCACTTGAAGGTTTAAAAATTTCTTGAGACTCATGGACATACAGAAGATTCGGTTAGCCTACTCTACTTTTTCGATGAACTTGAATAATTAATAATAATTAATGAACTCTTCTTTTAAAAACTATTTTTTTAAAGTGATCGATTTACTTGGTAATAATCCTTACATTTTCTGATATACTCTGTAAAAATAAAAACAAGATTTCACAAAGTAACAATACCTATTATCAACTGATGAGAATTTTTCCATCGGTCTTACAGTCTTATAAATTAAATTAAAATAATTAATATTTATGGCAGTCAGATTGCCCTTGTTTATAATCACTGTTATGTTACAACATTTTTGAATCGTGGTTGTTTTCTCATTTTTTTTTCTAGCCTTCTTATATGCTTCTAATTAACTTTCCTGCTTTCCCTTATAACGTCAATTCAAGAATTTTCACTCACTTCAAGAATGTTGTAACAGAGCAAACACTGTGGTATGTCAAGGCCACTATTTACTGCAGCGATAAGCGAAGGTAACCAGAGATGCATCCGGTGGTGTCATGCTTCACCTTCGCTTGCGCTGTAGGAAATTCCCATGTGCTGACCACGCGGCAACGCGTCGGATGAAGCACGAGGTAGGACGCTGGCTGCGAGGGCTGCACGTACCGTACTGGCCCCCACAGGTAGCGTACGTGCGAGAGAGAAAGCGCGCGTTGATGAGGGACGCGCGGGGGAAAGCTTCGCTTGCCGCGTCGGAGTGCCACGCGCCGCGGCAGTGTCGAGCGAATACCCCATGAGGATAGATATACATACAGTCGACGCTCATATAATAGTAAAATAAATCAATCATTTAATACGTATTTAGTGAATTAAGAGCGATTGGAAGAAAGAGTCATTTCATTTTTTTGTTTGTGTCGGTTATAAAGTTACGTTGATTTTAACTGAGAATTCGCCTGTCCCGAACGTGAGAATTGAAAACTGTTTATTTGTGAGACCATTTTCGAGCATGCGGGCACGAGCTGAACTGTATAGAAACATTGGATTGTTGCCGTTTAAATCGACTTGGATGGACGACCCGAGTTAACAGGGAATTTGACGGAAGCAACCAGAGGTAACATTTCGTCTAACCTATTCACTTTAGCCTTTGTATTTCATATATGTGTATAAATATATGAAACGCTAGTTTCTGGGACTTTTCATGTACGTAACGCAAGTTTCTGGGATTTTGAACTATGTTCCAGGACTCCTGGAAGACTTCTATATATAACGCAAGTTTCCAGGACGTCTTAAGCTAACTGTCACATCATGAAAACATTACTTTTTTAGTTATTTTCTCATATTTCCGGTACTAGAAGCGGGCGCCGCAGGCCCCCTGCGAATCACAACACACTTAGGGTCATTATTTCTTTAGTCAAGTATCAAATTCCCCTCTTTTAGGCTTTTGTTACAACGTATATGAGGCGTTTCACGTCAGCTCTCCAGGCGCGGCGCGCGAGCGCGAAATCATGCTATTTTCAGCTTGTGTTTGAAAGGCTAAGATGTATCTAAAAAAAATAATCCCCAAGTGATTTCGATGTATTTTTTCCTCAGCTTTCCGATGGTGCTATTAGTTTCTCAAAATTATCAATTCTAATCTCAAAAAAACATAAAACGTGTTATATCTCAAAACCTATATTTTTAATATTTTTTTGACCTGCTAGATCGAAAGAGGAGAAAATTTTACATGGATATAGCCTTTTTCTACATAGGGGTTTTTTGATTTTTTCGAGATATTATTCAAGAAATACTTAGAATTGAAAAATTTTGAGAAACTAATAGCACCCGATGGTATCCCGATATATCGGAAAGCAGAGGAAAAAATACATCGAAATCACTTGGGGATTATTTTTTTTAGATACATCTTAGCCCTTCAAACACAAGCTGAAAACAGCATGATTTCGCGCTCGCGCGCCGCGCCTGGAGAGCTGACGTGAAACGCCTCATATATAGACGCTATTGTGAAACCCACTTTACTTTTTCTTATGAGATCCCAGAAATTATATATATATGTATATATATATATATATATATATATATATATATATATATATATATATATATTTATATATATATGCATGTTCACATGCTCCCCGATTTAACTATATACAATAAATGCATATATTAAAAAATAAATATATAGATATATTACACCGTCACATATATAATAGAATACGTCTAAACTCAATTCGGGGAAACTCTTAGCCATTTATTAACTAATCTTGCTAACCGTCTGTTTATTTTCGCGAATAACCTTATTCTGTCTAAAATTTGGTTACCGAATACCGTGATTTCCCTGTTGCACCGTTTAGGAAATTATCACAGATATACGTACACACACATATATATATATATATATATATATATATATATATATATATATATATATATATATATATATATATATATATATATATATATATATATGGGTCGTTCCTGTACTTTTTTTAAAAAGTGTGCGCGGGGGGGTCGTCGATTTTCTCGACGATTTTTTTTATGAAAGTACAAAAAAAAAAATAGCTTTTGCAAAATTTCAGCCCCTTATCTCATTCCTAATTCCTGCTGGAATTTTTTTAAACCCTGATTTTGACCTGTTTTTAGCCAGTTTTCAAAAAATTCTAAAAGGCTGAAATTTTAACAAAATGAGGTCGGTGAGGTCTCATTTTTTTGTCTTTCTTCAAATTTTAAGAAAAAAAATACACTGATATGAAATGATGATTTAGGTTTTATTGGCGATCTGTGATATGGCCATTGCATTTCATCATTTTTAGATCATCTTTAAACCTCTATATCTCGTAACTGGTTCCACATTTAAGCTCACTAGGTCTCATTTTTTTTTGTCTCAACGAGACCTTTAATTTCTTTTTTTGAGGACCTAAATTGATTGAATAGACTTCAAGATACAGCCGTTTGAAGTTGACGTTTTTATTAAAAATCGCGAAAATCAACCGTGTTCATGGTCACAGTGTCAACCGAATTTTAATTAAAAATCATTAACAAAGGTATTTTTCATTAGAATATGATGTTATCTAACTATACTCTTTTCCTATCATAGGAAAAAGTCAAAAAATAATTTTTTGTCGAGCATTATAATATCTAATTTTTCGATACCTAAAATAATCAAAAATGGCTCTCTACTGACATGAATTCTACCATCTTATAATTATTTTTGACACGTATACGTAACATAGATACAAAGGTGGTTCCTAGACCTTTAAAATCCGTAGTCGCTGATTTTTCTAGGACCACTAGAGCCAAAGTTATAGCCGTTTTTATAAAAAAATATTTTTCAAGTGGTAAAATTTGAGCTTGTGAAATATAGGAAAAGTTTTATTTACAAGATCAAACATATGTTTGGCATAATTGTCCTAAAAAAAGTGCTGAGGCTGCATATTTTGAAGATCTTAGGCCGTGTCTACACTATGCGAGAAGCACGTGCGATCAGCCCAAACGATGCGAGCAAGCCATGCGCACATGCGACGCGAGCAAGCCATGCGCGCATGCGACGAGAGCAAGCGATAGTAATGGCTTTAGGTTGATTAAATTACCTATGCAGACTTTATAGATAATTAAAGTTGAAAATAAGAATTTAAGTAAAATTTTTTTGTAATATTCATTTTATTTTAACTATTTTATAATCATTATCAAACGAAGTAAGTTTTGCTTTTAATGTTGAATCATCAATGGGTATAAAGCAGTGATATTTTCTTGTATTCTGTATAGTTCGGGTCAATTTAAAACGGCATTCTAGTACTTTACGCCTTTTCTCAATTGTTTCTTGACTCACCCAAATAGATCTAAAAACCAAATATTCTATATTTTTATAACACATAATGATTTATTATTCAAATACATAATCAAATAATATAGCCAAAAAATCTAAATTATATTATTTTTATCTTATTCCATCAATATTTTCACTAACGTAATCATACATGTCTTTTGGATTTAAAATTGGTTTTTCTGATGCTCTTTGTAAGGATGCCCTGCGTACTGTTCGTTTAACCACTGCGCCACATCCATCACACGGACTTTTCCCATGGCTAGTAGAAAAAAAAGTTGTGCGACTTAACTTTTAAGCCAAAATCCTCCTCATGATGGCAGATATTAATGAAATTGTTCCTACAGTAAATAAATACTATCTTGAAGGTAAAAATTATAAAAAATAAAATAAATCTGTTTAATATTGTGTACATAATAATACAAATTATTTGAACTTGCATCGTAGAAGTTGTTGCTTTTTTTAAATTTGATATACAGAAAAAATAAAGAACTATTTTAGTAATTTTATCTTTAAAGCTGTTTTCTACATAATGTAAAATTTTAACTCGGATGTAACCTGCAGGTCCAGGATCTTTATGGATTTTGATGCTCTGGGTCTCAAAATAGTTTTTCACACAAATTAATTATACTTTCAGAATATTACTTTGACATATTCTTAATAATTAAAATTAAATTTTTTCAGGTCATTTAATGAACAAAAATCTAAAGGTGTCTATTTTGTTCATATAATACGTATTAATATACTACAATAAAAGTACTCTTACTTGTTTTTGTATTGGCTAGGTGCTCCATCTGACATATAATGTACATTCTCAATAAACGGAAAATCTCGTTTTAGAAGTGCAATGAGTTGCCCTTGAAAAGTGTTAACTGCACAAGCATCATGTTTTAAACAATCACTAATAACACATACAGATAAGGTTTGTAATTTGTCGTTATTGTCTTCTTTATAATACACGACAAACGGATGTACAGTTGCTTGTGTATTCTTAAAATAAAATGCTTGGATCGAGTCTTGACAAACAAATAAGAAATTTTCAGCAAAATCTTGAAGTATAATACATGTATCTGGAGTAATAATTGTTTTGCAATGTTTTAAATAACATTTTTGCATTTCAGTCACATAATGATGCTTTGTTAACTCCCATAGGTCATTGGCTAAATTTATAATAAAATTTCTTGTAGGTTCTTTTACCATAATAAGACTGACTCTATTACTAGATTGTGATTCAGCATTATTTACCCAATTATGATATTCAATCTCTGAAACATCTTCGCATGAGTTTGATTCCAATATTATCAGAATTTCTGCTTTACCAGGACAGTTTTCACAAAGATGTAGCATACAATCGCTCCAATCTGTTGAACAAACACAATCATTTAAAATTACTCGGTAGGCTAAATTTTTGTTGATGGCAGACAATTTTAATTTGACATTTTGGTGTATAGGACATACACAAATTGTATGTATACCAGGTGCTCCAGCACTAATACATTCTTTTGGCCTTAAAGAAGCAAATATACTGAAACCTGGTTTGCACTGATCTTTAAAATGCTGTTCATATTCTTCTTCCACCCAATTGTTGTATAGATCCTTCAAATCATACATCAACAGTCTTTTTTGTAACTTCTCTGTGATATTAGTAATAGGATTTTTAACACTGATGCAATCTTTAATGCCGCTACATATTCTACTATTGTTTTCATCTCTATAATACTGAGTTACAGATTCTCTAACTTCATTAGAATGAATACTGTACACTTTACGCTTAATAGTTCCTAAGACACCTGGAAAAATATATTTTGAAATTAATTTCAAATAGCGTATACTTAATCACAAAATAAAATCATAATAACAATATTATTTTTTTTAATTTAACGATTATCAAGAAGATAAAATTTAGCTCAATGTTTATTCTATTTTAATTACTATGACTTGTTATATTGGAAGAAAAGAAATAGTTTAGAATTAATTTATTATTTTAATTTTTTTTTTTTTTATATTAATTTTAATAGTTCTTTTAAAATCCAATAATTACTTTATTATTTTTTATCTAATAATGAATAACGAAGGGTGGTACCCCATGTTAAGATAGGCAAAATGCCACTATTAATGAAAGCGAAAAATGACAGTGATTTCATAGAAGTATACTAAAAAAAGAATTTTCTACGATTTTTCCGGGGACCTATCTCCCCTCCTTATACCAGTAAGGCCTAAAAATCGCATTTTTTGGAAATTATTTTTTTCTCCCGTTCCTCAATGTTAAAAAATTTTAAAAAAAATATGAGATTACAGCTTGTAAACAGAGAGAACATTGAGATTTCTCAAATATAGATTCTTTCTAATTAAATCGGATTTCATTTAAATGTTTAAATTACAATTCATGTATTATTTTACTTAATCCGTAAACAATACTTAAGCAATATGTAAGCAATACGTAAGTAATACATAAATAATAATACTTAAGTAATAATACATGAGTAATATAAATAAATAATTATGAGGATTTTAAATTAAATATTTTATAGGGGTACCCTTTATCATTATAGTTGCTTGAACAAAAATGACATAGATTTTAATAAATTAAACTAAAATTTTCTATTAATAATTCTCAAGTGTAATATAATATATGTAATATAATGTATAAAGGATTATCGATTCTATATGTTTACACTATGTCTATAATCAAGATATTAAGAATTTATTACAACCCATTTTTTAACTTACCTACAGTAATTTTAAGATCTTTTGCTTTATTAAACATATGACGTGAACATTGGAAATAATGTTTTGCTTGTTCAAATTTCCAATGATTTGGAAGTAATGTCAATAACGATATTTTTTTACCAAAATTAGTTTCTTCATTATAACACTTAATTATGTTTCCAATCATTCCGTGAAATGACATACTATCCTCTTGTAGCTGTTTAAGATTGCATTGAGTTGGCAAATTAAGATTCAATGTTTTATTAACTGTTGTACAAAATTTCGTATTCATTGATTCTAAAACACTGTATGTTTTATTTTCCAAGCGATAATCACTAAGTTTCTCTCGTTTAAGAGGAGGTTCATCAAATTCATCGAGCATTTTATTTAAACGTTGAAATCCTTGGCTCAATAATATATCTTCTGAACTTTCTGATGTACACACTTGGCTACTTGAAGAAACTTGACTGCTTGAAGAAAGCTGCTCATTATTATTTACGTTTAAACAATCATTCCCAATGTTTTCATCTTTTTCTGCATTTTTTGTTATTATTGATGTAATTTTGAACTCACAGTTTTTACAGTACTTATTACCTGGATCTAAATTTATATTACAAATTTTACGAAATTTATCACATTTATCAGCACTAATCATTACTAAATTATTCTCAATGAATTTTGAATGATTATTAAAACAATTGCAACACTTCCTTTGTCTACTTGTATATCGAGTATCATATTTATGAATATGATGATCGCAAATAAATTTATTTTCTACATTAATATCAACATTTTTAATCCTAAATGATAAATACAGCTTTAATTCATTACTAAGATTACTAATTAGATTAAGAGATTTATTTCTTGTGTAATGCTCTAAATGACATTTATCATCCTCATGCAATTCACCAATATAGCACATCATTTTCTTTCAATTCCTGAGAAGATAACACTTACAAAACACAATTTATAAAACTCAACCGAACCAATACTGATATACTTGGTAATAGTTCTGCTCAACTACCTTCACAATTCTACTTAGAAATATTCATTTCATTTTTTATTGTAACTTGTACTCATTGTTTAAGGACATTCCGTGCCGTGTGTCGTGTAACGGATGACGGGTTCACGGGTGTCTCGCACAGAAAAATGGATGTCTGTCATCTATTAACTTACGTCAACACAGGTTAAATGAAACTATCTATGTATGTTTCATTTAACCTGAGCTTATACGTATAACGCACGTAAAACTATAGAAAACCTGCATTTAAGACCATGTCTATACTAGGTATGCGAGAAGCGCAACCGGTGCGCGCATGCGACAAGCCATACTTTTTGCACAAAGTACTTGAAATACTTAAAATGATAAATAATATCGTTGTATACAATTGAACGTAAACGTGAGTTTATATTATTAGGGTTTGTCAGCGAGAAGAAATAAACGGAAAAATTAGACTTCAAGAGTCTATGCAACCAACTCTACTCGAAAGTGAAAGTTGATTGCAGAAAAAGGTATGAACGCTTATGCGTACGAGTAAACAGGCAATAAGGCATTGTATAGGTAAAACGGAAAGTGGTAAGGTAAAAGAAATGTGCATAAAGCACGTAGCGACTAGGCGCCGCAGTACTCTATTTAAGCCCGCTGGGTGATGTTTTTCATAGTGGGAGCGCATCGGACGCTTGCCATCTAGCGGGCACTTTGGATACTTCAATCCCGAACAATCGTAGTAGATCAGTTAGTAGATCTATATTTAGCGATAAATAATATCGTCAATAATATCGTAGTGAAATGATATTATTTATCATTTTAAGTATTTTAAATATTTTGTCCAACACGCATTGCTTGCTCGCATCGCTTGGGCTGATCGCACGTGCTTCTCGCATAGTGTAGACACGGCCTAAGATCTTCAAAATATGCAGCCTCAGCACTTTTTTTAGGACAATTATGCCAAACATATGTTTGATCTTGTAAATAAAACTTTTCCTATATTTCACAAGCTCTAATTTTACCACTTGAAAAATATTTTTTTATAAAAACGGCTATAACTTTGGCTCTAGTGGTCCTAGAAAAATCAGCGACTACAGATTTTAAAGGTCGAGGAACCACCTTTGTATCTATGTTACGTATACGTGTCAAAAATAATTATAAGATGGTAGAATTCATGTCAGTAGAGAGCCATTTTTGATTATTTTAGGTATCGAAAAATTAGATATTATAAGGCTCGACAAAAAATTATTTTTTGACTTTTTCCTATGATAGGAAAAGAGTATAGTTAGATAACATCATATTCTAATGAAAAATACTTTTGTTAATGATTTTTAATTAAAATTCGGTTGACACTGTGACCATGAACACGGTTGATTTTCGCGATTTTTGATAAAAACGTCAACTTCAAAAGGCTGTATCTTGAAGTCTATTCAATCAATTTAGGTCCTCAAAAAAAGAAATTAAAGGTCTCGTTGAGGCAAAAAAAAATGAGACCTAGTGAGCTCAAAAACGTGGAACCAGTTACGAGATATAGAGGTTTAAAGATGATCTAAAAATGATGAAATGCAATGGCCATATCACAGATCGCCAATAAAACCTAAATCATCATTTCATATCAGTGTATTTTTTTTCTTAAAATTTGAAGAAAGACAAAAAAAATGAGACCTCACCGACCCCATTTTGTTAAAATTTCAGCCTTTTAGAATTTTTTGAAAACTGGCTAAAAACAGGTCAAAATCAGGGTTTAAAAAGTTCCAGCAGGAATTAGGAATGAGATAAGGGGCTGAAATTTTGCACAAGCTATTTTTTTTATATGTACTTCATAAAAAAAATCGTCGACAAAATCGACGACCCCCCCGCGCACACTTTTTAAAAAAAGTACGGGAACGACCCACATATATATATATATATATATGAAGGGTCCAGGGGAAAAAGGGGGAAACTCGCAAAAATGAAATTGTCGAGAAACTTAAAGTATATGTTTCAATCTTTTGCTGACTTTCAATGAAAAACAAAAATTAAAAATGGAACTTCGTATGTTGTGTAAAATTTTATTCTAAGTGATTTCTCACATGAGTAGAAGAATAAATGTGCTTCATTGCATATAATTTATTTAAAAAACTAAAAAAATACGTCAGTTTTCAGGGGAAAAAGGAGGAATGTTTCTGCAAAACAGGGGAAAAAGGGGGAATGTTTCTAAAATCTGGGAAAAAAGGAGTAATTTTTTTCTAGGACAAGGAAAAAAGCGAATTTTTTTTGAGGAATTAACTTTCAGGTTAAATTCCTAACACTCGTTGATATGTGGAAGTAATCTTTCAATTTACTATAACTTTACGTCAACAATAATTACGAATACAAAACATAAAATTTATGTTATATCAAGGAACGCGGGAGCGTTCCGAAGGCAAGTATAGAAGAGCCTTAGGACGACCGCGTGATGATATACATTGAAATGGATGTACGAGAAATTCTATGAGCTTATACACCTATTGTGCTAGTTTTAACTATATAACATATCCCTCTTAATCGAAAGCCATTTCACTGCTCTACTCAAATCAAAAGATTTTATTTAAAAAGATTATCTCATTCAAAAGATATAAGGGACTGAATTTTTTTGTGTCGGCTTTCCGATTTCTTAACTTTCTCCATGGTATTCAGCCTCGCATCCGGTTTTTCCCGACTTCCTGTGACGTCATATATGTTATGTATATATATACACACATACAATCACCAGGAATTAATGGCCATGAAGAGTTAAGCAGTGATAATGGCCGTATAATAATAAAGAAAGACAAAAGAAAGAGAAAGATAAAAATATAGATAGAGAGAGAGAGGGAGAGAAGAAGAGCCTAAACATATGTATATTTTTTATTATATACAGTATATATGTTTATTAGTACATAACCTCTCTCTATGTATATATCTCTATATATGTATTTACATATATTATGAACATAATATCTGTGGCTTCCCGGAATAACGACCTAACCCACTTGTACGTGTTTTCGAGAAATCGACGTTTTAAAATTTCTGTCATGACACTTCACATGTAAGATCGAATTGCGCGAGATGAGTCATAACAATGTAGACTTTTACAAAGGTATAGAGTACTCGGCTCGGACCTCGGTCGAGCCTCGGTTGGACCTCGGTCGAGCCTCGGCTAGAACTCGGCTCGGACCTCGGCTTTACCTCGGCTCGGACCTCGGCTTTACCTCGGCTGGGACCTCGGCTCGGACCTCGGCTCCAGCCCCGGATTTGCCGCGGCTCGAGCCGAGGTACAGCCGAGGTGCTGCGGAGGCTAATCCGAGGCACACCCGCGGTTAGCTTCAGGCGAATTCGAGGCTCATCCGAACTGTACCCGAGGAACTCGAGGTAAAGCCTTCGGGGTAGCCGAAGATGATGTCTAGGTGGTGCGCTCCGTAGCGTTTTACCTCTAGGTATTGGAACGCATCGAATGCGTGGTCTAGGTCTTTGAGGTGGCCGATGATGGAGTCTAAGTTGTGCGCTCCGTAGGTTTTTGTGATTAGATCTCAGGGTGCATCTAATACGTGGTCCAGGTGTTCGGGGTAGCCGATGATGATGTCTAGATGGTGCGCTCCGTAGTTTTTTGCATTTAGATGTCACGGCGCATCTAATAGGCGGTCCAGGTGTTCGGGGTAGCCGAGGATGATGTCTAGGTGGTGCGCACCGTAGTTTTTTGCATTTATATGTCAGCGCGCATTTTACAGGAAGTCCAGGTGTTCGAGGTAGCCGATGACGATGTCTAGGTGGTGCGCTCCGTAGTTTCTTGCATTTAGATGTCAGGGCGAATGTAATAGGAGGTCCAGGTATTCGAGGTAGCCCATGACGATGTCTAGGTGGTACGCTCCGTAGTTTTTTGCATTTAGATCTCACGGCGCATCTAATAGGAGGTCCAGGTGTTCGGGGTAGCCGAGGATGATGTCTAGGTGGTGAGCACCGTAGTTTTTTGCATTTATATGTCAGCGCGCATTTTACAGGAAGTCTAGGTGTTCGAGGTAGCCGATGACGATGTCTAGGTGGTGCGCTTCGTAGTTTTTTACCTCTAGGTATTGGAACGCATCGAATCCGTGGTCTAGGTCTTTGGGGTAGCCGATGATGATGTCTAGGTGGTGCGCACCGTAGTTTTTTGCATTTATATGTCAGCGCGCATTTTACAGGAAGTCCAGGTGTTCGGAGTAGCCGAGGATGATGTCTAGGTGATGCGCACCGTAGTTTTTTGCATTTATATGTCAGTGGGCATTGTACAGGAATTCTAGGTGTTCGAGATAGCCGATGACGATGTCTAGGTGGTGCGCTTCGTAGTTTTTTACCTCTAGGTATTGGAACGCATCGAATGCGTGGTCTAGGTCTTTGGGTGGCCGGTAATGGAGTCTAGGTTGTGCGCTCCGTAATTTTTTGCGATTAGATCTCAGGGTGCATCTAATACATGGTCCAGGTGTTCGGGGTAGTCGATGAGGTGCGCACCGTAGCTTTTTGCATTTATATGTCAGGACGTATTTTACAGGAATTCCAGGTGTTCCAGGTAGCCTATGACGATGTCTAGGTGGTGCGCTCCGTAGTTTTTTGCATTTAGATGTCAGGGCCAATGTAATAGGAGGTCCAGGTGGTCGAGGTAGCCGATGACGATGTCTAGGTGTTGCGCTCCGTAGTTTTTTGCATTTAGATGTCAGGGCGCATGTAATAGTAGGTCCAGGTGTTCGAGGTAGCCTTTGACGAGGTCTAGGTGGTGCGCTCCATAGTAGATTCATTTTCTTCGACAGTGGTTATTACATGCAAGATCAGAAGTATATTTGTACTTTGAAATGAAAATATAAATATTCAGATAAGTAGCAAACTTTTATATAGTAGAAAACTGTTATTAATATAATAATAAGTATTGTTACTTTGTGAAATTTTGTTTTTATTTTTACAGAGTATCAGAACTTATGAATCATATGGATAAGAAGATCTTGATTGAACAGTTTATAAGTAGAACTGTTAACAAATACATAAATTACACGTCTGTCAAATTTAAAGAACCCACAAGACATTCTATAGAAAAAGCAGCTTAAAAGAACATTCGAATTTAAAACTTTTGTTAATACCAATACTACTATTTAATAATGATATTAAAAATATACTGTAATAAACTGTCATAACGTTATCACATTATGTAATTATTAACTGTACAAATAATAATATTGTTGATATAAAACTTTCTGCGAAGTTATAAAATAAGGCAAGTACAGACATTTTTTCTGTATAATCTACTCTCCCTCCGTTTCTTCTCCCCTCTCTCTCGCCCTCTATTTCTCCCGCTCTCTTCCCTCTTTCTTTCTCTCTCAACATCCGTCAAACTCTGTACCAAAAACTTTAATAAGAGTTTAAAAATTTTTTTTAAATAATCAACACGTTTTTAAAAAAAAAAATTTTATTTACGTTTTAACAACACAATTTATCTAGTCCTTTAATTTCTTCTAATCTCATCTATTTGATAAGCACTCTCTATAAATGGTAATAATTTTTTTCATGACTGTACAAATAAAAACTTTCTATAAAAATAAAAAGAATTATGTTTTTTTCATATGATTTTACAATTAATAATATTGTTAATTTATTATCATACCTAAGAAAATACATGTTTGATTAAATTATTTCAAAAAATTTAACTAATATAATCATTTTATAGAGCTCCTTGAAAAAAAATTTGACTGTTTCTTCAAATTTAAAACTTTTATGAATAACAATACAGCCATTTAATAATGATATTAAAAATATACTATAATAAACTCTCATAACGTTATCACATTATGTAATTATTATTTTCTCTTAAAAAGTTGTGAAATCTATCTAAAAAAACATATTACAAAAGTTTAAACTGAGGCAAGTACCTATTAGTCTCCCTCCCACCCTATCTCTCCCTCCCTCTCTTTCCGACCTCTCTCTCTCTCGCTCTCTCTCTCTTCGGCTCTCTCTCTCTCTCTATCTCTTCCTCTCTCTCAACATACGGCAAACTGAGTACCAAAAACTTTAATGAGTGCTTAAATATTTTTTTAGAAGAATCAACACGTTCTTTAAAAGCTAATTTTTTAATAAAACTTTCTACGAAAGTATAAAATAAGGCAATTATAGACGTTTTTTCTGGATAATCTATAAAAAAACAACACAATTTATCTAGTTCTTTTATTTCTTCGAATCTCATCTATTCAATAAACACTCTCTACAAATGGTAATAATTTTTTTCATGACTGTACAAATAATCTATAAAATAATAATATTTATGATTTTGTATAGAAATCAAATAAATACGAATGAAAAAGTCTTTTAATTCTTTGATTCATTGTATGCTGAACAAATTATATCTAAGTACATTAAAAAAATTGTTCACTGCAAACCAAACAAACGAAAGTTGTGAAATCAATTATCGATAGTCAAGTAATGCAAACAACTCTCGGAAACTACTGTATGACTGTTCTCAGAAATATATTCAAATTTGTTCATCTTTCTGAGCTATAGAAATTAAACAGAAGAAAGTACTGAAATCAATTTATTGTAGTCAAGTACCGGCCATAAGTTAATTTGACTGACACAATAGAACTTTTCGTATCTAGCGTGTAAAATTACATTTTACGCCCACATTGAAACTTCAAAATTATTCAGCCAGTGGGCATAAAATACTACTTAGCGCCCAAGAGACCCAATAGCTCACATACTCTTACAAAACTTTATAGAACCTACGCACTTTACGCCCGTGTGGGCGAAAATTATTTTAATTATATAACTATAATGCCTTCTCTTTATTTCTAAAATTCATAAGAATTTTTTTAGATATTTACGAAAAGTCAAAGCCTATATAAAAAAATTACATAGTTACCAACACATCACTATTTTTCATGATTCTTTCTCAATTTTGAACTTTCTATAATATTACGCACCTTGGAAGGAAAAGAGAAGTCTAGAGCTGCTCTAGCAGGGGTGGTCTTCCGATCTCCCATACATACTTGGCGGGCCCGACGATTTGCAGTTTACCGGTGGGCTACTTAAATATAGAATACAAAATTTTTGCATAAATTCATTAACAATATTTATACCTATAAGTCTACTATAAATAATTACATTGACTTTAATTTTTAATTGGTACCGTTAAGTACAACATCCCTATATGTGCAGAATCATGATTTACTTTTATTACCCACAATATTTTTCATTGTGTCCGTCCTTTTTAAACGACAATAAAATAAAAAATTCATATAAATTTATAGTCTATTTAAAAGTGCTTTACATTTTACTAACCGTTTTATAAGCAACCTATTGTGTATCCTTTTCCCGCGTGTAAATATCATATAAGATCTCATATGAGAATTTCAGGCATCGCATATCTCGTATCAGATCTCATATGCGATGTCATCTGTAATTTTATATATTATGGGATTACATATGAGATCTCATATGATACTTTCAGGCGGGTTTGCACTTTCTATTTAAAAACAGAGTGATAGATTTGCGGATCAGTAGTTAATATCTAGAAGCAACCCATTTATACATTTTATCTGATCTTTAAACATATGAATAGTTATATGAAAATGACCATGTCTTACACCTTGAACTGTAAATCGTCGGGCCCGCCAAGTATGTATGGGAGATCGGAAGACCACCCCTGCTAGAGCAGCTCTAGACTTCTCTTTTCCTCCCAAGGTGCGTAATATTATAGAAAGTTCAAAATTGAGAAAGAATCATGAAAAATAGTGATGTGTTGGTAACTATGTAATTTTTTTATATAGGCTTTGGCTTTTCATAAATATCTAAAAAAATTCTTATGAATTTTAGAAATAAAGAGAAGGCATTATAGTTATATAATTAAAATAATTTTCGCCCACACGGGCGTAAAGTGCGTAGGTTCTATAAAGTTTTGTAAGAGTATGTGAGCTATTGGGTCTCTTGGGCGCTAAGTAGTATTTTATGCCCACTGGCTGAATAATTTTGAAGTTTCAATGTGGGCGTAAAATGTAATTTTACACGCTAGATACGAAAAGTTCTATTGTGTCAGTCAAATTAACTTATGGCCGGTACTTGACTACAATAAATTGATTTCAGTACTTTCTTGTGTTTAATTTCTATAGCTCAGAAAGATGAACAAATTTGAATATATTTCTGAGAACAGTCATACAGTAGTTTCCGAGAGTTGTTTGCATTACTTGACTATCGATAATTGATTTCACAACTTTCGTTTGTTTGGTTTGCAGTGAACAATTTTTTTAATGTACTTACATATAATTTGTTCAGCATACAATGAATCAAAGAATTAAAAGACTTTTTCATTCGTATTTATTTGATTTCTATACAAAATCATAAATATTATTATTTTATAGATTATTTGTACAGTCATGAAAAAAATTATTACCATTTGTAGAGAGTGTTTATTGAATAGATGAGATTCGAAGAAATAAAAGAACTAGATAAATTGTGTTGTTTTTTATAGATTATCCAGAAAAAACGTCTATAATTGCCTTATTTTAATATACAACTAAAAAATTTTTAACAAAAATAAACTTTTTTTTTTAGAAAAAAATAAAAAAAGTAAATGATAACAAATTTTTTTTAAGTTATAAAATGAACAAGTTAATACATTTTTAATTTAAATTTCTTTTGGTCCTTCTTTTGTAGATGATCGAGTTCGTTTACCTTTCTTTTTTTTTAATTTGGTTTCACAAAAGCATCGGATTTTGTTCCTGGAACATTTAAGCAGAATCTTCTTTGTCAAGATTTCTGGAGCTTCCATTTTTCTGTTTCTTAGATTTTGATTCGGAAAGAAACTTAGATTTCCTCTCTAAATGAGGATTATCTTCTTTATCTTCTTCCAAGGAACTTTTATTCTTCTTTGTTTTTGGATTTGACTCAAAAACAGTTTTTGATTTTTTTTTTGGAACAGGAAAATAGTCTTCATCTTCTTCTAATTTGGAAATATTTTTTCTTTTTCTCTTTTTTGAACTAGAATCAAAAACTAATTTTGGCAACTCAGAAAAAAAAACTTGAGCATCTTCTCCACAAAACTGTTTGAGATCTTGAAGATCTTTAAATTTATCTTGACTTATTGGTATAGGTACTGAAAATAAGAATGTGTTAAGTTACTATAATATTTAAAAATATTTTTTTTTTTAATTCAATGAAATTACTTACTGTTGTATTTGATTGTTGGAAAACTAGCATCTTCAAGTTTGATACTTTTTGTAATGATTTCCTTGTACCAATGCCCATTAAATGTTGTTCTTTGCTCCAAACTTGATGAAAATTCACTACCGAAACGCATTTCTCTGACTGGTCTTGTAGGAAAAGGGCACTTTTTAACGTAAAATTTTTCGAGATAGTCAGTCCATCTACAAACAAAATTCTTGTTCACTTCGATCACTTGAAAAGGCGACGGCTTCGTTCGGGCATGACGAAACTCTTCAATCCAGTCTTTCGGTAGTTCAGCCCATTTTTTTTGGTTAATAACACTCATGTTACGATCACATTCAAGATAAAAATGTCCTCGGATAGGAAACGTAACTTTTACAGACTCTAATCTTCGAATGTAGTGAACAACATAATGTAAATATCTTATCCCAGTCCAATTTTTGTTTTGACCCGCACACGAATCACAAAAAATGTTTAAAAGTCTCACTTCTGGGTTCAATTTTTCAACAATAAAATTATTTAGACAAGACGTAACTTCATCCGGGCCTTTGCAAGCTACTGTTTCATCGTAGGCGTAAAAGTACGAATCGTTATTACTGAGCACATGTATATTGAACATGTAAAAATTCAATTGTAGCTTGTAATAAACGTCATTAGTTGTGATATTAGGAATGTTTAAATTTTTTTGAAAGTCCATTGTAATTGATTCTTCATTTTTTAATATTTTGCTATTTTTGCGAGAGTTCCTTTTTTTGGTGTAAAATAAAGTAGCATTTTGAACATGGTCATTTTTTAATCTAACTATTTTGGATAATTCTGTTTTTACTCTTGTTATTTGAGGACCATTTTCTGGAATATTTTTTATTAAATTTTCTTTACATTTTATCTCCGCTGAATATTTATCACATGTACTACACGTATCCTTTCTCGGATATCCAAATTTTATATTAAATTTGGTATTAAAAATAGTTCTGTAGAATTCATATGAAACTTTCACTTCCGGGTTCTTTAAACATACAATATAATTTTGTTATACTCAATTCCTCTGATAAATAAATACATTTAGAGTCTTTTAAACTATAGTGACTTTTACGACCTTTCATAGAACCTATATGCTCACAAATCAGATGTACTATGTGATCACTTATTCGATGATTACAATTTGTAGATAAACCTCTGCCATCGATAGGTTGCTTTCCTGATTTAATATAGCTTTGTAACATTTCTACTTTTTTTTTCGTAATACCATGCAATGACATAAATGCTTTAAAACAAACCCTGATGTCTGTAAAGGTGTCATTTTGTTTTACATGAACTCTGTACGAGTAGGAACAATCCCTTCTAGAAACTTCTTTCTTTTTCAATGTCCTTTCAACGAATGTTGCCGTTATTAATCCAGTTAAATAACTATTCTGTTCGTTAACATTCATTTTATTGAATTCTCTAATAATGTTCTTTTTTTGATCGTCACTTATATGTTTGAAACACTGAAACCGAGCACACTTACAATCCGGTCCGATTTCGTGACTAGCGGCGAGAAGTTTTTTTTTCACATCTCGCATGCGACCCGTACTCTTACGTTTTTTTGTATTTTGACCATCGTTACAAGAGTTACAGCACTCAGAATCATCATCTTCATTTGCTTCCATGGTTGAGCTAATATTACACGTATAAACAAAGCGTTTTTACTTGACGAAGCACCGTACACGACTGACGCGTCGCATGAAAGCTATATATGCTATAAAGGTCGCGCTTCGAACGATCAAACCAAAGTAAATCGCATTCCGTTACAAGGTAAACATTTGTAATTATGTAGTCGAAACTATTTACTGTATAAGAATTTGAGATTCCCCAAGTTTTCTTTTTGTTTCTCAGTTTTCTACAAACATTCCCCATTTTTCACCTGTTTTTGAAACATATTCCCCCTTTTTCCCCTGTTTTTGAAGCACATTCCCCCTTTTTCCCCAGGGTGCCACTTTTTTACATCTAAAAAAAAAAATTCAGAACTTTTTATCATAATAAAACCTAGACAGACTTATTCAGCACATCTCAAAGATTGAAAATTTTCTTTTTTTGAAAAAAATGAAAAAAATCGAGTTTCCCCCTTTTTCCCCTGGACCCTTCATATATATATATATATATATATTCACATCTGGAACGCATTTTGAGGATTATATAGGTCATATATACCGAATTTTGAGGATTTTGTAGGCATTTTGAGGAGTCTCCTCAAAAGTCCAAAGCACTCGAGAGGCATTTTGAGGATTTTTCAGCGGTTTCCACAATAGTGTGTTAATACATAGATTTCGGAAATTCCGTGATATTTTTCCGTAAAAGCGGGCGCCGCAGGCGTCGTGGTGTTAGTCAATAACCTTAGGGTCATTATTTCTTTAGTCACGCGCTTGTTTATTGGTTGTTTATAACAATGTTTATATTTGTGTCACCACTATTGTACAAATTCTTTATGAAATCCTCAAAATACCGTCCAATGATATTTATATATATATATATATATATATATATATATATATATATATATATATATATATATATATATATATAAATATATATATATATATATTTATACTAGGGGGGCTTCGCGCGCCAACCCCCCCACTTTTACTTTATAGAATTTTAAAGAAACTTATCACTAAACCTAATTTCTTATTCTTATATATCTATATCTTATCTTCAAAAGTGATAATCCCCAATTAAACACTGATTATTAAAAAAGTTATATTATAAAAAAATAAAAATTATTTTATTTGAGAATTTGCATTAGTGAAAAGTAAAATGTTACTGTATATTATTTTAAAGAAACTTATTACTAAACTTTATTTCTTATTCTTATATATCTATATATAATTTTCAAAAGTGCTAACATTTTAATATTGTTTTCTGTCTTTTCCACACCACCCATGAGGTAGATTGATAGGCGCGTTTTTTTTGTAGAGGTATCCCATCCTGTAATAAATTTTAATTTACGCTGTAATTAGATTTAATTATAAATTATTAAAAAAAAATTTATTACAGAAAGGCCTAATCCCCTATTAAACACTTTGAATTTTGAGAATCTATATATAAATGGATGGCGAAATAAGTAAATCGGGAATACGTAAATTTCTTCTACTAACCTATAAACCTACTTCTCTACCGAATACTATGAATTTGAGAATTAAATAAAGAAATAGAAATCATATAAAATAACTAAATTGGGAATACGATTTATTTAGTAAGACCTAATTGCCTATAAAATAAATTTGAAAATAATTGAAATAAATAATGCTAGGTACAAAGAAGGTTAATTTTGCTACACGTGCATGTTTGAGTAAGCCATAATTATATGTGAGTAAACATGCTGTGGATGTTAAAATAAATTTAATTCACACACAGAAGTAAATTGAAAGTAGAAATTATATTCACAAAAGTCACTTCTTAAATAAATTACAAATTTGGTTCATAAATACATTTCAACGTCGACTAATAAATTCAAAATCTGTTCAATAATCAACATAAATTACAAAGGTAGTTTAAATTATATTCATTTGAATAAGTTATAGGTGAGTAGTGTGTCAGCAATTCCAAAATATGAGTGCTGTCAATAATGGAGTAGTAGTCTCTCACTAGAGACAACTAACCTGTGATATTTGTGTATGTCTTCGAGTGTAATGAGATTGTCTGTTGAGAGTTCCTTGAGTTTTTCCTTAAATTCCCTCCTGGGCTCACGCACAATGAAGCTGTCAAAAATGAGGAATGGCAAACAATTGTAATTGAATTGCTGCCTTGAGTTTTGCTAATTCACACATGTTCACTGTTACACTTGCCGCCGGTGCCAACACGTGGTTGGCAACATAACCTCTAGTATGGTGAGAGTTTTTACCTTGCAATAGAGTCGATTTTACTAATCGTCGTTGCACCTTGAGTATTGCGTGAGTGAGGAGTGATGTGAGTTTTCAGTGAGAGATTGAGTAGAGCCTGTTTGAGTTGATCCAGTGTTGAGTTGAGCCAGTGAAAAACTTGAGAACAACCGATGAGATTTTGCAGGTGCGCAGCGGAGAGATGCTCCTCGTGGCACGGCTGATGAAAAAGAGAGCGAGGCCTTGATCTACTTCCTTCTTCTTGGTCTTGACGATTCACTTCGCGAATCAAACTAATTCCTCTCACATTTACATGTGAGAGCGCGAGAGAGACCGAAATAGCGCGAATATACCTTGTTAATCAGTGTAGCGTCCCGGCTGTTCCGCCGGGAGGCCCCGAGGTGCTGCCGCGCCGTGGCAGCGCCGTGAGTCGTGCCGAGCTGAGTGTAACCGCGGGAATTCAAATTATTGAATTCCCAAACATTCCGCCCGCCATCAACCGCCAGGTTGATTTAATTTCCGATTGGCACTGGCAAGATGTCGAGTTTTGCAATTGGGCGGGTGAGTTGAGTGGTGGCCGTCTTTATTGTTACAACTCTGGTGAGATTGTCAGTTCCAGGATGAAGTTGAGTGACTCTTGCGAGTGGCCATTTGCTTGGTGGTGAGTGTTCATCCGTGAGTAGTACCATGGAACCCACTTTTATCTCATGAGAGGGATGATGCCATTTTGAAATTGATTGAAGCCGTTGAAGGTATTGAGTTGACCAATGCTTCCAAAATTGCTGAGTGATCCGTTGAATGAGTTGCTATTTGGAAAGCCTTGATTCCTTGAGGGTGAGTAAGCTTGGCTCAGGCACTGAGTTCAATGCCTTGCCGATGAGAAAGTGTCCGGGTGTGAGTGCATTTATGTCTTCTGGGTCTTTACTGAGTGGTTCTAGCGGCCGTGAGTTGAGTAATGCTTCTATTTGAGTGAGCAAGGTCGCTGAGGCTTCAAAGGTGAGTGAGTGTCCCCAATGGTCCGTCGCAGGTGAAATTTGACTGATTTCACTACTGCTTCTCACTTGCCTCCCATGTGAGATGCAGCAGGTGGGTTGAATATCCATTGGGTTCCCTCGTTGGCTAGTGAGTTGTACAAGATTGAGTTTTCATGTTGATGTTGAAAGAATAGAGTCTTCAGTTCCCTTGCTGCTCCGATGAAGTTCGTTCCACAGTCTGAGTATAGTTTGGAGGGTATCCCTCTCCTTGAGGTGAACCGTCTATATGCCGCTAAGAAACCGTCCGTTGAGTAGTCACTGACCAGTTCTAGGTGAACAGCTGACGTTGAGAAGCACACAAAGATACAAATCCAGCATTTGTATGTTTTGGATCCACATCCTTTCCATGAGTTAATGGTGATTGGCCCGGCGTAATCGATCCCAGTGTGAGTGAAAGGTGGTGATGGGGTGACCCTGGCCACGGGTAATTGCCCCATGAGTTGCTGAGCCCGTTGAGCCCGATACCTTGCACAAGTCACACACTTTAAAATATGTGACTTGACCGGTGCTCTGCCTCCGATTATCCAAAATTCCTGCCGAGTGTGTGCCAGAGTGAGTTGAGCGCCACCGTGCAGAGTTGAGAGATGAGCGTTCCGAATGATCAGTGTGGTGAATTGACTGCTCCGTGGTATAATTGCTGGGTGTTTTGAGTGATGATCGAGTTGAGTTTTTTGAAGCCGCCCTCCTACTCGAACAATTCCTGTTGAGTCTATGTAGGCAGTCAATCGGTTGAAGACATGGTGTCTTGGGACTTGAGAATTTTTCAGCATAGCAATTTCTGAGTGTAAATAAACCTGCTGAATTTTCCTGACCGAAAAGAGTTTTGCCTTCATGAGTAAATCCGTAGTGAGTTTCGATACATGGTGAGTTTTTCCTTTAGCCTTAAATCGATCACATGCGAGCATTACCCATCCAGTTATTCTTATGAGTTGAGTGAGTGATGATTAATGATCGATGATGTCCCACATTTTGCTTGAGTTTGACTTGGCTGCGGTGAGTGTGACCTTAGCCCTCATTTCTGGAAGGTTGGTTTCTTGGATAAAGGTTGCTTGAGAAGGCCAAGCTGATTCTTCCTGGCAGAACCAACTTGGTCCATGCCACCATAAGTAATGCTCTCTGAGTTGTGAAGTGAGTAATCCGCGCGAGGCACAATCCGCTGGATTGTCTGCTCCAGGCACATGTTTCCATTGTGCTGTTGGAATGAGTTCTTGAATTAAGGCAACTCTATTTCCAACAAAGTCCTTCCATTTTGAGGGGTGTGAGCGTATCCATGTGAGATCTACCTTTGCGTCTGTCCATAAATGTATGTGTGAGATTGGCAATCGTGAGTAGTCCAAAACATGTTTTGCCAGCTTAGTGAGTAGTACTGCCGCTCCCAATTCCAATCGTGGGATTGACAGTCGTTTGAGTGGTGCCACCTTTGTTTTGGAGATTAGAAATGATGATGTTGAGTGAGAGTTTGGTGTTGTAGATTTAATGTATAGAACTGCAGCCATTGCTTGTTGTGAAGCATCCGAGAAGCCATGAAGTTCTACAATTGAGTTTTCCTGAATTCCTAACCACCTGGGTAGGGCGATTGTCTTCAGGTGAGTGAGATCTTCTCGGATGTGCAGCCATTTCTTCACGATTGAGTTTGGCAAAGCTTCGTCCCAAGAAAGCTTGTGTAGCCACAGTTCTTGTAGGAGGATTTTTTATGTGATTATGACCGGCGAGATTATTCCAATGGGATCGTACAGTTGAGATACTTCTGACAGTATAATCCGTTTTGTTATCATTTCCTGAAGAGGTGGCAGAGTTTTTCTGAATGTGAGTTTGTCCGAGTTTGGGAGCCAGTTCATCCCGAGTATATTTGTCGTGCAATCATCTAAAAGCACAGCTTCTTCAGCTGTTGGCTCTTTGAGAAATTCCATGAGGAAGCCGGATGAGTTTGAGTTCCATTTTGCTAATGGAAAGCCGCCCGCCTTGCATAGTGCGGTTAACTGCTTGGCCTTGTCAATGAGAAGTTCCTTTGATGCAGCTCCACCGAAGATGTCATCCACATACCTTCCGAATAGGAGCGATTCAATGGCAAGTGGATAGTTGTCTCCTTCATCCTTTACCAGCTGAAGAAGTGTCCGAATTGCTAAATAAGGAGCTGCTCGTGTTCCATAGGTGACTGTAGTCAAATGGAAGTGAGTGAGTTGACCCGTTTCATCTACCCACAAAATGCGTTGCAGATTCCAATCTTGAGGGTGAACCTTGATCTGACGATACATTTTTGTAATGTCAGTTGAGAAGACAAATGGGTGAGTTCGAATCCAGATGAGAACATCCACAATGTTGGGTGAGAGATTAGGTCCAGTATGCATGATGTCGTTGAGTGAGTTTCCATTTGTTGTGAGTGCTGAACCGTTGAATACTGCTCTGAGTTTTGTCGTTAAACTATCTTCTCGTAATACTCCATGGTGAGGAAGATAGTAAGATGGTTTGGCGGAGATTTCCTGTTGAGGGATCTGCACCATGTGGCCCAATTTGCAGTATTCATCCATGAAAGCGTAGTACCTTTCCTTGTAGATGCTTTCTTGATTGCATTTTGTGAGTATTCTCCTGAGGCACGCTTGAGCTTTTCCAAATGAGTTTCCAAGTACGTCTGCAGATTTTGTGAGAGGTAATCTGTCTGGGTAACGTCCATGAGTATCTCTCGTGTGAGTGTCAACAAAGTGTTGTTCACACAATGCTTCTTCCTTGCTGAGTTTGACTGCAGACGCTGACGGTGGTTCTTCTTGAACCCAAAAGCGTGTGAGTAGTTCCTGCAAATCTTCAGTGTTGAGTGAGGCCGTTGTATGATGGACTACCTTGGATTGCACAGCTGAGTTTGATGGACCTATTAGCAGCCAACCGAAAATTGACAATTGTGCGACAGGTTCAATCGCACTCCTCTTTATTAGGTTCGGTTTGATGATTTGGCCGTAATAGTCCGCTCCGATAAGTACATCTACTGGTTGAGGTTTCCAGAATGTCGGATCAGCCAAGTTGAGGTTCTCTGTATGTTGCCACTGACGTTGCTCACATTCTTCTGATGGTAATAGTGTTGAGACTTGGCGTATAATATGAGCTGTGATCCGAAACGTGAGATTTTTGTAGATGGTGCGTAAGGTGAGTTGAGCCTTTCCGAGAGTTTTTGTTGATTGCGTGCCGCCAACTCCAAGGATTGGTATAGTTGAGTGTTGCCGCTTAATGTTGAGTAAATCCACAGAATCCTTGGAGATGAATGAGAGTTCCGAGCCTGAGTCAATGAGTATTCTTAATTTATGAGATGTCACCGGTGAGTCGTACCATGCCAATGCAGTTGCAAGTAAAGTGAGTTGAGGAGTTGAGTAATCATGTTGAGTTTGACCGTGATGTAAGATGATTGCACCGTTGTCCTAATTTTGAGTTGATCTGGATGCTGAGTTGGTTTGAGTTTTTCTTTCAGGGTCTCTTGGCCCATGAATCATGGTGTGATGATTTCCATTGCAATGCCTGCACTTATATTGTGACTTGCAGTTCTTGGCTGAGTGCAGACCGAAGCAGTTATAGCACAGCGGCTTCTCCATTACAAATTTTCTCCGTTGTTGTTCAGTCAGCAGTTTGAACTTTTGACAAGCCACAATAAAATGCGAGTCACCACAATACGTGCATGGATGTTGAGCAATCCGAGGTGAGTGTGTCACCTTATGTGAGTCTTGTCGTGGTTGAGTTGGACTAGTGACGTGAAGACTCTTTGATGTCTTTGAGGTTTGAGTGTTAGCCGGCTTTTGAGTGGATGTTGGTGAGTCTGCTGCGATTTCCAACGCACGCACCCGCGCGATCAGGAAGGACTCAAATTCCTCAAATGTTGGCAGCTCAGTGTTGGAAATTCGAGAAGTCTCCCATGCTTCTCGAGTTGACCTGTCAATTAGCCTTGACAGGCGATGAGCAAATATGCAGTCTCCTAGCTGCTCTTGCGGTACCAACATGTTGAGTGATTTCCGAATTTTTGAGATCTCCGAGATCAATGTGTTGAGTGTGGCCGGGTTTTTGATGTAACAGCAGTCAATTCAGATAAATGATCAAGCTGATCATTTAATAGCACCCGTTTATTTTCAAACCTTGTCACTAATGTAGTCCATGCAGGTGTTAGAGACTCATCGCTGAGTGAAAATCCTTGTATGAGTGTGAGTGGTGTTCCGCTGAGAGAGCTGCGCAGGTAGTGTAGCTTCTCATAATTTTTGAGTCCAGGCCGATTCAGAATTAATCCAGAGAACATTTCCTTATATGAGGGCCACTCAGTATATGCTCCGCTGAATGTGGGCAGCTTTATTTCTGGCAGCTTGCTTAAATGAGTGTGTTGAGTTTCTCCGATGCTTGGTTGAGTGACACGATGCTTGGACTTCCAGTCTTCCTCCAAATTGCTAACCTCGAACACAATTGTATGGTACGATTCATGGATCGACTTGTGAAAGTCTGCCTTGAAGTAGTCGTTGTCTGCGAAGGCTGCTGGACAACTTGTCTCTATGAACGCATGATCCTTTTTGTATAAAGCGTAGAGCTCCTCAGCATCCTGCTTCCAAGCCGTTATCACTGGAAGAGTGGCAGTTTCCTTCCTAATCCTCATGTAAGTAATGATCCGTTCCAGTGAGTCAAACCGCAGGTACTGGGAGTTCACTTTGCAGAGAAAAGAAGCCGGAATTGACCCTGGAGATTTTGAGCGAGTGTCAACCACAGTGAGTCCAGGCATGGTGATTGGGCGGCTGCCAGTCCGCTTCACTGCCCCCTTCGTTGCAGCTGAGGTGGCTGGAGTTGCATCATCCTCCTTCTCCTTCTCGATAACATCCTCCCTTTCAGCAGCGACAGCGCCTGCTTGCTCCAACTCCTTGAGGTCATCCTGGTTTGAGTGTGCCATGATGATAATCTGTGATAAATTTCCATAATGAGTGTTTATTCACTGCCTCGAGTCACACCACAGCATGTAAATCCGGCTCGAAGGACCAAATTGTTTGAGTAAGCCATAATTATATGTGAGTAAACATGCTGTGGGTGTTAAAATAAATTTAATTCACACACAGAAGTAAATTGAAAGTAGAAATTATATTCACAAAAGTCACTTCTTAAATAAATTACAAATTTGGTTCATAAATATATTTTAACGTCGACTAATAAATTCAAAATCTGTTCAATAATTAACATAAATTACAAAGAGAGTTTAAATTACATTTATTTGAATAAGTTGTAGGTGAGTATTGTGTCAGCAATTCCAAAATATGAGTGCTGTCAATAATGGAGTAGTAGTCTCTCACTAGAGACAACTAACCTGTGATATTTGAGTATGTCTTCGAGTGTAATGAGATTGTCCGTTGAGAGTTCCTTGAGTTTTTCCTTAAATTCCCTTCTGGGCTCACGCACAATGAAGCTGTCAAAAATGAGGAATGGCAAACAATTGTAATTGAATTGCTGCCTTGAGTTTTGCTAATTCACACATGTTCACTGTTACACTTGCCGCCGGTGCCAAAACGTGGTTGGCAACATAACCTCTAGTATGGTGAGAGTTTTTACCTTGCAATAGAGTCGATTTTACTAATCGTCGTTGCACCTTGAGTATTGCGTGAGTGAGGAGTGATGTGAGTTTTCAGTGAGAGATTGAGTAGAGCCTGTTTGAGTTGATCCAGTGTTGAGTTGAGCCAGTGAAAAACTTGAGAACAACCGATGAGATTTTGCAGGTGCGCAGCGGAGAGATGCTTCTCGTGGCACGGCTGATGAAGAAGGGAGCGAGGCCTTGATCCACTTCCTTCTTCTTGGTCTTGACGATTCACTTCGCGAATCAAACTAATTCCTCTCACATTTACATGTGAGAGCGCGAGAGAGACCGAAATAGCGCGAATATACCTTGTTAATCAGTGTAGCGTCCCGGCTGTTCCGCCGGGAGGCCGCGAGGTGCTGCCGCGCCGTGACAGCGCCGTGAGTCGTGCCGAGCTGAGTGTAACCGCGGGAATTCAAATTATTGAATTCCCAAACAGTGCAGAAAGGAGTCAACTGGACTGTGTGTTAAAAAAGGGGTCGACTTGTTTGCACGGCAAAAAAGGGAGGGTAACAAAGAAAAATAACCTTTTTCTTATTTTTCAACTAATGTTACTTTTCTTTTTCCGAGCAGTTAAATTAACTTCTTTCTTAACGTACAGATTAGTTAACTTCCTTCTTAATGTGCAATTTGCGTGTAATTTGAAAGGCAACGGAATAAAAATTATTATTTCAGAATTCTAATGAAGGAAGCGTATTTTAAACATAAAAATAGGGTTATGTGGACATTCGATTTACAAATTAGGACTTTTTTATGTGTATACTTACATGAAGTTTTCTTGGAAAAATTCTACAATGAAATTTTTTTAATGAAATATCTCAAATTAAGTATTACTTACGCAAAATACTGAATAATAATATTTGGAAAAGATAATATTACTTAATGCTAAATATTTTTCCGTTGTATAATATCCTTTTTCCTCATAATCGACGAATATAATTTTTGCATCATTCAATATATTTTTCTAAATATTTTTATTCAGTATTTTACATGAACAATACTTTATTCGAGATCATGTATTAAAAAAAATTGTAGAAAAATTTGTGAAAATCGTCATTTTGAATACCCATGAAGTAGTCCTATTTTATTTATCAAATTCCCAAATAATCTTATTTTCATGTTTATTTTAAAAAAACACTTCATATGAATTTTAAAATAAATTTTTTTTGTCGATTTTCGAATAATGATTTTGTCATAATGAAATGATGTATTTCGGAAAAGACTATATGTATAGACTACTTAAATTAATTTGATAACGAATCATAAAAAGTATGATTGTGTAGGAACTTAAAATCTGTAATAAAAATTTAGGTTATTTAATAAATCCAATTTAATTAATTATAACGAAGTACTTAGCTTTATTTTATTTGAACCGGCATCCTTTTTCGTTTAGCTATTCTCAGTCCCGTTTCAAAATCTCTCCTCCCAATATTAATTCAGCCATCGATAATTTTTCTTCATTTAGTATTTCAATATAGGTTAAATTTTGAATTTCTAAATAGATGTGTCCGTTTTCTGTAAAATAATAAATATATATTAATTGCACCATGAATGTTTACTATAATGTAAGATATTAATTGAAACGTTTTTTTACCTGCTATATATATTTCCCCTGTTATTCTCAATTTGGATCCTTCTGTAATTTTGTCTCGTTCTCCAGTACCATTTATAACAACTATTTCTAATTTATGGGTTTTATCTGTGATAGCACCAAGTAATTTACTTAAATTTGTATTCGAAATAGCAAATTCACTCATTAAATATCCTTCAATTTCTGAAATTTTAATTAAACATGTTGAATTCTTAATTTATTTCTAATATATATACATATGTAATAAATATTACTAATAAGTCCATTTGATTGTTTCACTTCTTCAAAAGTTTTAATTGTTAAGGATGTAATGTCTTCCGATACATCGCGATTAGCTATCGTAGTAATTTTGGAATAATTTTTTAAGTGGAATTCATATTGCATATTGCCGCTATTAAAATTAGATCTTTCTTTGGCAACTACTGTTTGTAATAGAACGATCTAGAAATAATTTTAATTAATAATAGCTGTTATATTATTTTTATGAAATTATATTAAAATGACCTCATTATAGTTGATTTTATCTTCAAATATTTCGATATCCTTATTCCATATATTACATTGAATTTTGCATCCGTCATTATTATTTAAAATAAATTTAAATATGTCGTATGATTTTCCAGTAGCCTTAGAAATTATCGTACGGGGATTTTATATATCCAATAACCATACTTTTAAAATATATAAATTTAATAAATATTTTTTTAAAGTATATTAAATTTATTAATTTTTTAAGAATAGAATAAAATAATTTACACATTTTTGTCGCCAATATGAATTTTATTTTTCAAAAAATCAGATGGTGTGTACGTAAATGAAATTTTTGATTTTTTTTTTCCTGGTGTTTCATTAGTACTATTTGATTTTGGGCATTTCGACATTTTGGTATCTGTAAATGATATTAATTTTATATGTGTTTTATATTAATGGAATTCTAATATTCATTTTCATCTTGAAATTGTATAACATAGCGTTTTAAAAAGAAGAAATTAAAAATGATCAAAATTTTAATAATTGTTCGATTCTTTTAATTTATAGTTCTGTCAATGCTAGAACTTATTCACTTATACATAAACGAATAGTGGTAGTAGTATAGTTACATGACAACAATTAACTGAAAAGTTATTTTTGTCGGCCGTGCCTTAGTTGTCGGAATGTTCCACAGATATTGAATGGTTGTAGTATATGCAAAAAAGCAATTGATGTCGTTTATGCAAAAAAGCAATTGATGTCGGTAGCCGTGGCTAACTCGTCTTGCGAATTGGTGTCTTCGTTTATAGTTTAAAGCTCTTCATTTTATATTTCAAAATAATCTTTATACATCATTCAAAAATTTCCTTCCATACTATATTTTCAATTTCATCAGAATGATTCGAATCATTTTCAATAAATAAATTTTCTGGGTTTGTACATCTTGACAAAGCTACATATAATTGGCCATGAGAGAATAAAGGCCGCCTAAAATATATTCCAAGTTTATTGAAGCTTTGACCTTGTGACTTGTTAATAGTTATCGCGAAGGCTAAGACGACAGGAAATTGTTTTCGATATAATATAAAAGGTAAAGACGATGATTCTCCTGAATTTAAAGTTATTTTAGCTATGTAAGCTATTTGTCCTTTGTTGTAACCAGTTACTATCATGGCTTTTATATTGTACTTGTGCAATTCTAAAATTTTTAATCTTGTACCATTAGACAATCCATCGTTAATACTAATGTTCCTTATGAGCATAACAATGGCATTGGGTTTTAATACTAATTTATGAAATGGTAGTCCTGGAAATTTTAAAGAATTTAAATATTCTATTGAATAATTTAATTGAACATCTTCATCACTTTGATCTACTCCTTTTGGTTTAGCATAATCAATACTATAATAAATTTTCTCTGTTGAATCTATTCTTTTAAGTACTTCATTATTCAAGTGATAAATATCTTGATTATGACCAGATAAAATTGCCCTATCTGATAAATCTTCCTTGTCAGTTATAGTGGAACCATAAATTTTTTCACATATACTGTCGACTTTCCATTTTTCAGATATTGATAAAGACGATACTTGTCCGTCACCGATTTCTAACAAGAAGTTTGAAAATTTTATTTTATTGGATCTCATATTTTTAGTTAATTTTAATATTTTAAATTTTGGCTACAAATTAGAACGTTTGATACATTCATTAATTATAGTGATTCTACATCCACTTTTCAATACTGGCAAAATTTGTCTGAAATCTCCTCCTAAAATTAATAATTTTCCAGCAAAAGGTATTGAATCGACTTGGCAACAATCTCTTAAAGTTTTATCAACAACTTCTAATGCTTTTTTAGGAATCATTGATGCTTCATCCCAAATGAGTACATCACATTCACGTAACCTTCTTTTATCTGAATCTAATTTCAAAAATGTTGTTTCAATATTTGATAAATCTAATGGCAATTTACAAGTTCTGTGACTTGTCATTCCTTCCGGAAGTAGTATAGAAGCAATTCCAGTCCATGCCATAGAAACAACTTTTTGTCCTTCTCCTAAATAATAATGAATTAATGTTTTGTAAAGAAATGTTTTCCCAGTACCTCCGGGACCATCAATAAAAATCATACGATCATTAGTTTGTATTATGAAATTGAAAATATCATTTTGTTCATTATTTAATTGATTTTTATATTCTTGAAATAACTGTTTATGTTTATCAATTATTATTTTTTTTTCATGAGCCGATAGTTCATAAGTCAAATCATTAAATGTTGGTAATCCGAATTCAGAGCATGACAAATTTTCACCTTTTAAAATTTCATCAATTTCTCTTAATGTTCGATGCTCTTGATTATCTTCGAAATCTTCACTAAAATATTTTTTGAAAGATTCCCGAAGTTCACAAGCAAAAGGAATATCATCATTAATAAGAAATCAAGCAAAAAATTTTCTAAATTCTTTTGGCATCATAATGGAACATGCTTCTTCAAAAATATTGAAAATTTCATTATCATTTTTTACTAATCCCATTGCAATTGCTGTTTCTTTAAAAGTTTTGTAGGATACATTTTCGAACTTTTTTAAATCTGCAAAACATATTGCTCCTTTTACACGATTTAATATCAACTTTAAATGGAATCGTTCTATATCCTTAGGACTGACACTATTCATTCTACCAATAGATTTTGAAAATATTTTTCTTTTTTGCCATACTTTTTTTGATGAATTGAATAAATAATACTTTGGTATATTAGAATATTTAATTTTTCTCGCTTCTTCATCTTCTAAACTTAATTGAAACCACGCCGTTAGAGTTGTATTATTATTTTTATTTAAAACTTCGTCTTCTTTATTTTCTTCAAAATATATATACTGTTGATTTTCCGTATGAATAGCTAAACGAATAATTGTGTGTGACCTTCCTGTCAATGGTAATTCTTCTATTCTCCATGCTGCTTCTATTGGACTAACATATCTCCCATTAAGATAGTCAGTAATTTCATCATATATTTCACATTGATCTGTATCAGAATTTTTTTTCGATACACTTACATATGCTTTGTCAAACCCTTTATGAATATATTTATAAAGATATTTGATAGACATGACCGAATAAGATATTTCGCAATTTATATGACATTGATATTTTTTCAAAAGTGTACGATTGTAAGGAACTACCATTGAATTATCTACTTTCACTATTTCACCATTTACTTTTGAATTGTATGTATAATTATTTAAATTATTTCTTCGTTTATATTGGGGAAATCCATTTTTGTCAAAATGTGTAAAATCACTGAATTCTTTTGGATAGTTTTTCGAACAAGCATCTTTCTCCTTGTTATAACAGAGGGAATTTTCGGTATGGGGACCATGCAACATGTGTTTGATAACTAATGCTTGTAATTCTTTATCATCATTTGGAATTTCAGCACTCACATATTTATCAATGTCTTGTGGATTCAATAATTTGTTTTCATAATTTAAGACAAATAATAAATGAGCATGAGGTAATCCTCTTTTTTGAAATTCAATTGTGTAAATATATGCCAGTATTTCGCCAAAAATATTTCCACTTAAAATATCTGCTAAAATTGCTCATAATTTAGTATTAAATAATCTTGCTGTTAAATTGGGAATATCATTACATGTGGTTCCTTGAGGGAAGTTTGGTAGTACTCTTTTAAGTTCCGGCCAATTTGGATTACATGTTACAGTAATAAATAAATCAGGTCTTCCAACAGCTCTATTTATAGCCATTGCATCTTGATATAATTGATGCATATGTCTAGGACTACCAATATGAGTTGATGGTAAAATAAAAAGATGTCCCAAACGTTCTTTGTTCTCGAAATTTTTTGATTTATTTGAAGCATTTTTTCCAACATGATCTAATAACCCTTGATAACATGCAACTCTTAATTTTCCTTGATTTTGTCTAAAATAATCCATTCTTGTACTTTCTATGACTATATGTGCATGTATTATGTATTGTTGAGTCAATCGTCCACTACATAAAATTGGATTGAAAATTGGTCCTGGCCGATAAGCAATTCGGTTTGAATAATATTGCAAAGCAGTCAATCTTTTATTATTTTCTGAATTTTGATGTAAATCGGGATTCCATCCTAAGTCTCCTGAAGGAAATAAAATACGAAATACCATCGGATCCAAATGATGAGATAACTTATGTATGAAAATATGTGATGTACTGTTATCCGGATTTCTTGGATAAATACACAAATCAAAAGATGATGGAATTTCTCTTTCTCGTGAAATAATTAAAGCGGCACATTCCGCAGTTTTTGGTTTACTATAATCATTTTGGTTCAATTTTATATTTCGAACAAAATATAACTTGTATTGAGGAATTGAGTATTTTTTGATAATTCATATAAATGCTGTATTTTTTTGCATATGGATTGTCATTTAATATTCTATTTAATATTGTGAAATGTTCTTCTAATAATGCTTTGTTATTTTTCAATCTTAACTGATTTGCTGTATACTCATCATAAATGTAAATTTGACCATTTTGAGGATGTTGATTAGGTTCAACGATAACTGATTTCGGAGATGTATGACAAACTTGGCCTTGAATTTTTAAATTATAAACTCCTTTATTTTTATTGTCAATTACTGTAGCATTGAAACTCGCAAATGAGTATTTATTATTGTAATAACGGATTAGTTCTTTAAATTTTTTGTCATACAGAAGTTCTTTCAAATCTTCGTTATACTCTGATAAAGGAGGTAAAATAACTTTTCCGTTATGACAACAACTTCTTTTTGAAAATTCTGTTTCCCAAAAAACTGCAGAACAATTAGAGCATACATAATCCATATTGCCTGAATCTACATAATTTAAGTTTGGAGGGCACATCTTTCTAATTTTTTGTATCTTTCTCCTCTTATAAATTCGATTTGAAGACATATTACTTGCAATATCAAGCTTACGTTTCTTAGCAAACCATTTTTCATTCCAATTGCTTACAACATTTGTACATCTTTTCTTATTCATTCGTCCTTCATTTATATTGACAACCCGATCGTTTTGTCTTTTATTATTTACTCTTACTTCATTCATATTAATTACTCTATCCTTTTTTCTCTTGTTCTCTACCCTTTCTTCATTCATGTTCGTAATTCTATCTTTTTCCCTCTTATTTTCCAGCCTTCCTTCACTCATGTTCATAACTCTATCTTTTTCCCTCTTATTTTCCAGCCTTCCTTCACTCATGTTCATAACTCTATCTTTTTCCCTCTTATTTTCCAGCCTTCCTTCACTCATGTTCATAACTCTATCTTTTTCCCTCTTATTTTCCAGCCTTCCTTCACTCATGTTCATAACTCTATCTTTTTCCCTCTTATTCTGCAGCCTTTCCTCAATCATATTAAAAACTCTATCATTTTGTCTTTTATTTCCTATCCTTCCTTCACTCATATTTATAATTCGATCCTTTTTTCTCTTGCTCTCTATTCTATCTTCTTTCATAGCAGTGATCCTATCACTTTGTCGCTTTCTGTTTACTCTTTCTTCATTCATATTACAAATACGATCAAGTTTTCGTTTCTTCTCTAATTTATCACCATCAAGATACCGATTTTTTCTACATACGTTAATTTCATCTTTATTTTTAGCATAATGTAACCGACGATATTGATTTTGATAGTCATTAAGAAAAAAAGTATTTTCGATTTCAAGAACATCATAATGTCCACTATCCAAGTTTCCAGATAATAAAAGAACTAATTTATTTCTGCTATTGCACGGACCGAATTCCCTTGCATTATAATATCCTTGATATACTGTAACTTTTACATTGTAAATACTGACAAAAGCGGCAATCTCAACTTCTCCACCAAAACTACCATTTTTAGACATATTTAGTTTGTAAGAATTTGGATCAGTAATTGTTGTGTTGTAAAAACTGTTTCCTAATATAAAAGATTCATAAATTATCCAATCATTTATAATTTTATTTACTAATTTCAATCGAATTTGTCTATGTTTCTCTTGATTATTGAATACAAATTCTGCAAATGCGCGGAAAAGACAGTTACCACCCGGTTTCATTTCATGTTTTATATCTCTTTTTAAGATATCATTCATTTCTTCATTCATGTTCATAAAAGTTTCTTCAATCTTATTGTTCACTCGTTCTTCATTACTGTTAACAACTGCATCGGTTTCCCTCATATCTTCCAATCTTTCTTCATTGATATTAATAATTATATCCTTTCCTATCTGATTTTCCTTGTCATTCATATTAACAACTCTACCTTTTTCCCGATTATTTTTCAACCTTCTTTCACTGAGGTTCGTGATTCTATCCTTTTGTCTCTTTTTTTCCATCGACCAATAATTTCGATCGTTTCCAGACAAAAATATATTTTCAATATCAAGAATATCATAATGACCACTATCCAAGCTTCCAGATAATAAAAGAACTAATTTATTTCTGCTATTACATGCACCGAATTCCCTTGCATTATAATATCCTTGATGTACTATAACTTTTACATTGTAAATACTAACAAAAGCAGCAATCTCAACTTCTCCACCAAAACTACCATTAGTAGACATATGTAGTTTGTAAGAATTTGAATCAGTAATTATTGTGTTGTAAGAATTGTCTCCTAATACAAAAGATTCATAAACTATCCAATCACTTATAATTTTATCCACTAATTTCAATCGAATTTGTCTATGTTGCTCTTGATCACTAAATAAAAATTCTGCAAATGCTCGGAAAAGACAGTTACCATCTGGTTTCATTTTATGTTTTATAATTCTTTTTGAGATCTTATTCATTTTATTATATCAAATATGAGGAATCGTAGAATACCTATATGAAAATACATGAAATTCAATGTATTATAGGAAAAAGAAAAATATTACTTTTTGAAAAAACCTTACACTTTAAAAGATCCAAAAATATTTCTTGATTGGCCTTTTAAAGTTGATTGCCACACATCAGCTATGAAATAAGCTTTAGAAAATAAGGCGAAAAGGCTGACACAATCCTATTTAATATAAATTTGTTACCATCAATGAACAGAACAATATAAAAATATAAATTTTTTAGAATGTAGATTTTTCTAAAAATTATTTTTCTATTTTAATAATTTTAGTGTGATAAAATAATTCAAGAATATTTAGTTACTTTTAAATTAAAGGGTATATATGACTGACAAAGTCAATATATTATTATATATTTGTATGTATCTTTGTTTCTCAATGGAAATATCATATTTCAAACTGGTCAAAAAAAGGTACACAAAATATGATACATAACTATATATAATAGTGTAAAAATTATTTTTTAATTTCTTCTTTTTTAACATTTTGATATTGAATATAACGTTATAATGTTGAATATTTATTAAATGTTATACTTATTGCTCTTACTTATTTATTAGATATTATTCTTAATCTAATTTAAGCGATTCGTTCGGTTTTCGATCGTTTTGCGAGGTATCAATCTCGAATCAACATTCTTTCAACGTTATACTTGATTTTCAATTACATATTATAATATTTTTTATACTTTTTTACTTTTTCTTTTGTTTGTTTTTTTATATTAATAGAGCGTAAATTTAATTTCTTGAAATTGTTATTTAATTGCTCCATATTACATGGTTCCAAACGTTTCATATATTCAAAAAATTTTTCTTCATATTCAATGTAATCTATGACTGTTTATTTTATATTTAAATTTATGTTTAAAAATTTCTAATTTTATAGAATAAAAGTTTATTACTTTCCATTTCTTCATTGCCCTGACTTGTCATTTTGATAAAGTAATTATCACTATCAAAGGATAAGAAAATTGTTAATGGTATTATATTCATCATAATTTTCTTTGATATGGCATTTGTGAAAGACGGAAACTATTTAATGATTGATATTTTAAATATCTTTGAGTGCATATTTTAAATAAATTAGAAATTTATTTAAAATATTACTGCCAAAAAAAATTGTAAAAAAATTCTAACGATAAACATCTTTTATTATGTAAAAAATGTAAGCAAAGAAACAGAAAATTATTAATGGTATTATATTCATCATAATTTTCTTTGATATGTAACTATAACCAATTACCAATTCATCATAATTTTCTTTGATATGTAACTATAACCAATTACTTTATTTTATATACATGGGTCATTTGCAAAAAATGGCAACTATTTAATTAGTCATTCTTGAAATTTAGCGGCAAACATATTGTATTTGAACGCGTGGAATCCCGCTCCAATGAGAGAAGTAAGCGTGTTACGTGCACGTTAGTTATAAGCAATTGGTTTATGTATACACTCCTGTAAACGCGTTCCTTTAAACACCATAATAAACCTTATGTGACACTACCTATATGTTTAAAGGCATAGTCATAAGTGAGACGTCAGAAGGTCTGAAGTACGGAATATACAGAAAGCATGGCTTCAAACGTTCCTTCAGTCCGACTCAAATCTCACATACGATTAAGAATTTGGGTCGTGCGTACATACTTCTGTAAATGTCTTCCGTTGGAACAACATGTGAGGTTTTTTTAATGTTTTGATAGTACTTAAAGCAGACGGAAATCAAAGTTTATTGCTTTTGCTTTATTGACTTCTATTGACTTTTGACTTTTATTATAAAAAATAAACGCAATTATAAATTATAAATAAACTGGAAAGATTTATTATAAAATTGTGAATAAATAAGAAATGTAAAATTATAAATAAATATTGTAAATACATTTTAAAATTGTAAATAGTTGTAAAATGAAACAAATTTTTATTTAATGTTTGTTATGTAAATAAATAATGAATGTAAAATTGTAAATATATAAAACTGTTTAAAAATGCAAATATGTTAAATTGATAATTAAATGAAAAAAAATTATTGACAATGCAAAATTGCATTTTTTTAATAAAGATTAATTGAAAAAATTGTAAATACAGATTTATTACAAAATTGTAAATACAAATTCATTACAAAATTATAAATACATATATAATTGTACATAAATAAGAAATGTAAAATTGTAAATAAATATTGTAAATACTTTTTAAAATTGTAAATAGTTGTAAAATATTGTAAATTATAATTATATAATTATATAGGTTAAACGAAGAAAAATAACTAAATAATAGATTTATTACCTTCTCTGTTCAAACTTCTAACAGATTTTTGTGCTATTCATGTATAGATTAATAAATCTTGTTTTACTTTGTAGTGAAGTACTTATGCCACACACTATTTTATACTATTCGTCCAATCGTAAATACTATTTTTGGCAAAAATCGAGACTTCGGTACTTCGAAAAAGCAAAGTCCCAAGTAACTTTCAAAGTGAAGAATTCAGTGGTTGGATTGTATAATTGTATTAAAGACAATTTCAAATACACAACTATGTCTAGATTGTAACTTCGAACATTTTCATTAATCTTTTAGAGAAATGTAACGAATGTTAAGCTAATCGTTATTTGGTTGAGTATATATAAATATGACACTTTTCACTTCTGTATAGATAACGTAAATTTTATTAAAAAGTATTCACAAATTTAATAATAATATAAATAACAATTTGAAAAACTAAAATTTGAAAAATATGTGATATTCAACACATTGATTTGTCAAATGACATTTACATAATAAGGTTTAGTTTGAAAACAAAAACCAAATGAATGTTCAATGAATATATATATATATATATATATATATATATATATATATATATAAGTTTTAGTAAAAAATTATAAATAACTATTTAATTTTTTAATACATTAAATACAACATAGTTTTGTATTAAAATTTTTATTTCAATTAATTATTTATATTATTTATATTATTTTTAAAATATTTGGTTAATTTTATGAGTAAATCAAAAGTTTTTTTTTTTTTTCATTCATTTTATAATTTTTAAAGAATTATGAATAATTTCAAATAATTTTTTAACATATAAAAACAATTTTTAAAGAATTGTAAATAAAAATTGTAAATATATAAAATTGTTTTAAAATTCAAATATGTTGAATTAATAATGAAATGAAAAAATTGTAAATAAATTTATTGACAATGAAAATGCATTTTTTTAATAAAGATTAATTGAAACAATTGTATATACATATTGTAAATATGTATTACAAAATTGTAAATACATATTTATTATAAAATTGTAAATATATATTTATTATACAATTGTAAATCTCTCTATGAATACAATCAATAAAATGGTATCAATAAAATTTCATCACGATAATACGTTTTGTTTTCAATCCTCGTCCTCGTCCACGTCCTCTACCCTGCCCACGTAACATTTTTTTACAGTTTGTTAATAGTTATTAACATTTTATTCTAGTGTGTCTACATTTTTTTACATTTATTAACACTTTATTAAACCTTTTTTACACGTTGTTAAATTTTTTTACAGTTTTTTAACACATTCTTGCAGTTTTTATATATTTTCTTAAAGTTACATTTTATTTACATTTTAATATGTTTCTATTTTACTATTTTTAACATTTTTTTATACTGTTTTACATTTTTTGACACAATTTATAGACTTTTACGGCTAATAACAATTTTATGAACTGTAGAATGAAAGGTAGAAAACTGAAAATTTTTATGGATTTTTACAAATTTTTAATTATATATCTTTAAATATGTTGGATTCATTAATATAAAAATAATTTACCTTTTTGAAATGAGGAACCACTTTGGATAAAACTTAGGATAAAAGTTTACCACTTATTAATTTTTCACATCAATTTCATATTTGCGAAGTTTTTGGTTATTGGTTCCTTGGTTGACGGAATTCACCAATCTAGGCCTAATCCCCTATTAAACACTTTGAATTTTGAGAATCTATATATAAATGGATGGCAAAATAAGTAAATCGGGAATACGTAAATTTCTTCTACTAACCTATAAACCTACTTCTCTACTGAATACTATGAATTTGAGAATTATATAAAGGAATAGAAATCATATAAAATAACTAAATTGGGAATACGATTTATTTAGTAAGACCTAATTGCCTATAAAATAAATTTGAAAATACTTGAAATAAATAATGCTAGGTACAAAGGAGGTTAATTTTGCTACACGTGCAGAAAGGAGTTAACTTGACTGTGTGTTAAAAAAGGGGTCGACTTGTTTGCACGGCAAAAAAGGGAGGGTAACAAAGAAAAATAACCTTTTTTTTATTTTTCAACTAATGTTACTTTTCTTTTTCCGAGCAGTTAAATTAACTTCTTTCTTAACGTACAGATTAGTTAATTTCCTTTTTAATGTGCAATTTGCGTGTAATTTGAAAGGCAACGGAATAAAAATTATTATTTCAGAATTCTAATGAAGGAAGCGTATTTTAAACATAAAAATAGGGTTATGTGGACATTCGATTTACAAATTAGGACTTTTTTAAGTTTATACTTACATGAAGTTTTCTTGGAAAAATTCTACAATGAAATTTTTTTAACGAAATATCTCAAATTAAGTATTACCTACGCAAAATACTGAATAATAATATTTGGAAAAGATAATATTACTTAATGCTGAATATTTTTCCGTTGTATAATATCCTTTTTCCTCATAATCGACGAATATAATTTTTGCATCATTCAATATATTTTTCTAAATATTTTTATTCAGTATTTTACATGAACAATATCTTTCCTCGGACATGCGCGCGGGCGCTGAAGCGCCGCGGGTCACGAAATTTCGGCAGCCAATCAGAGCGCGCGGTTGGTCTAAAATAGGATGCAAAAGTTTCTCTTTCGGCCCGGAGATGCGGGCCGAAAGTATGTACTTTCGGGTGGGCGAGTAAGAAAAGACTATTTTTAATTAGCTTTTACGTTATTTTTATGTTATTCTACGATATTTTTTTCATTACTAAACGTTAATTTCATATAAAATATCATAATATAACGTAAAAATAACGTGAAATTAACGTAATATAACAAATCTAGTCGGAAAATCGCATAAAATAACGGAAAAGAGCATGCTTCTCGATTATAAAAATAATATCAACTGTAATCTAATATCAACTGATAAGAATTTTTTTATCGGTCTTACATTCTTATAAATTAAATTATTATAAATATTAATGGCAGTCAGATTGCCCTTGGTTATAATCACCCCCGTAGAATCTGAAATAGAAACTTAATTAAAACCTGAACTTTAATACCGATAAAAAAATTCTTATCAGTTGATATTAGATTACAGTCGACATAAGTAATATTGTTTAATGATAAAAATAATAAGTAACATGTTGATTCCTTCCAAACTTATGAATGTTTAAAATAGATCATTGAAAGTGCATAAAAAATATGTCTGCAATTAAACAGTTTAATTTTAGGGATTAATCAGTATATTTTCGATGTTTTACTTTGAACTTTCATAACTTTGGAAGGAACAAACATGTTATAATTATAAAAAAGCAAATGATAGCTGATTTTCTCAAGTTTCATTTTTAATTTTCGAAATTATATTTTCTATGACTAACGACTACGTCGACATGCTTTACTTATACTATAAAATAGTAAAGTGCGCCCGGCGGAAGTAATATGGTTCTTTACACCCGGCGGAAGTAATATGGCTCTTTACGCCCAGCGGAAGTAATATGGCTCTTTACGCCCAGCGGAAGTAAAAATGGGTCTCTGCGACCGGCGGAAGAATAGTCCCTCTTAAATCTAAAATGGCTCTTTACGCCCGACGGGAGCCAAGTGGCTCTTTACGCCCGATTATACGACACGGCAACAGCGGCGAAATATTTTTATATTATAGAGCGATATTATATTATATTACATATATATATATATATATATATATATAATATATATATGTTTTGTGACATAAGCGCATCCATACCAATAGGGACTCTCACGAATCATTAATGTAATTAGCTATAGAACTCCGTTCATTCACAACATCCATTACGAAACGTAATAACATTAAATGTAAGACATTCTGTAATTTTTTTACATTCACGTATATATATAAATATTATATAAGTATATCCATATTATTGTATAAGATAGCGGGAAATTCCATTCCCCGCTTCGCGGTTAGAGGGTTTCCTACCTTGGGAACTATTGTTAAGCGACTTTATCGTAACCTCCGTGGTATTTTCTTGTTATCTATCGCAAATATTATTAACCGCGACTATAACAAGCTCAGGCCCTTTCGCTAGCTATCATATTTGGGAGTGTTTCATAGATTTGCCTAGATTATGAAGTATAAATGCACGACATCCTCGCGTCGTTGGGAGCCCTTTTCCTTTCCGTGACAATCGTTTTCCGTGCCTCGTTTTCGTGTTTCCCCAGTCTCTGTCAGTGTCTGTAGGGAGGAAGTGGGAGTGCAACTATCGGCCTCTCCTCTTTGTGCGGATCTTCGCAACGACCGCCCTCGAGTATAGCGGCGCGCAGAGGTAGTTCGGCCGCCTGCGGCAGATTTCTGCACTGGACAAGTGAGAGCGCAGTTATCGGCCTCTCTCCTTTTTGCGGACCTTCGCACTGAGCGCCTTCCAATCTAACAGCGCGCAGCCATAGTTCGGCCGCTTGCGGCAGACTTCTGCACCCTACATCTGGCTCCTACCCCATTACGAAAGACCAAAAAAGAAAATAAGAACTAACAACTCGAGAGAAGACCCAACGCCTCTGCTATTAGAGTTTCATCTCTAACATCGACAAGCCTCAGTTCCCTTTCCCTTGAACCTAGAAATAAAGGGAACTCCCACGATCGTGCACGGCCTGCGTCGCAATTAAGGGTTAGATTACTAGCGAATAGGCTAGGGTAACGTATTAGAGGTTACATCTATAAAGTAGAAGAAAATAAAACAAGGAAGCGATTTACAAAGGGGTCATTTTACGGATCTGTTGGAAGTCTAGTTAGAATTTAAGATTATTATTGATCTACTGTAATTAAATCGGGTTATAATTATTATATAACGATTCTGTATACATCGAATCGAATAACAATATGCGGCGATTATGATTATGTAATTAGAGGATATGATAATAAATAGCTTTAATTGGGAAACGAGTCTATATTATTTCTCCCTAATAGTTCGTGAGGGAGGTAATTTGAGTTATAGAGCGTAAGATACGAGGTTTATCGCAGCTTTGCTCGTATGGGAGGGCAAGGGTGACAAGGATAGATGTGAAGTTCCAGTCAGGTATGAATGAATTAATATTCTTAGGGGATCTAACCAAAAATATAATAATTTGTCAATTACGTTACCATTCTCAGCAATCATAACGTAACAAAAACTGGTGGGGGAGCGTGGTTACAACATAACCTCAAGTCTGTCTTTTCGGTAAACCTCTCTCCCGCGTAGGTCCGAAGTATTTCCGAACGATCAAGTGACTTCAACCGTCAAATTCCCAACTTTTGGTAGTATCTAGGGTCCGTAATCTACGCACTCTCCCGAAAGGCCCACATTATCAATATATATATATTTTATTTGTATATTTATATTTTATCAAGACATATAAATATATATATATAAATATAAATATATATATATAAATATATATTTTCTATATTTCATACATCCGTGTATGTACGACACTTACAATTCCTTTATAATATTACTAGTGACTGTTATTGCCGCTAGATTCAAGGTTTCTGTGTCCCTCGCTTATATCAATACTTGTGTGTTCATTGCCCCTAATAATAAATAACCCAATAAGGACTGTAGCCTATCCCACGCGTAACGAGTCAAATCCAGGCTCACATAACCAACGAACCCAGGTACTTACTGCAAGATAAATCTTTCAGATATATTTTCACATCTAAGAAGTTCAATTTATTGAATTGGGGTTTTTTATCACATGCATCCACATATATGTATTGTTTTCTTGCTCCAGGTAAGAGTTAGTCCATAATTATATGCGTATATTCATGTGAAAAGAATAATAAAGGGAAATGCAATTGATGTTCGTTAGTTAGTAGTGAGACATATGTACTAAAATCTGTAATCGCTACCCACTTGGGAGTATCCCGTAAGTAATGATGCTGGTAATACAAGTTCCTTAATCCACCTTCTTGCATGCAACTAGCAACCATCGGTACCATGAGGATACCTGCCTTCGATGGGTGTAACAGATCCGTCGAAAACTTCATCAGAATCGTCGATTATGAAGCTGGACATATACCGCCAACACATATGCAATCGTTTATAGCTGAGATCGTAAACAATATATATGGTGAGACATGGGACATTGCGCAAAATTATGGTTATGAACATTTTTGGGATCTTTTGGACCTTGTTCGCACACATTTTTACCGAGAACTTACAGGTGAACAAGTAGCTTGAGATCTACAGAATCGACTACCTTCGTATGACGGCTACAACATGACATTGGATGATCTTTCATATGAAATAATGCAGATAGCTCGTGTGATACCACCACAATTCTATGAAGTATTCTTAGATGTCCTTTGGCATAAATTAGAGGGAGAAGCACGGCGGGTGATAGAATATAATAATTTCAGAGATCACCTGGAACTCCTTGAGAGGCTGGATTTTTTTGTTGGGAATTACAACACTAAATTCTACTTGACTGGAGCCTCCCAAAATTACAGCCGATCGGAGGCCGACAATATTGTCTCTGATTGTGGACCCTCTCGCCACCTTTCTGTCGCAGAACTTGAAGACAACTCAACGCTCAAGCACTAAGCAAGTCCTCAGCATCCATACTGAAACCAGATGAACAAATCATGGCACTACCCCTGCCTATTAAGACACAACAATCGTCTTCAACTTATCTTCTGATCCCCCAATTAAACCTTGAAGTCTACGAGGCCGAGACGCAAAATATTGCGGAAATAAATGAATTTTACGAAGAATTGACACCTACGACTGTGCCCGAAGATGTCGCAACCGTTACAGATGTTGTAAGCATGGATCGCTGCACCTTTACCGCCATCCAACATTGTGCGACTGAATGCACCTTTACACTCATGCAGCCTCCTTCCAGGGAAGACGCTTGTATACAAACCCACTGTGAAAGTAATTCCCTCATGTGGCTAGGGTGTAGTACTTCTCTGTTACATAGACATCAAACAACGGAACCGCCGCACAGTGGGAAAAAATGGACAAAATTCTTGTGACAGCTCAGTTTTTGACGAATCTTGATAATTTTTATTTTTAAATACTCTTAATCTTCTAGAGAATAATGTGTCACTGCGAAAATTACGATAATATTGCCTAAAAATAAATAGCGACGATAATATATTTTTAACGGAAAAATTCTAACTCTATCATCTATTTTATGTACTTTAGATACGTAAAAGTTTGTGGGTTCTGGGTTCATAGGTTTAGGGTTTATGGGTTTAGGGTTTATGGGTTTAGGGTTCATGGGTTTAGGGTTTATGGGTTTAGGGTTTATGGGTTTAGGGTTTATGGGTTTAGGGTTTATGGGTTTAGGGTTTATGGGTTTAGAGTTTATGGGTTTAGGGTTTATGGGTTTAGGGTTTATGGGTTTAGGGTTTATGGGTTTAGGGTTTATGGGTTTAGGGTTTATGGGTTTAGGGTTTATGGGTTTTGTGGGCTTGGCTTTGTTGGGTTTAAGATTTATGTATTTATGTTTATCATTTATCAAGTAATTTATGTCTTTAGTCTACATTGCCTGTATAAATATCGTTATAAGATCCGTACCTAACCTCAAAATTTTTATGAATACAAAAACATGATTTTAGCAGTGAGAGGTTGTTCTGTAGTATCCTCTGAATACGTATACCAATTTTGGTGAAGTTTCGTTGAGAATTGAGTTGTCACAAGAATTTTGTCCATTTTTTCCCACTGTGCGTCGGAACTCTATGAGGCTAGCACTACTGCTATGGCCCATATTAGTGAAAGTGAAAATCTCTTTACTGTATCGATTTTCCGCAAGGTCCAAATTAAAAAGGATCAACTTTATTTTGGTGTTGATAACAAAATTACCACTTATGTAAGCACATATATAGTTAACACAAAACCTTTGGAAACATCATATCCTTCCAAAGCAATCCAAGAAGCGGAGATGTACCATTACAACGAAGTAGTAAAGACTGCATCCGTAACTATTGGGACAACTATGGATGACTGCGTGGTCAACTTAAATCCCACTACAGTACAAAAAAGAACAATAAATCACCTTCATGTTACTGAATCACCCTTTTATGTTATCACCAAAAAGATCAGAAAGGCTTTCCAATTAAATAATGAATTAAGTAATGACCTATATGCCAGTAGAGGTTATAACGACCTAGAAATAGGGCATAAACGCACCAACTTTTGGAAAAAGCTAATATCGATTGGCGCGGTATCGCCCATTGGAATGAATAGACCAAGGGTTAACGAGCCTTTCGAATACGTTAACTTCAAGTATCGGAAAAGGAAACATGTACATTCCTCTTATTTAGCTGATTATTATAAAGGAGATTGCAACACCATTGCTACAATACCCTACAAAAACCATAATTCATTTTCTTTAGTAATCGTGGACCATTATCACTCACCACCGGATATCAAGACCTTACTGAAGATCCAAATCAAACCTATATGAAGATAAGACAAAGGTATTATTGGCCAGAGATGCGGAACGACATTCTGGATTATATCAGGAAATGCCCGGAGTGTCAGACAAGGAAAATCGAAAGAATCACAACCAGAGAACCTATGATACTGACAGACACTCCCATAGAAGCGTTCGATAAGATATCCATAGACACTGTTGGGAAGCTTCGCGTCACCCCCAAGGGCAATTGCTACCTGCTAACTATGCAGTGCAACCTCACAAAATACCTTATAGTGATGAAAAGTGAAGCAAGAAGGACGGTAGCAGGTGTGCTTAAGGGGGCTAGACACCTTTTTTCTCTGAAATAAGAAGTCACATTTTAATACATAAATGTAAACTAATTATTTCATACTTTTTACATATAAAAGTGGGTATATTTACCTTACCTTAAAAATTTCTCCGATGGGCCTTTTGTATGATCCAGAACCATAGTCATCGATGAAACAAGTTTTTTCACTATCCGTAAGCTTTGAAATTTTCCTGTGGATCGATTGACTTCAGATTTGAACTAAATTACTCCTGAATAGTATAATTCTCATATGAGTGTAGGGATTTTTGATCTAATGAGAAAAAAAAATTGTGCTGTTTTTCAAGAGTTTTTTTTTTAATTTTTTTAAATTTTTGATATTTTTTCATAATTTTTCTGATGTAAAAATTTTTTCCGACATTTAATCCTAAATCCCTACACTCATATGAGAATTATACTATTCAGGAGTAATTTAGTTCAAATCTGGAGTCATTCCATCCACAGGAAAATTTCAAAGCTTACGGATAGTGAAAAAACTTGTTTCATCGATGACTATGGCTCTGGACCATATAAAAGGCCCATCGGAGAAAGTTTTAAGGTAAGGTAAATATACCCACTTTTATATGTAAAAAGTATGAAATAATTAGTTTACATTTATGTATTAAAATGTGACTTCTTATTTCAGAGAAAGAAGGTGTCTAGACCCCTTAAATGAATGAGGCTTGATTACAGTAAAGAAATACTAGATAACTTTATTCATGGTTGAGAGAGAGACGAGTGTGATTAGCGACTGATCATGGTCACGGCGGAAACTAGAGTGAGTGAACACAATTGAATGTTACAGTAGAATTTGGAAAGTCGGTTACATAATAGATAAGTACTACGAGTATCAAAGATCCTTTACAGCGTGGCGCGATATTCAAATAATGTTAACGGATAATTGCTCTCGCATTAATTAAATCACATCATATAGTGATACCCATACCGAACCTCAAGGCTACGACCATCGCTGACTGCCTGGCTAAGTATTTGATTTGTCAGTTTGAAGCGCCCAGAGCAATATTGTCCGATCGTGGAACTAGCTTTGTATCGGATATCCTAGAAGGATTAATGCAAATGGCTAAAATCCATCACCTAACAACGTTGGGGTATTGCCCTCAAACTAACGGGTCACTAGATCATAGCCACGCTCCACTCATGGACTTTATGCGTGCTTATTCCGAAGAATTTGATGACTGAGACAGCTTGGCCCCGTTCGCCACCTTCACGTATAACACAACCGTCCATGGTAGCACTAACTTCACCCCTTTCGAACTCGTGTATGATCGAGTGGCACGGTTCCCTATAAAAATCCCTAAAGCCGAGCAGCTACGCACATATAATCTATATTTACAGGACCTTGCTATCCGATTGAATGAAATGAAAATCGCCGCGGGAGAAAGACAGATGATAAAAAACAGCAAAGCCCCTAAAGGCGACAAGAGACGATTACGTATGGGTTTTAAATGAACCCAGACGATCTAAAGCTGATGGTTTTTACAATAAGCCCTTGCGCGTCAAGGAAATCGTAGGGCGGAATAATGTAATATTATAACTCTCCAACGGCAGGGAAGTCCGAAAACACATAGACAAGCTGGAGCTCGTCCCCGCGAACCATTGTAATTAACAACTTGCATGCATTTCAGGTCTCCTAGCTTGTACCGCTCCACTATCCTATTTCTGGCTTACGCTTCTCTTTTCTATTCACTTTGTTTGTGTCCCATCCTTGGCATCCACTATGAAATAACAACCATCACAGCGAGCCCGGGTATATGAGGCAATCCACCGAACCTTGAACTGTTTTGATACTTTTTTCTTAGGGTAGTTTATTGCTGCTATTGCTTGAGCATGCTTAGCATACTAATATGGATTGCCGGACTGATTTTCTATGTAAAGATTGAGGATTTTACATCTTGTCTCGTTTGTGTGCTTCGCACGCTCCGTTAAGAGCAGCAGTGAATTGTTTTGAGGGGGAGGTGTCGGGGCAGTTGAGACCTCCGTGTATTTCCTCATATATTACGAACAGATGCAATCCGTAACAATCCGCAAGGGAGGGTGGAAAATCATCGTTTACGTGGACCTTCCCGCAATTTTTGAAAACACATGAACCGACTCAGCAATATGACGAGAACTTGCGCCGGTGCACCTCTCAATTTGATCGCCAACAATGCTATTTGTTCCTAAACACGGACGCCATGAAGCTTAAACTCCGCACCTTAAACGGTATTCACGAGGAAATAAGGCTGATCGCCGACAACATGGATGTAAGAGAACCCGCACCAAATACCCTTCTCGAAGGCGTGCGCGGTCGAAGGATGGCCCCGTTAGGTATAATCCGAAGCCTCAGCAAAAGCCTTTTTGGCCTAATCACCGAAGACGATGCGGAGTTGATCAACAAAATCATCGACAAACTGTTCCACGACCAATCAGAACTGGTAAAACTTTCCGATGAAAAGACACACCTCATGACGGCCGGTCTGGAAGAACTCTACAATATAACTGCCTCACATCGTCTCATTCTAAAGAATATGGAAACTCAACTACGACAGAAAACCAACACCATGACCCTCGAGGCCAATAAAAATCACCTGTTATGGGAATTCAGTATCTTCTCTCGCCAAGCCGAGGCCAAGCTAGATCATCTCATCTATAGCAATCGGAAATTACTTAGCATTCTCAACTCTCTGATGGATCGCAAAGTTCACCCCCGACTGCTACAAAAGAGGACTCTCCACTAGATTGCCGCGGACATACGCCAATACGAGACTAACTTAGAACTCCCGATACCTGTTCATCATCTCCGACCAGAAGAGTTAGTGAAGATTGCAGAAATAGACGCCACCTACCATAACGGAAGGATCCTCGTTAGCCTGACATTACCTCTGACTGACAGGATGTCATATGAGTTATACAACAGACCCTACGAAACAACACGTACTGGGCCGCCTATATCATTTCTAGTTGCACGCACATAGCTCTCAGCAAAGACCAGCAGAGTTACCTCCCTCTCAATGAATATCTCAATATTGTAATATCTCAATATTATTTCTTTGTTCTTGCAGAAAATGGACCTCCAACTGGATTTGGTAAATGTCAAGATTATCAACCCCTCGACCTTGCTGATTACCTGTGACCAGCGAATTCGCCCAAGTGTCCTAAAACAAACCCTATGGGGAGTCGGAGATCTGGAAATGCTAACGGTAAATCGCCGCCCCGCAGGGTTGACCGACGTCATCGTGGTATATAAGGAGGCGACCGCGGCTGATGACGCTCACGCGTTACTTCTACCTTTTGTACCCGAACACCAGCAGGACCCTCCGCCCCCCCCCCCCCTTTCTGAGGAGATGTTAGCCGACGAAGATTTTGAACTCCTGGGTGTGATCCGAGACGCAATTTCTCGGAACACGTTTTGCTTAGAATGTCGTCCTACCGACCTCCGTGGCTTGATAGGCGCGATGAGTTCGGGGTCGTAAAATCAAATTGGAAGGTAGAGGTACAAGAGAATTCGACGCGGTTGATAATCGAATACCAAGGTTTGACAGAGTGTCGACAAGCCTATAACTATTGGAGAGTTCATCTGGGCGTCAAGCATCAATCCGCTAAACTGTTACCGATGACAGAGCCCGACTCAACAACAATCCCGGAGCAAACCTCGCCGGTGGACCCGCGCCCTCAAGAACCCGAGGAGGAAGACAATCTAGACCTCAGACGACTGCACATTCTAACCATACGGCAAAACGGTCGAGGATGTCAAGGAAGAATAACGGTTGATCGGGGGAGACCCACATTTCGAGGCGGTACGAATGAAGACAAGAGGGTTCCAAGGATTCGTTCAATATGTGACCCAGGAAGATGCCAAAAAGGCCTTGGAAGCCTCGAACCCGGCACATTCGGCTCGATATGCGCTCACCGTGCACCACCCTACACCCAAGCAGGATGAGTCGCTTAACCCCTGTATAATCCATGTACTAATTCCCCAAGGATGCACTGCGGAAGACGCCGAAGCCGTATATGGCAAATTCGGGAGCATCACGGTAAAAACAATGCGTGTACCTCGCTCGGCACGATGCCAACAAGGCTTCATCGAATACGCCACGCCAGAAGAGGCGAGGAGAGCTTTAAAAGAAGGAAACTCTATATATCGCCCCAATACGGCAATGTCCTCCCTTGGGACGTTGAGAACCAGCACCCACAATAAAGGGAACGTCCCAAATGGATCCACCATTGGTTCTGCGGGTGGTCCATTCACCGTGACGATTGGGAAGAACATCAGGGCACATGCGGACCTTCCAAATGGGATTACCAGGGGTAAAAAGCACAAGACCCCATGTGGCAACTAGAACAATTCTTAAGAACCAGACCTTCTCCAAGACACCCCGACGTGATCCTAGACCCGGTTAGCGCATTAAGTGACCTTCGGAACCTACAACTATAATAGGATGTAAATCAAATAAAGATATATCTTCATAATAATTATTATTGGACCTTTCCCCAAATATAGGACCTTATTCCCTGCAGAACCTTACCTTATACAGCTTTGGTATGTTACTACACTGCAATCGACCGACGTCACCACGTGCTTACGGACTTCTACCTGCGACCCGTCGCCGTTTGCGGATTGCCCACAAGGCAATAGTCTTAACTGGGGAGTGATATTATGTTACAACATTTTTGAATCGTGGTTGTTTTCTCATTTTTTTTTCTTACTTTCTTATATGATTCAAATTAACTTTCCTTCTTTTTCTTATAACGTCAATTCAAGAATTTTAACTCACTTCAAGAATGTTGTAACAGAGCAAACACTGTGGTATGTCAAGGCCACTGTTTACTGCAGCGATAAGCAAAGGTAACCGGAGATGCATCCCGTGGTGTGATGCTTGAACTTCGCTTGCCGCGTCGGAGTGCCACGCGCCGCGGCAGTGTCGAGCGAATACCCCATGAAGATAGATATACATACAGTGTTCGCTCATATAATAGTAAAATAAATCAATCATTTATTACGTATTTAGTGAATTAAGAGCGATTTGAAGACAGAGTCATTTCATTTCTTTGTTTGTGTCGGTTATAAAGTTATGTTGATTTTAACTGAGAATTCGCCTTTCCCGAACGTGAGAATTGAAAACTATTTATTTGTGAGACCGTTTCCGAGCGTGCGGGCACGAGCTGAACTGTATAGAAACATTGGGTTGTTGCCGTTTAAATCGACTTGGATTGACGACCTGGGTTAACAGGGAATTTGACGGAAGCGAACAGAAGTAACATTTCGTCTAACCTATGCATTTTAGCCTTTGTATTTCATAGATGTGTATATATATATGCATGTTGACATGCTCCCCGATTTAACTATATACAATAAATGCATATATTAAAACATAAATATATAGTACATGTATCATAGTATATAATTTAATATATATATATATATATATATATATAGATATATATATAATTTAGGAAATTATAACAGATATACGTACATAACCAAATTTTACACAGAATAAGGTTATTCGCGAAAATAAAGAGACGATTAGCAAGATTAGTTAATAAAGGCCTAAGAGTTTCCCCGAATTAAGTTTAGACATACACAATGATATATGTGACGGTGTAATATATCTATATATTTATGTTTTAATATATGCATTATGAAGATATATCTTTATTTGATTTACATCCTATTATAGTTGTAGGTTCCGAAGGTCACTTAACGCGCTAACCGGGTCTAGGATCACGTCGGGGTGTCTTGGAGAAGGTCTGGTTCTTAAGAATTGTTCTAGTTGCCACATGGGGTCTTGTGCCTTTTGCCCCTGGTAATCCCATTTGGAAGGTCCGCATGTGCCCTGATGCGCTTCCCAATCGTCACGGTGAATGGACCACCCGCAGAACCAATGGTGAATCCATTTGGGACGTTCCCTTTATTGTGGGTGCTGGTTCTAAACCTCCCAAGGGAGGACATTGCCGTATTGGGGCGATATATAGGGTTTCCTTCTTTCAAAGCTCTCCTCGCCTCTTCTGGCGTGGCGTATTCGATGAAGCCTTGTTGGCGTCGTGCCGAGCGAGGTACTCGCATTGTTTTTACCGTGATGCTCCCGAATTTGCCATATACAGCTTCGGCGTCTTCCGCAGTGCATCCTTCGGGAATTAGTACATGGATTATACAGGGGTTAAGCCACTCATCCTACTCGGGTGTAGGGTGGTGCACGGTGAGCGCATATCGAGCCGAATGTGCCGGGTTCGAGGCTTCCAAGGCCTTTTTGGCATCTTCCTGAGTCACATATTGCACGAATCCTTGGAACCCTCTTGTCTTCATTGGTACCGCCTCGAAATGTGGGTCTCCCCCGATCAACCGTTATTCTTCCTTGACATCCTCGACCGTGTTGCCGTATGGTTAGAATGTGCAGTCGTCTGAGGTCTAAATTGTCTTCCTCCTCGGGTTCTTGAGGGCGCGGGTCCACCGGCGTTTGCTCCGGGGTTGTTGTTGAGTCGGGCTCTGTCATCGGTAAGAGTTTAGCGGATTGATGCTTGACGCCCAGATGAACTCTCCAATAGTTATAGGCTTGTCGACTCTCTGTCAAACCTTGGTATTCGACTATCAACCGCGTCGAATTCTCTTGTACCTCTGCCTTCCAATTTGATTTTACGACCCCGAACTCATCGCACCTATCAAGCCACGGAGGTCGGTAGGACGACATTCTAAGCAAAACGTGTTCCGAGAAATTGCGTCTCAGATCACACCCAGGAGTTCAAAATCTTCGTCGGCTAACATCTTCTCAGAAAGGGGGGGGGCGGAGGGTCCTGCTGGTGTTCGGGTACAAAAGGTAGAAGTAACGCGTGAGCGTCATCAGCCGCGGTCGCCTCCTTATCTCCTTCCAGATCTCCGACTCCCCATAGGGTTTGTTTTAGGACACTTTGGCGAATTCGCTGGTCACAGGTAATCAGCAAGGTCGAGGGGTTGATAATCTCGACATTTACCAACTCCAGTTGGAGGTCCATTTTCTGCAAGAACAAAGAAATAATATTGAGATATTACAAGAAGAGTAAAAAGTGTAACGGACAAATCAAAGGGATATAAGGGGGAAAGCTTATCGAAATTATTGTTTATACAGATTTGTATTATACTACAAGGTCCTCTAACATTTCTTGGTTTCAAGCTCTCGCTGTCTCTGGCATGTGGTGAGGTGTAAATCTCGATTTCTCACATCAATAGAGTAACCGCAGGGCAAATGTCTTTTCCTGGTGTGTCTCCTGGTGGTTTTATATTGCCCCTGGGCGGGTCGGGCTTGGTAGCTGAAGACACATTCTTGTAAGGAGAAAAAGACATCGTGGCGATGATGATATCTAACGAACCCATGAGACAGCCGCCCGCGGTTATCTCGAGCGGTGTAACAATATTCCATTCGCCAGAATCGGGCGAAATGTCTGAAGAACTCTTCCTCAACCTTCTGTTCAGCCAACAACTTGAGCGCCATGGTGGGTTTCCTTCCTATCCAAGGTAACAAGCAGAAAATTCTTCGGGGGTCGATCGGGTTGACTTCTCTAGTTGGTCGGATGACATGAACCTCGGATTTGATTCGCGGGAGCGATGGCGAATGATATCGGCTAGAGGATCCTATCTTTAAAGTCGCTTCTAACAACCACAATTTCTTCTTCCGTTCAGCTTTTTCGGCCTATTGGGAGGTCTCAAAGGTAACTCTGACCGTGTGAGTGCCGATAGTTTCTGAAAGTATGTGCGTAGCGACGATGGTATCGGCGGGTTGGAGACATGATACGATGGCTTCTGGTGTAAGGTCCATTCCGCATGTGACCATAACTTCGCGAGACATGGTGGGATGGGGACAACCGGTCTGAAGGTCGCGCGAGGCTCTGTAAGTTGATATAAGGTCAGTCCGTTTCCGCAGTTTTGGCAGCACAGAGAGTAGTTCGGCTGGCATGCATGGACAAGGTGGGCTGGTGCAGAAGGTTAGTTGTCCCAGGGCTAGGATCCGGAGAGATAGTAGTGAGGGCCTTCGCATCCGGTCCTCGAGGTTGGTGAGACAACTTAATTCCCACGAAAATGATAAACGCTATGATGATAACGGCTTGGATGGTAAGGCCTCCGTACGTCAAGTTGTGGGTGTAAGTGGAGATTCGGTTATGCCGTCCAATTTCGTTCATCTGTGTTATGATATTTTTCAGTGATTGCCTATGAGAGGTCCAGGACGACAATGGTCCAGTATCGCCGATCTCTGGGAGATTTTGAGCGTTACATTGTCTTCCAATATAGGATATAGGTCGGTGACGTTTAAGCTGGTCTCTGGTTCGTAGAGGTATTGAACCGTGGAGACTTTGACGTCTTTTGCGATTAAGGTCGCGGACGCAGTCCTTGACAAGCATCCGGAGGCTAACCGCAAAATGCCGACCTCTTGTAACTTGGCGTTCTCGTATATATCTCCCGGGCAGGAGATACGAAGCTTCTCCTCAGCAATAGTGGTGAAAAGCCATGTCCAATCGACTTCCAAGTGAGACCACTGCGTCGTTAGGTTTTTCTTGATGGCTACGCTGCAGGAGTCGAGTGCGGTTCGGCTGGCATGGAGCAACATCTCGATTTCGCATCCCTTTTGGGCTGTCAACGTGACTCCTCCTGTGGAGCAGATGCGACCACTCATGGGTGCCCAGGCACTTATCTACCTGATCTTCATTGAGAGGGAGGTAACTCTGCTGGTCTTTGCTGAGAGCTATGTGCGTGCAACTAGAAATGATATAGGCGGCCCAGTACGTGTTGTTTCGTAGGGTCTGTTGTATAACTCATATGACATCCTGTCAGTCAGAGGTAATGTCAGGCTAACGAGGATCCTTCCGTTATGGTAGGTGGCGTCTATTTCTGCAATCTTCACTAACTCTTCTGGTCGGAGATGATGGACAGGTATCGGGAGTTCTAAGTTAGTCTCGTATTGGCGTATGTCCGCGGCAATCTGGTGGAGAGTCCTCTTTTGTAGCAGTCGGGGGTGAACTTTGCGATCCATCAGGGAGTTGAGAATGCTAAGTAATTTCCGATTGCTATAGATGAGATGATCTAGCTTGGCCTCGGCTTGGCGAGAGAATATACTGAATTCCCATAACAGGTGATTTTTATTGGCCTCGAGGGTCATGGTGTTGGTTTTCTGTCGTAGTTGAGTTTCCATATTCTTTAGAATGAGACGATGTGAGGCAGTTATATTGTAGAGTTCTTCCAGACCGGCCGTCATGAGGTGTGTCTTTTCATCGGAAAGTTTTACCAGTTCTGATTGGTCGTGGAACAGTTTGTCGATGATTTTGTTGATCAACTCCGCATCGTCTTCGGTGATTAGGCCAAAAAGGCTTTTGCTGAGGCTTCCGATTATACCTAACGGGGCCATCCTTCGACCACGCACGCCTTCGAGAAGGGTATTTGGTGCGGGTTCTCTTACATCCATGTTGTCGGCGATCAGCCTTATTTCCTCGTGAATACCGTTTAAGGTGCGGAGTTTAAGCTTCATGGCGTCCGTGTTTAGGAACAAATAGCATTGTTCGCGATCAAATTGAGAGGTGCACCGACACAAGTTCTCGTCATATTGCTGAGTCGGTCCATGTGTTTTCAAAAATTGCGGGAAGGTCCATGTAAACGATGATTTTCCACTCTCCCTTGCGGATTGTTACGGATTGCATCCGTTCGTAATATATGAGGAAATACACGGAGGTCTCAACTGCCCCGACACCTCCCCCTCAAAACAATTCACTGCTGCCCTTAACGGAGCGTGCGAAGCACACAAACTAGACAAGATGTAAAATCCTCAATCTTTACATAGAAAATCAGTCCGGCAATCCATATTGGTATGCTAAGCATGCTCAAGCAATAGCAGCAATAAACTACCCTAAGAAAAAAGTATCAAAACAGTTCAAGGTTCGGTGGATTGCCTCATATACCCGGGCTCGCTGTGATGGTTGTTATTTCATAGTGGATGCCAAGGATGGGACACAAACAAAGTGAATAGAAAAGAGAAGCGTAAGCCAGAAATAGGATAGTGGAGCGGTACAAGCTAGGAGACCTGAAATGCATGCAAGTTGTTAATTACAATGGTTCGCGGGGACGAGCTCCAGCTTGTCTATGTGTTTTCGGACTTCCCTGCCGTTGGAGAGTTATAATATTACATTATTCCGCCCTACGATTTCCTTGACGCGCAAGGGCTTATTGTAAAAACCATCAGCTTTAGATCGTCTGGGTTCATTTAAAACCCATACGTAATCGTCTCTTGTCGCCTTTAGGGGCTTTGCTGTTTTTTATCATCTGTCTTTCTCCCGCGGCGATTTTCATTTCATTCAATCGGATAGCAAGGTCCTGTAAATATAGATTATATGTGCGTAGCTGCTCGGCTTTAGGGATTTTTATAGGGTACCGTGCCACTCGATCATACACGAGTTCGAAAGGGGTGAAGTTAGTGCTACCATGGACGGTTGTGTTATACGTGAAGGTGGCGAACGGGGCCGGGCTGTCCCAGTCATCAAATTCTTCGGAATAAGCACGCATAAAGTCCATGAGTGGAGCGTGGCTACGATCTAGTGACCCGTTAGTTTGAGGGCAATACCCCAACGTTGTTAGGTGATGGATTTTAACCATTTGCATTAATCCTTCTAGGATCTCCGATACAAAGCTAGTTCCACGATCGGACAAAATTGCTCTGGGCGCTCCAAACTGACAAATCAAATACTTAGCCAGGCAATCAGCGATGGTCGCAGCCTTGAGGTTCGGTATGGGTATCACTATATGATGTGATTTAATTAATGCGAGAGCAATTAACCGTTAACATTATTTGAATTTCGCGCCACGCTGTAAAGGATCTTTGATACTCGTAGTACTTATCTATTATGTAACCGACTTTCCAAATTCTACTGTAACATTCAATTGTGCTATATATATATATATATATATATATATATATATATATCTTCCTATATATAGTATATAGTTGTAAGAGGGTTGTAGGGTACCCAGCCCCTCCTCGCCTCTCCTCGCCCTCATTACAGCCCCTCCTCAACCCCTCCTCAAAATAACGGAAAAATAAGATTAGAAATAGGAGTTTTTAGTATTACATTTGCTCCTCAAAACCCCTCCTCCCCCTTCTACCCCCTCACCACCCTCCTCAAAATTCCTCCTCCCCCCTCCTCCTGCCCCTCCTCTTAATATTGTATTGTTTTTCTCATTTTGTCATACATTTCACATATATTACGAATGATTTGATATTGTTAATATTATTGATGTTGTTTCTATATTATAAAATAATTATAATATCAAATATTATCAATTATAGGGTGAAGTTTAAAAATTTTTTATAAGTTCCCCGTTCCTTTTTGCATGTAAGAAGCCTTAATCACATCAGGGTATGGCTTGAATAACGTTACTAATGGTTATAGTGTAATCTAATAATTATACATTAATTCTATAAATATAGTGTATGTTAGTTAAAATTTATGTTAAAACATGACTAAAATAATTTTTTTTTAACAAAATGTCAATATTTTAGAAACAGCACAAACAATTATTGATAATAAATCCCTATCTTTTTGGTTTCTTAACAAATTTTAATTATCAAGGTCTCATTTTATTCTTTCGCGGGGACTCGCCCAAGGAAAAATTCAATAGTATATTACGACACAAGGCCAGGAAGTTGGATTTCCTGGCCAGCGCCATTTTAACGCCCGAGGCGAAGCCGAGGGCGTCGATGCGCGGCGGCCAGGGCATCCAACATTCTGGCCAAGTGTCGTATACTATTTTTCTTCATCCCCCGCCGAAAGTGCGCTCATATAGTTTTGATATTAATTAATAAAATAGCGTTGTTGGTTGCTAACTACGGCTCGGCCATATGTATAGAAGGCCTGCTTCAGCGCCACTTTACATATCGCGGAGCGTAAGGCTCGACTTCTGCTTTTTTTGATGTCCGCCCGACTTTTGCAAAATCGAGGTGAAGCCGAGGTTTTGCTGGTCGGGGCGGGCATCAAAAACACTAGGAGAAGATGCTTAAAAAAGATGATGGACCAACAATATGTACATACTTAATTGATACTCATTTCAACTACTGAACAACCTCTCAATGGTTCCTCTGTTTGTCTTTTTCTATCCCATAAGCGATACATTACAGAATAAGAGTCAAAAAACTTGCACATATAAGTATATAGCTACACCATGTCTTGAAACTCAAAATGTAAAAATCATGTCTATATATATATATAGAAGATTTCTGACTTTCTGACAGCGTATATGCAATATAAGAACATAATTGATTATCAGAATTATAAATATATTGTTCAATATATTAATAATAACATAAAATGAATTTAATACGCCTATATCTTTTCAATTTTCCGATTTTACAAATGATTTTCTTGTCATCACATTTGGAAGGATTAGCATAGTTTAAGTTACAACACGTGCGCTGTCGCGGACGTTGCCACGCAACGATCGACAAAGAGCGGCCGCAAAAGTCGCTCTTCCCGGCGTGAAATCGAGCCGGGAAGACCGTACATTCGGCTTGAGGATGAAGAAAAATTATTTAAGACCCAGAAAGTTATAGCCAATTGAAGATAATTATTTTTATAACCTCATTCGTGATTTTATAAACAATTATAACTACCTTAAATATTATCAAATGTATTGGAGGGTGTACGTAAGCGCTGTGCGATGCTGCGTGATGCCCGTGTTATTGGTGCGTTGGCTACTTACGGAACTACTTTTCTGATTGGTCGGTATTTAAACATCAACCAATCAGCGGCGTAGTTCTATAAGTAGCCAATGCACCAACAGCACCGGCATCGGAAACGCACCGCACAGCACAGTACAGCGCTTATGTACACTCTTCCTAAGGTCACGTTTAAAAAATTTGTATAAGTTCGCCTTTCCATAAATGTTATCAAATGTATTGGAGGGTGTACGTAAGCGCTGTGCGGTACTGTGCTGTGTGATGCTGCGTGATGCCAGTGTTATTGGTGCGTTGGCTACTTACGGAACTACTTTTCTGATTGGTCCGTATTTAAACATCAACCAATCAGCGGCGTAGTTCTACAAGTAGCCAATGCACCAACAGCACCGGCATCGGAAACGCACCGCACAGCACAGCACAGCGCTTATGTACACTCTTCCTCAGGTCACGTTTAAAAAATTTGTATAAGTTCGCCTTTCCTTTTTACGTGTAGTCTTAATGTAAGCCTTAGTCACATTAGGGTATGCCTTTAATAACGTGACACATAATGTAGGACACAAAATAGAACACACCCTCATATGATTGTGATATTATGGATTTACCAAATCTAAAGTATGGAAACGTAGAGAACGCAATAAAAAATTTGATGCGATTGGGCGATTAAATATTGTTTCACCTAAAGATAATGAAAGATTTTTTCTTAAATTACTGTTGAACCGCATAAAAGGTGCTACTTCTTTTAAAGAAAGATTTACGAACATTTAATAACGTCTCATATGAAACATATAAAGAAGCAGCACTTGCTATGGGTTTAATAGAAGATGATTCCCAAATTTATATTATTTTTGATGAAGCAAGTAATATCATGCTTCCTTTTCAATTACGTAAATTCTTTGCATGGTTTATCTTAGCTGAAAATATTCAAGGTAATTTAATTTGGAATAAATTTAAAAGATTTTTTACTGAAGATTTTAAAGAAAATAAAGAAAATAATGCTTTGTCACACATTCAAAATATATTACAAACTGAAGATAAAAGTTGTAAAGATTATAGTTTACCTGAACCAATAATAAATAATATCGAAGAAAGTCCTGAAACTTTAGCAAACAGTAAAAATCTTTTTGAAATTTTGTTTAATCAATCAACTACTAATCAACGATTAATTTTTAATGAAATTATAACTCACAAAAATAAAATTTATTTTATTGATGGACCTGGAGATTCAGGAAAAACTTTCATATACAAGACTTTAATATATCACTTTTTATCTTTGAATAAAAAAATTTTATTTATGGCTTGGGCAGGAATCGCATCTATTTTATTACCTAGAGGAATGACAAGTCATCGTACTTTTAGACTTCCTTTAGATTTAAACAGTATTGAAAGTGCTTTTCTAAAATTAGAATCAGATAAAAAAAAATTACGGGAAGTAGATATTATAGTTTGGGATGAAGCATCAATGATCCCAAAAAAAGCTTTGGAAATTGTTGATCAAACACTCAAAGATATATGTTACAGTGATGTTCCATTTGGTGGTAAATTGATAGTTTAGGAAGCGATTTTAGACAAATTCACACAATCAAATTTTCTCATTTATGGCCTCTCTTTAAAGTTTTAAAATTAACTGAAAATATTCGCTCAAAAAATAAACAATTTGCTTCACTTTTATTAGAGTTAGGTGAAGGTAAAATTAATCCATTTATAGTTCCAAATAAATGGAAGACCGAAAGTGTATGTAATAAAATTTATGATGATATCAATCTCAAAAATTCCTTAGATCGTATAATATTAGCTCCACATAATGACGATACTAAACTTATAAATAATAAAGTTTTGAACTTATTACATGGTAAAACACATACATATTATAGTTTAGATTACGCAACGCATAAAGGAGTTGATCAAACAGATGAAAATATTCACTTAAATTACCCAATAGAAATGCTTAATAATATTAGAGAAGGTCTACCACCACGTGAATTAAAATTGTAAATAAATGCAATTGTAATGTTAATTAGAAATATAAGTATATCAGAAGGAGTATGTAATGGTACACGCTTGACAATTACAGGTTTATTTAATCACAATATTAAAGCTGAAATAATTACGGGGGAAAGAATTGGTGAACAAGTTTTTATACCACGAATAACATTAAATACTGGAGATTCTTCTTCATTTCCGTTTACACATTTTAAAAAAAAATTCAGATTTAGCCTCGGAAACATTTTTAGACAAAATAAAATCATCAGAGCTTAGCGAAAAACAATTATTCTCTTTTACTAGTCTTTCGACTGATCAATTACAAGAGCCGAGAAAATTATTAGTTTCCATGAGATCATCGGATTCTAGAGACGTTACACAAGCCCTGGTTATATGTTTATTTAAATGACGAACTGGATCATCGAATAATTTTATTTCGTCTATTTTCGCAATAGAAAACGAAATAAAAGTTTCAGATTTTTGTGAATCAGTAATTAAGTCATTTGAAAAAGATGTCCTACCGACATATTTTGGAGTAAAAAGTATTAAAAGGGAGGATCTTATACGTGATCACACTTCCATTTATGCAAAAAAACGGTTTAAATTAGAGAACGAGCTTGTTTTGGTTTTTGATGGAACTTACTTACGTCACCAAAAAAGTAAAAATAATGAATACCAAAGAAGGTCATGGAAAATTTGGTTGCCGAATACCGTGATTTCCCTGTTGCACCGTTTAGGAAATTATCACAGACATACGTACTGTCATGGCCTACCGTACCGACGTCGCGTATAAGCCGTAGTTGAAGTACCTCATGAGCGCGAACGCGAGATGGCGCGTCGATGCAGAATCTGAGCTGCATCGACGTGATGACTAGGAGATCTCGGCGAGCCGGCCATCTTATAGTTCGCTACGGTATTCCGCAACCGCTTTTCTTTTCGCTCCACTTTGTTTCGCCCTTTATTAAAAGAAGACTCGTTCGTTTTTTTGAAGAGAAGTACCGTGTAAGAGCGCGAATCACGAGAGTTTTGCTCGTGATTTTCGGAAATCGTGTATGGAAGTACTTCGGCGGTTTTCGCGCGTTAAAGTGTAAAGTGCAAGTGCGACAGACTAGCATCAACTGCCGCACTCAAACTACTTAGTTGGTTTCAGGAAGTAACATCAATTCTCGTATCCAATCCACAGCAGCATCGAGATTTATATATTCTCCAGGAAGGAAGACACGACACGTCCTAGACCGACCACCTTGCTGAGGCATTACTAAATCGTATAAAAGGTAAGCGTGCACGCATTCTTCCGCGCCGGGTATTAGCTCCGCGTAACCGCTTGTCCAGGCTCGTCGTACCTGGACATCGGCTTCGAGTAGGCGTTCTCGTGCGGTGAGAGCAAGTGCGAGGCTCTCCTCGCCACTCTCTAGTGTAGTCATCGGGCTCGCACTTCATCAAGGTTAAACGCGAGGTCAAACCACCGGCTTTTTCAAAGCCAGTGAGTGCGCACAACAGGTGCGCACACGTGTAAACCCGCCGTCTACCCTCTCTCCCACACTTATACGTGTGTGCGTCGCGCGGCGATCGCGACTGCTCTCACACTTCGTCGCTTTACTCGGTGAGCGCGCGCGTAGAGTACCGCACACGTGAGGCGTATTATACCTCATGTGCGCGGCGTAAATTACCGCGAGCGTGACGTCAGTCTCCGAGACAGTTGACGTCAGAGGTAACGTGCTGGCGCACCGTTTAGATAGGGAATACGCGAATCGAAATTCAATCCTTTTATATTTCTGATCTATTATCAAACCACAACATCTTTTATTTAATAAATCATAGCCCTTCATTATTAACTTTAACTGCTCGAGTTGTTATTTCGCGACCTAGTCATACCCCGTTCCCCGCCGCCGCCGCGGTCGTTACGTAAGGGAATACGTATCGTTTCATCTGAGCAGCCGGGACACGAACCAGTGAATGAGAGGAGAGTTCGAGTCACTGGTGAGAAACAAAGCGCAAGTCGTCGACTTGCGTGTTGCACGGTAAGTCACCAGGTTAGGTTAACATTGCACGACGTTGTAGCGTCTGTTACCTAATCTGGCTATTACATCTCCGGGAGTTGAACCGAGAGATACGGAATTGAACCGCTAAGGTACGCATGTGAAACGTGCCTTAGCCCGAAAATCCACCCCGTGACAACTGGCGCCCTAAACGCGTGTATGCTTGGGAATATCGCGAAATTTTGACTTCGAAGGAGCAAAGTTCGAATCCCAAAAATTTCTTTTTGCGTTTTTCCGATTTTTTTTTAGATTTTTAGTAAGGAAGTGACTAAAGTACAACAACCAACCTACAGCAAACCCTCTGGGGGTAGAAGTTCGAAGATTTTTGAGAAAGATCAATATAAATTGCTGTAGGCTACAAAGTTGCTATTTGTAACATCGTTACAAATATTTCGATACGGTGCGCCTAGGCGGAATAGAAGTACGAGCGTGATCTTTATTTGTTTAAACAACAATAATAATTTGTTTAAACAATAATAAATATTTGTAAGGAGAAGCATTAGGGGATTGAACACTCGACTAAATTTGTGACGAGCGTTCAATCGATACCAGTTGCTAGCCTAGAGAAGGCTAGTATAGACAATACCCTCAGGGGATTCGAACCAGAGACAAAGAATCGAAATGAGGGGTAGATTCGAACCCGCGGTGACCTGGCTGGCATTTAATTTTTTTTACAGCGTAAAAATTGTAAAACAGCTGAAAAACAGTGACAAACCAGTAATTCGAGCTAAATCGGGATCGAAGCATCAATTACTGGCAAATTAAAAAGAAAACCAGCCATGGCGTTTTGAAACCGAGCGACAGGTATCTAACCCTCTGCAACTCGAAGTGAAATTCAGAGTGTGGAGGTTAGGTAGAACTATAATATATTATAAATTATTTATATATATTTATTTATTGATTTGTAAATTAAGAGGTGCGCCTTAGGGAACGGTCCCTTAAATAGAAACCGCACACACAACCACACTCTGAAATACACATTCAAGCGCGTGTAAAGAAGACTACAAGCGAAACAAGAATTCAAAATGGCGCAGAATATAGAGGAAGCCATCGGAAATTGGTGCCAATGTTTGACGGCAAAAGAAGTAGACGATCATCTACAGAGACTGAATTTAAAAACCAGCGGCTCCAAATTTATAAAGATGAACAGGATGTCGCAGTGGCTGCTTGGAATATACGAACCGGAGGATTTTCAAATGGAAGAAGGGCAGGATGAATATTCCCTGCTCATAAAGAGAGAAAACCTCCGGACCAGGTTCATTCAAGAACACAGCACGGAAGACCTTCCACCAGCATGGGAGAACATAACGGGTGAATCCATGAACGAACCACACCCGTTAACCAGGCTGGCAGAGGACAATACGACAAGAGCCAACCTTGAGGCAACGAGGTTGGCAATAAAAGAAACCGCGCCGCCACAGCCGACAGAAAAAGAAATAACAGGCGGTAAAACCACAGAAAATCCGAGCCAACGGGACTCTGGCAATTTAGTAAACCAGAGTTCTGTGGTAGACGACACGACGCTGGCACAGTTTTCCGAGCCGATGGCAGCGATGACATCCGCATCCGGTATGAAGTTCCTGGTGCCAGAAGCATTTTTAGATTTCTGCGGTAACATGATGCAGGAAAACAAAACATTGCGTGCAACCTGCGCAACACAAGGAGCAGCCTCTAGCACCAGGATGGAAGACGACCGGACCAGACAACGGAAGGAACACGTGCGCCTACAAGACACATACACGTGTCAGTACCCCGTCGATCCGCATCGGAACGGAACATCGACCCCCCAGGCGCATTTAGGTGACAGGACTCAGCCACTGTTGGGCAACCGTGGCAGAACCTGGGGGGAGGGGGGAGGATTCTCGAGGAACGAAACCTCCGAGAACCTCGGCGCCAGTGGAGTTGAAGATTCATCGTTGAGAAGGCAAACCTTCCCCATTGTTGACGTCGGACTCACTGTCCGAAAATGGAATGTGTCGTTCTCTGGTGAAAAAGGCCAAAGTATAGAGATTTTCCTCGAAAAAGTGGAAGCGTGTCGTGGATCTACCAGTCTGACGGAAGCTGAGGTATTCCAAGCCCTACCTGAGCTCTTGAAAGGAGTAGCAGTCATGTGGTTTAAAGTAGAGAAACACAGATGGAACACATGGTCAGACTTTCGTTCAGCAGCACGTCGTTGGTATGGAACCGGAAGAGGTTATCAACAGCGGTTATTGGCCGAAGCGACAGCCAGGACGCAAGGAGAAGATGAGTTATTGAGAGACTTCATAACTTGCCTCCTGGTAATAATTAGAAAAATGGAGCCGATCCCGAACCAAGAAATGCAGCTCGACATGCTGCACAGGAATTTAAGGCCGGATATACAGAAACTGGTAAGGAGAGCTGACTTCCGGGACATCGACGAGTTACAAGAGCTGTCTCAGGAAGCAGAGATGATCCTTGAAACGGAAAGGCTTTTCCGACCTCCACCGCCTCCGGATTTAACTATGTTACCAGAGGTGGCGTACAAAGCCAAAGCTTCAAAACCCGCGAAGCCAAAGCTCTCCGGTGTTGGAGCCGAAGGGTATGATGGTTCCGCAGGCCAAGAAACGCCCCCAGAACGGTCGATTCTGGCGGCGATTTCGAGGTTAGAAGCCGGATTGAATGAGATGAGAAATAAGCAGAACTCTCGTCAATCCGGCAACAACCCTAGGAGAAAAGGCGATAAAAGATGAAGGAAAAAGACCCTCAACCGGTGGTGACAAGAAAAGTGAAGGTGGCGGAGAGACGAGCCACAAACCCAGCGGACCTGCCGAACCGATTAAGTGCTGGGGCTGCGGTAAGTTAGGATATCGTCGCTCGTTTTGTCCCAAGTGTTCGGGAAACGAGAACCGGCGAGATTAAATGGGTTCGAATCCGCCGAGACCATGAAAGAGGCCTCGAAAGTATTAAACAAGGAGGTAGAGCGATCAACTGACCTGGTAGTGACCGCTAGCCAGGTCAAAGCCGAGCAATGCTCAGACGAAGCGAAAGTCGAGCAAAGGAACACTTCCGTGAAGGAGCTCGAACCCAGCTCCAATCAGATCCTAGTACAACCCGACGAGTTGCGTTGGTGGGTACAAGTGGGAATCGGAGGGGTCCGCATTCGCGCGCTGTATGATACCGGAGCATCGAGAACAGTGATGGGATCGCTCGGGTTATAGTTAGCAACAGAATGCGGACGTACGTTCCGACCAGCCTCTGGTGCAGGAGCCAGAGGTGCTGGTAATAATTTGCTCCGCGTAACGGGACACGTAGACCACCCGTTCGAGTTGGGCAGGATCAAAAAGGACGTTCTGGTATCCATAATACCAGATTTGGAGGTTGACTGCTATGTCGGCTCCAATTTCGTCCGTACGTTCGAGACAACACATGATCCCGTGGAGAACAGGTTGATAGTGGGAAAATCCGGAAAGAGTGTCGGACTAGAACTAGCCTGTGTCGCCACGTCAGATCCAAAAGATCCGACAAAGATCAGGATCGCCTCCATCGACACGATGACAGCTTCTTCAGCGGGTCTCCCTGATATCACGCTAGAAGAGCACCAGCGCTTACAAGCCCTTTTAACAAGAGTACTACCAGCAGCAGACGCTCCACTCGGCTGCACTAATTATGTCGAGCACAAGATAGACGTTGGCAAAACTCGACCAATCCGGCAGAAACAATATCCAATTTCCAGAAAATTGGAAGAGGAAATGCATCGACAAGTTGGAGAGATGCTTGTAGCCGGATTGATCGAGTCTTCGTCGAGCCCCTGGGCCAGTCCTGCTTTCATGGTGCCGAAAGCTGGCAATAAACATCGTATGGTGATCGACATGAGAAAGGTGAATGCCGCCACAAAGAGAAATGCGTATCCGCTGCCAAATATGGATCAGATCTTGCGGAAGATCCAAGCTGCCCGCCATATATCAACCTTAGATCTGAGCAGCGCATACCATCAAATCCCTTTGAAAGAAGAATCGCGGGAGATTACAGCATTCTCAATACCCGGTCTGGGGTTATTTCAATTTAAAAGAATGCCACACGGGTTGTCAAACGCAGCAGCCACCTTTCAGCGCATGATTGACAGAGTCATAGGGCCCGAACTAGAGCCATACACGTTCTCTTATTTAGATGACATCATCATCGCAACAGAGACTTTTGAAGAGCATCTAGCGATGTTAGAACGCGTATTGGCAAGGATCAATGAGGCAGGCCTCACGATCAACCGAGAGAAGAGCATATTCGGTAGATCTGAGGTAAACTATCTTGGTGTTCTCGTCAACCAAGATGGGTTTAGACCAGATCCAGATAAGATAGCTCTGGTTACGCAATACCCTGCGCCTAAGAACCTAAAACAGTTAAGGCGATTCCTCGGTATGGCATCGTGGTACCGGAAGTTTCTTCCCGATTTCGCCATGATCGCCGACCCTCTCACACGCCTAACGAAGAAAAACTTCAGGTACGTGTGGGAAGAGGAACAACAACAAGTCTTCGACCACATCAAGGCACTCATAGCCTCAGCTCCGGTCCTACACCGTCCGGATTTCGCTTCGCGCTTTGTCATACAAACTGACGCAAGTGACTCTGGTTTGGGGGCAGTATTGTTCCAGGTGATAGACGACCAGGAGCGAGTCCTGGAGTTTGACAGTCGCTCACTCGCTAAAGCTGAGCGAAATTACTCAGTAACAGAAAGAGAGTGTCTTGCTGTGTTATGGGCTATCGAGAAGTTTCGGTCATACGTAGAGGGATATAATTTCCTCGCAGTGACCGACCATAGCAGCCTGCGTTGGATTCAGTCACTGCGCAGCCCGACAGGTAGACTAGCAAGATGGTCGCTTAGGCTGCAGATGCGCAACTTTGAAGTTGACCATCGCAAAGGGAGTCTCAACTGCGTGCCGGATGCATTATCTAGAATGTATGAAGAAGATGAAGACGAAAAACAATCAGTCGTAGGCGCCGTCTCGTGGGCAGTAACCACGAATGACGAGTGGTACCTCGGCTGGCAGAAAAAGGTATTGGAAGAACCTAATACTTATCCTAGGTGGAAAGTATTAGGCGGCCAGCTCTACATGTATCGTCCAAATCAAGATATCGAGAACTGGTAGTTCCTGAGGAGGAAAGGAAGAAAGTTCTCTTGGAATGTCACGACGACCCTACTGCTGGATATCTCGGAAGGGAGAAGACCTTTGCGAGAGTATCCCGATATTATTACTGGCCGAGATATTACAAGTCAGTAAAGGAACATGTCAGAACATGTTTGATATGCCAGCAGTGCAAGGTAGAACAAAGGCCACCCCTCGGTTTGATGGGGCAGCGAGTTATTTATAAGCCTTGGAAAGTCGTCGCGGCGGATATAACGGGTCCTTTCATCAGAAGCAAAGCCGGATTTGAGTATATCTTGGTCTTCTAGGATTTATTTACTCGATGGGTAGAGTGTATTCCCATCCGGAAAGCCAACGGTAAGACTATTCGAAAAGAGTTGAAGAATAAGATAGTATTACGATATGGCGCACCCGAGGTCTTCCTTTCCGATAACGGAACCGAATTTAAAAACAGGATAATAGACCAATATCTAGACAAGATAGGGGTTCATCACTCTCATACTCCACCTTACCACCCTCAAGCGAATCCGGTGGAAAGAGTTAATAGAATCCTTAAGACCAGTATTATGGCATTTGTGGACGGAAACCATAATACTTGGGATGAGAAGCTACCTGAACTAGTGTTCGCGCTAAATAATGCGCCCCATAGCGCCACTGGTAAGTCGCCAGCCATGTTAAATTATGGCAGAGAGCCAGTGTCTCCCGGGATTAAGAGGAGGGAGCAAGATCAGGTAGTAGAAGAGACTGCTGTTCAAGAGGACGAAGACGCCTGGTTAGAAAGGATGAAAAATCTCAGCAATATGCTAGATGATGCTGGTCACCGTTCAAGAGAAGAACAAGAGAGGCATGCTGAGATATATGACGCCAGGCGGAGAGAACCGAAGTTCGAGGTTGGAGATCGCGTGTGGAAGAAGAATCGCGTATTATCCTCGGCAGCTCAAGGAGTGATGGCGAAGTTGGCACCGAAATACGTTGGCCCTTACGAGATTTTGGAGAAGAAAGGACCCAACACGTACAAACTGGTGGATCAGGAAGGATATGTTGAAGACCTGGTCCATGCAGAACATTTGAAGCCATACTTCGCTGGAAAAGAGCCCGAAGATAACGAGGAAACATACGAGCGCGATATAACTGAAGGAGAGGATGACGTCGCCCAACCACCGGGGAAAGAAGAAGAAATGGCGAAGAGCGACCCGCAACTTGCGAGAACACAGCCGCCAGCGGGCGCTGGGCAAAATCAGGACGAGGTTGGCGTGACAACGCAAGCTCGCGGGAGAGGTAGGCCGAGAAAGACTGCGATAGTCACGAGAAGGCTAGGCGAAACTTCTCCTGCAGCGACCAACCCCGTTCCTGTTGCGAGCGAGCCCCCAAAACGACCTCGTGGTCGACCGAAAGGTTTGCGGAATCGCGTACTAACCTGCGACCCCATCTCGACGTCCTCCCGGAGAACACGCGCGAATCCGAACTACGGTTCCCGAGGATAAACGCTATCTTCTCCGTCCACAGGATGAGTCTTGGACAACTGAACCAGCAACAGCTCCTCGAGCTGGTAGGCCAGCTGCTGGCACAGGTGCGGCTGATGCCTCCGACACATGGCCGGTAATACCAGGTGCCGGAATACCTGCCATTTTAGGAGGAGTCGCGGAGGGATCCTCCTTAACTATTGAGGAACTACCGGCAGTGGAGCCAGTAGTTCCATCACCAACACGGTCGATCCTTGCGTCGGCCAAAGACCGAGAAAGATGTTGCTAGGCTGGTACTTAGCCAGAGTAGCGAGATTGAATAGGAGTCGTCGGCTCCACAGGTAGTGGAGCCTGTGGAGTCGGAAAAACGGAAGAGTTGGGCCAGTGAGGAGAGCCTCGCCCACGATACTCCGCAGGTAGAAGAGCCTGCGGAGAACAGCGAGTCGTGTGAGCTGTCAGGTCGCTCCCCCATGTCGGTCGCTTGGATGAAACTCGAAGCCAACTTGGTAGCATCCCGAGAGCTACCCCAGTTGGCTAGAGAAAAGGAAGAGACCGTCATGAAGGAGTGGGATAACTTCCACGATTATGAAGGGGCGAGGATCCACTCCGAAAAGTGGTTTAACCTGGCCCTGGGCCGCAAAGAAGAGCTCGCGGCGGCAGACGAGTTTCGCCGACAACGAAGCGAGAGTAAGGCTCGCGAGGCTCGCGAAACTCGCGAAGCCTTGGAGAAAGCTCGACGCCTCCGCGAGGCCAAGGAAAAAGAGATGGCGCGGGTCCAGGCCGAACTCGCAAGGGCCAGGGCAGAAGAAGAGGAGGCAGCCAGGGGTAGGAGGAGGCCTGCCCCTGGTAGGGTAATAACACTCGTAAAGGAGTCCCATCCGAGCAGACCGAAGAGCCGCCAGAGGAGTAAGTCAAGGAGAAGACCCTCGAGGGGTCGCCCTCAAGAACAGGTACCCGCTCCTGCGGTATCTACTGGGCCCCCGAGGTCCCTTTCTTCTGGCCGGCGTCTGCCCGGAGAACCACGACAACCGAGACGGTGCTTCTTTTGCGGGCACCTCAACGTCCGCAACCCAGCTACCTGCACTGGAGCCGCGAATCATGACCGACTCAACCCCTTTTATTATTGGCAGAAACATCAGCAAAATTTTGGGTGATGAAGCGACGCCGATCGTTTTTTTTTCTGTTATTGTTTCTTCAATAAAATCTTTTTATTTTTTCTATAAAAGTCGTGTTCACTCGAGTGCTTCCAAATCCTCAAACTCTTTGCAGGTATTAGCGACGCCGGATTGAATTACAGAGTCCCATATCAGGAGATAAGTGATATCTGGGTGGGGGGTATCACGGCCTGCCGTACCGACGTCGCGTATAAGCCGCAGTTGAAGTACCTCATGCGCGCGAACGCGAGATGGCGCGTCGATGCTGAATCTGAGCTGCATCGACATGATGACTAGGAGACCTCGGCGAGCCGGCCATCTTATAGTTCGCTACGGTATTCCGCAACCGCTTTTCTTTTCGCTCCACTTTGTTTCGCCCTTTATTAAAAAAAGACTCGTTCATTTTTTTGAAGAGAAGTACCGTGTAAGAGCGTGAATCACGAGAGTTTTGCTAGTGATTTTCGGAAATCGTGTATCGAAGTACTTCGGCGGTTTTTACGCATTAAAGTGTAAAGTGCAAGTGCAACAGGCTAGCATCACCTGCCGCACTCAAACTACTTAGTTGTTTTGAGGAAGTAGCATCAGTTCTCGTGTCCAATCCACAGCAGCATCGAGATTTATATATTCTCCAGGAAGGAAGACACGACACGTCCTATACCGACCATCTTGCTGAGGCATTACTAAATCGTATAAAAGGTAAGCGTGCACGCATTCTTCCGCGCCGTGTATTAGCTCCGCGTAACCGCTTGTCCAGGCTCGTCGTACCTGGACATCGGCTTCGAGTAGGCATTCTCGTGCGGTGAAAGCAAGTGCGAGGAGAGAGTGTAGGCATCGGGCTCGCACTTCATCAAGGTTAAACGCGAGGTCAAACCACCGGCTTTTTCAAAGCCCGTGAGTGCGCACAACAGGTGCGCACACGTGTAAACCCGCCGTCTACCCTCTCTCTCACACTTATACGTCTGTGCGTCGCGCGGCGATCGAGACTGCTCTCACACTTCGTCGCTTTAATCGGTGAGCGCGCGCGTAGAGTACCGCACACGTGAGGCGTATTATACCTCACGTGCGCGGCGTAAATTACCACGAGCGTGACGTCAGTCTCTGAGGTAGCTGACGTCAGAGGTAACGTGCTGGCGCACCGTTTAGATAGGGAATACGCGAATCGAAATTCAATCCTTTTATATTTCTGATCTATTATCAAACCACAACTTCTTTTATTTAATAAATCATAGCCCTTTCTTATTAACTTTAACTGCTCGAATTGTTATTTCGCGACCTAGTCATTCCCCGTTCCCCACCGCCTCCGCGGTCGTTACGTAAGGGAATACGTATCGTTTCATCTGAGCAGCCGGCACATGAACCAGTGAACGAGAGGAGAGTTCGAGTCACTGGTGAGAAACAAAGCACAAGTCGTCGACTTGCGTGTTGTACGGTAAGTCACCAGGTTAGGTTAACATTGCACGACATTGTACCGTCTGTTACCTAATCTGGCTATTACATCTCCGGGAGCTGCACCGAGAGATACGGAATTGAACCGCTAAGGTACGCAGGTGAAACGTGCCTTAGCCCGAAAATCCATCCCGTGACAGTACTATATATATATATATATATATATATATATATATATATATATATATATATATGGTGCATTCTCTGTCAACGCGACACCCTCTCTGCCCAGAACAATTTTGATCCAAATGGGGTCTACCTGGGCTCAAATGAAGCTCTTGACTTCTACTTTCGAACGCCGTCTGGCGATTCCGAAAATTCAAAAGGACGGATCCAATATGGCCGCTGAAAGTCTCGTAATGATGGAAAAACAAGTTTTTCTTCACTCTAATAGCGAATCTGATACGAAAATTGTTATTTCTTGCCACTAATATGAAGTTTGCGACATATTTTCTTACTACTACCGTTCGAAGCGAGCGGTTAAAATTATATTTCCAGGTCATTTTGAAGGTCAAAAGTTATTTTCTGGATTTTCGGACTAGTATTCCACGAAACTAGTAGAAAACTTGATTAAGATCATAACTAGACTTGACCTTGGATCATTTTTCAAGGTCATTTTCATGGTGAGTTCTAATTTTAAAAAACCGATTCTTTCGCAGTTATACTTCTTCAATTCATGCTATAAATCGGTTCTAATTCGGAACAGTAACAGAAAAACTGTGGTTATATCCACACTTTGAAACATTTCAGAATCACTGAAAAAAGTTTGGTGGAGAAGAAACACGTTAGCGTAGAGTATCAGTACCAAATTTAAGAATTGTTTCGTAACTAAACATTAAGTCCTTTACTCTCCCATTTTAGAGCAAATGTTGCACTAAAATTATTCCGCATTTAATCTATTTCATCGTTCTTCAGGAGTACAAAAGTTTAGGGCAGAAGAAGCACTAAAAAGTGTGGCAATGGTACAACACATTTGTGCTGCTACTGCTTTTTTGATTTGGTGCTCCTCCTGCACAAAAATCGTGCAGTATGCGCACTGAGAGAAAAAAACCGACGTGACGCCGTGGATGCTATAGTTCGTGTAAGACCGTGTGACTATACACGTATACAATGCCATCAAAAATTGCAAAATTTTTGAATTTTGCAATTTTTGAATTGACTTTGAAGGTCAACGACGAGGTCAGATTCAAGGTCATCAGACCAGACAAATCCTCGTTGAAAATTACTTACGGTATGACCTTAGCTTTTTCAAAACATATCGTTTCTGGGAAAATACGGGGGTCCCATACTTTTTGATAACCCTGTAATTAAACTTAACAATAGAACATTTCTAAAATCTCTCTAACTTTTTTTATTCCTCTTTCGAAACACTTTAAGTACCGATGCTTCTCTAAAAGTTTAGTGCGGCTGTTACTCTAACTCTTTGGTGTATCTGTGGTTCTATATTTCGTGCATTATCTTTCCTAAACGTTTCGTACATATAGTTCCCATCGATTTTCGAAAGGATTCAAATTAATTCGAAGACATTTTTCACAGCACCTGTTCTAACAGTCCTACGTTATTATATTCGAGTATTATCACTTACTTAGATGGATTGAATATGTCTACTGTAGCACGGTCCGATCGTTGTATCAACCCTCTCAATGGTAAGGGTCACATAGGTAATGATTTACGCTTGTTGTCGAACAACTTAAAACGAAGATTTCCAGATTTGCCAGATAATTCAAAAATTTGTAGTAAGTGTAGAAAGTTATGTGGATCTCCCAATTCATGTATTGGTACAAGAGATAACGAAGGCAACAACGAATATGAAAACATGGATATAGAGACGACATCAGAAAACACTGGTATTGATAAATCTGTTCAAGAAGCTACACGATCAGCAAGAGAAATCGAATTGGAAGACATGTTTTCAGAATTAAAAGAAAAGTTTTCTAGATTAGCAGTTAATGACCCTTTGAAACTAACTATACTTACAATCGCCCCATCAACTTGGAATATTAGTCGAATTTCCCGTGAATTCAATACATCAAGACATTTAGTAAGAAAGTCGAAAAAACTCAAAGCCGATGGAGGTATTTTAGCTACAACAACGGCTAAACATGGTAAAACTTTGTCAAAGGCAGTAATAGAAGTCATTGTTGAATGTTATAATAACGATCTGCACAGTCGGATGATGCCGGGTCGAAAAGATACTGTCTCTGTTATTATTGATGGAAAGCGAACTCAGGTGCAGAAACGTCTTTTATATTTCGATTTACGAGAACGATGCGAATTATTCAAGATAGCAGAACCAACAGTGCAAGTAGGATTCAGTACTTTCGCGAAATTACGACCAAAACATTGTGTTCTTGCTGGTGCTAGAGGAACGCATAGCGTCTGCGTTTGCACCATTCATCAAAATTGTAAATTGATGTTGGATGCAATCGATATTCAGAAGCTCACGAAAAATCAAGAAGAACCCATTTGTAGTTATAAAGATTGTTTACAGCAAATTATGTGTAAGAATCCTACACCTGACTGTCACTTGGATGAATGTTCGAAGTGCCCTGGTTCTGAAAATCTTACGTCTCGTTTACTTGAAATATTGGATGGGGCAAATATCTCACAAATTGAGTACTGTGCGTCGTCAGGAACGGGTAGATCAACTTTGCAGAATTTAACTCTACCAGTTGAAGAATTTGTTGATGAATTATATGCCAAATTGGCGATACTCAAACCCCACTCATATATTGCCAAAGAACAAGGTAATTTCATTGCTCAAACAAAAAGTAATCTAGGCAATGGAGAAGTTCTGGTAATGTTCGACTATTCTGAGAATTACTCTTTTGCAGTTCAAGGTGCATCTCAAGCCTTCCATTTTAATAATGACCAGTGCACTGTTTTTCCAGCTATTTACTATTATAAAGAAGATTCAGAGCTGAAGCATGAAAGTTGTGTATTCTCGTCGAATAGTTTGAAGCATGACACTTCTTCTGTCTATACTATTCAGAATTTATTGATTCCAGAAATCAAGAGAAAAGTAAAAAAACTTAAAAAGATTATTTACGTGACAGATGAAGCAAAACAGCATTTCAAGAACCGCTTTCAGATAGCAAATCTTCTTCATCATGAGAAGGATTTGGGTATTGAGGCAGAGTGGCATTTTTGCACCACTGCTCATGGTAAAAGCTGGTATGATGGTCTTGGTGCAATATTTAAAAGAGAAGCTTATAGAACTAACTTGAAGGCGAAACCGAAAGATGCTATTCTGACGCACACATCTCTTGTGAAGTGAGCTAAAAATCATTTTGAAAATATAAGGATTTTTTATTTTACGCAGACTGAACATGATAAATTCAAAAGGAAACTCAATCGTAGGTTTCAAGATGCATTACCTGTCCCACAGATTCTTAAACATCATTCTTTTCAATTATCAAGTGACGGGAAAGTTATCATGAAAAGGTACTCGAATGCTGCTAAGTCTGTATCTGTTCTACTTTAATTTTCAATGGGAAAATATACTGAATTTTTTTTATAATATTCAAGTTTTTCTATTTTTTATCCTCCTTTTTTTTTAATTTTTTTTATGTTCTGAGAGAAGTAGTACCTCCACGTGGTTCAGAATGGGTTATGCTAAAACTACTTGATAGTTCTATTGTGGAACTTTATCTTTTCTAAGGATTTTATACATGAAATTTTTAGATCGCCGGTCCCACGATATGCACAAAGGAACAAATGTCTCATAGGAGGTTACGTTCAACAAAACATTAATTATGCAGAGACAGAAATCATGACCTTGGAAAATGATCCAAGGTCAAGTCTAGTTATGATTGTAATCAAGTTTTCTACTAGTTTCGTGGAATACTAGCCCGAAAATCCAGAAAATAACTTTTGACCTTCAAAATGACCTTGAAATATAATTTTAACCGCTCGGTTTGAACGGTAGTAGTAAGGAAATATGTCGCTAACTTCATATTAGTGGCAAGAAATAACAATTTTCGTATCAGATTCGCTATTAGAGTCAAGAAAAACTTGTTTTTCCATCATTCCGAGACTTTCAGCCGCCATATTGGATCCGCCATTTTGAATTTTCGGAATCGCCAGACGGCGTTCGAAAGTAGAAGTCAAGAGCTTTCATTTGAGCCTAGGTAGACCTCATTTGGATCAAAATTGTTCTGGGCAGAGGGGGTGTCGCGTTGACAGAGAATGCCCCATATATATATATATATATATATATATATATATACGAGGGTCATTTGACAAGTACCTAGCCTCACCGCCAGATGGTGCCACTATCGCACCAGAAATACACTACAGTGTAGTATCTTGCTGTAAACGGTTACAGACGAAATTTCACCCGGATCGGAGTTGTAGTTTATTTTTGAGAGCGTGTGAAAGCAAATGTGTCCGTTGATTTTTGAAAAAATGGAGAAAGAACAATATCGGTCGGTGATTCGATTCTTGTTTTTGGAAGGGAAATCGCGCAGTGAAATTAAAGAACGCTTGGATGCAGTGTATGGAGATGCTTCTCCTTCGATGGCGACCGTTAAATTTTGGTATAACAAGTTTCAACGTGGTCGTACGTCGGTTTTTGATGATCCACGCCCAGGTGCTCCGAAAACAGCCACTACGGAGGAGAACGTGACAAAAATACACGATATCGTTTTGTCAGACCGCCGATTAAAGATGCACGAGATAGCTGCGATAGTAGGCATCTCAGAAGAACCCGTGTGGCATATCCTACATGAGATTTTAGGCATGAGGAAGCTGTCAGCAAGCTGGGTGCCGCGTTTGCTGACTGCAGACAACAAGCGCATCCGTGTGACCAGTTCAGAGCAGTGTCTGGAGCTGTTTAATCGCAATCCAAAAGAGTTTTTGCGTCGTTACGTGACCGTCAACGAAACATGGATTCACTACTACACTCCAGAGACCAAGGAGCAGTCAAAACAGTGGACCTTACCCGGTGAACCTGCTCCGAAGAAGGCGAAGACGGTCCCGTCGGCCGGAAAGGTGATGGCCACTGTTTTCTGGGATTCTCAAGGTGTGATTTTTATTGACTATCTGGAGAAGGGCAAAACGGTCACAGGACAGTACTACGCCGAACTATTGAGCCGATTTGACGCCGTGTTAGAAGAAAAACGGCCCCATTTGTCTAAAAAGAAAGTGCTTTTCCACCACGATAATGCACCGGCTCACACTTCTGCACTCGCCACGGCTAAATTGGTCGAATTACGCTACAAACTGCTGCCCCATCCACCGTATTCTCCAGATTTGGCTCCGTGCGACTTTTTTGTTTCCGAACCTAAAAAATTCGCTCGCCGGGAAGAGATTCCACTCCAATAACGAAATAATCGCCGCCACGGAGGCCTATTTTGCAAACCAAGAGAAAACATTTTTTTCAACGGGGTTAAAAAAATTGGAACACCGCTGGACCAAGTGTATTCAACTAAAAGGAGACTACATTGAAAAATAAATTTTATTTTTTATAAAATTTTGGTGTTTTCATTTGTACGCTAGGTACTTATCAAATGACCCTCGTATATGTTTTGTGACATAAGCGCACCCATACCAATAAGGACTCTCACGAATCGTTAATGTAATTAGCTATAGAACTCCGTTCATTCACAACATCCATTACGAAACGTAGAAACATTAAATATAAGACATTCTGTAATTTTTTTACATTCACATATATATAAAAATATTATATAAGTATATCCATATTATTGTATAAGATAGCGGGAAATTCCATTCCCCGCGTGGCGGTTAGAGGGTTTCCTACCTTGGGAACTATTGTTAAACGACTTTATCGTAACCTTCGTGGTATTTTCTTGTTATCTATCGCAAGTATTATTAACCGCGACTATATAACAAGCTCGGGCCCTTTCGCTAGTTATCATATTTGGAAGTGTTTCATAGATTTGCCTAGATTGTGGAGTATAAATGCACGACATCCTCGCGTCGTTGGGAGCCCTTTTTCTTTCTGTGACAATCGTTTTCCGTGCCTCGTTCCGTTGTTTCCCCAGTCACTGTCAGTGTCTGTAGGGAGGAAGTGGGAGTGCAACTATCGTTCTCTCCTCTTTGTGCGGATCTTCGCACCAAACGCCCTCGAGTATAGCGGCGCGCGGAGGTAGTTCGGCCGCCTGCGGCAGATTTCTGCACTGGACAAGTGAGAGAGCAGTTATCGGCCTCTCCCCTTTGTGCGGATCTTCGCCCTGAACGCGCCCGAGTACAGCGCGCGCCGTAGTTGCTATCCCCTGTCTTCCCTGTGCGGGTTCACACTGAACGAGTGGGAGCACAGTTATCGGCCTCTCTCCTTTGTGCGGACCTTCGCACTGAGCGCCTTCCAATCTAACAGCGCGAAGCCATAGTTCGGCCGCTTGCGGCAGACTTCTGCACCCTACACCTGGCTCCTACCCCATTACGAAAGACCAAAAAAGAAAATAAGAACTAACACTCCAACTCGAGATAAGACACAACGCTTCTGCCATTAGAGTTTCATCTCTAACATCGACAAGCCTCAGTTCGCTTTCCCTTGAACCTAGAAATAAAAGGAACTCCCACGATCGTGCAGGGCCTGTAGTCGTAATTAAGGGTTAGATTACTAGCGAATAGGCTAGTGTAACGTATTAGAGGTTACATCTGTAAAGTAGAAGAAAATAAAACAAGGAAGCGATTTACAAAGGGGTCGTTTTACGGATCCGTCGGAAGTCTAGTTAGAATTTAAGATTATTATTGATCTACTGTAATTAAAACGGGTGGTAATTATTATATAACGATTCCGTATACATCGAATCGAATAACAATATGCGGTGGTTATGATTATGTAATTAGAAGATATGATAATAAATAGCTTTAATTGGGAACCGAGTCTATATTATTTCTTCCTAATAGTTCGTGAGGGAGGTAATTTGAGTTATAGAGCGTAAGATACGAGGTTTATCGCAGCATTGCTCGTATGGGAAGGCTAGGGTGACAAGGATAGATTTGAAGTTCCAGTCACGTAAGAACGAAATAATATTCTTAGGGGATCTAACCAAAAATATAATAATTTATCAATTACGTTACGATTCTTAGCAATCATAACGTAACAATCACCCCCGCAGAATCTGAAACAAGGGCAATCTGACTGCCATAAATATTAATAATTTTAATTTAATTTATATGACCGTAAGACCTATGGAATAATTCTCATCAGTTGATAGTAAGTTGCAGTCGACATAAGTAATATTTTTAATGATAAAACTAAGGTCTATTGAAGGTGGGTTAAAATGTTTTTCAGAGATATATATGGAATTTATGGGAAGGTGGTCAAAGATTATTGCTCAAAATGGGTAAAAATGGTTTTAAGGATTGTAATTTTAAAGGAGCAACTTACTTTTCTTCTTAGGTGTAAAAAATCAAATATTTTTTCTACACATATTGGGAAAAAATTAGTTGATAAGGGCTTTTATCGGGATTATAACAAAAGAGTTTCTTATGATATTTTTCAAGAATAAATTACTTAATTTAGAAAATAGATATTTGAATTTTGCAATTAATCGTTTGAATAAATATTTATTAGAGCTTGAAAGATGTTTATATAATAAAGTAGAACAGAATGATTTGCACGAATTTTTTCGTGGTCAAAAGAGGCACTATGAAAAAGTAAAATATAGTCATAAGAGTAAATTAAAAAGAAAATTTGAATATTTAAAACATAAAAACACTCTCAGGTCAATCAAACTAACAATGTTAATAAAGATTGGTTTAGAAATCTAACGGACAAAGTAATACCAGAAGAAGTGGTAAATATCATGTCAAAGAGTGCTAAATTTGGAATATCATATTCAAGTAAAGCTCTTCCGATCAAGAATATCATCGCTGAGGTAGAAAGTAGTATTAGTAATTTTAACCTAGAGTTTAAAAAAGGATGTAGGAGTTCTTTAGTTAAAGTTATTAATAATTTTAAAAGAGAAAATAAATTTGATAATTATTTGAACAGTAATTTGTTGCATGAATTAAAAATAACGAATAAATTCTTGAGAGAGAATCCGAATATGATCTTCCAAAAAGCAGAGAAAGGAAATGTTACGGTAGTTTCAGATAAAAGGGATTATATAAATAAAATTCAACTTATGTTGGATAATGATACCAATTACGTGAAAATTAGGAATCCACATATCAATAGACTACAAGATAAATTGAACGAATTATTGATGCATCGGAAAACAAAAGCTTATATTAAGGATAGTATGTTTAAATATTTAAAATGTAAAAATGGCACTTTAACTAAATGTTATGGCCTTCCTAAGATTCACAAAGAACAGTCGACATATAGAATAATAATAATATCGATAAATTTTCCGACTTATAGACTGGCGAGTTCTTTGTCTAATATATTGTTCAAGATAGTGGGTAAAACAAATTCATATATTAAATGTAGCTGGAGTTTTTATGATATAATGAGAGTTATTGTTATTCCGAATGATCATAGGATGATTTCATTGGATGTAGTGTCTTTGTTTACAAATATACCTCTAGAGTTGTTGAATGATATTATAAAAGATAAATGGTCTGAAATTAAAGTATATACTAGTTTAACAAAAGATGAATTTGTAAAGGTACTTAATTTGGTTTTTAAAAACACAATTTTTTCTTTTGATAATAGTCTGTATGAGCAAAGATATGGTTGTCCAATGGGATCACCTTTGTCACCTGTTATAGCGAATTTAGTAATGGAAAAATTGGAAAGTGTCGCTTTGTCTAAGTTTGTTTTGCAGCGAATTATTTTTAAAAGAGATGTTGATGACATTTTTGCAGTACCTGAATGTTTTGTGGATGATATGGTGGATGTGTTTAATTCTATCCATGATACAATTAAATTTACAAAAGAGGTCGAGTAAGATAATCAATTGAGTTTTTTAGATATTAGAGTCATTAGAGTTAATAATAATAGACTGACATTAGATTGGTATAGAAAACCTACATGGTCAGGTAGATTTTTAAATTTTGATTCTCACCACCAATTCGGAAACAAGACAGGTGCGATTACAGGTGCCATTGGCAGAGCGATTAAATTGACACATAAAGATTTTAGGAAAAAGAATTTAAATTTAGTTAGAGTAAGAATAGTTATCCGGTAAAATTTATTGATACAATGATTGATGAGAGAGTGTGGGAAATTTATAATGGTGGATTGAAGAAGCGGGTAGATAATCAAACAAGGAGTAGAAATGTAAAGAACGTATATTTTAGTTTACCATATGTTAGAGGTTTGTCGGAAAGGATAAGAAGGGTTTTTAGTAAACATAATATTTAAGTTTTCTTTAGAAACAATAATAATTTAGAAAGGTTATTTAGTAATTGTAAAGACAAGGATGATAAAGGTTTAAAATAGGGAGTAGTTTATAAAATTAATTGTAGGGATTGTAATGGATGTTATTTTGGTCAAATGGGTAGATATTTGAACAAGAGAATATATGAACATCAATATCGTTTACGTAGTACAAATTTTACATCGGATTTGAAAGAACATGGTTTAAATAGTTTGCATTCTTTCGATTTTGGGAGTGCGGAAATTTTTGAACAAGGGATTAAGAATAAATATAAGAAGTAACGCCTTGAAAGTATTCACATTCTAAGGAATCGGAATAATGTAAATTTAATGGTAGATTATTTTCAGGTAAATTAGATAACATTTATCATTTTTTATTAATTTAAGTGAGAATGGAAAGTTGGAGAGGGGAAGGTGGATGGTGGTGGGTGTAAGAGGAAATAAGTGGGTATGGGTATATAAGGAGGTGTATCGCGAGTTTCATTTCAGTCCCTGAGGAGGAGCCGGAACGGGCTCGAAACGTTGGGCAATGGGGCAATTTGGAGGTGGGGGGCAGTCAGATAGTCCTTTGCTAATAAAATTTTTTTTTTCCAGGTTTTAATTAAGTTTTTATTTCAGATTCTGCTGGGGCGATTATAAACAAGGGCAATCTGAATGCCGTAAATATTAATTATTTTAATTTAATTTATACGACTGTAACACCGATGGAAAAATTCTCATCAGTTGATAGTCAGTTGCAGTCGACATAAGTAGTATTTTTAATACCAATACTTATTATAAACTTTATTGATTCATAAATTTATAATAAAAGTTTGCTACTTATCTGATTATAATATATTGCTATTGCCCATTGATATTCACAGCTGCTTATATAGGTTATATTTTTTCAATCAAATCATAAATGAAATAATCTGTATATGTATCTGTATGTATATATATTTAATAAGAACTTATCTAAATAATAGAAGTTATTTTCCCCGTTGATTGATACACATAATTCTTCTCATAATTAGTTGATTTCTTGAGATCATTGAAATATATTATTATTAACTAACTCACTAAATGATAATATTTGTATATAAAAATACTGACATGTTATATGTAAGGTTAGGCGTCGACCAGATACAGTTTTGTATATATACTATATATATAAATATAAATATATGAAACGCTAGTATCTGGGACTTTTCGTGTACGTAACGCAAGCTTCTGGGATTTTCAATTGAATTCCAGGACTCCTGGAAGACTTCTACACTGAGAGACTTTCGGAGTAGCTGGTACTCTTCAACTCTAGATGGAGCTCTGAACCGTGGGGTCAGGCGCTACACTTCTCATTGGAGTAACAGTTACTCCCATCTGAGTAGTGGTTACTCAGATTCGGTATAGCCACTGCGCTGATCTGTGTGCGTGTGACCTAACCTCTCGGAAAAGAGTACGGAGCGCGCCGAAAACGCGCAGCTGTTACTCGCTTCGGAGTACTGACCTCGCCGAATGACGGCGCTGCTGTTGCTCGGTGTGAAGGTTAGAACCTACTCGGAAAGTTTTTCAGTGTATATGTATATAACGCAAGCTTCCAGAACATCTTAAGCTAACTGTCACACCATGAAAACATTACTTTTTAGTTTTTTTCTCATATTTCCAGTACAAGAAGCGGGCGCGGCAGGCCCCCTTCGAATCACAACACACTTAGGGTTCATTATTTCTTTAGTCAAGCATCAAATCCCCCTCTTAGGCTTTTTTCACAACGTATGTATAGATACTATTGTGAAACCCACTTTACTTTTTCTTATGGGGTCCCAGAAATTATACATACACACATTTATATATATAGATATACAAACGTAAATGGACAGCTCTGAAGTTGGCAAAACACTTTTAACCCAAGGTAAAATAAACTATTGGATAATTTGCCGTAAATTATCCGTAAATTATCCGTGGAATTGATAAAATTATCAATTTTGCCGAGACCATTTTAAAAAAAAAACGCGAATGTTCTGGTAACTTCCACCGAAGTTGGCAGAGCACCTATCAAAACTAATTAGAAACAACAGATATCGCAACGGCACTTACCTTCTGTCAAAAAAGTACCCGGAAAAGTTTTTTTAAATCTCCCGCGTTATAGATATTTGAAATTTTTTTTTTGTTGTATGTTGGCATCACTGTACCAAATTATGATGCCAAGTTTGAGCGCGTTCCATCAAGCAGTTTGTTTACGCCAACTGTTATAGTCAGTTAAGCTCAGTAGTGCGTCACGATTTTCACAATGAATACAAATATTGAACAAAGAGTTTGCCTCAAATTTTGTGTTACCAACGAAATTTCGTGCGCAGAATCTTTGAAAATGTTGGAAAAGACTTATGGGGAATCAGTTTTATCAAAAACACAAATTTACGATTGGTACAAAGCATTCAAGGAAGGTCGAGAAGTGTGTGAAGATTTGCCTCGATCCGGACGGCCATCGACAGCATCCACCGAGGAGAACATTAAAAAAGTGAAACAAATCGTATTGGAAAATCGCCATTCAGGCTTAAGAGAGATAGTACAAGAGCTAAACATCTCCCACGAGTCAGTTCGTACGATTTTGGTGGATGTCTTGGGCATGAAACGCGTCGCCGCTCGCCTTGTTCCAAAAGAGCTGAATTTTCTTCAAAAAGAGTACCGCAGACAGATCTCTTTGGACATACTGAATCGTGCTAATTCCGATCCTACATTCATGGGACGCATTATAATTGGAGATGAGACATGGATCTACGAGTTTGACATGCAAACAAGTCAACAGGCATCTCAATGGCAAACAAAAGACGAGCCAAAACCGAAAAAACCACGTCAAAGTCGATCAAAAGTGAAAGTCATGCTGACTATTTTCTTTGATATTCATGGTTTGGTGCATCATGAATTCCTACCAGAGGGACAGACGGACAGTGTTTTGAAGCGTTTGCGTGAAAAAATCCGTCAAAAACGGCCATAATTGTGGAAGAACAGTTCGTGGATTTTGCACGACGATAATGCACCACCGCATAGAGCCGCAGTTGTAACCGAATTTAAGCCCAAAAATTCAATACATACAATCGAGCAACCACCGTATTCACCAGATTTGGCCCCATGTGACTTTTTTCTGTTCCCGAAACTAAAATTACCTCTCCGTGGAAAAAGTTTTGATGCGATCGAAGCCATAAAACAAAATTCGTTGAGGGAACTGAAGGCCATCCCAGAAAACGCTTATAAAAAATGTTTTGATGATTGGAAAAATCGTTGGCACATGTGTGTTGCATCAAATGGGACCTACTTTGAAGGCGACAAAATAAATATTCATAAATAATTGCATATTGTGTGTTTTATTTAAAAATTCCGGGTAGTTTTTTGACAGATAGTATATAGGAATTTGCCGCTTTTTTGCCTTAACAAAATTAGGCAATTTCCAATAGTGAAATATTATTTTTTATTTTTTAGAACAATAGTTCTGACAGCTTCGTATGAAGATAGCAGGTCACCTTACTGAAACCCGGGATGGACGAGCGCTATCGACACGTTAGTGGCACAGGAATTTGCCGCTTTTTAGCCGTAAGATCTGTATGTTTGTCGAAAAATAAAAAAAATTATTATTATTGTTATAAACAATAATTCATTAGCTCGTATATAGCTCCGTCGCCGATCGATTAAACCAATTAAAGAGACCTGATATTACATCGCCAGTTACTTAGAATTAAGCCATTTTTTACCGTAACAAAGCGGTATAGTACAGAAATGCAGATGAAAATTTTTTTAGTTTTTATAACAATAGTCCTGCCATCTTCATACGAAGGTAGCAGGTCATCTCACTGAAACTCAGGAAAGACGCGCGCTATCGAGACGAGAACGGCACAGGAATTTGCCGCTTTTTAGCCGTAACAAAACTGTGCAGTTTCCAATAGTAAAATATTATTTTGTATTTTATTATAACAATAGTACTGTCAGCTTTGTATGAAGATAGCAGATCACCTTACTCAAACCTAGGAAGGACGAAGGCTATCGAGACGAGAGCGGTACAGGAATTTTCAGCTTTTTGGCTGTAACAAAACTATGCTGTTTCCAATAGTGAAATATTATTTTTTATTTTATTATAACAATAGTACTGTCAGCTTCGTATGAAGATAGCAGATCACCTCACTGAATCCCAGGAAGGACGGGCGCTATCGATACGTTAGTGGCACAGGAATTTGCCGGTTTTTAGCCATAAGACAGCTGTGTGTTCGTCGAAAAATAAAAAAAAAATTACTTTTATTGTTATAAACAGTAATTCATTAGCACCTATACAGCACCGTTTCCGACCGATTAAACTAATTAAAGAGATCTGATATTACGTCGACAGTTACTTAGAATTAAGCCGTTTTTTATCGTAAAGAATCAGTATAGTACAGAAATGTAGATGAAAATTTTTTTAGTTTTTATAACAATAGTCCTGTCATCTTCATACGAAGGTAGCAGGTCATCTCATTGAAACTCAGGAAAGACGAGCGCTATCGAGACGAGAACGGTACAGGAACTTGCCGCTTTTTAGCCGTAACAAAACTGTGCAGTTTCCAATAGTAAAATATTACTTTGTATTTTATTATAACAATAGTACTGTCAGTTTTGTATGAAGATAGCAGATCACCTCACTGAAACCCAGGAAGGACGAGCGCTATCGACAGGTTAGTGGCACAGGAATTTGCCGCTTTTTAGCCGCTAGACAGCTGTGTATTTGTCGAAAAATAAAAAAATTATTTTTATTGTTATAAACAATAATTCATTAGCACCTATACAGCTCCGTCGCCGACCGATTAAACTAATTAAAGAGATCTGATATTACATCGACAGTTACTTAGAATTAAGCCGTGAATTTAATCAGTTCTAAGTTAAGGCATACTGTCGGGTTAGACGTGAAAGGAGAGAATTCGGCTGAGAGCTAATAAACCAGACAACTCGGCCGATCGCTAAGAAAGCAGATAACTCGGTCGAGCTCTAAGAAACCAGACACCTCTGCCGAAAGCTAAGAAACCAGACAATTCGGCTCAGTGCTAGAAACCAGACAACTCGGCTGGGAGCAAAGAAACCAGACAACCCAGACGAGAGCTAAGAAACCAGACAATTCACGGATTCCCTTTTTTCATTTGTTTTTAATTGATAACCTTTTTTCCTTACGTACGTTGAAATTATTTTGTGATTACTTGTGTGATTTTGGTACTTTATTCTTTAACTCGCTACCGTAGTTATCAACTAAAAACCGAATGAAAAAAGGTGTCTGCGAGTTGTCTGGTTTCTTAGCTCTCGTAGGGATTGCCTGGTTTCTTAGCTCTCGGCCGAGTTGTCTGGTTTCTTATCGCTCAGCCGAATTGTTTCATTTGCCCTCTTACCCGACGATACCTAAGATGCATGCGAATTTTCAGCTCATTACATCTATCCGTTCAAGAGTTATGCCGGGGACAAAATTTGGTTTGATACATACATACATACATACATACATTTTTTAGAAACCTTTTATTCTGACTCAGGAACCTCAAAAACATCGAAATTCATAAAAATCTTTGATTCGAAAATTTTCACCTTTATAAAGCTTTCTCTTTGAGAAAGCAAAAATGCAATGGTAAACTTTATTCAGTTTTCAAGAAAAGTGGATGCCAGTCACTGACGCGACACGTTGTGTGACACGTTAACTATAGGGAAAAACAATGTTCGCGGGTTCCTATGACTAAAAAAAGTACAGCGGCCCCGACGCGGTTCTTATACACTGACAAATTATAAAAAAACTGCTCGTGGCGCACAAACACACACACGCGCGCTCACACATACACATACTCTCATACACACACACACACACACACACACACACACACACACACATTCATTAACATGGCGGAGGGAACCGGAAAAGAAGGGAAAAACTCAGCACTAACACTCATTCCACATGAGGTGTGCCGAGCGTCGTGTGTGCCGTGAAGCTCTCGGCAACCTGGTTCTTCTTTTTCACCTCCACATCTTGACGTTAGTGCCGTGTCCATGAGAGACCACGCGAAGTACTGTTGCCGAATGCTGCAGCCGTAACGGCCAGCGCTGCCGTCCAACAGCGCACGTGGGGATGGCTTGAAATCAACTCCTTGGAATTTTAAGCAGTGCTATCTTGAAATGCTTGCCGAGCTAAAAAAAATTGCCTTTCGAATCACTTTTATAACTCCATTATATCGGAAACGGTGCGAGTTTCTGCTGGTTTAAAAATTAACCTAGCGTGTTAGGTGATAACAAACGATCGACACTGGCTAAAAATTATTACTAGTGATAATAAATTAGCTAAAAAATAGTTAAAAGTTATCTCATAGTTTATTTTGGATTACGCTATAGTGCCTACTGTAGCTTAATAGACCCTTTGATTCATTGTGAGATGGCAGAAGGGTTTACTGCTGAAATATTAATTTATTTGGTTACTATTACAATAAAATTAGTTTCTTTATAACAAAAAATTAGTGCTTGTTATTTTCCTGTGCCAAATCGATTAACCCACATATAGGTATACTTAAAATATGCTAAAAACTAATTTTTGTTTTTTATAGCAATTATCTTTCTTAATAGCAACAATAGCCATAAAAAGAATTTATTTTAGAATTTCGAAATTAAAAACAATCTGCATTATCATATGTCGAACTGAAAAACGTCTATAGTTGACTTCAATTGTATAATGAATCGCCAAAACTCTGGACTCCCCCCCCCCCCCCCGTTTTCCGGACATCCGATTTTGCTGCCAATTTTTTTTTAAGCTTGTATTATTATACTAAAAAAGATATTATAAACCTGGTAGGGTGTAAGTTCGATTTTACGAGTAAGAATTTTTTTTCGGCCTCGCACCCCCGTTTTTCACCCCTAAGGGTAGTGTCCGGACATAGGATTTTGCTCTAAATTTTTTTCTAGGTTAATTTTATAATTTACAAGAAGTTTCCAAAAATCTAGTGGGGTATAAGTTCGATTTTACGAGTTAGAATTTTTTTCGACCTCGCACCCTCGTTTTTCCCCACTAAAGGTAGTGTCCAGACATAGGATTTCGCTCTAAATTTTTTTCTAGGTTAGATTTATAATTTATAAGAAGCCTTCAATAAACTAGCAGGATATAAATTCGATTTTACGAGTTAGAATTTTTTTCGGTCTTGCACCCCCGTCTTTCCCACCTAAGGGTAGTTTCCGGACATGGGATTTTGCTCTGAATATATTTTTCATTTCAATTTTGCCATTTACAGGAGTTCCTAACAAAATTAGTATCGTATGATGTCATTTAAACGTCATGGATATATTAGTTATGAGCACCCTCGTATTTCCCTTATTTAAGGGCTGTTAAACATGTATGGATATATTCGGGAATTGTTGTGTTCGACATTTCTTGTGTTCTTCTGCGGTTTTTTACCGAATAGAATACCAAAATCCAAAAAAAAAAAATTATGGAAGTGCTCCAGGCGAGCGCTACCAACTTCAAGCTCATCTTTCTGTACTATACGATATTGTTACGGCAAAATAGCGGCTTAATTCTATAAGTAACTGTCGATGTAATATCAGATCTCTTTAATTAGTTGAATCGGTCGGTGACGAAGCTGTATAAGTGCTAATGAATTATTGTTTATGACAATAACTAGTCATCTCTAAGTGCGTTTCGCACGCCATAAATTTAGCAAACCTTCGCGCCACTTTTGATTTTGTAACCTAGCAACCCATAACTCCAATCAATCAAAGCACGAATAAAATGATATCACAAAAACTCCATCATTTTTTTAAGATAGAAAAATAATTTTTCTTACTCGCCCACCCGAAAGTACGAATTTCGGGCCCGCATCTCCGGGCCGAAAGAGAAACTTTCGCATCTTATTTTAGACCAACCGCGCGCTCTGATTGGCTGCCGAAATTTCCCGACCCACTGCGCTTGAGCGCCCGCGCGCATGAACCACTCTGTCTCACTCGCACGTCCGAGCGCGAGTTGACGCGTACGAAATAAACAAAGGAAAGTGCACGGGTGACGAGAAAAAAGAGTTAGTCGAAATAAAAAGTGGTGTTGTTTGATCGTGGTCATTGTTTTTTTTCTTGTTTTCTACACGTACTCTTGAGTCATGTAGAAACAATTAAGTGACACACTACGCAAGTCCCAGCACTCTGGCTGCACGATATCTTACAGAAAAATGAATAGCTCGACACGCACTCTGACTGAAATTCTCTCGAGAAATGTAAAAATGAATTGTTATTTTCTACAAATTCTCTCAAGAAATGTAAACAATAAATACTGCGTTCACATGCAGTGGTAGTATCCGCGTTCTAACCTAAAACGTGCTTAACTAAACAAGTCAAGATTGAAAGCAATAAAATTACGTGCAATTTCTCAATTTCGATTGAGATAAAAAGATGTCTTTTAAAGAAACAAACACAAATGAATCCTCATCCGATGGTTCTGAAGACGAAGAAGAAATCTGGACTGAAATTATGAATTTTATGACAACAGCCGATGATCAAGTGTATTTAGCCACAGAGGTAATTCATTATTTATATATTCACTTCGCAATTAATACTCTTACTTGGTTAATTTACACTATATTTTTAACATTCACAGGTAATACTTACATTTGGAATTGGTGGTGCACTCCGCTGTATATAGAAAATTCACTACATAATACGAGGGTCATTTGATAAGTACCTAGCCTACAAATGAAAACACCAAAATTTTACAAAAAATAAAATTTATTTTTCAATGTAGTCTCCTTTTAGTTGAATACACTTGGTCCAGCGGTGTTCCAATTTTTTTAACCCCGTTGAAAAAAATGTTTTCTCTTGGTTTGCAAAATAGGCCTCCGTGGCGGCGATTATTTCGTTATTGGAGCGGAATCTCTTCCCGGCAAGCGAATTTTTTAGGTTCGGAAACAAAAAAAAGTCGCACGGAGCCAAATCTGGAGAATACGGTGGATGGGGCAGCAGTTCGTAGCGTAATTCGACCAATTTAGCCGTGGCGAGTGCAGAAGTGTGAGCCGGTGCATTATCGTGGTGGAAAAGCACTTTCTTTTTAGACAAATGGGGCCGTTTTTCTTCTAACACGGCGTCAAATCGGCTCAATAGTTCGGCGTAGTACTGTCCTGTGACCGTTTTGCCCTTCTCCAGATAGTCAATAAAAATCACACCTTGAGAATCCCAGAAAACAGTGGCCATCACCTTTCCGGCCGACGGGACCGTCTTCGCCTTCTTCGGAGCAGGTTCACCGGGTAAGGTCTACTGTTTTGACTGCTCCTTGGTCTCTGGAGTGTAGTAGTGAATCCATGTTTCGTCGACGGTCACGTAACGACGCAAAAACTCTTTTGGATTGCGATTAAACAGCTTCAAACACTGCTCTGAACTGGTCACACGGATGCGCTTGTTGTCTGCAGTCAGCAAACGCGGCACCCACCTTGCTGACAGCTTCCTCATGCCTAAAATCTCATGTAGAATATGCCACACGCGTTCTTCTGAGATGCCTACTATCGCAGCTATCTCGTGCACCTTTAATCGGCGGTCTGACAAAACGATATCGTGTATTTTTGTCACGTTCTCCTCCGTAGTGGCTGTTTTCGGAGCACCTGGGCGTGGATCATCAAAAACCGACGTACGACCACGTTGAAACTCGTTATACCAAAATTTAACGGTCGCCATGGAAGGAGAAGCATCCCCATACACTGCATCCAAGCGTTCTTTAATTTCACTGCGCGATTTTCCTTCCAAAAACAAGAATCGAATCACCGACCGATATTGTTCTTTCTCCATTTTTTCAAAAATCAACGGACATATTTGCTTTCACACGCTCTCAAAAATAAATTACAACTCCGATCCGCCTGAAATTTCGTCTGTAACCGTTTACAGGAAGATACTGCACTGTAGTGTATTTCTGGTGCGATAGTGGCACCATCTGGCGGTGAGGCTAGGTACTTGTCAAATGACCCTCGTAGACAAATGATTTTCAATGGTATTATCCGTACAGCTACGACAAACACTCATCCAAAACCATCGACAAGTACTACAACCAATGAAACTCACTCCGACTACCATTCAAATTGGTCGCATTCCAACCAGGAATTCACTACGAACCAGTTACATCCAATTCCAAATAAGCATAAAAAATATTAATATACTAGATAAGTTTGCTCGATGCCACCTGTACTACCTTTCATTCGTAACAAACTTTATTTCAGATCAAAAACCTACTACGACAACAAGCAATACAACAACTCTTCAACCGCAAACCAACACCAATGAATCAAAAGAATTCTTAAAAATTTAAATCCTCAAATTCAAGATAAAAATCAAAACCAAAATCAAAATAAATCACTGAATGCAGATAAAAATCAAAATCAAGATCAGAATAACTCATTGAATGATCAAATAAATTCAACTTTAAACAAATATATTAAAATTAAAAATTGTACTATCAACGGAAATTTCATTGTAAATATTAATAATTACAAATCTGATAAAGAAAATCATTTGTAAAGAAAAAAATCAAACAAAAATCTATTTTATATTGAGATTAATATATTGAAAGTTAAAATTATTAAGACCAAAGTTTATTAATTTAAATGTAAATCTTGTATTAATTATTGTATTAATACTTGATGTTAATATATTGAAAAAGTTTAAATTATTAAAATCAAACTTTACTGTACTTATTTCATGACCTTATTTTTTTCTTTTTTTAATGAATGTGTTTCTGATGCCCGCCCCGACCAGCAAAATCTCGGCTTCGCCTCGATCTTGCAAATGTCGGGCGGGCATCAGACCATCTGTGCAACAGCGAAAGTAACAGACGCCCAAAAACCAGCTCTCGACGCCGCACAGTGTACTAATTCGATTCGATCTTAGACAAAATCGTAGAACTCTGGACTTACATATGATATCAAAACCAATGAAGACTTTTTGGAAACTAGATGCAATTTCCAATATAGGAAAAATATGATTTATGTCAGAAAGCAATAATTTGACCTTGAACGTGAGGGTCAAAGACACGAGTTTTAGAGAAAAATTGCTATTGTTTCCTCTGGTCAACTTTAATTTTTATTTTTTTCTCGGGGAAAACATATTTTTCTAGATTTTGGAACGAGGAATCCAAATCTCACCTCAAAAATACCTTTGTGATTATTTAAACCCTACAAATCTTCAGTCAAAGATGCCTCATCACTTTTATGCGAATTTCACGCAACAAACTTTGTTGTTATTATTTTTTTATGTTCTCCACGTTTTATTCATGTTATATTGTTATATTTTAACTGATTATCACCAGCTAGAAAATTTAAGGAAGTAGCCCAAGTTGATGTGCCAATGAATCAATGAATATAAACACGAAAAAATGCAGTTACAATGGTTATGCAACAATGTCTTTCAGTTAATTGCAGTGTGTGTGTGTGTGTGTGTATATGTGTGTGTGTGTGTGTGTGTGTGTGTGTGTGTGTGCGTGTGTGTGTGTATGTGTGTGTGTGTGTGTGGGGTGTGCGTGTGTGATGTGTATGTGTGTGTATGTGTGTGTGTGTGGGCGTGTGAGTACATAATTTTTAGGAAAATAAACAATTTATTATTATAGGTTTAAAACAAATTATTTATAATTAAGAAACCGAAATATCCTGAATATATGCAAAATTTTATTGAATATTTTTGAACCTTTGAAACCTTAAATATGCTGCGTAGAGTAGTGATAAATCTGTGTAAAATTTAAGTACGTTAGTTTATTACTATGCGTGTTAGACTCTTGCTATTCGTACGTCAGATGTAAAGTACATTGATTCAGAGACTAAGTTTCAATTTTTCGTGTTTATATTCATTGATTCATTGGCACATCAACTTGGTCTACTTCCTTAAATTTTCTAGCTGGTGATAATCAGTTAACATATAACAATATAACATGAATAAAACGTGGAGAACTTAAAAAAATAATAACAACAAAGTTTGTTGAGTGAAATTCGCATAAAATGTGATGAGGTAACTTTGACTGAAGATTTCTAGGGTTTAAATAATCACAAACGTATTTCTGAGCTGAGATTTGGATTCCTCGTTCCAAAATCTACAAAAATATGTTTTCCCCGAAAAAGAAAATAAAAATTAAGGTTCACCAGAGGAAACAATAGAAATTTTTCTCTAAAACTCGTGTCTTTGACCTTCATGTTCAAGGTCAAATTATTGCTTTCTTACATAAATCATATTTTTCCTATATTGGAAATTGCATCTACTTTTCAAAAAGTCTTCATTGGTTTTGATATCATGTTTATGTCCGGAGTTCTACGATTTTGTCCAAGATCGAATTGAAATAGTACACAATGCGCCGGGCAGAAAGAAAAAACAGTCGGTAATATCGACCGAGCTACCCAAAGCGGCCGAGAGAGAGTACTATGGAGCGGGCCGAAAGAAAAACTAACACTCAAACACAGCTAGCAGACGACAACGCAATTTTATTAATTATTTAACAATTACAGAACGTACTTTCGGCCGGGGAATAAGAAAAATAGTATACAATACTTGGGCCGGAAATTGGATGCCCTGGGCGTGCGTCATGTTGCTCGAGGCGAAGTCGAGCATACCACGCACGCCCCGGAAGTCCAATTTCCGGCCCACGTATCGTAATATACTATTTTTCATTTGTGCACAAAAATACCACTGTCATACGGCTAAAAAGTGGCAAACTCCTCTGCCACTATCGTGTTGACAGCGCTTATCTTTCCTGAGTTTCAGTGAGGTGAGCTGCTAGCTTCATATGAAGATGATAGGAATATTGTTATAAAAATTAAAGAAATTTTCATTTGCATTCCTGTACTATACCGTTTTATTACGGTAAAAAACGGCTTAATTCTAAGTAACTGTCGATGTAATATGAGATCTCTTTAATAAGTTTAATCGGGCGGCGACGGAGCTGTATAAGTGCTAATGAATTATTGTTTATAACAATGAAAATAATTTTTTTTTTATTTTTTGTTGGTATTTAGGCATTTTGCAGGCGGAGAAATAAGAACAAAAGGTGTAATTACTAATATGTTATTGTATTTATTATAGCTCTTCTATACAAACTATTAATGTAATACAATCTTCTCTTATATGCGTGACTTCTCTCAAGGGTTGACATTACCCGACTGACTGACATGCTCGCTCGCGGTCGCATGAATACTAGTAGAGGGGAGGGGGAAATGCCGCTAAACAGACGAACTTTCCGAGCTCGTATATATACATATATACACTCCCTCCCGAGGGAAGTTCCTTTTCTATTCTGCTATATTTGGATTTTCTAGTATCTGTAACCAAAGAATTTGTTAATAGAATAATATAACTATTGTTTATCTACTCTAAATTCAGTATTCTACTTATCAATCGTCTGAGTACCATTTAGCAGTGCTCAATCTCTTCTCTACGTAATCTTTCACGTAGCGTCTCTAAGTTCAGCACATGTCTATGTGACACTTGTATTTTTATGCTCGATTCTTCTGCTCTATTGCCACAATATAAGTTTGCAGAAAATAATTCTTCTCTAATAACTATTTTAATGAATTTTGATTAAGCATATCGTTTTCTGACTGACTTTACTTATCATCGCATGCTCTGCTCGACAGTTAAGGTAAGAAGGTGTTGCTTATTTAGTTTCCATACAATCGTATTATTTCTGTATAATTTTTAATCCATTAGTTTCTTTTCTAAGATTTATGTCATGTGTTTTAAGTCTGTTTCAAGTGTTTATCTATAGACTCCTTTTGCCAATAACAATTCAGCTTCTGTTAGGTTCTTTAGTGTCCACTCAATATATTTCTAGCTTACGTTATATAACTCCCACAGTGCTTGAAAGGTACAGCAGTATTTCAACTAACTCTCTGTATTTTGCAATGTCCGTATTAGTTACTTTCTTCAACTTTTCTTTGCTTATTTCATCTTTCTATCTCGTGACTTTCCATCATTTAGTTGGTTAGTTATCAAAGGCGTTTCCTGTGAATGCATTTGCAATGCCCAAATATTTAAGTATACATTCGATATATTCATTCAGTGTAAGTTTCAACTCTATGCCTTTTCTATTTTTGTCTACTCTCATACTAAGGAAGCGGCTATCTTAAATTGGTCATTATGAATTTTGTTTCAGCCTATTTTTATTCATCTCCAAATCATTCTTATTACTTGTTATAACTATATCATTTACATAAAATATTGAAATTAATAATTTTCCTTTTCTACTATTAATACACAAGCCCAGTTCTGTGTTGCCACTCTAATTTCTAATGGGTTGTTTAAATCGTTTGGTGCCCTTTATAATCTGCAGACTTTGGAATTTTTCATTTAGTCTCAACAGTCTATACCTTTCAGTATTTCTACTTATTTCTCTTTTTCTATTATTGAGAAATGTTATGTTATATATATATATATATATTATTTTCACATCTAATTTACATATCTCTAAGTCATGTTTGTCGGTATAGACAAGTACTAATCTAATCAAAGATAGTCTAAATATCGAAGCATATGTTCCACTCAAATCATGATCATTTCTCTTCTCAAATATTCCAATTATCAACATAACATTTCATTTATCTTTAATATTTGCTTTTCTCTTTTTTTAGATTCCATTCAGAATATATCATGTCGGGCTTCTTTCCATTTATTATTTTAGGTTTTATGTAAGTTTCCAGACTTTATTTTCTTACACAGTTTTTCATCCTTTTCTATCAGGAATAGCCTATTGGTTTCTTTCAAATGTACTTCTCTATAAGAGGTTTGATCTTCATTTAATGAGACAAGCAGTGTCTACATCTCATCCTTCTCTAATTCTGTATTCTCTTTCTCTGACACGTCTTATTGTTGCTCTTCACTAATTTATTTTATTTTTCCTTGATCTCTTTCTTTGAGCTCTCCCTCCGTTTTCTATATTTCTTTATCTTCATCTAAGTTCTCGTAAAATTCTGGTAGCCAGCTCTTTTTGTTCGTTTGTTTAGTCACTCTCATTTCTCAATTTTCGTTTTGCTGTATTTATCTTCAAACACGTATTTTTCTTTCCAATTTTACATTTCTACGTTTTATTATACTTTCTTTCTTCAGGACAACAACCACGTCAATCTAATTTGTATTATATTAGCTCTACTCATTTTATTATTTTGCTGTACTTGAAACACAGTTTTCTTTGATCTTTAAAATGTACTAATTTACCAAATCTAGTTGTTTAGTTGTAATAACCTTTTCTAACATCTCTAGAGTAAAGTTACCAATAAAATCACTGCTCTGATCTGTTCTAACTTTTCATCTCAACCCATCTAATCTCTTGCGTTGATAATAAGTGTTTCTGCTTGGTCGATCGTTTATTTCATCTATTGACTTCATTGGATATTACACAGTTATTCGTTATTAAAGTTTTGTTGTTTCCACTCTAGTCTTGTTAATTGGCACTTTATTTAATTTGAACCCCAGATATATTTCATAATCTAAGGTCATCTTATCTAATTTAATTTTATCATGCTACTCTATGTTTTACATTTAGACTGTATTTCTTTTACATATACCACCTTATGTCGAAGTCTTGTATGCTGAAGCTTTTCTTAATTACATGTTTATCTTTCATTTTAACTGTCACTCGAAACTATTTAGCTGTATCTTCTCTAATTATAATTTTACTATTAATGTTAGCTTATTTTCTATCAATTGCCATGTCAGTAAAACTTTTGTTGATTTGAGTTTTCATTCTCCTTAAAGTTTTTCTCCTTCCGATTGTACCACACTTTCTTTGGCTGCTTCTCTATGAGTACATATGCAAATATTTAATCTTTTTCCGTGTCTTTGCTTATATTATCCATCCCTTCTACTCTCACCTCTATTCTCCAATAAGGGCTTTAATATATTCCCATTATTGAAACTTCATTGGACTTCTTATTTTCATCATTAAATCTCACTACTTTACCTTCTCCCTCCGCTTTAATGATTGAATAATTATTTTTGATTGCACATCTAACTTCTACGTTTATTTTTAGTTCTAATGATTCAATATCAATTTTGAATTTGACATATGTTCAGTGGCAGCAGAATCGGCTCCGTGTGATTATCTCCTCTATTTAAGCTTGTATCCGTTCTATTTTCAAAACTAGTCTTTAAGCCGTTAATTTGTTATATTCATTTTCTTTCGATTTTCCATTTTTAGTCTTTTTATCGGCGTTTTTATTATTATTATTGTTTTGCGTTCCCCGTCCGCCTCTTATTATATGCCCTTTCTGTTTACGATTTCCATGTCTTTCTCTAAATACTTTACTATTGGGCTGATTATCGTAATAAGGGTTTTATCATTCGAGAATCCTACTACCATCTCTATTTTGTTGTCTACCACTTCTCTAAAGTTTTCTTTCTTTTACCAATTCTAAATTCATAAGAGTCCTTAAACTTACCATCTCTAGAATTATTTATTTTACTGTTCCTTGTATTTCCAGAGTCAAAAACTCTTTTCTCTTTTCGGAGGGCAGTTTTTAAGAACATGTTCTATATTGTTACATTTTAGATATTGGTCTCTAAGCCGCTCTATTTCTCTATTTCTACTGCTAATTTACATCCCTCGAATTTCGTAGCAAATATAAAAAGCTCTAGCTTTATGCATTATAAGCTTTATTCTTCTCTATATTTCCAAAATTTCAATATGAAGAACTCTCTGAATTATCGAATTATAAAAAAAGCATCTCTAATTTCTTTCTCTAAGAATGTTTTTCTCCTAATATTGTGATTATTCAGTTCAATGAGTTTCTCATATTTGTCTATATATACTGAGGCTTTTTCTTTGCTAGGATTATAAACTAAACAATAACTATACAATTTCAGTTTCATTGAAACTGACGTTATAATCATTTTGTAATTTTAATCTGCTCCAAGTTTTCTCAAATTTAGTTTGATTCTCTCTTATCTATGGTTTTGTGTTATAAATCTAACTTGTTCTCATTCTATTTATTTATTATAATATCTTTGACTTCAAAATATCTTATTCCAATATATTCTCCTCTACATTGTCTGTTTCTATATCGTCTACTCCATTCAACACTTTTATACAACTTTTGTATAGACTGTATACTTTATTTTATCTTTATCTATACTTTCTTAATTTTACTTATCTTATTATACATAATAAATTTAAGATCTCAATCCTTGTTTCCAATCAGCTAAGAAAACACATCTATTTTTATGCCGAAAATCACGGTTTTATCATGAATCTAAATTTGAGGCTATCTTTTACAGTTACTATCTCTAGACAGTCAAATTGAGTAAACGCCGTTTTTCTCCTTTTCAACTTCTCTAATTTGATATTACTACTCTATTTTAATTTATTATAATCTATGTTTTTAAATTCGAAAAGTGTCCTTTATAGTTACTATCTTTAAAAGACAGTCGAATTTCATTCACCTTTTCATTTCGTGTTTAATTTAAAATTTTCCTAATTTCGCTTCATCTGCTCTATTCGGATGCGACTCAGTTAACCTTGCTAAATATATATATATTGTTATTTCAAATCTCATCAATCTTTGTGTACCTGTCTATCCATTATTTTATAATAAAATATGTATAGTCTACCTGACTATTCTCATATGACTTTTCAGCTCAGTCTGGAGTCTTGTGCTGTTTTACAGCAATCATGTTTTATAAAAATAACACCTCTATTTGCGCCTTGTTATCTGAAAAATAGATAAAAGGTTGTAATATTATTTTTCATTACTTTCTATTTTCTTTCGTAATTACTTAACGCTTCTCTAGATTCAGTGATTTAACTCGTCTCTACCATGGACTCGCTGAGTTTCAATTTTATGAATAAATAGTCTTGTTTCTGCTATTTGTTATGTATTTGTCATATTTCCAACAATCTACTTCTCCAATTTTAAATTCGCCCTTCTTTAGGCCTATCTTCTCTAGCTATCCTTGTCTAATTTGCCTTCTCGATTTCCATCTTCTATTTTTCCTTCTATAATTTCAGCCCCTGTACTTCAGGCTCTAAGTAAAGCTGCCCATCTCTACCATCTCCAGCACAGCTACGTTATTTGGCTCTTGTACAGTTTTATTAATGTAATATGATATTTTCATATCAAATCGTTATGACCAAAATTGAAACTCTTATGGTTTGCCGTACAGCACACTAAACATTAGCAATACTATACGACAATGAGCAGAGCAATGGACACTGAAACATTCAGGCACACTGCAAAGCTCTCACTACTGCAGATATATGACACACGGTGCCCATCACCACAGCAGTGAACTCTAAAAGGCTATTTTATCTAGCGGTCCATCTATCTACTTATCTATTTATCCATAACAATCGCTCGTTGTTTAAATAATGCGATATCTAACTCTTTATTCCTGCATACAAGAATAAGCCTCAGAGTTTTTGTTATTGCAGAATACATACATATATATATATATATATATATATATATATATATATATATATATATATATATATATATATATATATGTTTTATGAAGCTTCATTTCTTTATTTAATAGAGCCATTTTATTTTATACATGAGTATAATAAATCATTTATTTATAGGCTCTCTTATACAGTTCTATTAATAATTAATTTTAACTGTTAATTAAGATACCTTTTTGTTGTTTTATGTTAGTAACATTATATATTTTGGTTTTATTATTTGCGCTTTTATTCTTAATATATTTACGAGTTTAAATCATTTTATTTCTCATTTACGTAATATACTCGTACTTTCTAATATGCCATGGATTTTATTTATTTCCCTCTCTACCTTCCTACATCTCTGATCTATTCATTGTTGTTGTTCGGTTATAACCTCTCCCGTACTCGAGTATCTATGCATAACAAATTTTCACTCGACGTCACCGTTTGCCGCTCTGTGTTCGATCTATGTGTTATGTACGCTCAGCGCCGTACGCTCCTCTGAGTCTCTCTTTTCGCTGCGCGCCACCGTCTCTGTCTATATCTATATCTATATGTCTGCGCGCGGCTGTGTCAGCGAGCCTCGGACTCCTCTCTCTGTGTATATATGTGTATATACATCACGCGGGGCTGCCGCGGCGCCGGGCGCTCTCGGCTGCCGCGCGAGTCGCGGGGACTTTCTCTCTCTCTCTCTCTCTATACGCACGCGTGGGGCTGTCGCGACATCGCGCGAGCTCTCAACTCTATACTCGCGCTTTTCGTGCTCCTTCCCCTCCCTCCACTCTCCTTCTTTCCACTCTATCTAATATGGTGGGTCGACCCTTGTAAGCGAGACGGAAGGGGGAAGGAGACGCGTGCCCCTCGCGGCGGCCATGTTCAACGCGCTGCGCCACGCGCGCTTGTTTCCCGGTCGAGCCTGTTGTTCACGCCGGTGCCGATTCCAAGAATCGGCAAAACGCCGCTACGAGTCGCGGGGACTTTCTCTCTCTCTCTCTCTCTCTGTCTATACGCACGCGTGGGGCTGTCGCGACATCGCGCGAGCTCTCAACTCTATACTCGCGCTTTTCGTGCTCCTTCCCCTCCCTCCACTCTCCTTCTTTCCACTCTATCTAATATGGTGGGTCGACCCTTGTAAGCGAGACGGAAGGGGGAAGAAGACGCGTGCCCCTCGCGGCGGCCATGTTCAACGCGCTGCGCCACGCGCGCTTGTTTCCCGGTCGAGCCTGTTGTTCACGCCGGTGCCGATTCCAAGAATCGGCAAAACGCCGCTACGCGTTTTTGGACTTTTGACATGCGGATTTTAGAATTTATCAACTCTATGCTACTCTATTCAAAACGCGCACTTTTATGGAAATTCACATCGGCCGAATGTGAATTTCACTTGTACGGTTTTATCTGATAAATTTATCGCACTTTTTACGCTATTTTCTTTTCGCATTTACCTTTCTCGTTTCTGTCTAATTTTCTTTCAACTCGCTCTTGCGTAATTCAATTATCTCATCTATTTCTATTTATTTCGCATCTCGAGCACATTATTAACTACCGCATCTATTTCGATTTATTTCGCATCTCGAACACATTATTAACTTTCGCATCTATTTCTATTTGTTTCGCATCTCGAACACATTATTAACTACCGCATCTATTTCTATTTATTTCGCGTCTCAAACTCATTATTAACTACCGCATCTATTTCTATTTATTTCGCGTCTCGAACTCATTATTAACTACCGCATCTATTTCTATTTATTTCGCGTCATTATCACTTTCTACTCACTCTTACGTACTTACATAAAATGCATTTTCACCTCGAGTGAGTCTGTCTATGAGCTCCATTGTTTCAGGCTGCCTGATTGTCCTTGGTGACGCTTTGTCCTCTCTCGATGTCCTTCTACACACCTTCTCAATTTTCTCCTCTACCTCTCGTCCTTTCTTCTCCATGCTGTTTTTCTTTTCTACATTTCTAAACACTTCTCTTCTATAAACTATCACCTTTTATCACTCACTCGCGCGCGCGCTAACGAAAATCTTTTTCTCCGAACGCAGTGAATGCGTGCCAGGGCCCATAACCTGTTGGTATTTAGGCATTTTGCAGGCGGAGAAATAAGAACAAAAGGTGTAATTACTAATATGTTATTGTATTTATTATAGCTCTTCTATACAAACTATTAATGTAATATAATCTTCTCTTATATGCGTGACTTCTCTCAAGGGTTGACATTACCCGACTGACTGACACGCTCGCTCGCGCTTGCATGGATACTAGTGGAGGGGAGGGGGAAATGCCGCTAAACAGACGAACTTTCCGAGCTCGTATACATACATATATCCAACATTTTTCGACAAACACACAGGTGTCTTACGGCTAAAAAGCGGCAAATTTCTGTGCCACTAACGTGTGGATAGTGCTCGTCCTTCCTGGGTTTCAGTTAGGTGACCTGCTATCTTCAAACGAAACTGACAGTACTATTGTTATAATAAATGAAAAAATAATATTTCACGATTGGAAACTGACTAATTTTGTTACGGCATAAAAGCGGCAAATTCCTATGTAAGTGCCATTGTGATATCTGTTGTTTTTAATTAGTTTTAGACACGTGCTCTACCAACTTCGGTGGAAGTTAGCAGAAAATTCGTGTTTTTTTAAAAAAATGGTCGCGGCAAAATGATCAATTCCACGGATATTTTACGGATAATTTACGGCAAATTATCCAATAGTTTATTTTACCTTGGTTTAAAAGTGTTCTTCCAACTTCAGAGACGTAAATTGGACACATTCGGGGGTTACTGCTTGTGACCCAGTCACCACGGCGATAGCCTGGCCGACCTCTTCAGTGGTAGTAGTCTCGTCCATATCCTTAAGGGGACAAGCCATGGTTGAACCTGAAAAAAAAGCTATTGTATTAATTCTTTAATAACAAAGCCAATATATAATTTTAAGAGTTCAAACTTTTTTTTATTATTAAGTTATACAATTACCTATAATTTAAGACTACGTCATCCAGGTGTTTAAGATTTTGGTCTTGCAGTCCATTAGATTAAGAAACTCTTCTGAATTAGAAACTGGCATGTCATTGCCGCAGGAAATTTTTTGAACAAAGCAAGGCAGGGGTCTGGTTACTTAGGAGTACCTTTGTAGTTATACCAGTTATAGAAAATGTGAGCTACTTTTTTTTTTAAAAATTTTTAAAATTGTTTTTTAATGAAAAATCTAATTTTTTTATGTTTTTTTTAGTAAAATTTCAATATTTTTTGTAATTTTATTTTATAATTTTTTTTCTAAAGCCTTTTTCAAAAAAGTACCTCACATTTTCTATAACCAACACAATTTTAAAGATACTCCTAAATTTCCAAACCTCTAGCTTGCTTTATTTAAAAGAAATCCTGCGGCAAAGTCCCTGTAAATACAAAAACAAGTTATTCAGAAATTCAATTCAAAGTTTTGGTTTTCTATAACTTTATATAAGTTTCAAAACTACTTACCAAAAATTTTTTTTTCATTCTGTATGATATACTTTAGTGGAAAAATGAAACAGATGCCAATTAGATGAAATTAGTCCTGGCTAAATCATTTTAACTGTTGAATAAACCTATAAAAAAGAATTTCATTAATTCAACAATATTTTTAAATTTTTTAGATTAATACATAAATGTTATACTTATTTTTTTTTTCGTACTAGGCTGAAAACATTGTTAGTCATAAATGTTATTGACAGTAAAAATAACCTCAAAATAAATTAATCCTTTTATGAGAGCCAATAACACACCTGTAAAAAGAAAAAAATTAATAAATATTATATTAGCTATTATCGCATAAAAATAACTTTTTACCTACTCTAGTAGGAACCTGGTGCATATGACTCTTCAGGTAAATTCAATTGCAGTCTCCTTCGTTTTCTCCTATTTTCTAAAGTGTTTTCTTCGGCATTCCTCTCAGCATGAAATAATCTGATGTCATTGCTTTTCTGTGCCCACTCAATTGCAGCTACTCCAGGTTTCACATCAAAGGCTTCCATAATATTCAGAAAACCAACTCTTCCATCGTTGAAGCAAGTGACAGCAATACAAGCACCTGCTGTGAGCACATGTACACCACTGAAGGAGGTCTTGGTTACAATCTTCCAAACTGAATTATTAAAACTCTCATTACTATTTTGGGTGTAACCGCCTAAACATCTGTGAAGCAGCTCCTGTTCAGAGAGATCTTTGTAAATTGGTTTCAACTGCTCCATAATCACTGCAGGAATACTGTCTTTATGATGAAAATCTTTTAGTTTTTTTTGAGCCTTCGCTTTTTGCCACTTGCACCAACTGCTCTGTCCTGGTGGGCATAAATGATGTTGAGGATTCTGGTCTGTGGAAATCTTGTGGTAGTACGTAGCCCATATAGCATTCAGCATTTTTTCTACAGAGTCCGTGTTGTTTCTGATGGCATTACCATAATATGTGGTGAGCTAATCAATTACTTTTGCTGTTAATCGTTCTTGGCCTCCAATGGTTTTTCCATCGTCTAATAACTTTTTTCCAAAATTTTTCTTTAAATTCCTGAGTCTGGTTCCCATTCGTTTCTGAACGTGTCCCACACACTCCTTCTTCTCAACTTTAACTTCATCTCCATACGGTTTGGCCTGGCACAAAGCACTGTACACTTTCGAATCTCCATCTCCAATGTAATGATGGTATTTTACATTATACTTTTCTTGAGATCTTCTAAACATTTCCACAACTCCATCGACTTCCATCTTTCCAGCACTTCCTTCATGGTTTGCTGCACATTTATCTTGATGATCACTGAACCAGTCTTCATATTCTTCTGTGCCTTTTCTATTTTCCCACTTTAAACATGCTTTACAAAAACTGTTCTTGATAAATATGTCAAGAACTTGTTGAGAACGCAAGCCAATCAAACTTGAAATTCCTTGAAGACTGCGTCTGTTGGTTTCATAAGCATTGCTTTGAGCTCCAACTTGCTTGCTCGTGCTTATAATTCTTCTCTCTGAACAATTTTTGCACATAATGTTAAATTTAGAGCCAAGTCCTCGAATATCTTCTTCTATAATTTTAACTTGTCCTTTACATGTTGCACATACAAGAAATTTCTCCAGCTGTAAGAACAGAATGTTTATATCTATTATTCTGTTTCTTGTTTGTGACGCTTCTACAGATATATCTTTTATTTTCCCTGAAGTTGTACTTCTTTTCCTTTTGTTCGTGATTTTTTGTTGAACATTCTCTGAATTTTTGTTAAATCCTTTATGTTTTTTTTTTTTTTCTTCCAAATTTTCTCTTCTTTCCTGGAGGTCCTGATGTTCTATTTCTCTTGTCAGAATCCATAGTGGCTAATATCTAATCCTCTATAATGTTAGTTATTAAAAAACACAAATAAAAGTCACTCACTGAACTCACTAAATTAAAAATATTAACAACACTTTGCACAGTGCAGTTAACCTAAAATCGCTGTCTTCTACACTCTCAGTTAAAAGAGTTCTACACAGCACTTTATTTACAAAAAATTTTTTGTCAATACTGAATAAATTGCATTGAAAAATGCAGATTCAATTATATTCAAAACACTTTTAGTTTAAATCCCAACGACTATGGCGCTGACAGAACGTAAACAGATGAGATTTTAAACCATCTATATGTATTGTACGTATTATACTTTTGTATAAGTAGAGTAAAAGTAAAATACACGAGGTTTATACCTCGAGTTAAGTTTGCCTACTATGTCAATGTACATTTACGTTCTAAATTCAGTATTGTATGCTGTGAAGCATAAAATAATATAAGATTAACAATAGTATATCTAAAATGGATAATTTAAGAAAAATCACTAAATATGCAAAAAAGTGACTTCACGGTTTTAGCTGTATTTTCTAAACGAAATCGAATTTGGAAATGCGGTTGGAAGCATAGTATTCAGCGGAAAATTTGCTATCAAAATAGTACATAAAAAAAAATCGATTTTTCGACCCCCTAACCATGGCTTGTCCCCTTAATGATTAGGACTTTCTTATGGGTCAGCGTTAGCACTTCAGCTGACTCCTTCAGGGTGGACAAGGCTTTTGCCTGAAGCTCTTGAGTTGCAGCACCAGATTTTCCGAGCTCTAGTAGTAGTTCTCCTGCTCGAGTGCGCCTAATGCGCGTGACCCTTTCCCCGAGCTCTTCCAAGTCCGGCGCGCCTTTAACCCTACGAGTGATGTCGGTATACGACATTTCTCCGGATGCCTTAATTTTAAAGGCATCGGGTCGGGCAGGTCTGAGTCCGGCCTGCGGTTGTGCGATTGGCATTTTACGTTTGCTCACATCCACGGTCTTCCTTTTGGATTTGTTCTTTTCCCACACAGTCGTCCAACCAGCATCCATGCACTGCAGCTCAGGTGCTGTTGTTGTTGGTTGGGGCTGCCCACCGTTACTTGTTATCTGGGTTCTTCGTTTCTTTCCCTCCTTGGCTATCGGAGGTGAGGGCTTCTCACGATTTGGAGGCACCCGCGGCGCGCCTTATTTACGGAAGAGGGGCGAAGTTTGTACCTCTTCATCCTTAGCTGGTCGCACCGCTTGTACCGAACCTACCTTTTGTCGGACTTTGGCATACTCCTTGAGCGCTCTAGCGGTGCTCCTGGCCATTTTCTTAAACTCTGTATGGAGGTTCTTCTTCTCTAAGATAAAGTTCACGAGCGACTCGATGTCTGCACTAAGCCGCATGAAGGTTTACTCATTTTTCGGGTAGCGTATGTGGCCCCCCTCCCCCAAAAATCCATGGGGCATGCGCAGACCACCGGGGCTTTCACCCGATCGGAATCGACGGTGGGATTCCCCCCTTTAATGGGGGTACCCACTTGGAGTACTATATTCATTTCCTACACTACTTCCATCTTTGCGTCTTCGCTTGTCTTTTAAGATGCAGTAAGGACCAAGCGGTTCACCCCTTCTGAATCTTAATCCGTGGGGCCTGCACCGACCACCGGGGCTTTTACACAATAGGAATCGGTGGCGGGATTCTCCTCATTGTTGAGTATACCCGCTTGGGGTAAACTGTTTCAGATTTTTCTTAATTGAGATTATTGAGAAAAAAATTAATATCTGAAAATGGGGTTTCGGGCCTTATAGGGGGAGGAGAGGGAGAGGGGCGGTCGGACAGGGATAGAGCTTACTTTTGCTTCCTCCTAGAGGACGCTTTGTAATAGTAATTTTTTGAGTTGTTATGTAAAAACATGTTATAATTTTTTTTTTCGAGGTGTTAGGAATCAAAATACATGATTTTTGAAAAATGTCTGTATGGATGTGTGTGTGTGTGTGTGTGTGTGTGTGTGTGTGTGTATGTGTGTGCGTGTGTGCGTGTGCGTGTGTGTGCGTGTGTGTGTGCGTGTGGGTGGGTGGGTGTATGCGTGCGTACGTGCGTGCGTGCGTGGGTGTGTGTGTGTGCGTGTGTACGCCTGAATCAATTTTGACCGGACAGGCATCGTTTTTTTGTTTTTTTTTTGTGATGGCGGGTCAAAAATTCGTTTTTTGATTCGCGAATGCGTTTTTGTTTTATTTTTAATTTTCGATTTTCGCAAAATCGATTTTTGCTTTTTTTTAATGCTAAAATCGAGACATTTGAATTGAATGGATAGCATTCAAAAGAGCATTAAAATACCTATATTTTCTAAGAAAAATAAATTCTCTAGCTATTACGGTTCTTTTGTTATTAACAACAACGTATTTCTTTTTTAAAAGCTTATAACTCCTAAACTAAATGGTCAATTTTCTTGAGAAAAATCACGATAATGCAGAATATAAATAGCTGTAATCTCTGAAAATTTGAATTCTAGTTTTTGAGAAAAAAATTGAAATGTGAAAAAAATGAGTTTTGTACGTCCAACGATTACGGGAGTAAAATTGTCATAATTGCTTTGAAATTTCTTACAGAGGTAGATTTTTGATAGCTCTCGGTCGAGTTCTTTGGATAAAATGATTAGTCCAGAAAGTTCAGAAATATTTGAGGTTAAAATTTTTTTACGGTTTTTTTCGAAATCGTAAGTTCTCAATGACGACTTCATGTATCAGCTTGAAATTTATGGACTATTTTGTATGCAATATAGGCAATACCTGTGTAAAATTTAATTCAGATTATATGGTTATTTTTTGAGATGTTTGATATTTAAAATTTTAGTATTTTTGAAAATGACTTTCTTTGTTATCGCACAATATAACTACATTAAAATTGTTTTAATTTCTTTGATATTTGGTGGAGATGTAGAGTTTGTATATTATTTATTGGAAGAGTTCTTAGGGAGAAAAAATTCGTTTATGCATTTCAGATATGTTTGAGGTTAAAACTATTTTAGCCCTCTTTTAAAATCGTAATTATTCGGGAACGCATTTATTTATACTAGAAAATGGAAATGACATGCACTATGCGCGCGTGTTGTGCACCTGTGTTTGTTTTGTAAAAGCCATTTATAATTTTTAACGTTAGAACCTTTTTTTTCATCGGAAATTCCAGAAAGAGCACACAAATACGGATAGGCATACTACTAGAAACAAGTACCCTATGTTTGAAATTTCACAAAGAAAATATAATTTGAAGTAAAGGATATTTAGAAATTTTTTAAAGGTTTTGACGATAATATTGCAATCAATTATTTTATTTATTTTCACACATAATTAAAAAAAAAAATCATACCTATTATTTTATTCACATTTTATACATAATTTAAAAATTAATAGTTTTTAATCTTCATATATGAATTTATAATAATTATAATTATGTCATAAATTGTTGCAAAAATTATAAATTTTGTTATTAAAATTTAATTAAAGGAATAAGCAAAAGAAGTTTGAGGAAGCCACGGGCCAATGAATTGGCAGCAGTTTTTTTAGTAGCCAAACAATTTCCAATAGGTTATTTACGAAAACTATAATAAGGACATTTTTTTGTCTTAATGGGGGAGACCCTTTTCGTGTCTTAACATTCTATGCCATTTCTCTTTCAAACTCATATTCTCATTGTGAAGTTGGACATATTTACAAACTTCTCTCTGTATTTCCAAATAATTTTTATTTTGTAAGTTCGATTTTCTTTGTATGCTACAGCTATTAATACATTATTTTGATCTATTATTTTTGCTATATTTCCCTTTGAAATAATCGTATTTTTCTCTGTTAATTTCCCGACACTTATTAAATTTTGATTCATTTTTTCGGCATAAAAGACATTGCTCATATTTACTTCAGCCTGTTTACAAAACGCGTCAAAATAGCTTGCTGCATTTCCCATTTTCGTTGTTTTTATGTATCTATTTTCACCTAAGTATATATTTACCGGTTCTTTAATCAACCCATTTATTAAAATAATCTTCGTTATTAGTTATATGATCTGTGCAACCGCTATCTAGTAGCCACTGCATTTCAATACCTAGTCTACCTTGACTATAGTCACTCTGCGCCGTATGTGCCGTAGCTATCCATGTGCTCGCGCACGTGCCGCTCTGCTCACTCATGCTGGTCCATTGCTGGCGGAAGTTTCCGCACCCTCTGTCACTGTTTCCTCTTCCTCGGCCATGGGCATGACCACGGCCACGTATTGAGCCTCGCCATGTTGCCTCGCTTGGCCGCCATTTTGACATTCTCGTGCGAAATGTCCTGTTTATCCACAATTGAAACAGCTTCCCTTTTGTTCCTTTTTTGCAGCAAATACATTCGATCTTCTTTCATCATGAACTCTATTAATCTTCATTTCAGCCATCTATTATTTTATTTTCTTTTAGTGTATCTATTAAATCGCCAATGTAACTTGTAACAATGTAAAATTCATTGAAAAATGACGCTGAATCACTAGGTTTTAATTTTTCTGTAATTATTAGGTTTTAATTTTTCTAGTCTGTTCCTGCACACAATTTCTAATGCCGTCGATTCTTTCGAATACATTTCGTCCAATTTCTTCATTATTTTATAAGCTATAGTTTCACAAACAAATTCCAATTGTTAATTCGATATGGCACTATAAATCAGATTTATTGCCTTCAAATCATTTTCGTTCCAGTTCTCATCTTTATCTGCTGCTACTTTTGCTCGGGTTATCACTACATCACATTTTTTTAACTTTAGATACATCTTTATTCTTCTCTTCCACGTACTGTAGTCTTCTCCATCAAACACCGGTATCGCGATTTCATTTCTCTCCATTTTGTCTTGTTTGTTCTCGAACGTTCCTTTGTATTCGGAATCTTTCTCTTAGCAGCACTTTCCTATATTACAATACAATTGAAAAAAACATTTTTAATCAAAGAATAATTAGAATATCGCTCCACTGTATAACCGAAAGATCGAAAAAATGCGCTTGTGATTTATTTATTACTCTAGGGGAGTTGCAATTTTAATAATTCGAAAAATCATATTTTAGTCAATATAACAACTCTTCAGTAAAATATATAATTATATACATGCTTTTATAGCGACTCAACCATTTTACTCGCTTTCCCGTACTCTAATTTTTAATCTATTTAAATATAACAAATCGCGAAGACTTCGGACTTTTTAAGAATATTTAAAAGTACGTAAAAGCAAAACGTTTTTATTAAATGGCTTTAATCATATAAGAGAAGGCAAACTTTGTGACATTCTTTTGAAAAATCTATTATTTTTACACTTTCGTACTTCTCAAAATTATTGCAAACAATTTAGGAAGTCCCGATAATCTCTTAAATAACACAGTGCGAAAAATTCAGTACTTCTTGAAGCTACGTTTGTCATTTTCAAAGCGATATTCTAGTAGAGAGGTAGTTTATTGAAAGCTGGACTCGATCGGCTATCACGATAAAACCAACTCTGCATTATTATTCCGATTATATTACATTAATCCGATAACATTTTTCTTTTCCACCTCTTCTTTACAGCATTAACTATAAGAAAATTTTTTACGTAAAATAAATGATAAATTTGTGTAACATTTTACATTGAGCAGGATGTTTATAAAAATAATCAATTGGTTGTTTGGCCAAATGAACTTATATATTGTACTGCATCTATTAATTACAATAAGTGCATTTGTTTTCGGGGGGCACCAACGGGAAGGCAACCAACGCCATTCCCATCTCGAAATAAAACGATCTGAAAATGATAATACCTAATTAGCTTTAGGAATCCTAAATTATTTTTCGTATTTTTATAACATTCTATTTTACCTTGAAATAGTATATTTCGATGCAAGTGCGTAAGTGCTGATTCTATCGCACGTGTATCAAACGATATTTTTCGATATAGGGTGCATAAAAACGATTTTTAAAAATTATATAATGTGTAAAATCGTATTTTACGCATACTGTATCGAAAATATTATTTTGTAATTAATTGTCTGGTATATACCTGAAAAATATCCTAAAAAGAATAATAATTATGTTATTTACAATCTTTATACATTATATTTATAAAACGATACAGAAAATTGAGTCACTTCATGTTAATAATTTAGAACAGAATCAACGAATTTACATCAGAACGTATATTATGTTATTATTATTAAAAAACGGGAACTTAAAATTATCATTAGAAAATAATACGCTTAATATTTAATAGTTAAAAAATTCACGTAAAATACAAAAATACTTTTTAAGTTTAAGTTCCCATTTTTGGGATTCTTCCTCATCCTTAAAAGACTCTTACATCTTGATTGTGATTGATTACATTTTACATATGAATTGAATTGGGATTATTTTGCATAAAATCAATATATCCATATTTTTAATTAATTTAGTCTCGGTGAATTAATTTATTCAGGATACAAAATATTTTTTACTAAACAAATGTTATCCAAAATATCATAGAACTTCAATAAAATTAGCGCATTCAATAAAATAATTTTGAAAAATGAAAATTTTACTTACCATGTTACCCTGGGATATAAAAAATAAAAACCACTGATACGAACTATTTTGTTTACCTTACCATTAATTCTAAGATTCTATGTATTTTAACTTTTACCTGAAAATTTATGATTATATTTCATTATAATAAATAGACTTAAAATAAATAATATGTTTTTGTTTCAGCATGCAATAATGTTACAAAAGATTTTCCCTGCAAGACCGAAGGAAAAGAAGTACTTCATCAATACGATTTTACTGCAGAAAATTATGATTTAGATATATTCCTTATGGTTTTCTTGCAAGTGGTATTCCACATATTAGGTTACATATTTTTACTAAAAAAATGTATAAAAATACACTTATTTTACTGTTAAGATATTAACTGTCGTAACATATACAGCACATATTTATTTTCAACTATTCTAGAATTATTATCAAAGGCTATTTAGAAAATGAGATAATGTACGAAAACTGTGCAAAGTTAATGATTCTCGAATCATATCAAACCACAAAGAGCTTACATAAACGAAAAACTGAACGTGCTCTTGTTCATAACTTTACCAGTCCCGCTTGTAAGGTTGATTTCATGAGGTAAAACAATTGATTGTTTTTTTTTTTCATAATCTTTAATAGGAAAGACAGCATTGGGGTAATACGTCAACAGCAGAAAATTGGGATACAATTTTAATCTCATTTAAGAACAAATTCGTGTTAAATCGAACTGCCCGATTCTACGTATTTCATGATTTTCTTAACATGATTTGACACATATTCTTTCATTATTGTATTGCAATCAAATCGAATCCGGTTACCAATGTTTGAAAGGTTTTACAGAATCCTGACGTACAATTTTTGTTGGAATTTTAGTTAGTTTTTCGTTCTGTATTTTTTATATCTAAAAAAAATAAATTGTTCTAAACAAATTATTTAATATTATTATTATAAATAATCTTATATAAATCTACTATATATTAAAGCCAAAATGTCCGTCCGTCCGTCCGTCGTCGGGCCGCCCATCTTTACCCAGTAGTTGATTTATATAAAGGGTCAAGTAAAGGGTTAAGTAAAGGGTTAAGTAAACGGTTAAGTAAAGGGTTAAAAATGGTTAAGTAAATAGTTAAGTAAATGGTTAAGTAAAGGGTTAAAAAGGGTTAAGAAGAGTTTAAAAGAAGGGTTAAAAAGGGTTTTTAAAATGGTTAAAAATGGTTAAAAAAGGGGTTAAAAATGGTTTTAAAAAAGGGGTTAAAAAAGGTTTAAAAAGGGTTAAAAAAAATTTTAAGAAAAGGTTTAACAAAAGGATTAAAATGACGAGTTAAAGTGTGGGTTAAGTAACGAGTCAATTAAAGGGTTAAGTAACAAAAACTTAAATGAATGATGAGTAATCATGTTTAGTATAACTGTTTATTTCAAAAAATTGCTCTCTGCGTTTATACAGAGTTGAGACTATCATATTGCTCGCAATAAAATTTTTTGAAATTCTTTAAACAATGAATATACCTTCGATGTACCTATTATACACTTATTAAATATATTATTTTGATATACTTCATTAAATATTTGTATAATAACAAATTATTATATGCGCTAGTTACTCGCTTTTGAGTGTAATTGCTGCAATTTTACTTTCTGTTATTAAAATTCGGTATCATAACTGATTTTTATTTTTATTTTTATCTTTAAATGTACCTTATTAAATATACTAATAATAACAAATTATTTTAAGCGCTACTTGCTCTTCTCTTATGTAGTTGCTGCAATTTATAGTAATATATACACATTTGTAATCAATTTGTAAAGAATATATTTTATTCTTATTTTTTTGAATATAAGAATAAAATGAAATTTTGCGTATCTAATTTTTATGCGCTACCCTAGCGAAAATATTTTTGTTCAAAAATGTTAAAAACTGTTAGAAAGAGTTATAGACTGTTTAAAAATGGGATTTTGGACGTTATTAATCGTTTGTAACTGTAACATTTTTCAACAGTTTTTAACAGTTTATAAGAGTTATTAAATTATTTAATAACTTTTAAATATTTATTAATTATTATTATTAACATAGTTATTAACATAGTAATAATTAATTATTAGTATAATTAAGCACTCCTTAGGCTTCTTCTGCATTGTTTGACTGTTACTTGCCTTTGGAGTGCTCCCGCGCTCTTTGATTCTCATGATTATAATAATGAGGCTATTAAATAATTATTAATTAATAATAATAATAATAATAATTTATTAATTCTTAATTTTTCCTGAAATATATAAAATTTAAAATTATTTGAAACTGTTTGAAAGTGTTTTAAACTATTAGAAACTGTTTGAAACTGTTACAAAGTATTATAATTAGAAAAAAAGTGTCCAAAATCATACATTTGGTAACATTTATAAACCGTTTTAAACAGTTCTAAATAGTTTTAAATAATTTTTAACAGTTATTAACTGTTAATCACATTTAAAATTTACGACAGGGTACTTACACGTTTCCATGTGTAGTTACTGCTGTTAATGCTACTACTTTATATTATGTTTTATTATTATTTTATAAATTGAAACATATAAATAAAATGTTAGACTTTATAAAATATTTCTTCGTAGACTATATTTTTAGTATAAATATTTGTCATTTCATTTCCGTCTTTTCTTAAAAAATCTGCTTTGTCCCTTTTATGTTCAATGTATACTGATTCTTCAATCAAAAGAATTTTTAAATTATTTCTTAAAGTTACTCTAGATAATGCAACATACAGTTGTCCATTGCTAAATACTGGGGACGACAAATAAATTCCAACATTTTGAAATGATTGTGCCTGTGATTTATTAATTAATTTATTTATTAATTTATTTATTTATTTATTTATTTATTTTATTATAGTCATTGCAAATCCCAGTCTTATAGGAAATTTCCTTCTGACGATATTAAATGGAATTTTTTATTTTGAAGAGTTCAAATCTATTTGTGGTATTTATTTCCAGTACCAGCTTTATTTCCAGTAATTATGTCTGCTTTAATTACATATTTACCTAAATATCTGACAATTAATCTCGTTCCATTACAGAGACCATCTTCCAAACATTCATTTTCATCATCTACAATAGTATCAATACTTAAATATTCTTTGCAGTCACCATTTAATCGATTTAATATTTCATTATTCATTTTAAGAACATGATTATTTGTCGGGCATAAAATTACTTTATTTTTCATAGAAATGTCAAACGGATTAAATTAGTTTCCAAAAATTTTAGTAACTAAATCACCATTAGATAACAAAATAGGTGGTATTTTTAAAAGGTTATTATTTGTTTCGAATTTGGTAGAATATTGTCCTTCTCCCACATTTAAAAGCCATTTCTTAAATAAGATGTCATCGTTAGATATTCTCATATTTTTATGTAGCTTCAAATAATGAAATTGTAGCCATATTTTACAACTTTTCACAGAAGATTCTACTATTTGAGCTCTACTACCATGACGCACAGTTGGTAATGTTTACCTAAAATCACCAGATACAATTATTACTTTACCACCAAATGGTTTTGTATTTTGACATAAATCTTTAAACAATTGATCTACGGTATCAAACGGATATTTGTTAGTCATAGAAATTTCATCCCAAATTAATACATCTACATTCTTAATAGAATTTGCATACCTTGAATTGTGCAAAACATTATATGTTGATCGTTCGTTTATTTGAAGTGGTAATTTAAATGTAGTATGCGCTGTTTTTCCATTAATTAATAGATTAGCAGCAATACCAGTGCAAGCAACTGATAATTCAGAATAATTTTTATTATGTAAAAACATGATCAATGTATTTAACAAATAACTTTTTCCAGTTCCACCAGGCCAATCAAGAAAAAATAATTTCTTTTCATTGACACCCAAAACCGCTTTTGTTATTTCAGTGAATAGTTGATGTTGACAATCGTTTAATCATCGCATTCTTCTATCAAGGTCATCTTCATTAACAACAATATGCGAACATATGTCATCATCTATGTCATCATCACATTCCATTAATTCAATTTAAATATCTGGTAATCCAAAATCTTTTATAGAAAAACCATGAAGTGATAATGTACTGTCAATTAATTTCAATGCATTTTTCTGAAACTGTTTCGTGTAACTTTGGATTTAAGAAATACGATTTGTATTTATCGTATCACTCTCGTGCATTTATAGGATTATGGGCAATCGAAATGAAACTAAAAAGTTGACATAATTCATTGGGAAATTGAAAATTTATTGCTTCACTTAAACAAATATCGCATTGATTGTCTATTTTTATTAATTTCCGAGCGATAGCAGTCTCATAAAACGTTGCGATAATTTTATTGTCAATAGTTCTTGAATGTTCAAAACACGTAGCGCCACGAACATGTAACAAATGTAATCTCAAACAAAAACGTTCTCGATCCTTAGGGCTGACAAAATACATTCTACTTAAAACAGGTTTCGACAATTTTTTTCTCCGATTCCACGTCTTTAAATTTTTATCGAAAACGTAATGATTAGGAATTTCGTTGTATAAATAGTGTTTTGCATCATAGTCAATGCTATTTAAATCGGACCATGCCGTTAATGTTGTACCAAGATTTTTATTGATCATTTCTTTTTCCGAACCACGCTTGAAAATATACATATTGCTCATTTTTAAGATGAACAGCTAATCTATATATAACATGTGATTGATTATGTAATTTAAATTTTAAAATCCGACACATTGCTTCTGGAGGACATATATATCTGGTAGATACATATTGTTCTATTTCATCATAATTTAGTTTATGCGTGGTATTATCAGATTTAGATACAGTGTTACTTACTGAAATATCTGTATGATCTGCAATTGTATTTTCCAAATTACTTAAACATATTATGGCTGTATCCGGACCTTTATAAGAGTATTTGAATAAATATTTTATAGAATTAATTGTATTGCAAACTTCAATATTGGTATGGCAGCGAAATTTAAGTAATAAATACGGGTTATATAGCACAACAAAACGATTGTATGCAATTCTTTGTTTTGAAAATATAATTTTGTTACCACCATTCCTTTTTTTGTATACCGGATAACTTGCACTGTTAAAAAAAATTGTTGCCTCATTATATTGCTTTGGAAAATTTTTTGTACATTTACTTTTATCTTCATTCATACAGGGTGAATTTAAATTTTGATATCCACAAGGACCATGAATCATATTGTTTAACTAATTTTTACAATTCTGGATACATATTTTCATCTGGAATTTCAGCAGTAACTATACTATCGATTAATTCAGAAATGAAGAATTTATCTTTATCGTCTAAATAAAGCAGCATATGAATATGTGGTAATCCTCGTCTTTGAAACTCAATAAAATATATAAAAGCAATAATTTTATCAAAAATATTCTTTTCCGTTAATTCAACTAATATATTTATTTTCTCATGAAAAACGCTAATAACAATATCGGTCTGTCGATTGCATTTTCATTTGCACTACGATTGTCTGCTATTTCTTTCTACTGTGGACTGCAGGTCATAGTTAAAAATAAATCCGGTTTTCCAAAATTCTAACATATAGTCATCGAGTCTAAATAATTTTGTTGAATAGCACGGGGACTTCCCGTAAATGACGAAGGTAAAATAATCATCTATTAGAGCATTTGCATTTCCAGCTTCATTATGAACATAATACATTAAACCCATATACATGTCCGTTCTAAAAGAATCTTGCTCATTTCTTATATAATATAATCTACAACTTTCAATTTTTGTCCAAGCGTCAACAATAAACTGCTGAGTAAGCTTCCCAGTACTTAAGCATGGATTAAAATTCGTTCTAACACTTAACTTGTAACTAATTATAGTTACAAGTTAAGTAACAATATTACAAGTTAGTTAGAACAATGTTACAAGTTAGTTACAATATTAATTGTAATGTAGTCATTTTACTTTGTTTAACACTTTTATCATAACATGTCAAGTAAGGATGCCAATCGCATTCGCCACGAGAAAACAAAAGCGGATAAATCATAGGATGTATATGTTGACTTACAATAGGTATCCTACACGTAACTGAACTTTTAGAATAAATACAAATATCTCGTTCGCTTGGAGAAAGACGGTCTTTATCAACATATACTATTGCTACTTCATTACATGCTACAGCACCATTATTCTTTTTATCAACAGTATTGTTCCAAACCATGTACATTTTAACTCCTTTAGATAATTATCCACATTTCTCTGCTTTTTTATATTCTTCCATTTCTATCTCATGCATCATTGTGTATGCCATAGAATAGGGATTGATAGTACGTACTAAACTATCTAATTTATTTAATAAGTTTAGTGAACCATTTTTACTATGTTATTTGCTAATTCGTTATCTATTAAATATAGTTGCCCGTATTTACGAGATTTTTCCCTCTCTGGATTTAATGAATATGAATTATGATAAGTTTATCCGCAAATACGAAAAACTTGTAGTCCTGCAGTTGGAAATGTTACTAATTTTGCACCAAAACTTGCAAATGCCAATAAATTATTATATTTTCTGATGCTATTTATAAAAGTTTTGCTTTCTTTGCTGTTATTATTTATTAGTTGTTTTAGTTGTTCTGGATATGAGTCTTCATTATTAAATAAAACTTTTCCTTTATGACAACAATTAGTAAAGCATTTCTCAGCATTCGTTTTACAAGCAAAATATTTCGCATCACAATATATACATATTTTATACATTACTCCTAAATAATTTTCAGTAATATTGTTTCCATCAAAATCATTAATTGCAATAAGGCCAATTTTCCATTTTTTGTTGCTACTGTTTCTTGCACTGTAATATTTTAACGTGCACTAATACGTCGTTTCTTAATTGTATTATTTTTTTATAACTTACATTCTAAAGTAGAGTTTTCTAATAAATTTCTCTTTCTAGTTCATTTTTTAATTGTTACTACTGTACATTTCTGTGCACTATTGTACATTTTTGTATTTTTCTGTAAATGTACAGAAAAATACAAAAATGAAACAAAAAAATGCAATTGTTTTACAGAAATGTACAGAAATGTACGAAAAAATACATTTTTGACTTCTGCCAGGGAACTAAGCGAATCCTTTTTCGGTTATGTATACTTACTGCCGTTTGACGTTATTTAATGATATACACGAATTTTCGTTTAAATCACTGTACGACAATTATGACTACGGAATATCCTATATATTATAAATGTATTGCTTTCGTTGTATTTGTCATTAATTAAGAATTTTTTGCTTATTCGAGACTTTCTTAGTTGAAGCAAGAATCTTCTATAATTTCATGTTTGTTGTATTTAATTTTTAAGTCACTTTGTTACTATTCAAATACTTACGCTTAAGTTATGAGATTTTAAGAAATAAAATTAGATTGCTGGACATTTGTATGAAAAAAAAAAAAAAATTATGCACCACAAATAATTATGTATATTAAGCCGAAAAATCTTTAAGTATTGACACTATTGTAAATGATAAAAATGAATGTTTGCTAAACTCTATATCAGTGTATACTCAGTACAGAGAAGACAAAAAGAACAAAGCAGATTTTTAAGAAAAAATGTGAATGAAATGAGAAATATTTAAACTAAAAATATAGTCTACGAAGAAATATTTTATAACTTATAACTTATAACTATATTTTATAACTGCAGCAACTACACGTGAAAACGTGTAAGTAGCGCTTAAAAATTACATATCATAAATTTATCATACTAAAGTATATATGCAAAATAATGATCATAATTTTTATAGACATAATGAATTTAACTAGTAAAAAGTAAAAATGCAGTAACTACATGCAAAGAAAAGGTACGTGGAATAATTGGTTACTATAAATATATTTCATAAAGTCGTATAAAAATAATAATTAAATATATTATTTACAAATTCATTACATATGTATATATATATATATATATATATATATATATATATATATATATTTGTTTTACCAGATTTATGGAGCCCTTTTATACACATGAGCATATTTATGGAGCCCGTTTTCTTTTATGGAGCCCGGGTGCCATAAAATATTCTTATACGGCGTTTATGGAGCCCGATCTAGAGTTTCTATACCCAGAGAGGGATTATTTCTTTAGTCACTTGTATACGGGAACTCTGGGCGTAGGTACTAATATAAAGGGATGGGCTCCATAAAGGGGTTAAGTGATAATTATATATATATATATATATATTACTATAAATTGCAGCAACTACACGAAAACCGTGTTAGTAGCGCATAAAATAATTCGTTATAATAGAAAAAAACGAATTTAAATAATAAAAAGTAAATTGCAGCAACAACCCTCAAAAGCGAGTAAGTAGCACATAAAGTAATTGGTTATTGTAAATATATTGAATAAAATATATTTAAAAATAAAAATAAAAATTAGATATGATAACGAATTATAATAATAAAAAGAACAATTTGGTTATTATAAATATATTTAATAAAGTATATCTAAAAGGTATCTGTAATAACTATATCTATTAAGTTATTTGTTAAAAATACCGAAATTTAAATATATTGTAAAACATAAAATAAACATGTAATCCATCTTACACGGCACATAAATTCCACTTTTAAATTAATATATTTGAATTAATATATTTTGTTGTAAGAGTAACTATTTTTATGCAAAATTTGAAATATAGACAATACAGGCAATTAAAACATTTATAATATCATCCGGCAAAGAAACATAATTAAGCCAAGCGAGCGAGAGCGAGCGAGGTACTTTCACTAGTAATTATATTAAATAAATTTATTTTATTAATTGTAACGCGTACATCAGTCGCGACTATTCTGGATCCCAATACCGACCTGGACCTTCTGCACCCGTTCACCACGCTCCTTGATGATCCGATAGTGAGGCAGAAACTCTCGGAGTCTCGAAGGATGAACGCGCCACCACAAGCACATAATGCAGTGGTAGAGCCAGCGGAAGAGGCAATCGGCCAGGAGGATTCCGGGACAGAGCTATTGAGCTCTGTAGCACCCACCGGGATATCTTGAGCCGAAGCCGAGAGACAGTTCCAACAGCAACAACTGCAGCAGCAGCAAATGCAACAACTGCAGCAGCAGCAAATGCAACAACAGCAGCCGCAGCAAATGCAGCAACAACAGCTGGGGCAGCAACAGCAACAAATGCTGGATCAGCAGCGACGACAGCATCAGCAACAACAGCAGGAGCAGCAGCGACGGCAGCAGGAGATGTAGCAGCGGTAGCAAGCGCTTCTGGAAGAGTAGCGCAGGCAACGATAATACCGGCGCAACCTAGAAGAAGAGCTGTTGCCGGCACGAAATGGGCAGCACGCGTTCTGGCAGCAAACGCGAAACCCGCTGCAGCCACAGAGCTTTGAGTGACCATGAGCAGGTGAACAGCGCACCGCTGGGATAACAGTAGGAGATAGTGTAGTCTCAGAACAACTGCTGTCTGTGATTCAAAGACTCGTCAAAGAGGTCGAAGCGCTAAAGAATAGTGTGCGAACACTACAGGAAGCTCGACACCCCCCTCAAGCACGCACTTGGAGGGAGTTCAACCACCAAGTACGGACAGGGAACGAGGATCACAACAGATCAACTTTCAAGACACGTTCAAGTACGTGAACTTCGGCAGCAGCAGCCCGAACCTCCAGTCCTCGACGAACGCCAGGAGGAACAGCGTGAGAAATCCTCCACAGCGTCAAACAAGGAATGGCGCGACCTAGGACCCATCTGAGAGGCATACGTATTTACCTCAGCAGACGAACCGTGATGTGGCCCAAATAGTCCGAAAATGGCACATCAAGTTCTCAGAGTCCACAAAGGAGCAGAGCGTCGAGTTATTCCCCACGAGACTAGAGGAATGCAGAACTCTAGCTAATCTGACATATGACGAGGTGCTTTCGTCATTTTCAGAGCTCCTAACGGGGGTAGCAGCCATCTGATACCGAAGTAACCGCCATACATGGCGATCGTGGCAAGATTTCAAAGAGGCCATAACACACATGTATGGCGGAGAAAGGGGACATCAGCAACGCGTCCCAGCGGAAATAAACGCGAGAACTCAAGGCCGAGACGAACTCACGCGTGATTATGTAGTAAATCTCCAGGCCATAATCCTCAAGTTAGTTCCGGTGCCTAGCATAGCTCAACAGATATACATGTTGCACCGGGACATGCGGCCAGAACTACAAAAGATGGTAATGCGTAACCCCGGTTACGGATTACCGGGAACTCCTGGACCTGGGCCGGGAAGCCAAATTAGCGCTCGCGGCAGATAAGGTGTATCACACGTCACCACCGCCCGAGCGCACATACTTGCCAGAATTTACCTACGTGCCCACACAGCCGCCTACGGATCAGTGGAAAAAGCAGAAGCCAGGTGTGGCTGCGATGGGGCACCAACAGCATGAGCCTTGAGAGAGACTCGAGGCTATGTTCCGTCGGATCATGGCCGAATGCTTATCGGCCTTGATGAAGAAAAGCACCGACGAGAATAGTGGGCAAAAACCTAACCCGCAACTGGGATAACAGGCAGCAGGAGCGCGGGCAAGCTACCAACCAGCCTAGTGGGGGTAATAGCTCGACCCACTAGGCTAGGCCGCAAAGTCCGAGGACTAACGGATAACCACAAAGGCCAGAGTACAGAAGGGGACCCGAATATGAGCAAAAAGGAGGCAATCCCAAATCCAATGCTGCCGGAAACCAGCAGGGAAACGGCAAGGGGGGCACGTAAAAACGACCACATGCTCGCCCCCAGCTCTCATATCAGAGGCCGAGGGAAACTCGGTACAATCTTCTGAAGGCAAGAGCGAAGAAGTACCCGGAACTCAACCGAACGAAGTCAGCCAGGAGTCTGCTCGCGATGGTGGCTTCAAGTAGGAGTAGCCGGCTACAGGCTGAAGGCACTCTTCGATATAGGAGCTTCCTGGACTGGAATGAATTCCATCGGCCCACAGCTCGCTACGATCTATGGAAAAGAATTAATCCCAGTCAGCGGCCTAACGGCACGGGTGGCAAATGGACAGAGCATAGCAGTGGTTGGCTATGTGTATCTACCCATGCTCGTGGCCGGCGTGTGCAAAGACGTGCGCGTCGCAATAATGCCAGACCTAGACATGGAGTGCTTCTTGGGGGTAAACTTCATTAAAGAGTTTAGCGGCGTCTTAGACCCCACAGACAACACGCTACATCTCAAGGATGACGATGCAAACGTAAAATTAGAAGTAGCCTCCATAACCGCAAACAACACCGTGTGCGTGTCAGCTATAGGGTTGATGGATCCAACAGAGGAACAGCGCAAAGAGGCAGAAGCTTTAGTAGCTCAGCTGATCGGAAATAGCCTGGCAACACTATGGTCTACTTCGTGGGTCGAGCATGCAATAGACGTCAGATCTACAAGACCCATTAAACAGAAGTACTACCCTGTATCTCAGAAACTCGAGGAAGAGATGCATAAACAGGTGGAGGAAATGTTAGTCGCGGGAATAATAGAACCCTGGACAAGCGGCTGATCAAGCCCAGTGGTAATGGTGCGTAAATCCAACGGGAAGTTCCGTTTCGTTTCTGTGTGGACTTCAGAAAACTGAACGTATTTTCAAGGCCAGACGCGTACCCGTTGCCATACATGGAAAGTATCTTGCCGAAACTGCAGAAAGCGCGTTACATCTCTACGTTGGATTTAAGCAGTGCGTACCACCAACTACCACTTAGCCCGGAGTCCAAAGAGACTATGGCCTTCACCGTGCCAGGCCCGCGGCACCGTTACATAATTATTAATATTTTCCTTTATATTATCGGTGTGTAAAGCTGCAACGCTCCAACGCAACCATGTAATACAACGCAAGAGAGGGAGAGCGAGTGGGAGAGGGAGAGGGGCAGGGAGAGAGAGAGAGTGAAGGAGACTCTTCATTATATATTGAAGGTTTAATTGGTTGCCAATCTATCCATCCTGAACAACTAGGAGAAAATTTCTAGAGATGCGTTATCCCCTGATTTATTTAGTGTATATTGTCATTATACTACAGCTAACAATTTATCTTACATTATTATTTGTGTAATGTTGATAAAGGAATGTTAATGTATTGCGAATTTTCCATCAATGTCTCAATCTATATTGAATTATAATGATGATCATTTTCATAAAATATGTGTTAATTTAATTATAACGAAAATATTAGGAAAATGTGTATGATTGGTCTGACGGAGGCAACCAAAGAAATACAACTGATTTCTTTATTTATTTATTGCGACGTTTCGTTGGCCTGGTCTGCCAACCTCTTCAGGCTAATTTATTTGAATAGAAAAAAGTTTAATTAAAATACATACGTTGTATACAACTATCAATCGCAAAACACAGAGATTAAAAAAAAAAAACAATAAATACCTTAATATCGTTCGTGTGATAAAGTTTACATATCGTCAAAGTAAGCGCAAACGCAACAAACAATCATATTTATAGTACGCAGTGCGACTGTATTAGTGCACATGTTTACAAACAAAAAGGGGGTATTTATATATATACATATTTATATACATACATATTTCGATATACGTAGAGAAACCAACTGTACAAACATTTAATTTAAAAGTCTTAATAACTGAAAATAAGTCGGGTTTAAAAACTTTATATCATCTTTTTTATTTATATTGTTATTGTTACTTTTTATGTGGATCATTTCCGATACCAGTCGTTTATAATAATGGGATTCATAATCTAGAATTTTGGTATTATCCCAGTCGAATTCATGTGAGTGCTCACTCATGTGTTTGAATACAACTGCATGGGGATTATTATTATTTTGGTGTTCTTTGATTCTTGTTTTTACCGTACGTTTGGTTTCTCCCACATATGACGCTGGACATAATTTACATACAAACTGATATACAACATTAGTCCGATCCCACTTCTCTGTTATGTCTTTCCCTAATTTTATTATGGAACTAAAACTTTTCTTAATTACAGGTAAAGTTCTGAAATTGAATGATTTTAAAATAGATGATATTTTATTACATTGATCGTTAAACGGTAACGTGATGAGCGGAGTAAATCTGTTGTCTTGAATTCTATTTTTTTGATGACCTTTGTCTTTGATATTCTGCAGTCTAGTATGTATGAAACGATTAATGAAATTGCGAGGAAAGTTATTATTTTGAAGAATGCGGACCGCGGAATCTAAATTTTTTCTATGGAATTTTTTGTTAGATAAAGAAATTGCCCTATCGACTAAATTGTATACAATGTTAATTTTCTGTCTTGTTGGATGATTAGAAAGAAAATTGATTAATCTACCCGAAGAAGTAGGTTTATTATACCAGTCAGTAATGATAGTATTATTATGTCGTATTAATGTCATATCTAAGAAGTATATTTTTTTATCTTGTTCTATTTCATACGTGAATTGTAACCTATTATTGTAAGAGTTAAAAGTTGTGACTACTAAATCAATATGTTTTTTGTCGATGCACATTATAGTGTCATCTACGTAACGGAAGTAAAATAACGGATTGACATTATGTGTTTCTTTTAAAGTACTTAAACAATACGTTTCTAAATCATCCATTACCATGTTCGCAAATAGAGGAGAGATAGGAGAGCCCATCGGAGTACCCTCTATCTGTCGATAGTAATTCTTATTGAACACGAAAAAAGTGTTTGAAAATAAAAATTTTGTACACTTCACTATTTCTACAAATGGAATTTTGCATTTATTGTGAATAAGATCGAATCTTTTATCTAAACGAAACGTCGCAATAAATAAATAAAGAAATCAGTTGTATTTCTTTGATTGCCTCCGTCAGACCAATCATACACATTTTCCTTATAACACCGAGAGGGCAATTTGAACCACACATTACAAACACGAGAGTCTTAGGTCAGAAATGGACTCATATTCATACCATCAAAGCAGATCTTTTCTCAAGGACATCGAAAAATCTCATGGCCCACACATAAAACGCCAGTTTAAGATGTGGACCAACCTCAACTATCAACTTGCAGAGGCAACGCCTCAACGCTGGTTCCTGTTAAAATGCAGATCCAACGACATCCATCCGCAACATATGTTAAATTTAAGTAAGCGTATCCGTACTCTCTCCTTTCATAGCCTTATGTGTAAACAAGAACTTCTGAATATTAATAGACATATAACGAGCAAACTTTTAAATCTAGAGATTCGTGACATTAATTTTCACATGAACTTTTTAAAAAAATCTCTTTCGACTCTGAAAAATAAGATAGTTAAACTAAACATTGACACGCACACTATAAACAACTTTTTTGCTTTTACCGACCAGAAAACTAAACGTATTTTAAACAAACATGAGAAAATCTTGAAACGTAAGTTTGATTTCTTACTTAATAAAATGTTAGAAAATTCAGAACCAATTGTACCAAAAAAATTTTTCAAAAATCTGACAAATACTCAGACACCGAACCAAGTCATTGACGTAGTCTCATAAGGACCAAAATTCAGTATTAGGGAAAAAACAAGCAAAAAAGACATTATTGACACTGTGAAAAATGTTATTATTGACACTGTGAAATTAGTTTAAGAGATTCCGAAGTACCGTCATCATTAAAATCAGAAATTAGAGAAAAAGTTGCCTCAAACCTCAGATTAGGTTTTAGTCAACAAAAACACATGACTACTAACGATAGGAATTTAAATATAAAATTAAGAGAGACTAAGAGATTCATTAAAAATAATCCAGACATAATGTTCACCACTTCAGACAAAGGAAATGTAACTGTTTGTTTATATAAATCTAATTACAATGAGAAAATGTTAAATCTATTATCTGATGTAACAACTTATGAAAACGTCAAGAAAAACCCTTTAAAAAAATTACAAACTGATACATCCAAAATTCTGAAAAATAACAACAATTATTTACATACTAAATTTCACAATAATGCTCTGACGTTCACTAACACGACACTAGCCAAATGCTACGGTTTACCAAAAATTCACAAAAAAGATTTTCCTTGCCGTCCGATTATCTCTTTAATAAATAGTCCGACTCACTTTTTAGCTAAAACTATATACAAAGAAATTAAGTTTTCCGTTAAACCACCAAAATCTCACATTAATAATAGTTTTGAACTAAAAGAAAAACTTAACTCTGTTATTGTTCCAAATGATTACATTCTTCTATCATTAGACGTATCTTCCTTATTTACAAATATACCCCTCCAATTAGTTTTAGACAGTTTAGATAAAAGATTCGATCCTATTCACAATAAATGCAAAATTCCATTTGTAGAAATAGTGAAGTGTACAAAATTTTTATTTTCAAACACTTTTTTCGTGTTCAATAAGAATTACTATCGACAGATAGAGGGTACTCCGATGGGCTCTCCTATCTCTCCTCTATTTGCGAACATGGTAATGGATGATTTAGAAACGTATTGTTTAAGTACTTTAAAAGAAACACATAATGTCAATCCGTTATTTTACTTCCGTTACGTAGATGACACTATAATGTGCATCGACAAAAAACATATTGATTTAGTAGTCACAACTTTTAACTCTTACAATAATAGGTTACAATTCACATATGAAATAGAACAAGATAAAAAAATACACTTCTTAGATATGACATTAATACGACATAATAATACTATCATTACTGACTGGTATAATAAACCTACTTCTTCGGGTAGATTAATCAATTTTCTTTCTAATCATCCAACAAGACAGAAAATTAACATTGTATACAATTTAGTCGATAGGGCAATTTCTTTATCTAACAAACAATTCCATAGAAAAAATTTAGATTCCGTAGTCCGCATTCTTCAAAATAATAACTTTCCTCGCAATTTCATTAATCGTTTCATACATACTAGACTGCAGAATATCAACGACAAAGGTCATCGAAAAAATAGAATTCAAGACAACAGATTTACTCCGCTCATCACGTTACCGTTTAACGAACAATTTAATAAAATATCATCTATTTTAAAATCATTCAATTTCAGAACTTTACCTGTAATTAAGAAAAGTTTTAGTTCCATAATAAAATTAGGGAAAGACATAACAGAGAAGTGGGATCGGACTAATGTTGTATATCAGTTTGTATGTAAATTATGTCCAGCGTCATATGTGGGAGAAACCAAACGTACGGTAAAAACAAGAATCAAAGAACACCAAAATAATAATAATCCCGATGCAGTTGTATTCAAACACATGAGTGAGCACTCACACGAATTCGACTGGGATAATACCAAAATTCTAGATTATGAATCCCATTATTATAAACGACTGGTATCGGAAATGATCCACATAAAAAGTAACAATAACAATATAAATAAAAAAGATGATGTAAAGTTTTTAAACCCGACTTATTTTCAGTTATTAAGACTTTTAAATTAAATGTTTATACGGTTGGTTTCTCTACGTATATCGAAATATGTATGTATATAAATATGTATATATATAAATACCCCCTTTTTGTTTGTAAACATGTGCACTAATACAGTCGCACTGCGTACTATAAATATGATTGTTTGTTGCGTTTGCGCTTACTTTGACGATATGTAAACTTTATCACACGAACGATATTAAGGTATTTATTGTTTTTTTTTAATCTCTGTGTTTTGCGATTGATAGTTGTATACAACGTATGTATTTTAATTAAACTTTTTTCTATTCAAATAAATTAGCCTGAAGAGGTTGGCAGGCCAGGCCAACGAAACGTCGCAATAAATAAATAAAGAAACAGTTGTATTTCTTTGATTGCCTCCATCAGACCAATCATACACATTTTCCTAATAACACCGAGAGGGCAATTTGAACCACACATTACATATAACGAAAATAGTTACATGAATAACCGGTTTGATGTACCATGTATCCAGAATTAAAAACACGTTAATAAAATAAATTAACAGAATACATTTACCTTATGATTTATGTTATAATTTAAGTTACATAATTATAGATGTCGGCTAAAAAGAACACTGCAGCATTGAAAGCGCACGTAGCGCGCCCATCATCTTACTATGAACCGCTGCTAACTGCTTTAGCAGAATGCTTTTCGAGAGTGAAAAATAGTCCTAAAAGAGAAGATAATATCAAGGTTTATGCAGTCCTTGCAGCTGAGTATACCATGTTGAAAGTTGAGAAAGAGATAGTAGAAATAAAATATTTCAATACAAAGGCTAAACCTATTTTACACACAACTAATATAAAGCAGTGGTTCAAGAAAATATTCAAGAACCAATTCAAAGGGATATGGAAGAGTTTGAAGAACAAGATTCTGGCTTGACACTGCGTGTGATACTTAATGTAACTGTACATACGAGTAGACATAGTCCAATACAAGGGAGCTCTTACATTAGTTTACCTCTAGAAGTACGGAAAAAGCATGCATGTGCCAATGTAAAGAATTTCGATGACGAATATTTTAAATGGGCTATACTTTCGGCGCTGCACCCTCCAAAACAGCTCTGATAGAGTAGCATTGTATAAAAATTATGAAAATGAATTAAATTTCAAAGGTATTAAATTTCCTGTCAAGCCAAAACAGATTCCAAAGTTCGAAAAACAAAATAACATTTCAGTTAATGTTTATATATTGAAAAAAGTAATGCAAGATTTAAAACTGTACCGCTGCATATGATGTCATGCGAGAAAGATCGTCACGTAAACCTTCTTCTATTACAAAATTATTATGTAAATAAAGACATGGAAGAAGAGGCTGAGGAAGTCCTTGATTTTTCAACAATTACATACCATTATGTATTAATAAAAGACTTATCACATTTTATATCGACTCAAGTTTCAAAAATGAAAGTTAAAAAGTATCTTTGTAATCGATATTTACATTATTTCTATTCTGAATTTCGATTAAAATTACACAAGCAAGACTGCTTACAAATAAATACATGTAAGGTTAGTTTGCCAACATCAGAAAATAAATTTTTAAGTTCAAAAACTTTAACAATAAGGAAAAGGTGCCATTTGTCATTTATGCTGATTTTTAGTCTCTTTTAAAATCTATAGAAGACGAGCGCGCTTATCAAAAGCATGAACCATTTAATACTGGGTACTATTTCAAATGCAGTTATGATGAGACTTTGTCATACTATTGCAGTTACATAGGACATAATCCAGCTGAATTGTTTGTTCACCAATTACAAAATATAGTTGAAAATGTTGTGACTTTTTGGTGTCTCATACCTATGGGCACTTTGACACTAGAGGAAGAGTCATCTTTTCAAAAAGCAACACTGACACATTTGCAAGAAATCTTTAGGGGAGAAACGTGTTCGAGACCGTTGCCACCTCACTGGCAGATAACGACTTAATTACTTATTATTCAACATTTAACTAAATAATAAAATAATAAAATAACTAACCTGAAATTGCGATCTCGAATTTTCTCCATATACATTTATAAAGCTGATAATCTTCATCAGATTTATTGCTGTTATTTAAGCGGCTATAGAAATATTCTTTTGATAGCAGTGCTGTAACATTCAATTTTTCTTCCGAATCCAGATAATCATATGAAAAAACCCCTTTTCGACGCAAAAGTTGAAACTTCTCATCGATGAGCAGCTCGCTCTTAGATAATTCTGATTTTAAAATATTTGTCTGCTCGAGATAAGAAGATAATTTATCGAGTGATGCTGCCATAAATCGAAACGAATCGATAAATTTGAACTTAATGTCACTGCCATTGCCAGTATATTTGCTGAATAAAATAGAACGTTTCTTGTTGAGTGATAAGAGATTTCTTTGTCCTGGGAAACCTTTAGTAACGTCTCTAATTAAGAAGTGTGAATCATATCCAGTGAGGTTATGAAAAATAACTGGAATTGTTCGAGAGTCTTTGTAATTTAAATTACACTCTTCATGAGCAGGGCCTCGATATCTGAAACATTATATTATATTAATATACATTATAGTTATAATGTACATTATAGTTATACAATCCCAGTTATTATAATGTTACTAAGATGTATCTAAAAAAAATAATCCCCAAGTGATTTCGATGAATTTTTTCCTCAGCTTTCCGATGGTGCTATTAGTTTCCCAAAATTTTTCAATTCTAAGTATTTCTTGAATAATATCTCGAAAAAATCAAAAAACCCCTATATAGAAAAAGGCTATATCCATGTAAAATTTCCTCCTCTTTCGATCTAGCAACTTTTATGTTTTTTTGAGGTTAGAATTGAAATTTTTTGAGAAACTAATAGCACCATCGGAAAGCTGAGGAAAAAATACATCGAAATCACTTGGGGATTATTTTTGTTTAGATACATCTTAGCCTTTCAAACACAAGCTGAAAACAGCATGATTTCGCGCTCACGCGCCGCGCCTGGAGAGCTGACGTGAAACGCCTCATATGTAAAAATACATCGAAAATTTTTTAATGAAAATATTTTCATTATCGTAATTTAATGCCAGCTTTATGCAATGGATTGAAACTTACTTGAATTCATGGAGTTTTACAATTTAACCAAAAATCTTGGCTTAAAAGTTACATAGATTTGACTACTAACATGAGAGCAAAAGCTAAACATGAATGAGAAAAATTTATATAAGTTAATGTATAATGCAGTTTTTGATAAAACTATGGAGAAGGTCAGAAAGCTAGTAGATATTAAAATTGTAAAGAGATGGCACCGGCGGTATGGTGCTCAAACTCTCACTACACAACCAAACTTTCATAGTAGTATCATCCTTAATAAAAATCTTGCAATCATACAACTCGAAAAGACTGATGTTTATTTAAATAAACCAATATACACGGTGACCCATTTTAATCGCCGCACCCGGATTTCTCGGAACCTAAGCCAGATAGAGAAAAATAGTTCAGACAGAAGTTATAGGGGACAAAGTGGGCCACATAATGGCGCTAACGTCTTTGACCTTGAACTTGACCTTTGAGGTTATTTCAAGGTAAAGTGGTTTTTTCATATGGAAACACCTAGTTTTGACCCCGGATTCGGAAAGAGCGGGAAATTTTACGTTCAAAATCATATTGAGAAATTTTTTCCAAGGTCATTTCAAGGTCAAATCTAGGTCAAACTCAGAAAAGTCCGTTTAAAATCGTTTTTTCCATGAACCACAGGCTAAGCGGGTTCAAATTGATCGTAGACTTAATAGAGGAACCCACACACCCAAAACTTACACATCCTAGTAAACAAAACTCAAACTCGCACATCCTAACCCCATACACTTCATGCCCTCACATGCTGAACTGTTACACCCCGGTCCCACAACCATACCCCACACCCCCCAGTCCCACACATTCCTACTTCACGCATGCTAATCCCATACACCCCAAACCCACACATCCTGAACCCTGAAAAATTTTTCTCAAGGGCAAAATGATTTCTTAACGGAAACTTTAAGATCGTTGAAGCTTCTGTTATAAATGTATTAACCTTACTTTTTGCGCTACCCAGAAACAACGACGTGGACGTAGTAAGGATTGTTTCCTTTGGGGTGCTTAATTAAAGTGAGTCCCCTTGCCTCTCACTGTTCGGGGTGCTTGATTAAAGTGAGTTCTCTTGCCTCTCACTGTTCGGGGTGCTTGATTATAGTGAGTCCCCTTGCCTCTCACTGTTCGGGGTACTTGTTTATAGTGAGTCCCCTCGTCTCTCACTAATGTAAATAAATTTTTATTTAACCTTGAAGCAAGTGTTCGAAATTACGACCATTTGCTTCAAGGCACATAGTCAAACGCCTTTGAAAATGGCGAACTGTGTTCTGCAAAGTTTGTCTCGGAATGGCAGCGCATGCTCGACGAATCCTATCCTGCATATCTGCTCTTGTAGTGGGTTGTTGCTCAAAAATAGCATTTTTCAAATACCCCCATAAATAGAAATCTGGTGATGTAAGATCGGGTGAGCAAGCAGGCCAGTTAACCGGACCTCCTCGACCAATGCATCTGTTACCATAGTTCTCATTCAAAAAAGCTCTTACAATTCGAGCGAAATGTGGTGCTGCGCCGTCCTGCTGGAGCCACATTCTTCGTCGCGTTTCCAAATCAACATCTTCCATCAATCCAGGTAGTTCATCTCTTATTAGCGTCAAATAGGTATGTTGATTTACATTTGCTTCAAAAATATAAGGGCCAATCAAATATCCATTGATAATCCCGCACCATACCATAATACTCCAACGTCTTTGATGGTTTACAGTTCTGACCCAATGAGGATTCACATCAGACCAATAATGGCAATTATGCCTATTCAGTTCCCCATCACTTTGAAATTGTGCCTCATCAGAAAAAAGAACAAAGGTAAAAAAGTCTGGATCATTTTCTATCATTTGAAAAGCCCATTGGCAAAACACAATACGCTGTTGGAAATGCTGAAACTGTAGCTCTTGAACCAAAGTAATATGATACGCATGATGTTGAAGCACCTTCATAATTCTTAAAAAAGTATTTCTTGGAATACCAATTTCCCTTTCGACTCGACGAGCGCTAATGTGTGGGTCAAGATGAATTATTGCAACGATAGTTACAACTCGATTCTCATTTTCATCATACTCATGGCGCCTACGTTGGCGAACCATGTGTCCACCACGAGCTCTTTGTGTTAAACATCTGATAGCTCTATCGTCAGGATGTCGTCTGTCAGGATAGCGTTCAGCATAAAGTCTTGCCGCACCACGATAATTATTTTGGCTTGCTCCTAAAACCAATATCATATCAACGATCTCGTTGGGCGGATAGTCAGCCATTTCAGAGCCAGCTATTAATTACTATTAAATTTAAATAGTAAAATGGTTACAAAAATATTAATAATTATAAGGCTCCCCCGTATACGGTCGCGCCTAAAAAGGAAAAACGTTGGAAAATTACGGTAACTTTAATTAGCTAACTGTAATTGCCATAAATACTACGTTTGTCACAATTTTTTAATTTTAAATTTTAAAATAAAATAATCGTTAAAACATTAAAGGTATTCAATTCAATAAAGCATTATTTCTTATTTTAATTGCAAATAAAACTAAAACTTCCTTTTATTTTTTTGTTTTATGTAAATAATGTGAATTAGTAGCGTTCGAATTTCAGAAATATTAATTTTGATAATATAATCATTAAAAACACATCAACGAAGAAAATAGGTTCCGCCAATGGTTCTATTAAATTTATTTTTCAGGTTCTAGTAGGATAGTGGAGCGTCACATTTCACGCTCATAATAACAGCATTTTTTAATAAACACTTTAGTATTAGATGAACGGTTTGAGGAGGTCCGGTGAAATGGCTTGCTTCTTCATCCCATACTTCACCATCAGACTTTTGTTTATGGGGGTATTTGAAAAATGCTATTTTTGAGCAACAACCCACTACAAGAGCAGATATGCAGGATAGGATTCATCGAGCATGCGCTGCCATTCCGAGACAAACTTTGCAGAACACAGTTCGCCATTTTCAAAGGCATTTGACTATGTGCCTTCAAGCAAATGGTCGTAATTTCGAACACTTGCTTCGAGGTTAAATAAAAATTTATATACATTAGTGAGAGGCGAGGGGACTCACTATAATCAAGCATCCCGAACAGTGAGAGGCAAGGGGACTCACTATAATCAAACACCCCGAACAGTGAGAGGCAAGTGGACTCACTTTAATCAAGCACCCCGAATAGTGAGAGGCAAGGGGACTCACTTTAATTAAGCACCCCAAAGGAAACAATCCTTACTACGTCCACGTCGTTGTTTCTGGGTAGCGCAAAAAGTAAGGTTAATACATTTATAATAGAAGCTTCAACGATCTTAAAGTTTCCGTTAAGAAATCATTTTGCCCTTGAGAAAAATTTTTCAGGGTTCAGGATGTGTGAGTTTGGGGTGTATGGGATTAGCATGCGTAGGGTAGGGATGTGTGGGACTGGGGATGTGTGGTATGGTTGTAGGACCGGGGTGTAACAGTTCAGCATGTGAGAGCATGCAGTGTATGGGGTTAGGATGTGCGAGTTTGAGTTTTGTTTACTAGGATGTGTAGGTTTTGGGTGTGTGGGTTTGGAGTTTATGCGTTTTGGGTGTGTGGGTTCCTCTATTAAGCCTACGATCAATTTGAACCAGCTTAGCCTGTGGTTCATGGAAAAAAACGATTTTAAACGGACTTTTCTGAGTTTGACCTAGATTTGACCTTTAAATGACCTTGGAAAAAATTTCTCAATATGATTTTGAAAGTAAAATTTCCCGCTCTTTCCGAATCCGGGGTTAAAACTAGGTGTTTCCATATGAAAAACCCACTTTGACCTTGAAATAACCTCAAAGGTCAAGTTCAAGGTCAAAGACGTTATTGCCATTATGTCGCCCCCTTTGTCCCCTATAACTTTTGTCTGAACCATTTTTCTCTATCTTGCTTAGGTTCCGAGAAATCCGGGTGCGGCGATTAAAATGGGTCACCGTGTATATTGTGCTCTGTGTCCTTGATTTATCAAAGACTTTAGTACACGCTTTTCATTATAATTATATGAAAAAGCTTCTTGCTGACAAATGTAAATTACTTTATACTGACACTGATAGCTTATTGTATGAAATACGTTGGATGCGAAACATTGGTACCTCAGATTACCCACCAGACTAAGAAGAGAATAAGAAGGTAATTGACTTAATAAAAGATGAATGTAACGGACGTATTATGACAGATTTGTTGGTTTATGTAGTAAAATGTATAGTGTGCGTATAGATGGCAAAGTAAAGCTAGTACAGTACAAAATACAGTCACTTTTGATGATTACATTCATTGTTTGAAAAATTTGTCAACGCATTGTAAAGAGCAGTGCATTATTCTGTCTAGAAAGCATATGCTGTATACCATCAAACAGAAAAAAAATAGCTCTAAGTCAGTATGATGATAAATGCTATTTAAGGGGGTCAGACACCTTTAAAACGACGAAAAATCGATTTTCTTACATATTTCACTAGAAAAACACTTGTAGGATATGCCCCAATGTCTTTCTAAGCATTATCTATTTTTGTTTTAAGAATATACATAAAACACTAATAACGCCTTTCATTTGTTTTTTGTTCAAATTACATTTTTCCCATGTAATTTTTTTTTCCCATTTCTTCCATTGTATAACATCTTTATATAATTGTACATTGACTTGTACTAATTTTTTTTCATTTCTCTATTCTTAATATATTCAAAATTCTCACTCTACATATCTATATGGGATATTTCAGGTGAAGTCAGCAGCTCAAAGTTTTAAAATCGCTCAAAATTTTTTTACTTATAGTTTTTTATGAAAAAAGCATGTTCCTAAAATTTTAGATCGATATTTGCACATATAAAAAATATATGCAATATTGAACATTCAAATTTTTTGCAATTTTTTGTTAAAATCCAACTTTCATCATTTTTTTACTCAAAAATTTGAAACTTTATGGATAGAACACTGATTGGAAAAAAGTTGGCATTTTATCTGTAGTATGTGTCAATATTTATTTTATGACCCTTTTTGAAAGTACCTGATTGGTTGGTTTTTTATATACCTTCATCGTAGAATATTGAGACTAAGCCATAAAATTTTTTGTTCAACAACATTTTTTTGAATTCTACTTTTAAAAATCTTCAAAATACTTTTTAAACCAAATATGTTCAAGCTAATTGAAAAAATTTATGATTTTTTGAAACATCAAGAAAAACTAGTAATTAGCATTTTTGATAATATGGTTCATTTAGAAACTTGATATTATTCATACATCCTATGTAATGGATCAAATCACTGAATTTTGTAGAACATCAAATAGAACATGAAACATCTATTTTCAATAATATTAGGCTTATACAATAAGCCTTATGTAATTATCAGTTATTAATTACATTCATTTTTAATTTTCTGAATATTGGTTACCACTCTCTTTACAAATACACATTTCATACCTGCTTAAAATTGCATTTCATAATTATCCGGTTGAAAAGGTCTGATAAAACCATACAAAAAGGGTGCAGAAAGCTAATAACCTATGCGGTTTTTGCACCAGAATCTGCAAATTTGTATTAGTTTTTATCAGACCATTTTAACCGGGTAATCTATTATTATGTATGCACAAATTAGGTGACAGTCAGTTTTCCAATGTATATTCCAATACCAAGATAAACACTGCTTAATTATTTATAAATAAAATGACTTTCTTGTTAAGGCTACGCTTCATACAATTTGTATTATGTACATACTTAGCTATTTGATCTACAATTTAATCTATAAATTATTGAAATCTATAATATATGTGTGTTGAAGTATGTGGATTTGGGGGCCAAAAATGAGAAGATGGTTTTTTCCCTATTGAAAAGGCAAGCGACTCTTTATTAATTCAGAGTTGTCGAGGTAGGGATTGCGTCCTAATCTGGTACGCTGGCGATCTGCGGAGACGTACCTCGGCGAGAGCGTCCAGCGAGAGTGTATCATCGCGCGAGCGACTAAGCGAAGCGCTGATTGGTCGGCAAAGCCTCGCGTGAGTGAGCGTGATAGCGTGTGTGAATGTCAGCACTCCAAGTGTTGGATGATTCCAAGCTGGCTAAAATTTTAATTCGGAAACGCCGATTACATAACATTCCGCCTACCTCATTTTAACATTATAAAACGATGAGAACATTTACAATAATGATAACTTGTGTTTAAGTTCATGAGTTGAGTTACTTCTAACACAAAATTATTTTAAATCAAAACATTTCAAAGCTAATCTATAATTTTGAGCTGGACTTGCGCATAATTCAAGCGTAATAGATCATAATTTGGACAGTTAGTGCTATGAGAAAAAGGAGAAGTTTATTTCAGATTAATAATTAAGTACTTTAAAAAAATGACTTGAAAATTTACATTTACGTAGGTCCACTAACTCTCGTTTATAAACGTTAAGGCTTCAGCGCAATCGAAGACGATTGACATTTGACGCGTAACAATCATCGGAACGTAGCGCTCGGGATGACATTACGGTAATTCGCAATTTAATCTTCTGACAACCGACATGACGCCATATGGCGTCATTCCATGATCGGCTCACATATACTATTACTTAAGAAACATTTATATGGAAAATTTCGAGAAAGTTACACTTTTTCAGTAGGAAAAATGCCGGCTGTCAGAAGGTTAATAACAATGACCACACAGTCTGCATTCTTCGACTGACGAGCAGTTCAGAAGTTTGGCCAACTTGGCGATGGATCGACGTAGGTTGATGGTTGCTGTGTTTACAGTTACCACGCGAGTAGGATTGTCGTTTCCAGGGAAGATTTCCACTACTCTAGCTAGCGGCCAGCGAGTTGAAGATGTTGTTTCGTGGTGGATGAGTACTATTTCGCTGACTTTGATCGAAGATTGTTGGTCTTCCAACTTGGTTCTCCTCTGGAGTTGGTGCAGATACTCGTGAGACCAATGGTGCCAAAACCTCTGGGCTAGTTGAGTTGTTCTTCTCCATCTCTTTAAGGGACCAATCTTTTCAACGGTGATATCCGGCTTTTAAAATTAATTAAAAAGTAGGCTGGTGTTAAAACAAATAGTTCTGAGACATTGTCAGTGAGTGGGACGATTGGGCGGGAACTCAAACAAGCTTCAAATTCGCAGAGGAGAGTAAAGAATTCATCATAAGTGAGATTTGTATCTCCAACAACACCTTTTAGATGATGTTTGACTGCTTTAGCGGCGGCTTCCCATATACCTCCGAAATGAGGAGTCCCTGCAGGATTAATAAACCAAGAAGTGCCGAGGCTGCTTAAAGCAGATTGAACCGCACGAGCATATTCTGACCACTTTTGGTACATTTTCCTTAACTCTGCCTCCGCACCGACAAAGTTTGTCCCCTGATCGCTCCGTAGGCTCACGTAAAGGACCTCTTCTAGCTACGAGCCCTTTAAATGCGGCGAGAAATGACTCAGTGTCGTACGATGAGACTGCCTCGAGATGAACAGCTTTCGTGCTAAAGCAAACGAATACAATAAAATAACCTTTAAAAGATTTGTACCCTCGATGTCCCGATGTACGCAATAAATATGGTCCTACGTAATCCACCCCTGAGTTGGCAAACGGTCGAGCTGGTTGAACTCTCTTAGCTGGTAGGTTTCCCATCATTTGGTATTCTGGGGTTGCCTGGAATCTTTTGCGTGTCACACAGCTGCGCACATACGCTTTGACTTTTAGTCTTAACTTAGTAATCCAGTTCCTTCTTATATGAGTTAAAATCAGTTGTTTCCCTCCGTGAAGCGTCAGCTGATGAGCTTCAGCTATAATCAAATTGGTGAATCAGTGGTCTACCGAGAGAATAACTGGGAATTTCTTGTCTTCGCTAAGTAGCGCGTAATTGAGCCTACCACCAACCCTGAGCAATTCATCTCTGAGAAATGGATTTAGGCTTTTCAATTTATCAGATTTCCGTAGTTCTTCCCCCCGTTACAGAATTCCCACCTGATCTGCATAGTAGTAATAATAATAGTCATTCTATTGCAAATATATGGTCAATTTACAAATGGTGTAATACTCGTTTATAGAATACAACAAAAGAAAAAAACAGCCAATATAAAAACAATTTAAATATAAATACAATAATCCTTTTTTAAAAATACAATCTACGCTTCTCAGTCTATTTCTCTTTAGTAAAGATAACTTAAGATATCACAGTTATTATTCTTAAAAACTAATAATACTACAACGTAAGTCAAAAACCAGAAATTAGTGATATCACAGACAGAAGCTTAATTGACTAGAAATACACGAAAAAATGACTAGTTTTCAATACATTAAAAATATCACTGACATAGTCAGGGAGTTAAAAGTAAACTTAAGACTAATAATTGTACATTCAGACTCACATCTTACGCTAATAAATACACTCATTCAAATAAATAAATAAATAAATACAGTATAAATGGGACGAGACATAATAATACAGTGTAAATGGGACGATACATAAATAAATACAGTGTAAATGGGACGACACATAATAATTTAACGTACAGAAGTCGCCCATTTCGTAAGTGGCTAGTCTAGAGTAAGAAAGTGCCCTCTCAGAGCAGTTTTAAACCTGCTGAGTGATGGAAGATTTCTAACCTCAGCAGGCAAAGAGTTCCAAAGGTGCGCACCTCATATACTGAAAGAATTTACCCCAGTTTCAGTGCGCATCAGGGGTACTGTTAATTCTTTAATTTTTCCCCTAGTGGCAGACCTGGGTACATACCTAGAGAAGAGACTCTCAAGGTAGTCCGGGTTGTGCATACGCATGATTTTATACATCAATATTCCCATGAAATAGTGTCTCCTCGATTCCATGCGTAGCCGGCCCAGAGCTGCTCTATGGGGCGAAATATGATCACCCCGACCCAAACCTAACACATATCTCATACATGAATTTTGCAGTCTTTGCAGTTTGTATTTCAACTCTTGAGATGCATCAATAAAAACTATCGAGCAATAGGCCAAATGAGGGAACAGCAGAGCGGTTGCGAGATTTTTACGCAAGGTCTCAGTGGTGTACCGCCGAAAGAATCGTAGTGCAAACATCACGCGATTGAATTTCTTGGTAAATGGTCAATATGTGCTTGCCAATGAAGCCTCGCATCGAGCACAACACCAAGACTTGTGATGGTGTCTGAGAACGGTATGCAGGCCTCATCCCCAAGGTTGATCGTCCTCGATGCAACATTTGAATAAAAATCATTAATAAAACGATTTCCGCCGAAGACAATCGCCTTTGTTTTTAGCTTGTTGAGTTTGAGAGAGGCGCTCACAGCCCACCTCGACACTGCTCTTGCCACCTGCTGTAGTGTTTGGATGCCCACATCTAAATTGCCTTTGGGCACTTGTACATAAACCTGTAAGTCATCGGCATACAGTATATGATTGATACATCTCGAGTCAAGTACGTCACGTATGTCGTTGATGTATAGACAAAACAACAAGGGTCCCAGAACTTATCCTTGTGGTACTCCAAGATTCGTGTTTAACCACGAAGATGAACCTTGGGACTGTGTGCATACACATTGTTGCCTACCAGAAATAGAGGAGCCTATCCACTGAAGAGCAATTCTGGAGAAACCTATCAATCTCAACCTTTCGAGAAGACGAGAGGGAGAAATTGGGTCAATGTCTCACTGAAGTCAGACAATAGCAGTAACGTGACGTATTTCTTGTCGATAACACGACGTATATCCTCTATCAATTTAAGGAGCGCTGTCTCAGTTGAGTGATGTTTTTTAAAACCCGTCTGCCGAGGATCGAGGATTTTCTCTTTTTTCAAAAATTCTTGCATTTGGTCTAGTGCTATCTTTTCTAGGACCTTTGAAAGAAAGCATAAGATCGAAATTGGCCTAAAATCAGATGGACTCTTTGGCGCAGCACATTTTTTCATAGGTCTCACGCGAGCTTTCTTCCAGAGATCCGGGAAAACACCTCGTGCAAAGGAAGAATTGAAAAACCCCGCAAGATGTTCCCCAATTACAGGGAGGGCTTTAGCAACAACACTTTGAGGAATGGCATCCTCTCCACGAGCCTGAGACGAGAAATGGGAGACTGCAAGGACGACATCTGTCAAGCCAACCTCTTTGAACTTGAAACCTTCCAAACTTGCAGTATTCAAGACATTCATACACCTCCCATCCCTGTCCTGCGGCGAGACTGACACTCCAGCCAAGTGCTGATTCAGTTCATCCGGCGCAAGGCCATTCAAATCCTCATCCGGTTTGGATAGTAGCCCCAGGTCTTCGAGCTCCTTACAAATATTACCATTTCCAAGAGCCTTTGTCAGTCTATTGTGATAGTGTGATGTCCTAGCTTGTGTAGCAAGGTCATCAGCAGTTTGTCGCAGTGATAAAAACCAGGGTTGCAAACTTGAACGGAATTTCGCTCTTTTAAACGCTCATACTTTGGTTTTCTTGCAATTCAACCGTTTATAATTTTAATAAAAACGTTCCTTTTTGAACAAAACCGACTTCGAATTGTAAAAAAAATGTTCACTTCTGAACTAAAGGATTGAAAAGTAATATGTTCTAAACCAAAGAAACTTTAAATTATAATCAAAATGTTCTACTCTATACTACACCGTTAAATAACTTAACAAAAATAATGCATTCTAAACCATTCTTTTATTAAAAATTGTTTAGTCTAAATCAAACCGTTTTTAAATAAAAGGGTATTGTATTTCGTTCAACAAAACTGTTATTTAGTGTTCAAGAAATGCTCCTGACAGAACGGAACATGAATTAATTAAACCAAGTCAAAACGTTTTCTACATGGTTACTGCGTCATCAAGGTGTTCGAAGTGTAGCGGCTAGGCTTTTGAAGTGGCCGATGATAATGTCCAGGTGGTGCGCACCATAGCTTTTCGCGTCTTTATGTCAAAATATGTTGAAGGCGTCGTTTAGGTGTTTAAGGTGGCCGAAGACGATGTCCAGGTGGTGCGCACCATAGCTTTTAGCGTCTATACGTCAAAACTCATTGTGTGTGGCGCACTTTGAAATAATTCTGAGGCTTCGTTTAGATGTTTAAGGTGGCCGAAGACGACGTCCACTTTGTATTTTTGTTTTCCATGTATACGTTAAGACACGTTCAGTGTGGAATCTAGGTGCTCGAGGTGACCGATGACAATGTCGAGGTACTGCACTCCGTAGCTTTTCGTGTATCTACGCCAAAAGTCAAATGCATCAAATACGTTTTTAGGTTTTGGAGGTGGCCGAAGATGATATCCAGGTGGTAAGCTTCGCAGCTTTTTGCGCCTACCTGCCCAACACAGCGAATGTGTTGTCTATAGGGGATGCGCTGTGTGGTTTTTCGGGTCTACACTTCGGAACATATCAAATACGTCGTCTGGGTGTCCACTGCTGCCAAAGACAAAGACCAGATCGTATGCTACGTAGCTTTTTGCGAAAAATACTTCGCAACACCTTGGCTTTGCGCGTCTAGATGTAATAATACATGAAATGCATTGGTTATATATTCGAGGCAATGACAATGCTTCGATGGGTATTGCCCGCAACTTGATAGAACGACCTTGGCCCTTGTCAAAATTATTTTTTTCACGGATTGATTTAATATCATAATGTACTATTTCTAAAAACTTAAAAATAGTTAGGTAAGTAATAATGGTAAATATAAAGATTTCAATATTTGCTACAAACAATTATATAAAACTAATTAATATGGAATCAGACAAAATTTGATAATATTTTTTATATCAAATATTTTTCTTGTTAATCTTGTGAAAAAACAAGAAAAAATAGAAAGGAAAATAATGAGTAGAGATCTCAAAATAAAGTTTTATACGGTATAAGTATAACGCAAAAAAATTTATCATCTTATTCACTAGTCATTTTTATTTAATATTATATCAAGGAACGCGGGAGCGTTCCGAAGGCAAGTATAGAAGAGCCTTAGGACGACCGCGTGATGATATACATTGAAATGGATGTACGAGAAATTCTATGAGCTTATACACCTATTGCGCTAGTTTTAACTATATAACATATCACTCTTAATCGAAAGCCATTTCATTGCTCTACTCAAATCAAAAGATTTTATTTAAAAAGATTATCTCATTCAAAAGATATAAGGGACTGAATTTTTTTTTGTCGGCTTTCCGATTTCTTAACTTTCTCCATGGTATTCAGCCTCGCATCCGGTTTTTCCCGACTTCCTGTGACGTCATATATGTTATGTATATATATATATACACACATACAATCACCAGGAATTAATGGCCATGAAGAGTTAAGCAGTGATAATGGCCGTATAATAATAAAGAAAGACAAAAGAAAGAGAAAGATAAAAATATAGATAGAGAGAGAGAAGAGAAGAAGAGACATAAACATATGTATATTTTTTATTATATACAGTATATATGTTTATTAGTACATAACCTCTCTCTATGTATATATCTCTATATATGTATTTACATATATTATGAACATAATATCTGTGGCTTCCCGGAATAACGACCTAACCCACTTGTACGTGTTTTCGAGAAATCGACATTTTAAAATTTCTGTCATGACACTTCACATGTAAGAATTGCGCGAGATGAGTCATAACAATGTAGACTTTTACAAAGGTGTAGAGTACTCGGCTCGGACCTCGGTCGAGCCTCGGTTGGACCTCGGTCGAGCCTCGGTTGGACCTCGGTCGAGCCTCGGCTAGAACTCGGCTCGGACCTCGGCTTTACCTCGGCTTGGACCTCGGCTTTACCTCGGCTGGGACCTCGGCTCGGACCTCGGCTCCAGCCCCGGATTTGCCGCGGCTCGAGCCGAGGTACAGCCGAGGCGCTGCCGAGGCTAATCCGAGGCACACCCGCGGTTAGCTCCAGGCGAATTCGAGGCTCATCCGAACTGTACCCGAGGAACTAGAGGTAAAGCCTTCGGGGTAGCTGAAGATGATGTCTAGGTGGTGCGCTCCGTAGCGTTTTACCTCTAGGTATTGGAACGCATCGAATGCGTGGTCTAGGTCTTTGAGGTGCCCGATGATGGAGTCTAAGTTGTGCGCTCCGTAGGTTTTTGCGATTAGATCTCAGGGTGCATCTAATACGTGGTCCAGGTGTTCGGAGTAGCCGATGATGATGTCTAGGTGGTGCGCTCCGTAGTTTTTTGCATTTAGATGTCACGGCGCATCTAATAGGAGGTCCAGGTGTTCGGGGTAGCCGAGGATGATGTCTAGGTGGTGCGCACCGTAGTTTTTTGCATTTATATGTCAGCGCGCATTTTACAGGAAGTCCAGGTGTTCGAGGTAGCCGATGGCGATGTCTAGGTGGTGCGCTCCGTAGTTTCTTGCATTTAGATGTCAGGGCGAATGTAATAGGAGGTCCAGGTATTCGAGGTAGCCCATGACGATGTCTAGGTGGTACGCTCCGTCGTTTTTTGCATTTAGATCTCACGGCGCATCTAATAGGAGGTCCAGGTGTTCGGGGTAGCCGAGGATGATGTCTACGTGGTGAGCACCGTAGTTTTTTGCATTTATATGTCAGCGCGCATTTTACAGGAAGTCTAGGTGTTCGAGGTAGCCGATGACGATGTCTAGGTGGTGCGCTTCGTAGTTTTTTACCTCTAGGTATTGGAACGCATCGAATCCGTGGTCTAGGTCTTTGGGGTAGCCGATGATGGAGTCTAAGTTGTGCGCTCCGTAGGTTTTTGCGATTAGATCTCAGGGTGCATCTAATACGTGGTCCAGGTATTCGGGGTAGCCGATGACGATGTCTAGGTGGTGCGCTCCGTAGTTTTTTACATTTAGATGTCACGGCGCATCTAATAGGAGGTCCAGGTGTTCGGGGTAGCCGAGGATGATGTCTAGGTGGTGCGCACCGTAGTTTTTTGCATTTATATGTCAGCGCGCATTTTACAGGAAGTCCAAGTGTTCGGAGTAGCCGAGGATGATGTCTAGGTGGTGCGCACCGTAGCTTTTTGCATTTATATGTCAGGATGCATTTTATAGGAGGTCCAGGTGTTCGAGGTAGCCGATGACGATGTCTAGGTGGTGCGCTCCGTAGTTTTTTGCATTTAGATGTCACGGCGCATCTAATAGGAGGTCCAGGTGTTCGGGGTAGCCGAGGATGATGTCTAGGTGGTGCGCACCGTAGTTTTTTGCATTTATATGTCAGCGCGCATTTTACAGGAAGTCCAGGTGTTCGAGATAGCCGATGACGATGTCTAGGTGGTGCGCTTCGTAGTTTTTTACCTCTAGGTATTGGAACGCATCGAATGCGTGGTCTAGGTCTTTGGGGTGGCCAATAATGGAGTCTAGGTTGTGCGCTCCGTAATTTTTTGCGATTAGATCTCAGGGTGCATCTAATACATGGTCCAGGTGTTCGGGGTAGTCGATGAGGTGCGCACCGTAGCTTTTTGCATTTATATGTCAGGACGTATTTTACAGGAAGTCCAGGTGTTCCAGGTAGCCTATGACGATGTCTAGGTGGTGCGCTCCGTAGTTTTTTGCATTTAGATGTCAGAGCGAATGTAATAGGAGGTCCAGGTGTTCGAGGTAGTCGATGACGATGTCTAGGTGTTGCGCTCCGTAGTTTTTTGCATTTAGATGTCAGGGCGCATGTAATAGTAGGTCCAGGTGTTCGAGGTAGCCTTTGACGAGGTCTAGGTGGTGCGCTCCATAGTAGGTTCATTTTCTTCGACAGTGGTTATTACATGCAAGATCAGAAGTATATTTGTACTTTGAAATGAAAATATAAATATTCAGATAAGTAGCAAACTTTTATATAGTAGAAAACTGTTATTAATATAATAATAAGTATTGTTACTTTGTGAAATTTTGTTTTTATTTTTACAGAGTATCAGAACTTATGAATCATATGGATAAGAAGATCTTGATTGAACAGTTTATAAGTAGAACTGTTAACAAATACATAAATTACACGTCTGTCAAATTTAAAGAACCCACAAGACATTCTATAGAAAAAGCAGCTTAAAAGAACATTCGAATTTAAAACTTTTGGTAATACCAATACTACTATTTAATAATGATATTAAAAATATACTGTAATAAACTGTCATAACGTTATCACATTATGTAATTATTAACTGTACAAATAATAATATTGTTGATATAAAACTTTCTGCGAAGTTATAAAATAAGGCAAGTACAGACATTTTTTCTGTATAATCTACTCTCCCTCCGTTTCTTCTCCCCTCTCTCTCGCCCTCTATTTTTCCCGCTCTCTTCCCTCTTTCTTTCTCTCTCAACATCCGTCAAACTCTGTACCAAAAACTTTAATAAGAGTTTAAAAATTTTGTTTTAAATAATCAACGCGTTTTAAAAAAAAAAAATTTTATTTATGTTTTAACAACACAATTCTAGTCCTTTAATTTCTTCTAATCTCATCTATTTGATAAGCACATTTATAGAAATGGTAATAATTTTTTTCATGACTGTACAAATAAAAACTTTCTATAAAAATAAAAAGAATTATGTTTTTTTTCATATGATTTTACAATTAATAATATTGTTAATTTATCATCATACCTAAGAAAATACATGTTCGATTAAATTATTTCAAAAAATTTAACTAATATAATCATTTTATAGAGCTCCTTGAAGAAAAATTTGACTGTTTCTTCAAATTTAAAACTTTTATGAATAACAATACAGCCATTTAATAATGATATTAAAAATATACTATAATAAACTCTCATAACGTTATCACATTATGTAATTATTATTTTCTCTTAAAAAGTTGTGAAATCTATCTAAAAAAACATATTACAAAAGTTTAAACTGAGGCAAGTACCTATTAGTCTCCCTCCCACCCTATCTCTCCCTCCCTTAACGGAGTATCTTAATAGCAATAACTTACTTGACCCCCTCCAGGCCGGATTTCGCAAGCACCACAGCACGCAGACGGCACTTCTCAAGCTAACCGACGATATACGTATAGGCATCGACAATAGACAACTGACGTTACTGCTACTGTTCGACTTCAGCAAAGCCTTCGACACCATCTCACCAACAGCGCTTCTGCGTAAGCTCTGTCGGCTGGGGTTCTCCAGGGCAGCTCTCCTGTGGATTCAATCATATCTGAAAGGACGTACCCAGATAGTCACCTCAAATAGCAAAGGTAACTCTGACTGGTTAGAAACCAATCTGGGAGTTCCACAGGGATCTGTCCTGGGTCCACTGCTTTTTTGTCTCTACGTTAACGACTTACGTGACGTACTTGACGGTAATACTATCAGACATATATTTTACGCAGATGACCTTCAAATCTACTTACACACGACAAAAGACGAAATTCTGGAGGGTATTGATCGGCTGTCCCATGCGGCGCAAATGGTGGCTGAATGGGCGGCGAACTCGGGCCTGCACCTCAATGCTGGTAAGACCAAAGCCATTGTATTCGGCTCCAGGGTAGGAGTTAATCATATAAACTCATTAGATCTGCCAGGTATTGGTGTGCGGCCTGGAGAACGCATCCCCTTCAGTAGCGAAGTTGCGAGTCTCGGTGTTACACTGGATAGTAAATTAACATGGAAACCGCACATTGACCAACTCACAAAGAAAGTCAATAAAGCCCTATACAGTTTGCGGTTTATTAGGGCGTGTACCACCGAGATTCTCCGCAAAAGATTAGTCGAGTCCCTAGTTCAACCCCACCTTGACTACTGTACGGTGGTCTACTTGGACGCGTCTGACGAACAGCGAGCGAGAGTGCAAAGATTGAGCAATTCATGTGTGAGGTACGTTACTGGGGCTAGGAGGGATGAGCATATCACCCCCTACTTGAGACGTCTGGGCTGGCTCCGTATGGACTCACGCAGATTCTACTTCGCAGCCCTGCTACTATATAAAATAATTCGGATGCGTGAGCCCAGTTACTTGGCTGCCTTTTTTACGGTGCACAAGCCTAGGCCAACAAGCAGGGGAGTGCAGCCGGAGCTTGCTTTCCCTGCCTTGAACTATAAGACGGGTGATAGAGCGTTTCTGGCTCAGGGTGCCCGCTTTTGGAACTCCCTCCCCCCTCCCTGCGCTACCTTCCATCACTTTCATCATTCAAGAGGGCTGTGCGCCAACACCTGCTTGATCTCGACGCCTAGCCTCTCTATAAGGATGCTTAGAGCTGCCAGTGCGGGGACCTTTATCTAGTTTAGTATTAGACTGCGGATTAACTTTGATCTGTGATTTTTTGACTAAGCGGCTGTGATACCTTACTGTGATATTTTATGAAATGGTTAATGTATAACTGTAATTATTTTCCTTTTAGCGTATAGTACCAGCTGTGATATTTTCTCTAGTTTTATTTATTTACTTTGTCTTAATGAAGGGTCCTCGTGATTTTTAATGATTTTTATGTATTTTATTTTTATTTTATCATATGGTTCATTTTTATTATTTTTTTATTATTTTTTTATCGTAATTGAAGGTCCTCGTAGACAAACATATTTTTATGTATAATTTATATATTTGTATCAGGTTGTATTACTTTTATTTTTATATATTTTTATTATATCTTATTTTACTGTATTTTATTTTAAGTTATACACTGTATAAATTCTGTATTAATTATTTTGCCGCGAAGGCAAATAAATCGTATCTATCTATCTATCTATCTATCCCTCTCTTTCCGACCTCTCTCTCTCGCTCTCTCTCTCTCCGGCTCTCTCTCTCTCTATCTCTTCCTCTCTCTCAACATCCGGCAAACTGAGTACCAAAAACTTTAATGAGTGCTTAAATATTTTTTTAGAAGAATCAACACGTTCTTTAAAAGCTAATTTTTTAATAAAACTTTCTACGAAAGTATAAAATAAGGCAATTATAGACGTTTTTTCTGGATAATCTATAAAAAACAACACAATTTATCTAGTTCTTTTATTTCTTCGAATCTCATCTATTCAATAAACACTCTCTACAAATGGTAATAATTTTTTTCATGACTGTACAAATAATCTATAAAATAATAATATTTATGATTTTGTAAAAGAAATCAAATAAATACGAATGAAAAAGTCTTTTAATTCTTTGATTCATTGTATGCTGAACAAATTATATGTAAGTACATTCAAAAAATTGTTCACTGCAAACCAAACAAACGAAAGTTGTGAAATCAATTATCGATAGTCAAGTAATGCAAATAACTCTCGGAAACTACTGTATGACTGTTCTCAGAAATATATTCAAATTTGTTCATCTTTCTGAGCTATAGAAATTAAACACAAGAAAGTACTCAAATCAATTTATTGTAGTCAAGTACCGGCCATAAGTTAATTTGACTGACATAATAGAACTTTTCGTATCTAGCGTGTAAAATTACATTTTACGCCCACATTGTAACTTCAAAATTATTCAGCCAGTGGGCATAAAATGCTACTTAGCGCCCAAGAGACCCAATAGCTCACATACTCTTACAAAACTTTATAGAACCTATGCACTTTACGCCCGTGTGGGCGAAAATTATTTTAATTATATAACTATAATGCCTTCTCTTTATTTCTAAAATTCATAAGAATTTTTTTAGATATTTACGAAAAGTCAAAGCCTATATAAAAAAATTACATAGTTACCAACACATCACTATTTTTCATAATGCTTTCTCAATTTTGAACTTTCTATAATATTACGCACCTTGGGAGGAAAAGAGAAGTCTAGAGCTGCTCTAGCAGGGATGGTCTTCCGATCTCCCATACATACTTGGCGGGCCCGACGATTTGCAGTTTACCGGTGGGCTACTTAAATATAGAATACAAAATTTTTGCATAAATTCATTAACAATATTTATACCTATAAGTCTACTATAAATAATTACATTGACTTTAATTTTTAATTGGTACCGTTAAGTACAACATCCCTATATGTGCAGAATCATGATTTACTTTTATTACCCACAATATTTTTCATTGTGTCCGTCCTTTTTAAACGAGAATAAAATAAAAAATTCATATAAATTTATAGTCTATTTAAAAGTGCTTTACATTTTACTAACCGTTTTATAAGCAACCTATTGTGTATCCTTTTCCCGCGTGTAAATATCATATAAGATCTCATATGAGAATTTCAGGCATCGCATATCTCGTATCAGATCTCATATGCGATGTCATCTGTAATTTTATAGTGAGCTATTGGGTCTCTTGGGCGCTAAGTAGCATTTTATGCCCACTGGCTGAATAATTTTGAAGTTACAATGTGGGCGTAAAATGTAATTTTACACGCTAGATACGAAAAGTTCTATTATGTCAGTCAAATTAACTTATGGCCGGTACTTGACTACAATAAATTGATTTCAGTACTTTCTTGTGTTTAATTTCTATAGCTCAGAAAGATGAACAAATTTGAATATATTTCTGAGAACAGTCATACAGTAGTTTCCGAGAGTTATTTGCATTACTTGACTATCGATAATTGATTTCACAACTTTCGTTTGTTTGGTTTGCAGTGAACAATTTTTTGAATGTACTTACATATAATTTGTTCAGCATACAATGAATCAAAGAATTAAAAGACTTTTTCATTCGTATTTATTTGATTTCTTTTACAAAATCATAAATATTATTATTTTATAGATTATTTGTACAGTCATGAAAAAAATTATTACCATTTGTAGAGAGTGTTTATTGAATAGATGAGATTCGAAGAAATAAAAGAACTAGATAAATTGTGTTGTTTTTTATAGATTATCCAGAAAAAACGTCTATAATTGCCTTATTTTATACTTTCGTAGAAAGTTTTATTAAAAAATTAGCTTTTAAAGAACGTGTTGATTCTTATAAAAAAATATTTAAGCACTCATTAAAGTTTTTGGTACTCAGTTTGCCGGATGTTGAGAGAGAGAAAGAGATAGAGAGAGAGAGAGAGAGCCGGAGAGAGAGAGAGCGAGAGAGAGAGGTCGGAAAGAGAGGGAGGGAGAGATAGGGTGGGAGGGAGACTAATAGGTACTTGCCTCAGTTTAAACTTTTGTAATATGTTAGTTTTAATTTAAAATTGCGGTGCGCTGCTAAGTAATTTTCAATTTACAGTATTCTTCGATTCCACAAAAACCAAATATTGAATTAAAATGTAAATAAACTTAATTTAATATTCAAAGTTCTTTGTTATTTTAACTTTAAAGGAACTATTTTGAAGTACATCATTACAGAACTTTATTAAAAGACTTTGAATATTAAGACTAAATTTGATCTTTGTTTTTCTTTTTGCTTTTAAATATGAGCTTAAAAATACATTTTTCTTATAAGAAAAGTATGCTAAAACTACTTTGGCTTATAATTACTCAAATAACAGTGATATTAAGTCTTTTATGCTTGAAAATAATCGTATATTAGCAACATATTAATATTCAATTAAATAGTACATTTCGACACAGGTGGGGAAGTCGACTATTTTGTTCGTGTGACATTTTGCACGAGCGAAGCGAGCACTTTAAACACCTAGCCGCCGTACTCGAGCAGTTTTGAGGTATAGAGCCGAAAAGCTATGGTGCCCACCACCTGGACATCGTCTTCGGCCACCTTAAACACCTAAACGACGCCTTCGATATTTTTTGACATAAAGACGCGAAAAGCTATGGTGCGCACGACCTGGACATCGTCATCGGCCACCTTAAACACCTAGACGACGCCTTCAATATGTTTCGACATAATGACGCAAAAAGCTATGGTGCGCACTACCTGGACATCGTCATCGGCCACCTTAAACACCTAGACGACGCCTTTAATGTGTTTTGATATATAGACGTGAAAAGCTATGCAGCAGCGCACCACCTCAACATCGTCATCGGCCAGTTTAAACACCTAGCCGCCGCACTTGAGCAGTTTTGACATATAGAGCCGAAAAGCTCTGGTGCGCACCACCTGGACATCGTCTTCGGCCACCTTAAACACGTAGACGACGCCTTCAATATGTTTTGACATAAAGACGCAAAAAGCTATGGTGCGCACTACCTGGACATCGTCATCGGCCACCTTAAAAACCTAGACGACGCCTTCGATGTGTTTTGATATATAGACGTGAAAAGCTATGGAGCGCACCACCTGAACATCGTGATCGGCCACCTTAAACCCCTTCGATGTGTTTTGATACATAGACGTGAAAAGCTATGGAGCGCACCACCTGAACATCGTGATCGGCCACCTTAAAACCGTAGACGACCCCTTCGATGTGTTTTGATACATAGACGTGAAAAGCTCTGGTACGCACCACATGGACATCGTCATCGGCCACTTTAAACACCTAGCCGCCGTACTCGAGCAGTTTTGAGGTATAGAGCCGAAAAGCTAAGGTGCCCACCACCTGGACATCGTCATCGGCCACCTTAAACACCTAGACGATGCCTTCGATGTGTTTTGATATATAGACGTGGAAAGCTATGGTACGCACCACCTAGACATCGTCATCGGCTACCTTAAACCCCTAGACGACGCCTTCGATGTGTTTGGATATATAAACGCAAAAAGCTATGGTGCGCACCACCTGTACATCGTTAAGCAAAGTGTTACTCAAAAATGAGCGTGTCCGGCTCATGCCATATAATTTTTGGTTAAGAATGATCGTATGCTAAATATGAAAGACAATTTGGTTATCAATGTAGGTTTTTATTTATTTCTTAAATCACTTGGTCGTTTGGAAGTAACCAACAACCCAATTTATAATAATGTAATGATTTTTATCGTTACATGGTCGGAAAAATTTAAGTCACATCAGAACGGTCTGCTTTAAATGTAGAAGGAATGTGAATTTGAGCGGAGTATCGTAGCTTTTCTGGCGCATTGTTCAGTTTAGAGAGGAGTAATCGATAATATTAATATTAATATTTTACTCTATAATCATTATACGTTCTAAAAATTTTGCTCCGTTCAGGGAACGGAACGTTGTAAATAATTCGTTCAAGTTTGCAACCCTGATAAAAACTGTTCTAAGAAAAATTTGTCTCTTGTCCTCTTGTAACGTCTGTAAGCAGCGTCACGTTTTTGTTGCAGTCGGTTTAGCTCTGCTCCAACCCACGGCAGTTTATTCTTTTTAGGTTTTAAAGTTTTTAGTGGAGTAAGTTGTTCTATCGCACTCGTTAGGTTATCACAGAGGCAGTTTAGTGCCGCGTCGATATCAATATTTGTACTGTCAGTAAATAACGACCAATCACAAGCACACAAAAACTGAGCCAAGTCAGATTGATTAATATCTTTATACCTTCTATACTCAAAGGGTCGAATGGTGTCTAGTGGCTGTTTTACCCATGTGAGAGATACGTCAATTATGTTGTGAGTGCTGTGAAAATTCGCCGGAATGTTACATGCGTCCAGTACTGTATCGTAGTAAGCGGTCTGTGCTCACTTACTCCAAACTAATTCCGTATTACGTAACTCTAGACCGTCTACATGCAACGATGAAACAGGAAATGACTGCCGTAAGAGAGGTGAAACTTTGTCTTTGAGAGATGTCTTCTTTACCAAGTGATTGACGAACCTTAAAATGTACGCAATAACGCGTAACAATGTATGTAAAGAAGAAAATTTGTCTAATAGACCCCAATTGTGGGGATCCTTTCGAGACGATTGTGCTAACAAAATGGATGCTAGTTGTTCGGAGTTTGCTGACTTAGGCGGTTTGCTTTTGCGGGGTTCTATATCGTGGATTTCTAACCACTCGAGAGTGCTCTCGCGCAACCGTTTGGGTCCTTTCCACCATAAGGTGTTACTGCTGAGCTCTCTCGCCGAAGAACCTCGTGAAGCGACGTCTGCTGGATTGTGCGATGAATTTATACGGTGCCAACATACATCAGGAATGGTGGTGATAATGTCGGTATACTTGTTTACTATAAAAGTCGGCCATTTTGACGGCATTTCCCTCAATCAGTATAATACGTCTCTCGAATCGGACCATAAATGAACAACTGTCTTTGAAAATTGTAGCGTATCAGCAAAATACTTAGTAAATTTTGTTACTAATTGAGCAGCACACAGCTCCAATCGAGGGATAGAAAGGGTTTTCGTCGGGGGTACATTAGTTTTCGCTTCCTAGAGAAAGATTTGAAAATTTTGACCTAATACCCTAAGGTATACAACAGCGGCGTACGTGAGCTTCGACGCATCAGCGAAGACATGAAATTCGTATTTAGTGTTTGAAGTCTTGTAATGTGGTGATTTGCCTATTCCCTCAACATTTACTTTAGTAATAAGTAAACAATGCATATTACTTAAAATCATAGATAAGAATTTATTATCACTACTTCATGCACAATTATTATACCGAACTTACATCAACTATGGCACTTCTGTAGCGGCTAGCAAATATACAGTCACGTGAGTTTCGATCATATTGAATTATGCGATACAAGCGATCTTATTGTTTCGCGCACAAACCAAATAGTACTCTCCTACCTTTTGGAGTTTCACTCGTTCGTGATGCTGACGGTAAAGCTCCACCAAGACCCTCGGCTCATTCGCAGGCACACTTTTGCTCGCGACTCTGCGAGAGCCTCGTCGAGCTTCGCGAAACCAAGATGTAGAAGTAGAATATTAAGATGTGGCTGAAGGCCATCAATAGTAGTACCGTTAATTAAATCGTCGTAACTCGCTGGCGACTATATTAGCTACTTTAGAGCGCGTACGGCTAATTTCGCGGTTAGGCAGAGAGTGAGCGCCCTTCGCCCTATCTCTCGCTCCGTCGGTGTTCGAAGCACTGTTGCCAAGTCGCAACTCGGCATGTCCGGCCGGTTCAATCGATAACGTCTCGGTTTGGTACTTTTCAATAGCAGGGGCAGGCTTTTATTATGGCTGGGCCAGTGCCATTTATTATGCAATATTTATATGCCTCGAGATGTGCCTCATGTCCGGCTCGGGGGCGTCCGAGGATTCACAGAAGTTCGAAGGTACGGCCGCAAAATAGCTTTGGAAGAGTTATACCCTTGAGACTGCTAATAGGAGGAAAAAGAAACAAACTTCGGTATCGAAAGTAAGAGAAAAAGAAAAGATTAATAGGCAGATAAAGTGGTCGGCTTCTGCTGCCGTTTCGAATCTCATACATGAGATACTCCAGTATCTCCCCGGTGCTCTTCATCAGCCCTTACCTCGGTCGCGTTCTACTCCTTTCATTCGCTCCAAGAGGAATTTAATATTGCATGCAGATAGAAGAAAAGGTATAATGTGGCATGGTGTATAAGAGTATATTTGTTTGGTCCGGTATCGCGGTTAATGATGTAGAAAAGGATGAAATTAGATCAAACGCTCTCAAGTTTGCTCGAGAAGGAAAAGTCCTTGGTTTTTTTTTATTTTCTTTATTATTCCCTCATACCGATGCTCTCCTTTACCCCTCGCTCCCAATCGTCGTGGCACTCCGGGCAGTTTCGCTTTCTAGTGCCCGCTCTCCCACATCCGAAGCAGAAGCGGTGCTCTCTTACTATCAGCCTGCAGTCTCGGAGAAGATGATTTCCCCCGCAATTCCAACAGCTGGCTGCCTGCTGTCCTTGCCACTGGAAATCGTTCCACATCTGGAGGTGGAGTGGGGCTGATCGCGAGCGTGGTATCCGTAAGGAGGGTAGTCGGAAGTCCCAAGTTGGACGGTTGGCGGCGATGAGTCTCTCCAGCTCTCTTCGATGGCTATCCGGCCATAATACCTAGTTCTGGGTGGTTTTATAAGTACTTCCATCTGCCGGTAGAGGGGCAGGTAATTGCGCTCACAGGGTCGTTCTTTCATGGCTTGGGTCGACGCTGGCTTGGGCGGTTAGGGATCTCGGTTGTGCGGTGGCACTTCGAACGGGCCAGCCCGCCCACAGGGTTTTATTGGAATCCTCGATCCGCCTTCAGAGCTCTTTTGCCTCTTCGCTCTGTCTCTTCCCGGCGCCGTGTCCTGGTTCGCATTGTGGGGCCGATGTGGTCGTCTGGATTGAGGTTGGCGCTCGTGTCGGTGGGGCCCCGGGTGTTGGATTTGGTTGCCCTCTTCGTATGTTCTCCTTGATTTGGGCTGCCACCGAGCGAGATCTGCGTGGGTGGTCTTCCCCTTCTAGACCGTTCGCCCGAGCGAGGCACAAACTGGCCTCCAGGTTCGCAACCGCTGACCGTCTCCGCGATCTCGTACCGGCTTTTGCTCGGTACTGTCTCATCTATGGGAGGATCGAGGAGAGTATATGAGTAGGTTTACTTACATACCTTGAGTTTCAGGTCCTTGATGTGAGCCTTGCCGATCTTCTTTCCGTCCAGCGTCTCGAGTTCCACAACTCCAGGTGAGCGTAACTAACAAATACGATACGGGCCGTCAAATTTCTTGGCTAATTTTGCTGCTGCAAAATTTACGGCTGACGAAAATGATTTCTTTCGTTTCCAAACTAAGTCGCCAATATTAAATTTGACCTTCCGCTCCGTAGCATTATAATATTTGGTCTGTTTTTCGGCCGCTTCGAATTGAAATTTCGATACAAGGTCGCGCAGAGCATGCAATCTCGATACGCAATTTTTCCATTGTTCGACGGACATTCTCTTGATCGGAACACTAGTATTTTCGTTTCTCTTGACGGTATTTGGTAATTTTAATTCCCTCCCAAAATTCAAAAACGCCTGTGATTTTTTGCTGAGGATTGTTCCGCGGTATTTATCGCATATCGAAACTCGGGAAGGTGCTCATCCCAAAGCCGGTGATCGCTATCAAGGTAAGCTATTATAATTCCTTTTAAAGTTCGATTCGCACATTCAACAGGATTTGCCTGTGCATGATACAGCGGTACCATTGTGTGCAGAATTTGATACTCTTCAGTTACTTGTACTAGAATTTTATTTACAAATTCTGTACCGTTATGGGTTACCATTCCTTTCGGCGTGCCATATCTGCACAAGATCGTATCCTGAAACACTTTCTTAACTGTTTCATGCGTGACTTTTCTCAGCGGAACTATATCCACCCACTTCGTAAGAAGGTCTTGCAGTACTAATGCATACACTGCACCATTTTTACTCCGTGGCTGAGGTCCTATAATATCCATGGCTACGGTCATCCATGGCCCTTCTAGGTGCGCACGCCCATAAACCCGGCGGTCTTGTTTTGATCGACTTTAACCTGCTGACACGTTTCGCATTCTCTAACGGACTGTAGCATATCTTACCATATACCTGGTAGTAGTCTCATGTCAGTCATTTGTAAGTCTTATGTATTCCTAGATGTCCTGCTTGTGGTTGGTCGTGACATTCGCGTAGCGCTTTTAATCTAAGTTCTGTTGGTACAACTAGCTTCCACAAGTCTAAGTCGTCGATTTCGAGTGAGTCAAGTATTTGATCCTTATTGTGAAAGTAGATTCTCCCCTCATGTACCGCCTAATTTGTGAAAAGTTTTGGATACATCTCTATCGCTTTGATTCTCTTATCGTACCACGTATCATTTGTTTCGACGATCGCGTTGGGACCTTCGGACTCGTCCTCAAACATACGCGATAATGCGTTCGGTACATAGTGAGACTATCTTTACGATGTTGCATATCGAAATCGTATCTGGCTAATTCCATCGCCCATCTCGCAACTCTACCTACAGGGTTCTTCAGACGATACAGCCATCTTAAGCTACTATGGTCCGTGACTACTGTGAAGTGGTATCCTTCTAAGTACTCGCGATACTTTCTTATGGCCCAGACAACTGCGAGACATTCCCACTCGGTCACCGGATAGCTGTGCTCAGCTTTATTTAAATTTCGGCTCGCGTACGCTATTATGTGCTCCTGTCCGTCTTGCACTTGTGTCAGTGCTGCGCTGAGACCCGTTGAGCATGCGTCGGTTTGGAGAGAGAAAGGCAGCGAAAAATCTGAGTAAGCTGAAATAGGAGCTGTGGTTTGCATCTCCTTCAAGGTATCCATTGCCTTCTGCTGTTCCTCCTCCACTTTCAGCATCGGCTCTTTTGTGTCAATTTATTTAACAGCTCAGAAATTTTCGCGAAGTTTAATAAAGCGACGGTACCACAAGGCCATGCTGGTGAACCTACGGAGTTGCCGTAAGTTTTTCGGAATATGATAGTTTTTAATATCTTCTACTTTGGTCGGGTCTGGTTGTAAACCATTGAAATTGACGATGTATCCCAGATACTTTACCTCGGTATTATTTTAAGCGCGTTATCACAATCTCTACCATTCATTTCTGGCGTTATAATTCCTTCCATTAGTTTCTGAAACGTTGCGGGGCTCTTGCTAAGTCCAAAAGGTAATCGCGTAAATTGATATAAGCCACGACCAGGTATCGTGGATGCGGTGTACTCCTCACTGCTTTCTTCAAGTAGCACTTCGAAGTACGACTGACTTAAATCTAGAGTACTGATATATCGCGCGTTTCTTAGTTTACTCAAAATTTCATTCATATTTGGGAGCGGGTACACGTCTTTCTTTATTAACTCGTTGATTTTACGAAAATCAATGCAGGGGAGACGCGTTCCGTCAGGTTTCAAATGCATTACTACGGGACTTGAACACACGCTGTTTGATGGGTCTGTTACCCCTTCTTCTAGCAATTTATCCATTATTTGGTACATTTCTTCCCGCACTTTAAGAGATATGGGGTATTGCAATTGCATGTTATGTAAGGTATGTTAGTCCTAGTTTTGGTTTACCGCTACGTATTAATTCGTCCAATAGTCTTTGTAGTATGTCCTTTTGCATTTCGTCTAGTTCGTGCACCCTTCAACCCCGTCGAAAAACATACACGTACCGTTCTTTAGCTGCCACGTGCGCTCCTTAAAATTAATCGACACGTCGAATAATTCGAGCGCGTCCATCCCCAAGACGCACTCATAAGCTAAAGCTTTCACGGGACGAATAGCCATTTCGTTGCTCGTGACATAAATTCTAACCGGGTTTCTAATTTGCCCTAAAATTCTCCGAGTGGCCCGATAGCTAATGTAATAGTTCGCGCGTCAAGTGTCACGAAAACCCGGCCTTCGAACCTATCCGCGTACTTTGGACCGACGTACGTCCTCGACGCGCCGGAGTCCACCAAGGCGTTTTCAGATATCCCCGATACCTAAACATTTACGAAAAATCTCCTATCTCTTATGATTTCGGGCCCTAGGGGATGGCAAAAATCAACAACATCTCGAAACATTCCCAGTTCTGCAGTTCCACTGATATTGTACTGTATAGCTGGTTCTGGTTCCTTTATTAAAATTTCCTTCTCGCCTTCTGAAGAAATTTCCTTCGGTATTTTTGAACCTTGTTGCGACGTTTGACTAATTCGCTTCTCCGCGAGGCTGATGTTTCCCGGTACCACACCATTGTTTTCTTCTTCTCGAGATGAATTCCTCTTGTCAGCTTTCATTACTTCAGTGTGGTCCTCCGAGTTCTTGTCGCACCAAAAATCGATTAAATTCTCCGCAGGTTTCTTCAACGAAACGTTGTTCTTCGCTGAATACGTTGCTGTATCGGTGGCGTGGCTCTTCATTTCCTTCTGACCGCGCCTCCTCAGTTTTCCAGAAGCTTTTCTCCGCGAGGATCGCGCTTCTCCTTCTTTGGTCGAACTGGAGATTCATTGTTCGGGTTGGATCTGGGCCTCTTATCGGATGAGAATTCCCTAGTCCAGCGGCCGAAATCTTGGCAGTTGAAACATTTTATATCTGCTTTTGCATTGCCTCCACGAGATTTCCATTGTCTCCTCTGTCTCGCATCACCCTCATCTGGCTTGTTGTCGGAATCTATTGGCTTTGTGTTGGTATCGCCTTCCTCCTGAGGTTTTTGCGCGTTCCATCTTGACCTTCTGCCTCGGATTGGTTTGGACGAAGTTATTTCGTTCATAGCCGAGATGTTGTTTGTGCTTTACCTTCCCCTACCCCCCTCGTTGGATGTCGTGACTTTCTTTGATTCGAACGCGAGTTGTGGTAGAAATGATAATTCTTTAGATGGGGGAGGTTTATATTCGCATTTCACAAGCGAGGCGGCCTCGAATTCTTTCCCGAATAATTCCAAGTCGCGAAACGTATGTACCGAGCGTCTATTGATTTTGTCTCTATAAATCGTTTTCAAATTGTTATAGGTCATCGAAACCTGATTTCCGAGTGGCCGTTACGGGTACAAATATTTTAAAATGTGCCAATAATTAGTAATAAAATCGATTATCGGCTCGCCTTCCCCGTCTGCACTCGCGTTTCATGTTGTACGCGAATTTGAAAAACGAAGTCATTCCACGATCGCCATTTGTGTTTTTCAAGACGCGCCCATTTCGCAGCCATCTCCTCTAATAAATCAGACAAAGCCTCTAACAGATCATAATCTGTCACCCCCGTACCGGTTCTACATTCTTCTATTTGGTATAAAAATTCTACTGCACTAAAGTCTGATCCTCCTTTAAATTTAATTTTCCAATCCTGAATTATTTTCCTTGAATACGATAACCACGGCGTGGCGAATGTAGAGCGGTGTGTATCTCGAGCGTCTGGGATTTGCGAAAAATTTTGTTGCGTCGTAAGCATCGCGGTATTGTTGCTATTCTTATTAGTTTCTGGATTCGTTGTTGGAACGTCGCGTCACGTGTCGGCCATCCTGCTAGAGAAAACGGTGGTGTCTTCGTTAAGTTCATGTTTTTCTGATGATGTGAATTTTGTCTTAGTTCGTCTCGGTTTTTGTCAGCAGTTCTTTGTAATAGACCTTTATGTATATACGTACACTCTATATTTGGTACTCGTTCGCTATTATCTAGCCTACTCGATTCCAGACTATAAGTTAAGTTATTCAACTCCTGTTCGAAACGCGTCCTCACGTGCGCTTCTGAATTTGCCCTTGTCATCGATGAAAGCGCGAAATTAACCCTTGGCACAACCGGAGGTGCGTTACCATTCAAAATCCGATTGTTAAAATTATTCCGATTAGTCGGGTTCCTATTCTCCATAACATATTCCCTGATTTCGCTAGTTACATCCCTTGTCTCGTCTCGTGTCAGTCGCGCGCATGTTCTTTGCCTCGGCTCCTCTGAATTACATACCGGCGGTACTATAGGTTCCGATTCAAAATCTATTAAGAAGGGCTACAAATCTACCTCCAAGTACCGAGTAGTCAGTTTGAGGAGAGAATTTCGAGACTCGCCATTGCAGCGAAAGACGTTTCTGAGTGGGCGGTGAGATCCGGCCTTCGGCCCGTTACACGCAAAAAGCAACAGGGAACAGATACAGGAACAGGAACAGATATAAGGAACAGCTCCGCTGTTCCTATGGTGGCAAAGAAATAACCTATACATTTTACGATACAACACTGTATGAGGTTTGAGAGTTTGAGTACTCTGAACAAAAACAACAAAACAGACAACATTGTGGTATTATAATAGATTGTGTTATTGAAAGTAATACATATTGAAAAAGTAATAGTTATTGAAAAAGTTCTGGTTTGATTTTCTGTTCAACATGGATTTTCATCACTACTCAAAAAAATTACGCGTCGATGAGGATGCAGAAAATTTTGATAGCAACAATTTAGACTACGACGATGATGATGATGATTTTGATGAAAAATTAATTGTTGAAGTGAAATCTAGGCCGTGTTTATATAAAAAAAATTCAGATTCATTGGTAGTTACTAAAGCTTGGAGTGATGTTGGCGAAGCCTTGGATACATGCGGTATGTACATAATTAAAAGTATCGTCATCAAATACTTAATTAAAAAAAATACTTATTAAAAATGTTAAGTATTGCCTTTTATTTTAGTTGATAGGTGTCAAACACGCTGGAAACGTTTAAAACAATATTTTTGTAAAGAGCGGCAAAAAAGAGATTTGACTCGAGAGTTGGGTACTACTCCTAAAACAAAGTTTAAACTTTATGAGAAGATGTTTTTCATGGATGCACACATTTACAGAAGAAAGTAATTATAACAACATTAAAATTTTTTTATAACTGCTGTAATATAATTTTTAAATAATCTTTATGCTTTCAGAACTGTGCGTAAAAAACAAAAATCGAGTGGAGTACTTAGCAATAAGACATGTGCAGCTGAAACGAGTACTAATGGAGATCAGAAGGAATGTTCGCTTGGTGAAGAACAAAATGTTGTAGAAAATTTATGTACATTAGAAGAGCAAGACGTACAAAATCAATGTACATTAGACTTAAACACAAGTCAGGGAAGCAATGAGGTTGCAATAAGGCAGTCTACATCTGACAATATTACTGAAGAAGTGAAAATGGATACAGAACCATTTCATAACGATGATGGAAGAGACAATAGTTCTGGAGATGTAGATGATCAACCACTAACAGTCGTACAAAAAGTTCATGATACATATTCTGTAAGTAAACAATATGTTAGAAATCTATAAATTCTATTTCAATTCAAATATCATTTTTTATATGTAAATTCATTATCTATTCTAGTCAAAATTCAGTACCATTTCAAGTAGACAGCTACTTCCTACTGGAACTCCTTCGAATATACCAAAACTAGACTCTCAACTACAGTCATTAGTTCAAAATAAGTTTCAAGACATTGTATCAAAACTTGATCATTTGGGTTCGAAGAGTACAAAGAACATTGCAGAACCAGATGAAGAAAACAGTGCTATGGCTAAGTTCATAACTGCTAAATTGAGAAAAATTGATCAAAGTAAAAAAGAACGAATTCAAATTCGGTTGTATGAAGATTTTATATGATAATTGACTAATTATAAGGATATTGACGATTATTATCATTATATGTAAATACATATAATGATAATAATCGTCAATATCCTTATAATTACATATAATCCTTGTAAATACATATAATGATAATAATCGTCAATATCCTTATAATTAGTCAATTATCATATAAAATCTTCATACAACCGAATTTGAATTCGTTCTTTTTTACTTTGATCAATTTTATATAAAAGTTGTGCTGTGATCAAAATGCCATATTCTGTTATTAAAATAAGTAATTTATAAAAAAATAAATATTTGTATAATAAAATAAACGTATTTTTAAAAATTGTTAAATTTATTTTATAAAGTGATTTAAAAATATTAATAAACTATAGGTTTATTTATGCGGGCTCCGCGCGCTCTAAATTTTAACGTTTCAATATTTAAATTTAGCACTGTTTCAGATGCTTCACTTTTTCAGTATCATCATTTTAAAAAAAAGGGATTATTTGTTCAATAAAATATTAATATATTATTGTTTAATAAAAAAAAAGTTCTTTTATTTTAATATATTTCAAATTTACTACAGGTTCTATTCTATTCTATTTATCAAAGGGGTTATTTTATGTATGTATATACCTACAGATTGTTTGTATACATGTCACTGATGGATCAGACTGATGTTATTAAAATTCGACTTATTATTAAAAAACAATACTAATTTATTGTTTATGTACAGTAGAAAATTTTTCTTTTCACTCCCATTGATAAAAGAAAAAATTTTTTTTTGTCATATTTATAAAAGGTATTATAAAGAACATTATTATTTATTGATTACAATTTTTTAACCTAAAAAAATGTCAGTGATAACAATTAATTAGTTGATCAAGTTTATCCAAGCTGCAATAAAAAATAGCTTAAATCACTCATATTTTTTATTTAACAACAAAAAGTATATTGTTTTCTCTTTTAATTATCAGCTATTCTCGCAATAATGGCTTTTATTAGCAATTATGACTCTATGGATGATAGGAGTGAAAACATTGAAATGCCAGTCAATGAAGGTGATGATTTATTAATTGATCTAGTAGGAGAACGCCCATGGTTATATGACAAAGCCACCAAAGGATACAGTGATCAAACATGACTTACAATGCTTGGAAAGACATCAGTATTATAATGAATGATACAGGTGAGTTGGTTTAAATGAACTATTATCAATTGTAAGTGCTATAAATTCAATATTGTATGTATACAGTTGAAAATTGTAAGACACATTGGCAAAAACTAATAGATCATTACTCAAGAGAGAAGTTGTTAAAAGATAAAGAAACTAGAAGTGGTGCTGCTGCTTCAAACAGACGGTCATGGCCATTCTTTCAGCGGATACAATCTTTATTGCAAAAAAATACACATAAATTTAGCAAGTATGATTGTAAACATTGTATTCCGAAGTAACATTTTTTTATTGACTATATAATAGTTATAATACAACTAAAAATATTTTCTTTTATTGTAGCTCATTTACCAATGTGGCATCTACTCCAGCAAAAACGCAATATCCACAGAAATGTTTTACGGATAACAAGCAGAATAAAAAGTTCAACAATAAACATATTGATGTAATTCAATCAGTTTTTAATAATTGCAATGCAACAATAAGCAAAATTGAAAAGAAATTGCACGATGAACCAAATAAGCAACATAAACCAGTTGATAATCCTGATGAATTATTCGGAATGCTTATTGAGACTGAGCTTAATGGAATGGATCAAAAGACAGCAAAAAAAAAGAAAACTTTTAATGAGGTTTCTCTCAGAATTAGATTCTGACTCCGATTGAAGTACTTTACTTTAGCTCTTTTTAATTACTTTAAATTTGTTATCTGTTTTATAAAAAATATTGATATTAAAAGTGTTGTTTCAAACAGTTTATTTATAATATACTTTACGTATAAAAAGTAAATTTTTATATTATGTAAGTTTAACAAAATTTAAATAAAAATTATATTAAATGGGTAGAAATTATTTAAGAAAAATTTACGAGTTTTAATGTTTTTATTTTCAAATACAAAATTATAAAATCCTTTATATTTACAATTTATACAATAATTATTTATACAATTCTTTATGTGAATGTCACATCACATTACATTAAATATTTAACTCATGATAGTCATTATATGATCCTCTTCGTATGTAGTCATATTGCCATGGTACCTCTCCTTCCGGTGTCAAAAAGTAATCTGCAAGCGTATTACGTATATTATTTGCATTTAAAGCATTCCCATGTAAGGGTATATTATCAATGTCTTGGGGTCGGTTAACAACATTGTATTCTCTTCGCCAGAGTCCATTTTTTACTAATCCTAAATTATCTTCTTGATCCAAGTATTTTGGTGGGCAATATAAATTTCTTCTTACGTTTGTTGAGCTCATTAAAAAATTGTGTAACGTGATGGAAGCTAGGACACATTTGATGACTACATCAGGATGAAAACCAATTGGTTTAAGAAGAAATTGCCATCTTGAGACCAAAATTCCAAAAGCATTTTCTATTATTCGTCGAGCTCTTGACAACCTATAGTTGAATATTCTTCTTCTTTCATCCAGATTTAAACCAGGAAAGGGTTTCATTAAATTTGGCCTCATTTCAAAAGCTGCATCGCCAACAAAATAATAAGGAACTTTGTTATTACTACCTGGTAGCATACAATCATCTAAAGGTAAATTTAATTTTTTTTGTCGCATAGCTTTGCCCAATTCTGACCTGGCTAACACACCACCATCACTTTCCCCACCAACAGCTCCAACGTCGAATAGAACAAACTCGTATTGATGATTGCTGACAGCTAGTAATATCAAACTAAAGTTCTTTTTATAATTAAAAAAAACTGATCCAGAATTAGGTGGACATTTCATCTGTATATGCTTTCCGTCTATTGCTCCACAGCAGTTTGGTAAATTCCAATTATTTAAAAATCCATAACTAATATTTTTCCATTCTTCTTCACTGGGAATGCGTAAGTAGATTGGCGATAGTTTTTCAAAAATAACAATACATGTATCTTTAATGATGTTGTAGCATGTTGATATGCCTACGCGATAATCTAGGGCAATAGAATTTATACTGTCACCAGTTGATAGAAACCTGCAAACGAATATTATGCGTAAACATTCCATTCCTAATGTTTTATTACATTAAACAAAAACTAAATATTACCTTAGTGTGATAGCCAAGCGTTCAGCAGGAGAAATATTACTGCGAGGCTTTAATAAATAAATGAATAAGCACTCATTTAAATACTCAAAGGTATCAATATCCATTCGGGTAACTTTGAAAAACATATCTTGGTCTTCTTTTATTTCTTGAAAAAGTGTATGAAAATGTCCTCTATACATTCTTCTAGAATTAATTGGTTGAACCAGCCACCGTCTATTCAACCAACATTTACTTTTCTCCAGATCAAATAATAAATATAAAGCCAGCGCATTAACTTGAATCAGCAAAATCATTTTAAGATAAGTCATTGCTTCTTCGTTGTCCATCTTCTCTCTATAACTATTCATACCCATTACGTTTAATAACATAAGATTGAAAGAAATTTAATCAAATAAATATTTTTGAAAGAAACTACCTTACTTTACAAAGAGAGTACCTTCGAAAGCTCCAAGACAAATGTTTAAACTTTGAAAGAAAAACAATGGAGTTTTCAAATTTTTACGAATTTATTTTTGTGTTGTCAGAAAAAATTAAGACAATTTTCCAACTTTTTTTAATTTTCCGTCTTATTTTTTAAACTTTAATTACGATACAGATGCAAACGGCACACTATAAACAAATATGACGAGTTCTAGGTTATTTCTTTGCCACCATAGGAACAGCGGAGCTGTTCCTTATATCTGTTCCTGTTCCTGTATCTGTTCCCTGTTGCTTTTTGCGTGTAACGGGCCTTCCTCGGAACCCAGGCAAAATGCAGGCTATCTTTTTTGCTCCGGCGCGCACTGCTAGTAATATCGAAAACAAGGGATTCTCTGGCGTCCAGCTTGGGCCAGGTACCACAATACCTTTCTCAGAAACCGTCTCGAGTCTCGGGGTGGTGCTGAATCTCTCTCTCTCTCTCTCTCTCTCTCTCTCTCTCTCTCTCTCTCTCTCTCTCTCTCTCTCTCTCTCTCTCTCTCTCTCTCTCTCTCGTGGAAGCCGTATATCGACTTAGTGACTAGGAAAATCAATAGCACAATGTATTCCTTGCGCTCCATGCGACCTGGTACTACCCAGATACTCCGACAGCGCCTGGTCGAGGCATTGGTCTTTTCTCACCTAGATTACTGTTCCACCGTGCTACTTGATGCAACGAACGAACAAAAGACTAGGCTACAAGAATTGCAGAAATCCTGTATTAGGTATGTTTATGGACTAAGACAGAGGTTGCATATCACTCCTTACCGCACACGATTGAATTTGATGCGATCGGACACGCGACGTACTTACACTACGTACGTGATATTATATAAAGTTTTTAATCTCCGTGCACCGTCCTATTTACTAGAGCTATTCGAAAAGCGACAATCCAATCGTCCGGGCAGGAGCAGTGCTGGAGACCTTAAAATTCCACGGGTGTACACTGAGTTCGCATGCAGATCACTCCGCTTCCAAAAACGACTGACGTTGTCTAGTTTCACTAGATACAAACTAGCAAACTGTGACTCTATAGCATATTCTGTGATATATTAGAATGTAAGTAATGTAAGAAACTACGCATAACTGAGCGACCAGTTAATTAATTATCGACAGTAATATAATTGATATAAAATCCTGAGATATATTGAATGTTATCCTCTTTATGCATTATACTTTATATGCGTTATACTTATTATGTATCACCTGAATGAATTTTTAACCTTTTGGGCAAACCAAATAAAGATATTATTATTATTGTTGGATATTATAGTAAATATATAATCTTGACTATATACTGATGTACTAGCTCTAACGCATGATACTAGTGGCGCCACCTATTCGCACACTGGCGGCGCGGCCTACTCGAGGCGCGCAAGCGCCGTAAGCATAGAATCACCTTCTTGCCGTTCAGACCTCGATGTAGACGGACGTTTAGACTACGGCTATTACAGCCAGTTTCAATAAACCTCATTTTTATACTTTTCAATGAATTTGTTAATTATCCACATCTCACTCATTCCAACATGGTAGCAGGTCAGTGGTTGGTATGGAACTATTTTTTTTCTCTACCAGATCTTCGGGGAAGGTAGAGGAAAACACGTGGCTCGCGAAAAGTTTACAGTGAAAAATATTGAAGGAAAAGTGCAAAACTAAGAAAAATACAACTGCAAAGAAATAATAAAATATATCTTTAAGTGATAGAAGAAAGAATTTTTGGAAAATCTAGGAAAATTCAAGCCGATGCGAGCAGATTAGATTTGTTGTGTGAAACACGCTGCACGGTGCAAGAATGGAGCACGTGGCAGAATTGGAGGTTATACATGTGTTAAATGGACACTAAAGGAAAAGTGAAAACCAAAGAAGAACTAATACTAGATGACAGTGAAGATGAAAGCGAAGAAATAATTGAGGAAAAGATTGCTGTAAAACGTTTTGTGAAAATAGTGCAGAAAATAATTACGCTAAATAAAGTAATTGTCCTTACAAACCTGTTTTAAAAGAAGAACTATTTTTATTTTACAATACCCTTTCTTAACGTAAATAAGATTGTATTTATCGCTAATAGTTTAATTTTTTTTAACATACATATATGAGTGAACAAAGAATCACACGTAATCAAGCTTCACAGAACATTGAACTAGCCAACGAAGTAAACGCTTTTGATCCTTTTGCTCCCCGGCGACAACTTAATTACTATCCAGCAAGAGTCCCAATACCTATGGTAAATGAGGGCGATCCCGCACTTGTAAACCCAAATCCAAACGCCATACCTGCAGAGGTGCATGAACCTAACGAATAGGCCAATAACCCTCAACTGAACAACCCCGCCGCGGGTCAAAATTTAAGGATGGCGGTCGGTAATAATATAAGCTTTAAAGACGCGCTTGGGGTCGTTTCGGAATTTAATGGTGAAAATATTTCTTTAAGTAGCTTTTTAGATGCTTGTGATGAAGCATCCGAGATGGTAGATCCCGCGGATAGGGGAAAATTCTCGAAATTATTGAGGTCAAAATTAACGGGTGAAGCTAGGAGAAGCATACAGGGTCAATCCTATGATACGGTGGATGAGTTGAAAATTTTTCTTAAACATTTATACGCTCAGGCTAAAACGATTCACCAATTAGCAGATGAAATGGTTACTGAGTTTCAAAAAGATTCAGATTCAGTTTTAGCTTTTGCTAACCCGGTCAGAGAAATCGGTCGAAAAATATTGGAAGCCAAATCACTTGAAGGTCCTATAGAAGCCGCCTATAAAGCTAGTGTGGAAGCGAATGCAGTTGATTGCTTCAAACGGGGATTAAAACCCGAAATAGAAATTAAAGTGGAAGACGCGGATGATATAATCAATATAGTAAAAAATGCGATTAAAGCTCAAAGATTAGTCCAGGCTCAAAGAGCTCTTAGGAATAAAACCGTAGTAAACCCATCAAGTAAAGTATTCTTTTGCAGCATGTGCAACTCCAATAATCATGATGCGAGAGACTGTGATAGATCTAACAACGTAAAAAATTGTCAACTCTGTAGCAGACCCGGACATATAGCCAAAAATTGTTTTAAAGTAAAGCAAATATTTCAAAAAGAGATTGAATGTCAGTTTTGTGATAAGCCAGGCCATTCTGCCAATGAATGCCCAAAATTAAAAGTCAACACATCCAGAATCCCAAATAATAAAGACGAGCTGTTACGTCCGTGACGTATCTCTAAAATCAAATTAACAATGCATATTTATCGCCAGTAATTTTCTGACATACAAATGTCGTATATGCGAATTTTGACAACGTTGCTTTTTAATGCAAGCGGCATCACGCCGAAGCGAGCGAACTTTACAACGTTGAAATTTTTTAATACGAGGCAATCGTGACGTAGCAGTAGGTCATCAAACTTGCGTATTATATTTTCTTTAGAATCAGCATTTCGCAATGTGACTACCGAATTTAATACGATTGGAGACAATTACATTGCCAAATAAGATGATCTCAATCATCTTCAACCTAATTTAACCGCTTAATAAATACGGCGACTCTCAACACACAAACCAGTAATCGTGCAAAAGTCGCGAGCTCCGTACCACTCCAGCCGACAAGAGGAGAAGCGAATATTTTATACGGGTCAAATACTCTACATTCAATTACGAAGAGAATTTCTTATATCAATAATTTCAATAATCTATCGGTATTATATATTGTTTAACAAAGTTAATAAGTTGTAAATCGCATAGTCTTATTTATAAACCTTATATCTTTCAATAAATAGTGCATCTAACTAATCAGCTATTTATTATTTACGAGAGCCTACGCCCAGAATAAAGGTAATATAAATCAAATATCAATTGAAAATATAATATATATATATATATATATATATATATATATATATATATATATATATATCATTCAAATATAATTTGAAGATAAACCATACAAATTTCAATACACATATAAGAGTAGATTCCTCGACACTCAAGACTTAACAGAGCAAACCTTGAATAATAATTCGCAATTAATTTTTCATTATTGTAAAAGGGAAGGCCATTTAATGAAAGAATATGTACGTAGAAAATTTAATGAATTTATTAAGCAGGGAAACGAGCAAGGTCTCCCAGGTACAAGCGCGAATCTGGAGGCCATAAAGAAACAAACGCGCTTGACCAATCTGACCCAAATCGAAGCCGAATTCTGCGAGTTAATACCATTGGATTAGTAAACGCAACTAAACTTATACCATTTATCTCCTTTTCATATTCAGATTACCAGATCAGTTTAATGTTAGATTCTGGATCTCAAGGCAATATTATTAAAATTGATTTAGTTCCAGAATGTTTGAAAATTAATAAAACAGAAACTGCCGTTCTAAAGGGTATTTCTGATGAAAATCTTTCAACAATCGGTACAGTAAAATTTAAAATTTTAGGCTCAATAACCATTTTTCACATCGTAGATAATAATTTTCAGTTTCCTTTTTCCGGTATTTTAGGATCTAGTTTTTTTATGAGAATAAATGCACTATTGATTTCAAAGATAAAACTATAGAAAGTAAAAATGCACTTATGAATTTTAAGCAAAATAATAGTTCTGCTTACGCAGTAGAAGTAGCTCGAATAGTTAATGTAAATTTTAATAATAAAAATTATCCTCCGTTTGTTACTATAATTAATTCTGATAATAAAAAAGGACAATTTTTAATTGACACCGGTTCTGAAGCTTGCTTAATTAAAGAATAATTATTGGAGAAAAATTGCAATATTCACACTGATAATAAAATTTATATCAAGGGAATTAATGACGAATTAATTCCAACAATCGGGAGTACTAAAATGTTGATATTTGGAAAGGAAGTTAATTTACAAATAATACCCAATAATGTTTTAATACCTTGCGACGGGATAATAGGAGCTGAGTATCTAGAAAAATTTGAGGTAATAATTGATTTCTCTTTAAAAATGTTAAGATATGACAACGGTTTTCAACTATTTTCGAATTTAGGTGACAAGGTTTCTGCATGAGCTAATTATACTTCTAACCTACCAAATAATGAGAATATTAATTTTGAGGAAGAAGATTATTTGTTAGACGATTATGATTTAGAATCATTTTTAATTGAAGGAAACCCGAATTTCAGCCAAACTCATAGTTTTTATACGGAAAAAAAACAAACCTTTAAAGATCTTAATATTGAAGGTCATGATAGAAATACTCATTTTCTACAGATATATAATATTCAATTAACAAATAATCTCCTTAATACTCGAATTAAGAATATTAATTTTTCTACTAATAGCTCAAGAATAAATCTTGTTAAAGAAAAAATTCGTACCTCGCATTTCAACAAAACAGAGTTAGAGCAAGCTTACATTTTAATTGAGAACAATGCTGATAGGTTTTATTTAGACGGTGAGGAATTACCCTGTACTAATGTAGTAACGCACCGTATCCCTACAACAGATACTATACCCGTCAATACTCGGCAGTATAGGTTACCACACATCTTGAGAGAAGAAGTGGATAGGCAGGTAAAGGGGCTGTTAGAAAAGGGAGTTATACGACCTTCTAGATCTCCGTATAATACAAGTCTCTGGGTCGTACCCAAAAAGCCTGGTTCTGATGGTAAGCCTCGCTGGCGTGTAGTATTAGATTTCCGCCCGCTGAATGAAAAGACGATAGGAATGGCTTACCCTTTACCAAACATAACCGATATCTTCGATCAAGTTGGTAACGCAAAATATTATACGGTTATTGATTGCGTATCGGGTTTTCATCAAATTAAAATGGCACCCGAAGACGCCCATAAAACTGCATTTTCTACTCCCAACGGTCACTACGAATTCGTTCGAATGCCATTTGGATTAAGGAATGCAGGTGTGGAATACCAAAACGCGATGAATATCACGTTAGATGGAATGCTTGGTAAAGGCGTTTTTGTTTACATGGACGATATCGTTATTTATGCCCAAGACAGCCGAGCATGAAAAGTTATTTAATAAAGTAATGAGCCGTCTACGCAAGGCTAATTGGAAGTTAGAACCCGATAAATGTGAATTATTAAAGCGAGAAGTAACGTATTTAGGTCACATTATAAGTGAGCAAGGTATAAAACCTGATCCAAAAAAAATCGAAGCCGTGAAAGAATTTCCTCGCCCTAAAAATACTAAGAACATCCGACAATTTTTAGGATTAGCCGGGTATTACCGAAAATTGATTAAAGATTTTGCAAAAATTTCCAAACCTCTTACCCGATTATTACAAAATGACAAACCTTTTAATTGGACAGACGAAGTTAATATTTCGTTTACCAAACGTAAAGAAGCACTTTGCTCAGCCCCTGTTTTGATTTTTCCGGAATTAAGTCAACCCTTTATAATAACCACGGATGCATCCGGATATGCAGTTGGTGGTATATTGTCTCAGGGAAAAATCGGAACCGACCATCCACTTGCATATACTTCCCGCGTTCTTAGAGGACCTGAGTTAAATTACGATACATATGAAAAAGAAGCCCTTGCCATGATTCACGCCGTTAACATTTTTAAACCGTACGTCTTCGGAAGAACATTTACAATCGTAACCGATCACCAACCTTTATTATGGTTTAAAACCGCGGATTTAAATGTGAGAATACAGAAATGGAGGTTCAAGTTATCTGAATATGATTATAATGTAGTTTATAAACCCGGGAAATTAAATGTTCATGCCGATGCTCTATCCCGCAACCCAACTAACCAGAAGGTAATTAACGTTATCACTCGTCAACAAAAATTTGCCCAGAAGAAAATAAAAATGACGCTAATCATGAACAAATAAATAATAGGGGAGTAAAATATTCTAGAAAGGACACTCCAATCGGTAAAGAAAGTTCTGGTAAATTAAGTACTGAAATAAAGATAAATCAAACTATTGAACCGCGTAGGAAGAGAAAGCGAAAACAAATTAATTATGCCGAGAGTAGTGATAATAGTGACATTGAAGCTAATAACCAATTTGAGACCCAAAACGAACTAAATACTACTATACTTAAGCAAAAAAATGTTGAAGATAATGATAATAATCATAGTGATTCATTTTTGGATTCTTCTGGACAAGAATCTAAAAATGATGAAATAGATATCTCATGTGGAGATGCTTCTGAACTTTCTGATGTAGTATCAGAGAGTCGAGAAACATCAATTACTGAAAAAATTAATCAAACATCTGAATCTAATGTATTGAATAAAAATTTTCTTTTCGCGGAAACAAAAGAAATGTTACAATATCGTAAAGGTAATATCGTATATTTTGTATCCAGTAATGGCGATCCATGCGACAATGGAGCCAAAGGGTTAATCGCTGCTAATAAAATACCAATAAAACAACAGTTAAAAATCGGAGATGTTACAGAGATAAAGAGAACTGATAATGAGTATCTTATTGCCTTATATATCCGCGGTGAAAATCCTGAATCTCAATCTCAAATTAAGAACAATTTAGATATTACTTTTACGCTATTGAGACAAGCTTTAATCGATAAAAATATTCAAGAAATAAGTATCGCGAAAAATGATTTTATTGAAAATATATCTTGGGCTGAAATTTTAGATATACTGTATAATACTTTTAAAGAAATAAAAATAAAAATTGTAATTTGTAAAGGACTAATAAAAGTCGTGCCTGAAGTTAAACGAGATCAAATATTTTATGAATATCATAGTTCTCCTTTAGGTGGTCATAGAGGAGTTGGAAAAACTTATAACCGCGTTAAATAAGATTATTACTGGGAGAATCTTAAGCAAGATATACAGCGTAGAATTCAACAATGTTTAGACTGTCAATTAAAAAAATTAGTTAGATTAAAAACTAAACAACCTATGGTAATTACTGATACACCAGGCACAGTTTTCGAAAAGATAGCTTTAGATATAGTTGGTCCTTTACCAGTTACTAAAAATCAAAATGAGTATATACTTACGATGCAAGATCAACTTTCAAAATATTGTATCGCCGTTCCTCTACCTAACGCGTTAGCTTCTACTATAGCTGATGCATTCATTAAAAGATTTATTTGTATATTCGGTGCTCCGAAGGTTATTTTTACAGATCAAGGTCGAAACTTTTTAAGTAGTTTATTACGAAGAGTTGCCAAAAGGTTTAAAATAAAACAAATTAAAACTACAGCTTTTCACCCTCAATCAAATGGTTCATTAGAACGTTCGCATCATGCTTTAAGTGAGTTTTTAAAACAATATACAGATAGAGATAATGAGTGGGATCAGTGGGTAGAAATCGCTATCTTTAATTATAATACCTGCGTACAGGAAAGTACTAACCATACACCCTATGAAGTAATATTCGGCCGTTTAGCTAGGTTATCATCAAGTGAACCGCTTCGTGAAGTAGATTTATTACCTACTTATCAGGGATATATAAAAGACTTGGTAGTTAGACTTAATGGAATAAGAAAATTAGCATACGATAACCTAGTTAAATCCAAGCACAAATCGAAAAAATATTATGATCGAAAATTAAATGAACAGAATTTTAAAATCGGAGATTTCGTGTTTTTATTAAAGGGACCTAAACCAAATAAATTTGGAGATCACTATTCTGGACCCCACAGAATTTTAGAAGTTATAAATAAAAGGAATATTAGGATTCAATTTAATAAAAGCTCAAAAATCGTTCATGCGAATCGCCTTAGAGTATCACACATAAATAAAGAACTAAAAATCAAAAAGAAGAGAAAGAAAGGTTCCGAAACTGAGTAATATATAAATTTTTTTTTGTTATTTTTGTTACAGATGAACCATTTAGTAATCTTTGCTGCCGTTCTACATAGTGTAGCGGGGTTAATAGGTTATGATTGCGGTTCTAGATTGCTTAATATAACCACTCTATCACTATTAGACGTTGGTACTTGCGATGTACCCCAAATAACCCCTAATGTCACGAAAAAGTATATACAACTTTTACAAGTTAATGAATACCTGGAAACGGAAGTTATCCAGTGTGAAATAGAAGTAAAGCGAACTGTTTATTATTGTGGCATGCATTCTCATGTCTCCATAGTACATATGGAGAAGGAGAATACATCCAAGATCTCTAAGAGACAATGTGAAGAGCTTCATAAAACAGGTACTCTTAACATTGGCACTCAAGTTTTTAGTGGGATCAGAATCAACAAAACATATAATTTTCCGATGACATTAGCGGGCTTTACTAGTAGCGATGGCCGTTGTAACGGTGCTGCATATATGGACCCCTATGGTTCATGGGAATCAGTAGTAGTTCAGGGTACTATCAAAGTAATCATTCAGGATCAAAAAGGGCATGTGGATGTAAATAATGATAGATTAATACTGAATTCCGGTACTACTTGCATTTTATCGGAGGGTTATTGTGTCGACGTGGAAGGTGGGCCAACCTTTTGGAAACCACTTCCTGTCGACAATTGTAATTTCAATCAGTACGGTATTTTATATGAAGGGTATGCAAAAAAAATGATCGATAACTTTAGTAACCGCGATCAAACAGTCTATTCCTTATCCACGCAGGATGTAACTTTTGCCTTAACAAAGAAAAGTGAGGAGTCGGTTTGTGGGTATAAAATCATACGTACAGAGCATCCCAAATTAATCATTTTTGAAACAGTAAGGGGTGAATCATTTGCCAATTATAAGAAAATATCAATTAATAACCTAGATATATTTGCATATGTGAACTCGAAATTTATATACGTGGAAAAACATATTCGTAATCAGATAAATTATTTATACCAAGATGTTGTAACGCAAAAACGTAATATTGAAAGAGAAACGATGAAAAATGCTTTAGCAATCGCTACACAAGCACCTGATCAATTTGCATATAACCTTATGAAGGGATCAGGATATATGGCCGTTATTGCCGTAGAAGTAGTGCACATTATAAAATGTGTACCAGCGGATGTAAAGATAGAACATGGTGAAGAGTGCTTCGCAGAACTGCAAGTAACTCGACAAAATAAAACCTATTTTCTAACACCAAGAACACATATACTCAAGGAGCATGGTACCAGAGTGAGCTGTAACGCTCTTTTACCTTCGTATTATTCGTTAGGCACATAATGGTATAAGATTTTATCCCGATCTACAGAAACGAAAGCTCCAGAAGAAATTAGTCCAAGAACTAAAGCAACTTGGCGCTATATTAACCCCGACAATTTGGCCACAAGCGGTATTTACAGTGAAAAAGATATAGAAAAGTTAAAGGATTATATCATGTTTCCTTTTGAAAAACCTTCTCTTCTTAATGACATTGCTCGAGAGATTAACGGGCAGACTGTAACGGATAATTCCGGGACAATAGCAAAACTTTTGAATAAGGAGGCAGTTAAAGTGATAATCCGTTCTACTTGGGATAGGTTATGGAATAAATTTATGGCTTTTGGTACCGCTAGTGCTAGGGTATTAGCCATTATCATGACATTTCAATTAATCAAAATGTTTATCGAAATCCTAATAAACGGATTTCTCTTACATAAAGTTTATGGCTGGTCAGTTCATTTACTCGCTGCCCTTTGGAGTACTCTAACTCACATGTTAGTTTACTTAAAGAAGGAAATCTACGTTATCAAGATATAGAACAGCAGCTCGAACCCTCAGATCAACCTATTGAACTTTTGCCGCAGTCTACTTCATCAAGTTCACTACCTAACCAAGGTCCTGTTAACCAATCACGATCATCAAATACAGTTACTTCCGATGTGAGTGCAGCTACTACTTCAAAACCTGGTTTCTTTTCGTTATAAATAAGCAATTTTGAATTCCTTTTCTTTACGTATTAGTATCTTTGCATTTGCCACGTATTCTCGTCAATACCTAGCAACCGTTTTAGTGGGGGGGGGGGGGGCGAAATCGTCCACATGTCCTGCACAAAGTTAAAGAAGAAAATAATAATAAGTAACATTTTTTTCTTTTTCTTTAAATTCAAAATTTCTTTTTTGAGGAACCACAATCATAACCCTGAATTCCCACCACCGTACTGCCACTTCTGCATCAAGGGTTGCAGGCCTCGACCTGCGCCACTCGGGGTTTTCCCCAAGCAAGTAATAAAACGATGTAGCAGCGCATGCCTTGTAGTTTCCCTTTTTCTTAATGTTTGTATTTCAGTATTATTAAGCGGACCTGTAAAACTTTCTTTTCCTTTTGATGGAGGTCTAATACTAATCCCAAATAAATAAAATGTACTCGCCGAATATACCTGCCCCGAGGGTAGATAAACTATAGTAGAGGAATTTGTTACTCGAATATTATTACTTTCCTGTAAAACAGTAACCTACTCTTATAGAAATGTTAACCAGACGAACGTTATTCCATAATTTATAACTAATCCTAAATAAATGATGGCATCTATACTTAATAAACAATAAGTAAGCCTTTGGGTAAATTACATTGTTCCTTTTGTGAAAACGCTTCCATATTATTAATATGTTGACTAAAAAATGGTTAGTTTTCTATCAGAGTATGTTCTAAATAATAATTTAGGTGCGAACCGCTAAGCAAGTCACTCGTGTGATAATATTAAGTGCAATTTTTCTCATATATGTTAATAGAATATTTTTGTACTTTTATAACTCAAGTCTAGCGTTTATAAATATTGTTTGTTAGGGTTATGAGTACGATATTCAAGGAAAGAAAAACCGTTAGAAAATCATGGTCCCACGCCGAAGCTTTGCACATCTGGAAAGACTTATCTCCCCTTAGGACGCTGCGTAGCACTTACAGGCCTCGAAACGAACTTTTTAAGAAAACCTTTTCGTTTTCTTTACACCGCGACAAAATATTATTTCCAATTTTAAAACTTATAAAGCCTATATTTATTTAACTATTTTAGATTTTTAATTTCTAATAACACAGCTCACCTGCAATAATTTTTCTTTATAGTTTTATATAATATAAATTTTAATTCAAGATTTTTTTTTAATATAATTGTTTATATAAACTTCATTAATTTATCAATGTTTTTTTTTTAAATCTTAATAATTTTATTCTCACAATAATTTCATTTTCCATTATTTAAAAAACATTCACATTTGAGGCTTGAAGAAATGATTATTTAATTAAGTAGCAAATAAATATAAAATTTATAAATTTTATGATTGGAGATAAACCGAAACAATATTTTATATAACTTTGAATGAAATCTTTTATGTCAATGCTATAATATTATGTAAAACATATGTAATTAATAAATAACAGCGATAGTTACAATAATTTTGAAGCCACTGGTATGACTTTAAGTTTAATTGTTTAATTCTACGATCTTTAACAGCGTCTAACATTTTTGTAAACTTATATTAATTATCCTTCTGTAAAACTAGTTATTATGTTTAACAATTTTTTATTTAGCCATAACTCCGATTGTATTCACTGTAAAATCACCTTTCAAATTTGTAATACCTTGTTAAGGTAACATCTAATAAAGTAATGTAATGGTTAATTTATAAAACTTCGGTTTTCAATAGTTTTTATAAAACGTAAAATTTATCAAGAAAACTCTCCAAAAAAGCGTAGAGTGAGAGAGATAGGAACATCTTTTTTCTCTCTCATCTTCCTTCTTTGTCGCACAGTATAGCGTTCTCTCTCGCTCTTGAAGAAGGATACGAGCCGCCGGAAAACACCCTAGAGAAGGGATGAGAGCCCGCTCTCTATGTTAGAGCATAGGGTTCTCCCCGCTTGACGAAACTGTGGCGCTTGGAAGGGAGGTCGCCCCCTCATCATTGGGCCCCGCTTTCCCGCACTCTTTACCTCGCTCAGCATTGAAACATAGGAACAGTTAAAAATACCACAGCCGCCGCCGCACGCATCATCGCTGATTCGACAAGACGCTGACGCCGAGAGCCCTGATTTGATACCGCAGTTTTTTGAGGGAGGAGCATTGTCATTAAAACCAGCCGCGCTCCAGTGTACAAACCAGATCAGTCTGAGATTTCGGTCGACCAATAACTTTTGAATAAAAAGTAAGTGTAGACCTAAAACAATTTTTTGGTAATTCTTGTCTCTCCCTTCCTTTCCTTGTTGCAGTGGCCTAAGTAGCGCCGATCAATTCTGGTCTAAGCACTACCGGCCCAGCTACTCATCCTAACCCGAATAGTGCAAACCGCTCGCACGCTTTAATCCTGGCCTAAGTGTTACCGATCATACGTGGTCTAAGTAGCACCGGTCATAACCTAAGCAAACGCGAACGTCTATGCATTATCCTTTCGACAACCACTCTAAGATACCGTAAAATTTTTATTTTTATTTTTGGGGTAATTTTTCCTCCCTTTACCTTCTCCTTTTGCATTGGCTTAAGTAGTACCGATCAATTCTGGTCTAAGTACTACCAGTCAGGCAAGTCACGTGGGCGGTCTTTACGGCCTAAGCGTAACCGATCATACGTGGTCTAAGTTACTGCCGGTCGTTGGACACAGCGAGCACCTACCTTAATGTGGCCTAAGCTCTACCGATCATACGTAGTTTAAGTAGCGCCGGTCCGACATAGGTAGTAGTGATTGTCTGCATGCCACCCTCACAGTAAAATGTTATTAATAGGGCTTAAGTAGTACCGATCAATTTTTGGTCTTAGTATTACCAGCACTTAAATAATATACCACTTTGTCGAGGGATTCCAAATAAGACGTGGGAATAAAATCAGGGAGGCCGGTGAACTTAAGGATGGGGAATTAATAACGACACCAATATTTAGTTTTGTATAGTGCTTTTAGTTTAGTGATTTAACGAAATACTGCGGTCTAAAATAGATATCTAAGTGTTTCTACCGGGCTTTACGCTTTCGGGTTGTTTCGGAATTAATACATGCAGCAAACCTATAATATCATGCGCAACTGCCTCTGAGATTAATCTTTAAAAAGATTAATACATGCACCACGCCTCTGAATATTATGCGGTCCTGCCTCTGAGATTAATTTTTCTACCGGGCTTTATGCTTTCGGGTTGTTTCTACCGGGCTTTACGCTTTCGGGTTGTTTCGGAATTAATACATGCAGTAAACCTATAATATCATGCGCAACTGCCTCTGAGATTAATTTTTCTACCGTCCTTTATGCTTTCGGGTTGTTTCTACCGGGCTTTACGTTTTCGGGTTGTTTCGGAATTAATACATGCAGTAAACCTATAATATCATGCGCAACTGCCTCTGAGATTAATCTCTAAAAAGATTAATACATGCACCACGCCTCTGAATATTGTGCGGTCCTGCCTCTGAGATTAATTTCTCTACCGGGCTTTATGCTTTCGGGTTATGTCTACCGGGCTGTTATGCTTTCGGGTTAGATTATTTATTTTTTTGACCGTTTTAGATTTTTAAATCGATAACTATAAGCAGTAGTAGAATCAAGATAATTAAAAATTAGATCAGAACATAGTCGAAAGAGTTTATTCCCTATTAACTAGCTTCAGCCCTGGTATAGGACGAAAGTCCTGCCTAAAAAGGAGCGTAGAATTAAATATTTAATTCTATTGAAAAACCCTAAGTAACACTCGGACGTCACAAATAGTCTAGATAAAACAAAATTTCTGAAAAATAGAAAAGCGTTGAGATTGATTTGAAGGGTATAAATAAAATATGGAATTAATTCGAAAGTCATTCTATTTAAGAAAATTGATATGTAAAAGTCAAGATTATAAATTTAAGGAGGTATGTTGGATATTATAGTAAATATACTCACTCACTCCAACAATTATTATTATTATTATTATTATTATTATTATTATTATTATTATTATTATTATCTTTTTTTCCGATGTACTAGGTGAATCTTTCGGGGCGCCCGTCCTTGCTTTGTAGGTGGAGCAAGAAGGGAGGCCCACTAACACCATCACGGAGTAGCGGACTCCGTGGTGTGAAGGATTTCTACCCCCTAAACACCCAAAACCTATCCCTACGGCAGCCTCGATCCGGAACCGCTTTCGCATTACTTCAGGTCGGGCCGCAGCCCTACCGCCCTCGAAGGCATCATCCGTCCTTCCTCCGTTCTTTCTTTCTACGATGCCCTATCTAATCTATTAAGCATCTGTCTCGTTTTTTCATGCGCAGTACCCCTTCGATGAAGGTATTTATCGCGTCCCATCGGTCTTTCCCTGAAAGCATGCATTCGATCACCACGTCGGGCGAGAGTCGCCCTACCATCACCTCCAATCGTTATCTTTCCGCGGCCCACCTATTACATGCGAAAAAGGTGTGTTCCGCGTCATCCCTCTCGTGCCCGCAGTATTTACATTTCGGCGTATTTATTTACCTAATTTAAATAGGTAATATCGAAAGTATCCATGTCCTGTCAGGAACTGCGTAAGGTAAATGTTAACCTCTCCGTACTTCCGTCCCAGCCACCTCGCTATGTGTTGAATCAATAGGTAGGTCCATCTACCCTTCGACCCCGCCCTCCACCTCTCACGCCAAGTTTGTAGCGTCTGGCGGCGGGCTTCGCCCTCCGCGTCTGCCCGTCCTACTTCTGCGCTCCTATCGTAGATCTGCTTCCGTTCCCGTGCGAGCAGGTCGATCGAAATCATACCAGCTATCACCGCCACAGCCTCTATCGACACCGTCCGATACGCGCATGTAACTCTCAGCGCACCTCGCCGCTGCACCGCCACCATTCTCTTCCTGTACTTGATAACTTCCATGGCGTCAGCCCAAATCTCCGCTCCATAGAGGAGTATAGAGTTGGTCGTCGCCATGAGAAGTCTTCTCTTGGATGTCCGCGGGCCTCCAACGTTGCGCATTAACCTGCTTAGCGCCGCTATACGTGCTTCTGCCTTTGCCGTTACTTCCCTGATGTGGGGCCAAAAGCAAAGCTTTGAGTCCAGGGTGACACCTAGATACTTTGCAGTCGGCCTCGTAGTTACTAACTCGGATCCTACGTACACCGGTAGTATCGTAGGGATCTCTTTACGTGTCAATAGTACTACCTCGGTTTTCGCCAGCGCGAGACTGAGCCCGTGCTCCGTCATCCACCTAGTTACTCGTTTCATTACCTGGCACAAGATAAGTTTTGCCAAGTCCGCGTTCCGTGCTTCTACCACCACCGCGACGTCGTCCCCATATCCTACGAGAAATGCCCCGTTGGGCATGTCCAGGCGCAGCATACCGTCGTACAACGCGATCCAAAAATCGGCGCCCAACACTGATCCCTGTGCAACACCTGCCGTAATTTCCCTAACCACCGTCCCTTCGCTCGTCTCGATAATGAGTTCGCGATCCCGGAAGTAGTCCTCTGCTACGCGTAGTATGTAGGGTGGGACCCCGAAGCCCCTCAGCGCTGCGAGTAGGTCTGCCCAGCGTGCCGAATTGAAAGCGTTTTTAATGTCCAGCGTTGCTACCAATACCAGTGGTCGCGCTCCGTGACATCGTTCCCTTGATAGCCCCACCGCCGCGGTAACCAATCGTATCGCGCCTATCGTCGAAAACCCCTTTCTAAATCCATGCTGGTTTTCCGATAAACTCCCTGACTGTTGTATCGCGATCTGGATTCTGCTCCTTAATAGTGTCTCCATACCCTTGCCGATCGTGTCTAATAGGCTAAGCGGCCGATACGCGGACGGAGATGTCATGTCTCCCTTCCCCTTGCTGATAAGGACAAGCTTCGCCCTTTTCCAACGACTGCTGAAAACACCTTCCCTGAGACATGAGTTGTAGGTATCCAGTAAGGTTTCTGGGCATCGCGAGGCGATGGCCTTTAAAACCTCCTCTGGAATCCCATCAGAGCCTGGCGCCTTGCCGCTCTTAAGAGATCTAATCGCTACCCGTAGCTCAGGCTTGGTAAACGAGGGTATATCCTCCTGTCGCACGTCCTCATACAGAGTCTCTTCCCTCGGCGGATGCTCAGGGAAAAGCCCGTCAACTATCTCACTTATCAACCGCGCTTCCTTTATATCCAGTGGCTTCATTGCCCCTATTCTACGACTTGCGGTTTTGTTGCCTAGTCCCCACGGGTCGGAGTTAACTTCGTCGCACACCTTCTTCCAGCATCGTCGCTTACTGGATTTAATCGCGAGCCTTAGTCTTTTTTGTGCCTGTTTAAATTCAGCGTTAAAAACAGTGGCCCCGCATCGTTCCCGTGCGCGCTATGGCCGTCTACGAAGCCTCAAGCATACCCTACGTAACTCCGCGATCTCCTCTGTCCACCAGTACGCTGTTTGGCGGCGGTTTCCATTTCTGCTTCGCGGCATAGAGGCATCGCATGCTCTTACTATAGCTGACGTTGCCCTGGTCACCTGGGCTTCCACACGGTCCCGGCCTGATAAATCATTTTCGTCGGACCTTTGTGGTACAATTAGTACTTCTACTAGCCGATCCATGTTTAATTGATGGGCGTTCCACCGCGGTAATGGTCTGCTCGCTTGGGGTACACCTACCCTATCTAAAACCGTAAACGTGATGTACTGGTGATCACTGCCTGACTCTTCCTCTAAGACCTCCCAGTTACTAATCCTCGGTACTAGTTGCTCAGATGCAAAAGTGACGTCTGGTATGGATTCGCCGATCCCGGGGCGTCGATAAGTAGTGACCGTGCCCTCGTTCGCAACCTCCAATCCTAATCTAGCGGCCTCGATCTCGAGTAAATCCCTGCCCCTACTGTTCGTCTCTGGCATACCCCATTCTATCGCTCTTGCGTTAAAATCTCCTGCAACCAGTAGGAGGCCAGAGATATTCCGCAATACGTCTTCCATGCGTTCAACCTGCCTAAGAAATTCGTTTCTTCGTAAGTTGGGGGATATATACACGCTCACGTAGGTAACATCCCCGACGCGCGCCCATACTAGACCCTCCTCCTTGCGTCGTCCGGTAATCTTTGACCTTTGTCTACCTGCTATCCAGACCACCGCTGTGTCGGTCTCGTCCGCGAACCACGTGGTCGTATTGCGGGCCCGATACCTATACTGTTCGCTAACCAATGATACGTCCGCGAGCCCCTGGCTCACTCGATTAGTGAGCAGGTCGTCAGCGAGTATGGCGCCGTTCGTGTTTATTTGTAGAACCGTCATCATTTTTTAGGCCGCTTTAACTTTTCTAGCTCGTCCCTGAAAGCGACGCATGTCCCCGTGCCCGGGAAATGCGCTAGCTCAGTGGCCGCAACCCCGCGTTTTATACACAAGAAGCAGGCCTGACCATCCGGTCTCGCGCGACAGTCCCTGGCCACGTGATCTGGTTTTCCACATTTCCTGCATAATGCACTACGACCCTCGTCCTTACAGTCCTATTTCAGATGCCCAAAGCGTTGGCATCTGAAACATCGCGGAACCACTATTCGCTTTCTAACTCTGTAGCTGAAATACCCTATTTTAATCATCCCTATCCTTAGGAGAGTCATGGCCGCAGTCTCGTCCATTTTGACTATGGCCATCCTCCGTTCTCCTCCCCCTACGTCAAATACGTGGATGCTAAGGTTACACATGTCGCTTACCTCCTCCCTAATCGCGGCGTTTACCTGTTCTTCGGTGGTCACGCACGTCATTCCGCCTATTTCCAGTGTAAGCCTTGGAGTGAGGCCTTTAACCTGGAATCATTTCCCAGATTTTCCTGGATAACTCTCTGGAAGGCCTCCTTGTCTTCCCATCGCTTCTCCAGTTCTAATTCTGAGCGAATGTGCTAGTTCCATCGGATCTGCTATCACTCGCCACATCTAGGATCGTTCGGGCTGTGCAGTCAGTCGGCGTCTTCGCTCCGCCTTCCCTTCCTTGGATTTCTACATTTATATCTTCTATTTTAAAGTGAGTCATCATGCATACAATCTGTGTTTTAAGACGGTTCGTCCATTATGGGAGCCACACCTCGGTGTGGCTACTATCCCCGCCTGTAACAAACCCTATTTATGGGTGCCGAAGCCGAGATGCGGTTTATCGGACAGTCACTCCTATCAGCACCTAGTGACTCTACAGAAAAAAGATTACGGGATAGGCCCGCGCCATAATGAAGCAAAAGATTTAACATCACCCCTACCGAGTGGGCGATGTTGGGTCCGCCCCAACACCTGACCCAAACCTCAGGCTAGACGGTGTGCAATTTTCCCTACGCAGCTTCGGGTATAAGGAAATATTGACGATGTAATCCTTCATACCTGCGCCCGCCTGACCTGGTTCAACCCTTCCATTGGCTCCAGTCGGTGGATACGTGTTGCTCTTCCCACATTGAACATGCACTTTCACTAGGTTTTCGCCCGTATTTCAGGGACTTACGCACCCTAATATTAGTCCATGCAGAGGTTAGGTACTAACTTCACGCAACACCCCGGTCGAGGAGTTTACTACTCCCCCCTTGGCTAGTCTGAACGGAATATCCACAACCGTCGGCCGCAGCCCACTCATACTGTGCCCATTTATTCGTCCATTCTCACGTTCCTCTGTCCGCGACTGCTTATTCAATATATTCGCAGCTGACCAGTCCCAGCTGGCCCTTCTCCGATCCGCAACCTGGGGCCGCGTCCGGTAGCATGGAAAAATGCTCATCTATGACTAGATAGACCCCGGGATAGATTATTATTATTATTATTATTATTATTATTATTATTATTATTATTATTATTATTATTATTATGGGTCCATCCCAACGCCTGACCCAAACCTCAGGCTAGACAGTGTGCGATTTGCCCTACGTAGCTTCAGGTATAAGGAAATATTGACCATGTAATCCTTCACACCTGCGCCCGCCTGACCTGGTTCCACCCTTCCATTGCCTTCAGTCGGTGAATACGTGTTGCTCTTTCCACATTGAACATGCCCTTTCACTAGGTTTTCGCCCGTATTGCAGAAACTTACGCACTCTAATATTACTCCATGCAGAGGTTAGGTACTAACTTCACGCATCACCCCGGTCGAGGAGTTTACTACTCCCCCCTTGGCTAGTCTGAACCGAATATCCACAGACCGTCGGATGCCACTCATACTGTGCCCATTCATTCGTCCATTCTCACGTTCCTCTGTCCGCGACTGCTTATTCAATATATTTGCAGCTGACCAGTCCCAGCTGGCCCTTCCCCGATCCGCAACCTGGGGACGCGCCCGGTAGCATGGAAAAATGCTCATCTATGGCTAGATAGACCCCGGGATTATTATTATTATTATTATTATTATTATTATTCCCGGGTTCTATCTAACGATAGATGAGCATTTTTCTATGCTACCGGACGCGTCCCCAGGTTGTGGATCGGGGAACGGCCAGCATAGTCTGATCAGCCGTGAATATAATGAATAAGCGGTCGCGAACAATGAAATCGGGAGAATGGCTGAATGAATGAGCACAGTGCGAATGGGCTGCGGCCAACGGATTGTGGATATTCCCGCTAGACTAGCCAAAGGGAGAGTAGTAAACTCCCTAACCGGGGTGGCACGGGATGTCAGTACCTAACCTCTGCATTTATCATTATTATTATTGATAAACGCATGTTCAATGTGGAAGGACTGCTCGAGTGCTCACTGACTGGAGCCAATGGTGGGGTTGAAGCAATCATTGTTGGGCGCAGGTGTGAAGGATTACCTGATCAGTATTTCCTTATATCATCGCCCACTCGGTAGAGGTGACGTTATATCTTTGTTTCATTATGGCGCGGCCCTATCCCGTAACCTTTTTTGTAGAGTCATTAGGTGCCGATAGGAGTGATCGTCCGACAAACCGCCTCTCGGCTTCGGCATCCATAAATAGGGTTTCTTATAGGCGGGGATAGTAGCCAAACCGAGGTGTGGCTCCCATAATGGGCGAATCGTCTTAATCTAATAAATACATATATAATGAATGAATTTGTTAACACACATGACCATAGTAGCAGCGCAGCGGGCGCTGATGCTACAAGTAAAGAGGTCAGTCGATCGACAGCACCGGAAGAGAACATAGAGAAATATATCCGGACGATCGACAAGCTCATCAAAGCGATGGTACAATCCACCTTACTGCAGAAGAATGTCAACAAGACTATAAAAGACGGACTCCCGAAGCTGCAAGAAGCTCTGGACTCCCTTGTAGAGTCACGGCGGGCCACATCAACGGCCCACGGACGTCTGAAGGAAAGACAGAACATTAAGCGCAGGGCCGCAGACACAATCAGCCCCGAAAGTCAGATGACTCCGGCCGGGAAGAAACACAAAGACGTTGCAAGGCAGGATAAAGAAGGGGACCTCCCTACTACTCCTCTCTTCCACTTCCCAGATGACAACACTTGGCAAGTTGTACCGCCAAAGAAGGAAAAGAAGAAAGGAAACAAAGGGCCAAAACCCCTAGTCACGGTGTCAAAAACACAAACTAAGGAGAAGCAAGGCACCACCAACAAACTCCGGCGACCGCGCGCTGAAGCGGTGCTGGTCAAACCAGCAGAAGGCAAAACTTATGCAGACGTGCTGCAAAAGATTAAAGATGCCGTAAACTCATCCACAACCCATACCGTGTTCAAAACGATTAGATGTACCCGAAGAGGGGAAGTACTACTGGAGTTGCAGTCCACGCAAAATAAGACCCAATTCAGCGACGAAGTTAGAAGAGCTGTAGGGTCTGATGCAACCGATATCCGCGACAGTATCCCGAAAACAACCATAGAGATCCGCGATATAGACGCATGCGCGACGGTGAACGAAGTACGACAGGCGATAGCTCAGGCAGGAGTAGAAGGTGAGATCGAAATCCGTCTAACGAACGCAAATAACAGGGGCCAGCGCTTGGCGATAGCTAGTGTACAGGAGACAGAGGCAATAAAGCTACTTAAGACTGGTAAACTTAAGGTTGGCTGGATAATCTGTAGGGTACGGCGCAGGATTCCGTTAGTCAGATGCTTCAGGTGCTTGGGTTACGGACACCATGCAAGAGATTGCAAGGGAACTGATAGATCGAAGATGTGCTACAACTGTGGGCAAACGGGGCATCTCACCGCGAATTGTAACAACGAACCACACTGCGTATTGTGCTCAGAAATGGCAGTAAATTTTACTGAGCAAAAACACATCCTAGAGACAACGAAGTGCTGGGCGTTAAAGCTAGCCTTAGATAAGAGAAAACAACAGCTCGAAAATGGCAGGAGAAATTAGAATAGTACAGGGCAACATGCACAGGAGTAAAGTAGCGAACAATATACTCAGACAGATTCAGGCTGAGCATAAAGTGGACCTGCTACTCATGTGTGAGCAGTACGAAAACCCGAGCATACAGTCGTGGCTTCCAGATAAGACATGGACTGCTGCCATCTGGATCACGAACCCTGGGGCGGTACCGGTTGAGGAAAAAGAGCTGGGCGATGGATACGTCTGGATCAAGAGCAGGGGGTAACATACTTTAGCTGCTATTTAACTCCAAGCGACAGCAATGACATGTTCATGACAAAACTAACCACGCTCGAAGATGTCATTCGGGACTGTACGGGATATGTCGTATTAGGAGGTGATCTCAACGCCAAAGCGGCAGAGTGGGGCGAGCGTACGGATGCGAGAGGTAAAGAGGTAGTAGAGATGGCAGCCAGAGTAGGACTTATTGTACTTAACAGAGGCACCGTGACGACCTTTAGGAGACCAGGGTACAGACAGACGATAATCGATATTAAGGTAGCATCCGAGGAATTTGCCTCTAGAATAGACGGTTGGAGGGTTCTGGAGGACTTTACCGCAAGCGACCAGCATATCTTTTATATCTTTTTTTATCTTTTTCTCGGTACTGTTTCGATCGCGATCGCGGCATGAGCAAACAACCAAGAAAGATGCTATATTTAACACCGGTAAGCTGAACCCGGACGCATTTAGCCTGATGATCCGCAACGGATACATCGAAATGAAACGAATAGGACTCGGCCACCGGACGGCAGAGAACATCGCGTCAACCGGAATGCGAGTTATACTGCGCGTGTGTGAGGCATCAATGTCCCGAAAAAAACCGCCGGTAAAAAGACGGGCTGTATACTGGTGGACTGAGGAAAACGCGGAACTAAGACGCATAGCCACTCGGTATCGCAGGAAGGCGTCGAGAGCAAAAAAGAACGGGACTGACATAATTTTCAGATGCGCGGAGTACAAGGTCGCGAAAAAAGCGCTACAGTGGGCGATCAATCAAAGTAAAAAGGAAAAATTTAAACGCCTTATCCAGGATATTGACGCAGATGTCTGGGGAAAAGGGTACCAAATAGCAATGCGGCGGCTAAACCCCCCTACACCTAGTGTAGCACAAGACGCACAGACGATGACTAAGATTGTTGATGAACTTTTTCCGACACATGCCCCCCGAGAACCAGATGAGGCGATAGAGATAGGTAAGATATCGATGATATCAGAGACCGAACTGAAGCTAGCTGTTGACTCACTCAAAAGCAGGAAGGCGCCTGGCCCGGACAGCATACCGACAGAAGCAAAGGCCACAGTGCGGGCCTGCCCGTAGCTGTTTCTGGATATGTACAACGGGTGCCTGAAGCAGGGCCACTTCTACAAGCAGTGCAAAGTTCAGCGTCTGGTACTCATTAGCAAGGGAAAAGGTGATCTAAACACTGCCAATGCGTACAGGCCTCTGTGCATGCTGGATACTGTAGGGAAGGTCCTCGAGAAGATCATTAGACCTAGGTTACAAAGTGCAATTCAGGCTGCCGGAGGCCTTTCTGTCAGGCAATACGGCTTTAGACGAGGACTCTCAACGATAGACGCCGTTAGGACAGTTGTTAACATAGCTTAACACGGACAGCAGGGCAATCATTACTCTCGTAAGATCTGCGTAGCCGTTTAACTCGTTGCGGTGGGAAGATGCTCTCAACACATTAAGAGATAGGTTTAGACTTTCTGGGTATCTACTTCGTATAATGCAGAATTACCTTAGCGACCGAGTATTGCTTTATGATAGAACCGAGGGACGCAGGACTAAAGTAGTGACAGCTGGCGCGGCGCAGGGATCGGTACTAGGACCAGACATCTGGAATATAGATTATGACGAAATACTTGGCTTAACGGGGCTACCAGAAGGCGCTAGTCTTGTAGGATACGCTGATGACATCGTGCTGGTCATCACTGTAAAGAACTTGGAAGAGGCTCAGAGAAAGCTAAACGTAGCAATGAGGCTTATACTTAACTGGCTCCGGGAACACAGCCTGCAACTCACCCACAAATCCGAAATCCGAGGTGGTATTACTCACGCGAAAGAGGATACATACTATTGTACCAGTGAGAATCGTAGATGTCACAATAGAGACAAAGAAGGCGGTAAAGTACTTAGGGTTGTGGCTCGATAACAAGCTAAGCTTTTACGAGCACATTAGGCAGGCATCCGAAAAAGCGTCGAAGGTGGCCGCGACACTGAGCTGGCTGATGGCGAACGTAGGCGGGCCCAAACCAAGTAGATGAAAACTACTTATGTCCGTCGTACACTCGATATTACTCTACGGAGCGGAGGTGTGGGCAGAAGCCTTAAAGGTTGAGTTCCACCAGACAAAACCGGAGGCGGTCCCACGACACTGCGCGCTTAGGATTGCATGTTCGTATCGAACGGTGTCGAAGAAAGCGGTGCTGGTGATCGCGGGGGTTATGTCCCTCAGGCTAATGGCAAAACAACGAAAATTAGTTTACGACAACAAGGACCGTATGGGTAAAGTCAACGCGGCCAAAGAAGCTAGAGATATAGAATTGGACGCGTGGCAGTATGACTGGAACTGCGCCGAAAAAAGAAGATGGACACGCAGACTGATCGGGCAGATACGGACGTGGACTGAACGCAAATATGGCGAAGTTAACTATTACATAACGCAGTTCCTCATAGGACACGGGTTCTTCCTTGCCTATCTTCACAAGATGGGTAAGGTACGCAGCCCTGCATGCGTGTACTGTGAGGCGATTGTCGATGACGCGGAATACACGTTTTTTGCATGTAATAGGTGGTCGGACGAACGATACGAATTAGAAAACACGACAGGGTGCTTAATACTGACACTATCGTAAGCGTGATGACCAGGAAGAAAGAGAATTGGGACCCATGCGCGTACTTCGTAGAGAAAGTACTGCGAGAGAAAAAAGCCGACGAACACCTTGTAGACTACACTAGAATAAGGGGCCCGAGGTAGATGTAGCTAGCATACTAAACGGAGGTGACTTACACGCGCAAAACGTTGGACAGACGACGCAAAAGTAGGAACATTCCCATAGCGGAACTAGGGACACCGCGCTGAAGTAATCCGAATAGGCTGCCGGCGCGGAGAAACATGTCCAGTATATGGAGGTGGGAGTTTAGTGGGTATTCCCGTTCCAGGCTCGTCGACCTAAGCGTAGGCGAAAAGTCTGGAGCGACTGAGCCCCACACACAGGGACTTGGGACCCGCATGTTCCCCCTACGGTGCGTTAATGCATTCTCGAATTCCACGGAAAAAAATATTATTCTTATTATTATTATTATTATTATTATTATTATTATTATTATTATACTAAGCGAATATTTACTTAACTGGTTTATCAGACCTGGTACCGATAAGTTTTCTACCCACACTGTAATATCGTATTGAGATTCGAATTGTGGGGTTTCATTTAAAATATTTTCTATTGTACGTTCCATTGTTTACTTTTATCTTGGGATTAAAATTTTGAAAATTCTTGAGCTTGAATGTTCGAAATTATTTGACTATTGTTGATACAATATTTTCAAAACAATCATATAATTGTTCAGCTGTACCAAAAATTATTTTAAATTGACTCGCTTATTATTTGAAAAATCACGGAACAGTGTAAAAGTTCAAAACTAAATTTAATTATCAGGAGAAAATAAATCAGTGAAACGCACTTTAATTAAATCGGTAGGTAGAATTAAAAAATAAAAAATTGACGAAATATCTATTATAGTAAATAATAATTTAGTATATAATAAATAATTGAGTTCACGAAATAATTTCGTAATTATTACGCTGTACCGAGAAATATTTTTAGAAGACAATTCTCTTAATATTAACTAGCCCCGAAACGATCGAAAATTATTGGCTGATTTCGTTATCGAAAAGGGAACAAGCAATTTGATGAATCGTATTTTAACTCAATAAAATAGAACTAGCATAAAACTTGACGAATTACTATGACTAATAATAATTTAGTTTACGGGACAATATTTAAAAAAAGCAGGAATTATTTACGATAAATATACATTCTTAGTTTTTAATTAACGCGCATAAGTTCATTAAGTAACTAGCAGATAATAATTAAACTAGAAAAAGCCTCTAAACTACAGAAGTAACCATAAAACATTAACTGACGTAATCGCGTACCGAACGCAATTGTAGTATTGTCGCAGTGACAGATTTTGGCACTCCGATACCGTGTGCGTGTTCTCGTAGTCACATCTACCTATAGCGCGGGGAGAGAGAACATCAGAGCAGCGCGTCAACGCTGTTCCACTACGGGCAGCTACAGCTGTCTCGATACGCATGGCCCCGCGGCAGCAGCTGAGCCCTATGCCTATACGCTATAGGCGCTTGGTTCTCCCGTGTGCCACGCCGTTACCGCACCACGGGCACAGACCCTGCTGCTGCCCGTCGTCTGCGCTCTCCGCACCTACGCAACTACTGTCTCTCTCACTTCGCGGCTCCCGTACCGCTTCTGTACCGGCTAGCAAATATTCAGTCACGTGAGATTCGGGCATATTGAATTATGCGATACAAGCGATCTTATTGTTTCGCGTGCAGGCCAAATAGTATTCTCCTACCTTTTGGAGTTTCACTCGTTCGTTATGCTGACGGCAAGGCTCCACCAGGACCGTCGGCTCGTTCGCAGTCATACACACACGTACACTTTTGCTCGTGACTCTACGAGAGCCTCGTCGAGCTTCACGAAACCAAGATGCAGAAGTAGAATATTAAGAAGTGGCTAAAGGCCATCAATAGTAGTACCGTTAATTAAATCGAAGTATCTCGCTGACGACTACATTAGCTACTTTAGCGCGCGTACGCCTAGTCTCGCGGCTAGGCAGAGAGTGACCGCCCTTTACCTTGTCGCTCGCTCCGTCGGTGGTCGAAACGCTGTTGGCAAGTCGCAGCTCGGCATGTCCGGCCGGTACAATCGGCAATGTCTCGGCTTGGCACTTTTCAATAGCAGGAGCAGGCTTTTATTATGGCTGAACCAGTGCCATTTATTGTGCAGCATTTATATGCCTCGAGACGTGCCTCATGTCCGGCTCGGAGGCGTCCGAGCTACTCGGCTTCACGCCTCCGGAGCTGACGATTCTCAGCTACTGATGGGGATGCGGGGCTCTGGTGACTCTCTCTTTTCCGTTCGTATTTCACGCCTTTCGAGCGACTCGTATCTCCCAGGGGGGTTGCTCTTCAATGATATACGATAAAATGTTTATCACCGCGTAATACTGGTATGTTTTTAGAACGAATAGTACAATTTAGGACAAAATTTTGATTTGATGTGACATAGACTGTGGTAAAACGATTATGTCACATTGCAACGCATATCGCTAAGGGTAATTTTATATTACGCCATAGCGATAAGTTTTGTTTGTAAACTTTGTATGTGGAAACGTTGTGCAATAAAAAATTCTTCGCTATGGGGCAATACAAAATTACCCTTAGCGATATGCATTGCCATGCAACATAATCGTTTCACATACTCTCTAAAGTTGAATTAGTGAAAATTGCTCCTCCCATTAAATTAGTAGAATAAACTACTAATTTATTAGTGAATATTCACTATTTCATTAGTAGTTTTTAAACCCATTAAATTAGTAGAAAAAACTACTAATTTATTAGTCAATATTCACTATTTCATTAGTAGTTTTTTTAAAGACTACTAATTAAATGCGTATATTCACTAATAAATTACTATTTTTTTCTACTAATTTAATGGGTGGAGCAATTTTCACTAATTCAACTTTAGAGAATATACTGTGGTAAAACGATTATGTTGCATCGCAACGCATATCGCTAAGGGTAATTTTGTATTGCCCCATAGCGAAGAATTTTTTATTGCATATCGTTTCGATATACAAAGTGTACACAAACAAAACTTATCGCTATGGCGTAATATAAAATTACCTTTAGCGATATGCGTTGCGATGCGATATAATCGTTTTACCACAGTATACGTCACATCAAATCAAAATTTTGTTCAAAATGGTACTATTCATCCTAAAAACATACCTGTATTACGCGGTGATAAACATTTTACCGTATATCATTGAAAGGCAACCCCCCGGTACTCGTATGTACTCACGCACACACACATTCATACAGCCGTGGTGATCCTAGCTTCGCCTCGCCAGACTCTCGCCTGATATAAATACAACTCTCTCATAGTCTCTATATCTATCCTTCGATCGATACGTCTTTCAGCGATTGGTTGTAGAGAAGAATATAACTCTTTCCATTGAGTCACATAATCAGTGGGTAGCAGCGAGTCTCATTCTCTCGTCATCATCTACAGAGCCTGCATGAATATTTTCAACGCTATAATGACTGGAGCTATCCACCCTAATCGATCGTATAATTTAGCTATATTTGCTAGCACTGACCTTTTAGTTACAGGGTCATTTATCGACACAAGTAAAATATTTAAATAGAAGGAATCTAAACCAGGATCCCAGGCGATCCCTAAGACTGAGAAATCCGAACCTATTTTAAGAGATACTGTTGAAGCTTGACGATCTTGCGGAAGCCAATCGATTAGAGATCGATAATTGGATATCCATTTCATCAAATTAAACCTGCCGTTATTCATCATTTTGATGGCTTGTTTCTCCTTTTCTCTGACTTCTTGTACATTGTGGCCATCAGATAAAACATCATCCATGTAGACCTCTTTCCTTAATACTTCCGCGGCTAAAGGAAAGTTTGATTCTTCGTCTCGACTGAGTTGTTGTATTGTGCGACTCGCTAGATAAGGAGATGACGCGAACCCGAAGGTCACCGTTGTCAGAAAATACGTTTGTACCTCTTCGTTGTATCGTCTCTCCATACAATTGCTTGAAGGTGTTGGTCTTCTTCGAGGACCCAAAGGACCACGCAGCATTAACATTGGAAAAGTGACTGAGGTGAAATCGCTTAAAAAGTTGGTGACAGGTAGAAAGAACAAGAAAATTCTGAAAAAATTTGCCGCTTTTCGGTATCATTCATGTCGTTCGTGAAATTTTTGTCTTGAAAAATAGTGCGAATATGCGGGCCATCGAAAATACCTTCCTTCAATTTTGCATCACTTATCGCTGGAAACTTTTCTCTTAAATATTCGAAACAATCACCATCTTTGTTTAGAGCTTTGACAAATTGCTTCATAAGACCAAGCTTGATATGAAGAGGTGGTAGCAGAATATTTGAAGGATCAACCAACGGGCTGTGGATGATGTTTCTCGTCTCTGGATGAAACTCCGTTCTCTTTTGTCATTCTTTCTGTTCATAGTGATTTTTTCTGTCTCTGCTATCCCACAGATAAAAGAAGCAGGGATTTTTTATAAAATCTGATTGCTGGGCTAGAATCAGGATTGAAACTTTTAGATCGCCGTAAACTTTCCATTGATGTTCCCAGTAGTTTATTTTCTCTAAAACTGCCTACAAATTCTTGTAAGTCTCTTTGAGTTTCGTTGAGTGGGCTATCGGAATAGGTGCATATGTGTTCCCGTTATAAAGCAGGAGAGCTTTGAGACTTCGTTTTGAAGAAACAATGAAAAGTCTCCACTTCTCGCCCTTATAAGTTTTCGGTTTTAATTCATCAGCCAACCCTTTTACATTCGAACAAAAAACTAATGAATTCTCCTCATCTTTCCTGAAAAATTTGCGAAACTCCTTTTCTCTATGACGATAAATGAAAGCTTTGGTTCCTTTTGACAATAAATTTTTCTTCTTTAGTGCAGCTGCTAGATATTCAGCTCTAGCTTTGGGTAGTCCCAAATCTTTTGAAGTCGATGATATGGTCTGCACCGTCATGCCGAAAAAAGTGCTATTTTTGTAAGTCAAACGTGCAAGGTTTTACCGCGATTATCAAAGCTATTATTTCTTACGGCAACGTATCGTCAGTCGTGAAATCAGAAAAAGTAGTAGTTGAGGATGATGTGATCACTTCTAAACCTATGGATGTAGATCATTCTTGGGAAGAAGAAATGTAGGGTGAGCTCTCCAAGAAATAAAGCAAAAATAAAAGCGAGGAAGAAGATTCTCAAACTTTCAACTAGCAGGAGTTGAATGATCTCGTACGAGATTTGGGACTACCCAAAGATGGAGCTGAATATTTAGCAGCTGCACTAAAGAAGAAAAATTTGTTGTCAAAAGGAATCAAAGCTTACATTTATCGTGATAGAGAAAATGAGTTTCGCAAATTTTTCAGGAAAGATGAGGAGAATTCATTAGTTTTTTGTTCGGATGTAAAAGGGTTGGCTGATGAATTAAAACTGAATACTTATAAGGACGAGAAGTGAATATTTTTCATTGGTTCTTCAAAACGAAGTCTCAAAGCTGTGCTGCTTTATAACGGGAAAACATATGCACTTATTCCGATAGCTCATTCAACGAAACTCAAAGAGACTTACGATAATTTGCAGACAATTTTAGAGAAAATAAACTACTGGGAATATCAATGGAAAGTTTACGGTGATCTAAAAGTTTCAACCCTGATTCTAGGGCAGCAATCAGGTTTTACAAAAAATATCTGCTTCTTATGTCTGTGGGATAGCAGAGACAGAAAAAATGACTACGAACAGAAAGAATGGCAAAAGAGAACGGAGTTTCATCCAGAGACGAGAAACATCATCCACAGCCTGTTGGTTGATCCCTCAAATATTCTGCTACCACCTATTTATATCAAGCTTGTTATGAAGCAATTTGTCAAAGCTCTAAACAAAGATGCGCACACACACACACACACACACACACACACACACACACACACACATACACACACACACACATACACACACACACACACACACACACACACACACACACACACACAGCCACCCACCCACACACACACGCACGCACGCACACGCGCACGCACGCACGCGCACACACACACACACGCAGACATTTTTCAAAACTCATGTATTTTGATTCCTCACACCTCGAAAAACAATTATAACATATTTTCACAATAACTCAAAAAATTACTATCACAAAGCTTCCTCTAGAAGGAAGCAAACGTAAATTTTTATATATTGATCTTGGACTGACCTTGAAAATTTTTTAAACATTTTATCTACAATTTTCCCTTAAAATACTTATTATAAGCTTCATTTTAAGAGTATCTCCTTCGGACAGTTCAAAACGAAGATATTTTATTTTGTCCAGACATGTTCATGTGTGCCTACTGTGCGGCGGGGATAGCTCCTCCCGCGGCGACGAGTATAGCACCGAACTGACGCTCGCAGTCTCTCGTTCGGTGTCGTCCACCTTCTCGAGCGAGGGCTGCACCTGCAGGAGCTCCAGGGCCTCCTCCTCCTGGAAAAGGTGTCGTTGGCGAAGCAGGTGTAGCACCGCCTCTGCTACTCCCTCGACTGGTTTACCCATGCCGAGGGAGATGAGGGCAGCCATCGCCTGCTCAAGAGTCTCCTCCGGAATCTGCAGCATCTGAAAAGGAGGTCTCAGGTTATGCCAGTGTAAATGTTTCCGTGGGTGACCACGCCCTCTCGGGAGTGGATTCGGAGCGGTCTGCCATGCCAGAGGTGGCTCGGCAGGAGTCGCGGCGTCGCTGCGGGCCCTGGGGCATTTTCTCCTTATCCGTTTAGGAGTCGCCCCTGTTTCGGGAGAGACGGGCAATTCGCCCGTTGGCGCTGGTACTGAGTTGCCTTCCGCATCTAATTCATTAGGTTCAGGCGACTCACCGTGATAGGACTTAAGCTGGTCAGCAGCCACTACCTCCTCGACTTGAATACCATCACCTACCAATCTGTAGGTTTTGGAAGCTAGCACGGCCGTAATCCAGTACGGCCCTTCGAACTTAGGTGCTAGTTTAGCCGCGATACCCTTCGCCGCCAAGGGGAGTGTGTGGTTGTGTTTCCAGACCCGGTCTCCCGGTTTAAAGTTTGGCTCTCACCGGCCTGCACCCTGATCTGGAAGGGCGTCAAGCCGCCCCTTCCAACGAGCCAAACTTTCTTCCTGTGCCAGTGTCTCTGCCGCAACCTCTTGCAGCCTACGCTACGTGCCAGGGAGCTCTGGCTGCCTACCGTAAAGCAACATGGCGGGGCTGACTCCGGTAGAGCTATGTACCACGGTATTTAGGGTGAAGAGAAGTTTCGGAAGCTTCTCGTCTCATGTGGTGTGTCGCTCCTTAAGAGGCGACCATCGTTTTTAAGGTACGATTGGTGCACTCTACCGGATTAACCTGCGGGTCGTAGGTGGGAGTGTTGGTGTGATGCACATCTCGCTCCCTCAAGAAGTCCTCTACGGCACGGTTCTTAAATTCTGTGCCGTTGTCAGAGAGGAACACTTCTGGGCAACCGAATCGGAGGAAAACCTTCCGATCCAATTCTCCTACCACCGCCTTTGCGTTGGCCTTACATATCGGCGAAGCTTGCGCCCACCTGGAGAAAAGGGAACAACACAATGTATTCAAAGCCTTTAGGGGTGTGAGGTAGCGGTCCGATTATGTCTCCAGCCACGGCCTGCCATGGCCTCTCGACGACTCGACGCCCCATGAGGCCGGCTGGAGCCCGTTGCTCAACCTTGAATCGCTGGCACGTTTCGCAGATGCGCACGTACTCTTGCGTCTCCGCATAGTATCGTAGCCAGTAGTAGCACAGTGCGACTCTGGCAAACGTCTTCTCTGTTCCGAGGTGTCTAGCGGTAGCGTCATCGTGGCACTCCTGCAACACCTTGTGACGATGCTCTTCTGGTACTACTAGCTTCCATGCGTCATCGTCGTCGCCGAGGGTTGATTCTACCTCCTGGTTAGGGCAGTAGCGGTACAAGTTGCCGGTTACGAGTTTATAAGTCGGATACTCGTTAGACCGCTCCCGGACCTTAGCGCTCCACTCCTGCCACGTAATTCAGGGCGCCTTTCCGGTGTTCGATTGTGAACTTATGACCTTGCAGCTCTAACGTCCACCGAGCCAGCCTTCTCGTGGGGTTTTTCATGTGGCAGAGCCACCATAAGCTGCTGTGGTCCGTGACGACTTTAAATTCGTAGCCGTCTATGTAAGGGCGAAATTTCCCTATCGCCCACACTACCACGCAGCATTACCTCTTGGTCACGCTGTAATTTCACTCCGCCTGGATCAACACCCGGCTCGCGAACTCAAGAACTCTCTCGACGTCGCCCACTTCCTGGAGTAATACAGCACCGAGGCGAACGTCGCTCGCATCGGTTTGCAGGACGAACAGACTGGTCGGGTCTGGCCGTTGGAGAGTCGGCGCAATGATAATCATCGTCTTGAGCAGCTCAAACGCGCTTTGCTGCTCATCGAGCCACTTGAATTTCTGGTTTTTCTTTGTCAATCGTATGAGAGGCTCGGCGATCGTGGCGTAGTCGGGAATAAACCTCCGGTACCAGAAGGCCGTGCTTTGGAATTTCTGAAGATCATTCAAATTCTTCGGTGTCGGGTGATTTTTGATCAGTTCTACCTTAGTCGCGTCGGGCCTGGTGCCGTCTCGGTTAACGGGGAAACCGAGATATGCTACCTCTGACTTGCAAAACATGCATTTCTCTGGGTTAAGCGAAAGTCCAGTGACCAGGAGTCTCTCTAGCACCATTTTGAGACACTCTTTATGTTTCTCAAAGGTCTCGGCGACGATGATGATGTCGTCGAGATAGGCGTAGACGTGCGACTCTAGCTCTGGCCCGAGCACGCGGTCGGTGAGTCGCCGGAAGGTAGCCGGTGAGGCCGTATGGCATGCGCCGGAATTGGAATAGCCCCAATCCCGGCACTGTGAAGGCGGTGATCGACCGCGCTTCCTCTGCCAGTGGTATCTGGTGGTACGCACTCTTGAGATCGAGCGTCGAGATAAATTTGGTCTTACGCAGCTTGCGTAGGATGTCTTGCATTTTCGGCAAGGGATATGCGTCTGGTTCGGTGACTGCGTTAACCTTGCGCAAGGCAGAACAGAACCGTCTTGAGCCGTCGCTCTTACGAGTCATCACGATTGGGCTTGACCAACCGCTCTGCGAGAGCTCGATGATCCCTTGCTGCAGCATCTCATGCACCTGTTTGTGCACCTCCTCTTGCACTTTATCCGACATCGGATAATGCTGCTGCTTTATTGGCCGCGTGCCGCGCACTTTTATCTCGTGCTCGACTCCTTTCACGCAACCTAGTCCGGGTGGCAACGCATCCAGGATGGACTCGACCATGGCCTTCAGCTCCTCACACTGTAGATCAGTGGCATCTGCAAGCCCTATTTCAGCCACTGCTGACGGTTCGATCGTCAAGCTGGCTACCTCCAGCTCGACGTAAACGTCTGCGTCCTTACAGAACAGCCGATCCGTATCTGATTAGGGTACAACCCCAAACGCGCATACGAAATTGACTCCGAGATAGCAGTCTGCATCTAAGTATGGCATGGTAGCTACTCGTATGTCACGAGTGAGCCCGGCCACGGTGATAGGCAAGAGCACATGGCCTCCATCCGCTAGTCGTACTCCTCGCTTTTCTGCGGGTGTAAACTTCCGGTTAAGCGCTGTGGCTAGCTGAAGGCCAACAGTACCCATAACCGTCGTTGATGCTCCAGAATCTAGCAGCGCGCGAAGGTTGAACTCACCTACTTCGATGTGAAGCCACCACCTGGTTTCAACATCGCGAGGCTGACTAGTCGAGGCCTCTCCTCGACTATCGTTAGGCCAACGAGGCCTTGGCTCATGCATGGCCGGGAGACTGTCGCACGCGGCTACACCCTCTTCGCTCGTCGGAATCTCAACTGGAGTGGAAAGGGCGGAAACGACTCCGTTTGCGCGCCCCCTTCCCATTTCCCGCACAACTTGGACAAAACTGTGCGATGTACCCTAGTAGACCGCATGAGTAACAACTCAGCGGTCGTCTCGGCTCTTTAAGAGTATCCTCTCCCGAGCTTATGGGTGGCGCGGAGCTGTTCTGTGAGCTCGGCGCCTTCTCCTCGGGTTTGCGCTCGGGGGGCTTCTTTGCCCCGTTCCGTCCCGATGTCTGGTAGCCAAGCCCTCCACGCGGCCCAGCTGGTGTATTTTTCCTGGAGCGCTCTACTTCGGGGCCTCCCAACTCCGGAAGACTTTGCTTCAGCACGCGCCGCAGTATCTGTTCCAAGTCTTCATACTTGAAGTCTTTCTATCCGACCGCAGCCACTTTGTTATCCTTAGCATCTGGCTTGTGCCTTCTTTGCGGGTCGGTGAGTGGGAGTGGCCTATACGCCATTTCAGGCAGTAGAACTGCTGCTGGCAGTGGCGGAGGTCGAAACATCTTCGCGTTTTCGAGCGTCTGCTTCGCATCGACTGCCAGCTCCAGTAGGCCCTCCACGATGCTGAACTTCGTCCTCCGAACCATAGCCTGCAACTGTGGTCGGAGGTTCCGATGCGGCTAGTCCAACTGTTGCTCCAGGCTGGGAGGCGGCGATATTTTGCGAATAATCGCGATGAGGCATGTGATATAGTCTCTCACTGCCTCATCTGCCCCTTGTGTGCGGTTATTTGCCTCTACCACTAACCGCTGCTGGTACCTTTTGGTCGTCCCATACCAGCGTCTCGCTGCTGCTACAAAGTCTTGCCACATGGCCCACTTTTCTTTCTCGTTGCGGTACCACGTAGCTACCGTGTCCGTGAACAACTCTGACAGCGATGACAGCACCACTTCTGCGGAGAGGTTCGCCAGGACTCGACAGTCCTCAAGCCTGGCCAGGAATACGTCGATACTCTGGCTCTTCGCACCAGAGAATGGAATTTGCCATTTCCTGACGATCCGACCTATATCTCGCGAGTGGTACATACTCGACCTCAAGAAGTTAGTAGTTTGGCCAGCTCGGGCCTCTTGCCGAACATCGGCGGTCACTCCCCACCCAGGCTGCGTTTACTCCTCGTAAACCAGCCTACTCATCACACTGAGCTGGCGGTGGTGTCGGTGGGAGACCGGTCCACGCATCGTCGCCATGGACGCTGTACGTGTCTTCAAACTGCACATTGTGATCTGGCCTGTGTTCTGCAATATGCGTGCTGAAAGCGGCGTAACGCTGTTGGTTTAAAACTATATCCTCCAGTGACTTTACTTTCACTATTAGCTCTGCTAATAGCGAGCCGACTTCCCGCGGAACGCAGAACTCTGAACCATCTATCGCCAGGAGACGTAGCATCTCTCCTGTCGGTATTTGCTGTCCATCGCTGTGTTGCTCGTGCTCCGTGCTGCTCCGCCTGTTTCGATGTTGCCGTTGGTCCGTATTTTGTAGCTGAGTCTCATTTTGTTGCTGTGTCACGTCGTCGTCTTCTGTTTCTTGTTCATTCGCCGTGATATCTGGGTGGTGTCTGTGGCTGGTACTTAGCGCGGCCTCCGCCGTTCTCTTTCGCAGTATTTCCAGTATCTGCTCGCTCCTGAAGACGACATCCAGCGGATCTAGGTCCTAGCCAGATGTTTGCATGAAGGAGCCATCATCCTCTGAGAGGATTCTACGTAAGAGGTTTTCTCTTAACGCCTTACGCCGTGCGATTACATCGCCCGGCCCCTCAGGCTCATTGAACTCCTCAGGTGCGTAAGTACCCAGTACCCACTGGCTCAGCCTGTGCAACTTCTTGAACGTGGCGTCCCGTCGCCTCAATTGCAGTTCGGACAGGTAGCTTTCGGTCTCACTCGGAGAGATCGACAACACCCACCCCTCCACAGCTTCCAAGGAAATTTACTAGCAATTCTTACGAATCTAAAAGTGCTCTTGCACTGCCAGTGGTATCCTTCACAAGATAACTACTGGATTACCACTGGCTAAAGTAAAACACGGATTTTCCAACTGGTGGTTTGATCTCTAATCGCTAGATCCATTGTCACGCTATCTGTACGCTTGCTTAGAGGTTATACTTCTTTATACATATTACCCTTTAAATTCACAGATTTCCATCGGGCGACCAATTACCCCTCCAAAATCCCTAAAGTTAACAATCGGGTACGGAATACGTTGATTTACTCCCCGCCGTGCACGTGTGTTGACGAAAAAGAGATAAAACGCTATTTTAAACAATTGTTAATAAACAATATAATAAATGATTGATAAATAATTGCTAACTAATCTCTTTGGCGTCCTCACTAAATACTTCAACAAATGCTCGGTCTTCACAAGCAATGTTTCTCACTAAGTACGTGCAGGCCGTGTTATTTACTCCAAGCAAGGTCAGGCACCACCAGTTGGTTACCCTTGCACACACTATACACTTTTCTAATAGTTAATTATCACCGCGATAATTAATTATTCGCAACGCGAGTCTCGACCTGTTTCGAAAAATTGTCTAATAACTACGAAATTTACCGTTCCCTACTCTATTGTGCTACAACACTTTAATGGGCGTCAGTCGTAACGACGTTCCGTGAAGAAAGGGTATTAATCCCCTCCAGGGTGCGCGAAGGTAATATACGTGCGTACTCTACGCCCGCCGTTGTAGAATTGCATGCAGGCTGGAGCGGGCGCAGCAGCACGGGTCATGGACGGACGCGCCCGGCCTCTACTTTAGAAGGCCCAGACCACTTTCTACTAGAGCCGGCGCACAGTGGGCTGAAAGACCAAAAGAATGCTCAAAAGTCTTGATTTAATCGAATTCTGCATGGAAAAAAAATCTGACACGGTAAAATTCTTCTTTTTTGTACCAGTTATTGAGAAATTTTTCCCCCCGAAGGTTTAAATGAATTTATAAAAATGTTACCGATACCATTTTACCATGCTGTCGCGAATTCGATATCTTTAGCGTTTGGTTTTGGACGGGAATGATCAAGAATAATTTATATTGCTAATTATTTTAGGTACCAAAGAAATTATATTTTTTGAAATTACGTGAATGAATTCTTGACTCATTCACGATTATACATAAATTTTTAGGTAATTCTATAATTGATAATTTCAGAAATATAGTTGTTCAAAAATGAGTATGGGCCAAATTCACCCAGTATGTGCTCCACGATCGAAAAAAAAAATGTGGCCTCAAAGGGTTAAGGGCCGAAAATACTAAAAATTACAAAAATAATAATATAATTAGCAATATAAATTATTCTTGATCATTTCCGTCCAAAACCAAACGCTAAAGATATCGAATTCCCGACAGCATGGTAAAATGGTATCGGTAACATTTTTATAAATACATTTAAATCTTCGGGGGGGAAAATTTCTCAAAAAGTGGTGCAAAAAGAAGAATTTTACCCGGTCAGATTTTTTTTCCATGCAGAATTCGATTAAATCAAGACTTTTGAGCATTTTTTTGGTCTTTCAGCCCACTGTGCGACGGCGCGCGCGGACGCTGCTACCAACTTCGGCACACGAACTACCGGCGGCTAGCTATGAACTGGCCTTACCTACCTCCGCCGGTTTTCCCGTTAAATGCCGCTCAGGGTAATCTGAGCGACTTAAACTTACAATTCCCCGTTGATAATGTTCCTCTAGGAGGTGATGCCTCCGACTAGCTGCAGCTGCTGAAAAGGTAGAGGGCGGTATTCGGGGAGACAGGGAACGGTTACTGGCAAATGAAACGCGTGACTCCAGATGTTAAATAAAACAAAGGCTTTTATTGAAACAAAAGAGAAATGAATCGCGCTAGGGGTGCGAAGCCTGAACAAACTTCTACACTGGGACGCGCAGGCCGAGACTTAACAAGAAGCCGATTGGTCGCGCAGCCGGCATAAACGCGTCGAGAAATGCCACCAAATGGCCGTCGCACGCGCATGCACGGGACCGCTTGCCTCTACGCAAGTGGCGTCGAATAGCAGCAAAACACAATTTCTCCAGTGGCCATGTGAAAATAATGGTCGACTAGTGAAAATTCCAATAGAATCGAAACTCTGTCTCATAGACTTATTTATTGTCATAGCAAAAGCTAATACAATCGGAAATTGTTTTCTATAAAGAATAAAAGGAAATGAAGATGAATTTGCAGTATTTAATGTTATTCAGGGAATAAAAAACTCTTCACCAATTCTTTCACATATAATTATTTCTCGCTTAACGTTATGAGCATATAATCCAGTTATTTTCAGACGTATACCATTACACATTTCTTCTATAATATTTACATTCCTAATTAACATAACAATGGCATTTACTTTCAATTTTAATTCATGAAGCGGAAGACCTTCTCTAATATTGTTAAGCATTTCAACTGGATAATTTAAATGAATATTTTCATCTGTTTAATCAAATCCTTTATGAGTCGCATAATCTAAGCTATAGTATGTATATATTTTTTCATTCAATAATTCTAGTACTTTATTATTAATAATTTTAGTATCTCTTTTATGAGCAGTTAAATGAGAAAATTTGATTGTGACCTGTATTATACGGTCTCTGTAATCAGGTTTTAGGACTGGTAGAATTTATCTAAAATCGCCTTCTAATACTATCGTTTTATCACTAAATGGAACATCACTGTAACATGTATCTTTCAGTGTTTGATCAACAATTTTCAAAGCTTTTTTTGGAATCATTGATGCTTCATCCCAAACTATAATATCTACTTCCCGTATTTTTTTTATCTGATCCTAATTTTAGAAAAGCACTTTGAATACTGTTTAAATCTAAAGGAAGTCTAAAAGTATAATGACTTGTTGTTCCTTTCGGTAATAAAATAGATGCGATTCCTGTCCAAGCCGTAGATAAAATTTTTTTGTTCAAAGATAAAAAATGATATATTAAAGTTTTGTACATGAAAGTTTTTCCTGAACCTTCAGACCCATCAATAAAATAAATTTTATTTTTGTTGGTTATTTTTTCATTAAAAATTAATCTTTGATTAGCAGTTAATTGACTAAAAAAATTTCAAAGAGATTTTTACTGTATGCTAAATGTTTACGCACGAGAGCTGTTCTTTTAATTTCAACGATAATTAGAACTCCCTTTTTTTCTATTTTTTAATAATTCTAGAACGCGGCGTTCTCGTTACGTTAGGTCGAAAGGAATCGGTACGTTAAGTAGGCTGAGGAGAGAGAGATTTACACCAATAAAGAGGAGACCGAATGTAACTTAAACCAACTAATAGCGATTTATTTAACTTAGGTGTGTAACTTTACAAAAGGGTTCAGTGTGTGGAGTATATTTGAGCGCGTTAACAAAGATGAAATCGAGTTACTTGTCAAGGGACGTGGAGCTGCTCTAGACAGACGCCGCGAGTAGAGCGGAAAGAGAGCGAGCGCTCGGTGCCACGAGTTTTTGTGCCTGCGTCGGTCTGTAGCAGCCTCGCGCCCTCCTGGAGAATCATGAAGAACTTGGTTCTTGGAAGCGGGTCAGGTGGCAAAGCGCGAGGGGGCGTGAACCAAGGCGCGAGCTTCGACTTCTCGGCCGCATCATCCCGCCCGCCTCATTGTAAGGCAACGATAAAGGGAAGGACAAGTGCTAAAGTGTGCGGAGAGTGAAAGGGTGTTTGTGTACTGAAGATGTAGTGTTGTAGTTCTTCATGTATTGCAACAGCTGCTGGCTCATTCTGAACTTCACGACGCCACCCGCAATGAAGGGTCATCTTGAGTGGGTGATTGTTCCAATCCACTCGGAGAGTCTAATGGTGGGTTGACTGGCAGGGGGACAACCTTAACCAGAGGTCGTTTAAGCGTTGTGGTTGCTGTCCGGAGGGTGAGCACCCTGGTGAGGCCATCCTGGCCCGGGTGGTATTGCTCGTCACGAGCCAAGGGCCATTTGTTTGGCGGGAGCAAGTCTTCCACGATGAGCACAAGATCACCTTCTTGCGCCTTGTGGTTGGCCTCCAACCACTTGGATCGCTGCTGCATCTGGTGGAGTACCTCCTTCTGCCACCTCTTCCAGAAGTGGTCGCGCATTTGAGTAGTGATACGGTACCTGGCTGGACCTAGAATAAAAAACTCTAGTGTTGAGGGTTCAGGAATAATCGTGAGTGCGCTGCCTACGAGAAAGTGCCCCGGCGTGAGCGCTGTTACATCCTGTGAGTCTGTACTTAAAGGACTGAGCGGCCGTGAGTTTAGGCACGCCTCTATCTGCGCTGCCAGGGTCGAAAACTCCTCGAAGGTGAGTTTTGCGTCACCGAGCACTCACCGTAGATGGTGTTTGAAAGACCGCACTCCGGCCTCCCACAGACCACAGAAGTGAGGAACTCGAGATGGAATAAAGCGCCACTGAATTCCATCCGTTGCCAGGGTTCTGAGGATTTCTTGCGAAGTGTCCGAGGCTTCCTTAAAGAGACGTCGCAGTTCAGCATCGGCGCCCTGAAAATTAGTCGCGTTGTCGCTATAAATGACGTTGTATAGTCCACGGCGCACGACAAAGCGACGGAAAGCAGCTAGGAACACTTGTGTGGTGCAGTCGGACACGACTTCCAGATGTATGGCACGAGTGGCCATGCACACAAAGACAGCCACATAGCCTTTGTACGCTTTTTGGCCTCTTCCTTTAGACGTTCGCAGTAGGAACGGGCCGGCGTAGTCAAGGCCGGTCGAAACAACAGGCCTTGAAGGCGTGACCCGCGTCGCTAGAAGTGGGGCCATTTGCTGCTGAAGGGGTTGGTGACGGAATCGCACGCAACGAGTACACTAGTTCGTCACACGTTGAACCCTGTTGCGAGCGTGCACTATCCAGAACGTACGGAGGAGATGGCTCTGAATGAGTTGGGGTCCACCGTGAAGTGTGCGTTGGTGTGCATCTCGAATTAGCAGCTCGGCCAGATGGCTCTTGCTGGTGATAATAGCTAGGTGTTTCTCACCCTCCGAGAGGAAGGGATGGTGTAGCCGTCCACCAACTCGAAGACTGCCTTCAGCATCTAAAAATGGAAGAAGACGTATAATTTTACTTCTCTTTGACAACATTTTACCTTCGGTTATAACTGCGATTTCTTCGTAAAAGTGTTCTCGTTGAACTGAGCATACGAGGTTCCATTTCACTGCGGAGAGCTCGGCAGCCGAGAGAATCGAAGGTCTCGAAGAAGCGGATGTAGCTGACGCTTGCTGTCTCCATTTAAGTGCGCGTGCCAACACATGAAGCATTTTCTCAAGGTTGGAGAAGCGCGCCATCAGCATTTCGAGCGGTCGATCGATTGGAGCCAAGGTTCTGGTGAGGATAGATGTTACCACTCGTTCTTCCTCGTCCGTTGTGAACGATCTTTCCTGAGCAGCCCAGTTTTCCCAGCCGGAGATCAGCTAGGTAGGGCCCTTCCACCAAAGTTGATGATCCCGTAGTAGATTTGGAGCTATGCCTCTAGAAGCGAGGTCAGCAGGATTCTCGTGTGTTGACATATGGCTCCAATGTGCGTGGGACAAGGTGGAAGTTATTTCGCTTACGCGGTTCGCCACGAAGACCTTCCACCTACTGGAGTGACTGGATATCCATGCTAGAACCACTTGCGAGTCCGACCAGCAATAAATATCCTTGGGAGGGAACAGCAGCGACGTTCTCATGCCTTCTATGAGACGAGCCAGCAGGAGAGCGCCACACAGCTCCAGTCGTGGGATGCTCAGGATCTTGAGCGGTGCGACCTTCGATTTTGCAGCCAGCAGTGTCGCCTTTGGAGGGGAGTCATCCCTTCGCGTCACCGCATAGACGGCTGCTGCGTAGGCGTGTTGTGAAGCGTCTGAGAAGTCATGTAGGTACCAGATTGATACACGTGATGTACCTAACCGGCGTGGTATTTGCAGATGTTCAAGGGCGGGCAGCTGAGCGCGTAGTTTGCTCCATTCAGTGCTCATCTGCGAGTCCCGCGGTTCATCCCAGCCTCTCTCTGTCAGCCAGAGCTGCTGAATGAGTAGTTTGCCGACGATGACGACTGGTGCTAGCCATCCTAGTGGGTCGTAGAGACGAGCTATCTCTGAGAGGACAGATCGTTTTGTGAAGATGCTTCGCTGTTCGTCCAGGGTGACTCGAAAGGAGAAGCAGTCCAGTACCGGGTTCCATAACAAACCCAGCGCCGAAACCGTGTTGACGTCAGTGAAGATGCGGGGGTTGGTTGAGGCGATGACATTTGGCAGAAGACTGCTATGATTGATGGACCACTTATCGGGCGTCATACCTGCAGTTTTGAGGATCCCAATCAGCTGATTTCGCACTTCCAGAGCCTCTTCCAGGGTATCTCCACCGGATAGCGCGTCATCGACGTAGGTGTGTTGTTGCAATGCCTCCGCCCCCCTTGGAAAGGCCTCACGTTCATCTTAAGCGAGTTGTAGCAGTGCTCGATTGGCTTGATACGGCGTACACGCTGTTCCGTAGACCACCGTAGTGGCGGTAGTGCTGGAGCTCTTCCTCTGGAGTGTTACGCCATAAGATGCGGAGCCAATTCACGTCGTCGGCGTGTATTTTGAATTGGCGGAACATTTTCACTACATCTGCCGTGAAAATGAACGCAAAGAACCGCCAACGGGTGAGGATCGCTGAGATGTCAGCTTGTAACTTGGAGCCCGTGTGAAGGCAGTGGTTTAGTAAAAGGCCACTTCTTGTAGTTTGTGAAGCGTTGAATACGACGCGTATCTTGCCTGACCCATCATGTTTCCAGACTGCATGGTGTGGCATGTAGTACGCGTCCGGTGCTTCTATCTCCGCAGCTGTGACGTGCTCCATGTGACGAAGTTGCAGAATTTCTTCCATGAATTTCACGTATGAAGAGCGAAGCGGTTGGTTACCTTGAAGACGTCTCTCTGTTTGCAGCAGTCGGGAAGTAGCTATGGCGAGAGAGCCCGGTAAATGAGGTGACTTTGAGAACGGCAGCCTCAGCACATAACGACCGTCGCTGTCTCGAGAGTGCGTACGAGAGAAATGCTCCTCGCATGCTTCTTCGTCCTTGGAGAGTCCCGAGGTTAAGGGGAGAGCCTCCTCTATCTCCCTCTATCTCCCAAAACCGTTTGAGAGTGTCGTTCAGCAGTGCAGTTGAGGTGAAGAAGCTGCGGCAGGTAGTCGATCCTAAGGGAGGCTGGCTCGAGGAGTGCCTAGTGATTATCCAGCCTAGAGACGTGTCCTGAGCCACTGGTTGGTGTGGCAAGCTTCTACGAAGCCCTGGCCGGATGATAGCCGGGTAAATGTCCGCTCCTAGTATGCAGTCGATCCGAGACGGCTGGTAGAAATCAGGATCAGCCAGCTCCAGGTCGTGTAGGTGCCTCCATGATGCTCGGGTACACTCCTTTCTTAGCAGCAAGGAGGTCAGTTTCCCCAGAACCATGGCTGTAAAGGTCAAGGTAAAGTTAGTATCAATTTTTAAGCGGAGAACCAGCTCAGACGTATGCTGAGAGGTTAGGTTGACACTACCCCCAACTCCACTAATGGGTGTGTGCTCTCTTTTCTTGGCGAGTGAGAGAGCTTGAGCGACACTTTCAGAAATAAAGGAGCCTTCTCAAGGAGGATCTATTAGCGCTCGCACTCTTACTTGAGCGCCTAGCGCCGACTCTAATATGACTGCAGCAGTGAATAAAAGAACGAGGTTACCTGTCAGTTCCGTAGTAGCTGAATCCTTTACCTTTTCGACACATGTAGTTGTACTTGAAGGGCTGGTGTCCGATCAGCTGGAGAGATGTTGTGGTCCACTGCATGATGGCCATGAAACATAGTGTGATACTTAGCCTGGCAGTTAGGTGTCCTGCAGCGACTCTGAGAGGTACAGTCGCTTACAGGGTGTCCAGCTCGCAAGCAGTTTCCGCAAAGCCTCAGCTCTTCAATGCGGGCATGCCTCTGACTTGCATTCCAATTTTGGAAAGTTTGACAGTAAGCAATGAAGTGGCATCCTTTGCATTGAGTGCAACCTGCACCAGGGCGATTTGACTTGTCGACGCTGGCTGTAGACGATGATGCATGATGAGCTGAAACAGTTTTGTTAATTTTAGAGTCATGCCTCTTATTGGAGGTTGGTTTGTGCGAAGATGGAACATTGGCCTTGGTAGCGTCCAGAGTGCGAGCCCAGTTCTCCAGGAACGTGGCTAATTCTTTGTACGTAGGCAGGTTAGATTTGCCTTCTAATGATTTTTCCCAATCTTCTCTGAGGCTTTGATCCAGCCTTGACACCACAATTCCCAAAAACGAGTCATCCCAGCTGTCGACTGGTCGACCCAGCAGATTAAAAGCACGAGTGGCTTCTGCAACCCCATCTAGGAGTGAGGTTATCTCTACTGCTGATCTCCCTGCAGCCGCTGGCATGCTCAATAACCTACGCATGTGTGCAAAAAGTCTTACACATAGATTGTCATACCTTTTCAATAGAGTGTTCCAGGCATTGAGAAATTGGAGCCGATTATCTGCAGGCTTTTGATACGCCTCGCTGCCTCTCCATCCAGGCAGGACAGAAGGGGCTGGAGCTTGAGAGCAGAGCTAAGCGCAGTGTCATTTTTCACCAAGGCGCTGAAGTGTTCCTTAAATGTCTCCCACTCCACTTGCTCTCCTGAGAATCTTGGCAGGGAAAGTTTCGGCAAGCTGGAATGGGTGCTGACAAGTTGTGCTGGATTTTGAATGGCAGCTGAAGCCGGTGCACTAGTATCTGTCAGGGCTGCTATCCTGTCCATGAGCGTAGCCTTGATATCAGCGTACGTTTCCTCATAGATACTGTAGTGGGCCTCCAAGAAGTATTTCTATTTGGCCAGCTCTGCCTCATCTTGACACAGTTGTCTGTGCCTGTTGAACACGTTGTTCCAGTAAGACTCTAGAAGTGTCAGTCTGCTCTTCAGATAGGTCAGTGTTTGGTTCTGCGTTCCTCTCTTGTATGTGTTCTTGATGAAGTGCAGTATATTCTTCCCATCCGTACTTCGGTCTACAAGTGCAGTCTTGTCCATGGCGTATCTGAAAGCAGTACAAGCAGGCAGGCACAGAAGCGAGAAAAGAGGAAACTGAGTCTCTCTATAGAATTTTAGGCGCAGATTAAAATGTGAGAGTTTGTGCTCTCGCTGATTCTCAAACTTCAGATTTAAATGCAAACAATGAGAGAAAAAGCAGTGCTAAAGTTTAAGCAAGTATAATATATAATGAAGAAGCTTAAGCGAAGAGAGCTACAAGGGTTTATGTCAGAAGCAGACACAACTAGCTGTCAACATACAAGACCCAGAAATAGTGATTTGAGGTTATGTTACTGAAGCATGGAATGTACTCACTCCTTTTTGTCGGACGACTGTCTTGGAGTCGAAGGGAGGTCTCGCACAACGTCGATGAGGTATCCCGGAGGGAATTCGGCGAAGAATCTGCTGTAAATGTGCCACTCACCGTATTCTTGGCGGCGAAGCATCGACCGGGTGGTCGCCCGTAGACACGAGGCGTGCAAAACTAAAGCCGCACTCGCGTGTATCAACAGCGCTGCGGCAGCAGCAAGGCAGCGTGCCACTCGACGGTGACGGTAATTGACACGCCACGCGGTCGTCACGAAGGGCGGTCACCAGCTTGTAATGCGCGGTCATGCGCCCTTTACAAGCGTGCCTTTAAATTCAAAAGGGAGTGAGGCGAGAGAGGGATTTGCACGCTTTCCACACACTGGTTTTGGCGAAGAATGATGCCGAGGTTAAGTGGTTATCTCTCTCGCGATGAAACCGGAAATCCGGCTCGAAGGACCAATGTTTACGCACGAGAGCCGGTCTTTTAATTTCAACGATAATTAGAAGTCCCTTTTTTCTATTTTTTAATAATTCTAGAACGCGGCGTTCTCATTACGTTAGGCCGAAAGGAATCGGTACGTTAAGTAGGCTGAGGAGAGAGAGATTTACACCAAAAAAGAGGAGACCGAATGTAACTTAAACCAACTAATAGCGATGTATTTAACTTAGATGTGTAACTTTACAAAAGGGTTCAGTGTGTGGAGTATATTGGAGCGCGTTAACAAAGATGAAATCGAGTTACTTGCCAAGGGACGTGGAGCTGCTCCAGGCAGACGCCGCGAGTAGAGCGGAAAGAGAGCGAGCGCTCGGTGCCATGAGTTTTTGTGCCTGCGTCGGTCTGTAGCAGCCTCGCGCCCTCCTGGAGAATCATGAAGAACTTGGTTCTTGGAAGCGGGTCAGGTGGCAAAGCGCGAGGCAACACTAAATTTTCAGGACTTTCTTCGATACTATTTATTATTGGTTCAGGTAAACTATAATCTTTACAACTTTTATCTTCAGTTTGTAATATACTTTGGATGTGTAACAAAGCATTATTTTCATTATTTTCTTTAAAATCTTCAGTAAAAAATTGTTTGAATTTATTCCAAATTAAATTACCTTGAATATTTTCAGCTAAGATAAACCATGCTAAGAATTTACGTAATTGAAACCGAAGCATGCTATTACTTGTTTCATCAAAAATAACATAAATTTGGGAATCATCTTCTACTAAACCCATATCAAGCGCTGCTTCTTGATATGTTTCATATAAGACGTTATTAAATGTTCGTAAATCTTTGAAAGAAGTAGCACCTTTTATGCGGTTCTACAGTAATTTGAGAAAAAATTTTTCATTATCTTTAGGTGGAACAACATTTAATCGCCCAATCGCATCAAATTGTTGACTGCGTTCTCTTCGTTTCCATACTTTAGATTTGGTATATCCAGAATATCGAGGAATTTCAACATATTTTATATTTTTCGCAAACTGATCGATTTTGTTTAATTTAAACCACGCTGTTAAAGTAGTTTCTCTATTACGCAAAGCTTCAAATTCTTTATTTTCTTCGAAACAATTTTTGTTGATTCTCTGTAGGCTAAATGAATGACAGTATGGCTTCTGCCACACAAAGGAAACGTTTCTAGGCGCCAAGCGGCTTCCATTGGGCTCAAATACCTACCGTCAATATATTATGAAATTTCATCAAAAACTACAGAATTCTCTTCATCTATTTTATTTATTTTCTTAGTTTTACACAATGTTAATATGACATTTATATTTCTGTAGTAAAAAGTTATTATATGGAACTACCATTTTATTATCAACAGAAAAGATTGAACCAGTTTTTGTTTTAGATATATGATTATCTGCAGAATTATCTTGTCGTCGATATTCTGGATAACCATTTTCTTTCAAAATTGTAAAATCACGAAATTGTTTGGGAAATTGCTTTTTACATGAAGATTTATCTTTAATAATACAAGGTGATTTATTTGTATGAGATCCATGCAACATATGTTTAATTACTAATTTTTGCATTTCTTTATTATGATTATTTGGAATTTCTGAAGAAATATATTTATCAATTGTGTTGGGAGTTATTATTTTATTATTCGGATGTAATGTAACTATAAGATTAGCATGTGGTAAACCTCTTTTCTGAAACTTATCACGAGACGTGGGGATCAGGTAACCCCGGAGTGGCAATAACTTAACAAGCAACGGTATCCGCTGCAGAAAATCAATCTCAGCATGTACGTTTAAGATACAATACATATTTTACTTTATTTAACACTAAATTTTTACACAAACAAATTATAAACAATAATATAGTTGAACCCAGGGCGCCAGGTGCAATATTTATTACACCACTCGCGGAACGAGCACGAAAAACTCTTTCTTTTTATTCAGCTGTAGCTCCAGCACGATGGGTGAGCTACAGCGATCGTCGCCGACGACGTCGTAGACTGCGCGGCACTTTCGCTAAGTACTGCGCGCACACACAATGGTAAGAAAAGAAAAGTGGCAAAGACTTACGCTACGGCCAACTAAGTCTGCACACACACTTCCTCTCTCCCGTACCCCTGGACGTAGACGACGCTCCCCAGGAAGACACACACGGCACGGAATCGGTCGCGAACAACGTGTAATAGCACGGCACGACGGCTGCTAGACGTTGCTGGCGCTGCGGTCCTATACGGAGTAGGCAGAGGTATCGTCTTTTCGTTGCTATCTCTCCTTATCCGATCTCGATCCTTTCCGTCAGCTTTCGGCCAAGGTCGACTATGGGTTGTGATCGACTCTCTGTGAAATGCACGGTCAGCAGTATCTTGTTTACATTGTTGCCGGCGTGCAGAGAGTCGGTCTGGCGTAGACTATGTACGCTGTTGTCTAGTATCGTGCTCATACGATACACTCTTCTATTTTGGATATAGTTGAATAAATCTAGAGCCGTAGTTATAGATTATGCTGTTTGTTGCCGTCGGCCGCTACTGTTAGACAGCTAGAGAAGGAGAGGAGATAGGCAATGCGTAGAGGACATATTAGAACAGGAGGAAAGTAGTGTGCGCACGTAAACACTGCTCAAATCTTTCGCGATCGCGCCTGCTCGTTTCGCGATACGATGGCTTGCTACTCCGCGCACTCCCTTTAACAACAAATTTAATAACTTTGACATACAGAAAGATCTGCCACGTCACAAACTCAATAGTATAAACATAAGGGATCACGTTTCCAAAAATTTTATTTTTTACTATATCATCTTAAATATATTTAAATTTTGCATAAAACAATCTAACTGTAATATTAGGAATGTCATTAGGTAAAGTTCCTTTTGAAAATTTTTGTAAAACTAATTATAGTTCTTTCGATTTCGGATTACATGTGACAGTAATTAATAAATCTGGCCTTGTTTTTGCTCTCACTATTGCCATGGCATCCTGGTAATGCTGTTGCATATACCTAGGACTACCAATATATGTTGCTGGTAAAATAAAAAGATTTCCTAAACTCTCTTTTTTTCAAAATTTTGAGTAATATTTGAGGCTGAATTAAAAACGTGATCATATAATCCTTGATAACATTTAATACGAAGTTGTCGTTGATTATGTCTGAAAAAATTATCGTATTACTTTCTACCATAATACGAGCTTGTAAAACATATTGTTGCGTTAATCTTCCAGAATATAACAAAGGTGAAAAATTTTTAATTTCTGGTCTGGTACGATAATCTATAAGAATAATATTGTAAAGTAGTAAGATTTACTGATTTTTCCGTAGACTTTGAAGTATCTATAGAATTATCTGTATTATAAATTTCTTTGCTAGACTTTGAAGTATTAATCAAATTCTTTGTATTATAAATGTTCCGTTATGATTAAAATACAAAATATGTAAGTCCGATCTCTTCTTTAAATATTAAGTTTTGTTGTTATTTGGCATTCTATTCGCAAACGCTGAGCGAAAAGGCTTAGTGTTGTTTGGTCGTGAGCACGGGAATGTTTATCATTCTTCCGGGGCTACAGCTATCACTCTAGGTTCGCTGTATGCGAAAAAAGAGAGACTACGTCACGATGTGCGAAAAGGCAAGGTCGTGGACGTTTTGACCGCGCGAACAGTTTTCCAAAATGATTGGATGTTCAAAAATAATTGAAAGTGCTTGTTCCCTAGTTACGTGAGTAACAGCTTTTTTTTGGTCAGACTTTCTCTGAATGCCGAAGTGAACGGACGTGTCAAAATATTGAGTTGTCAAAAACGATTTCTTTAATTAGATTACATTCTTATTTTGTTCAATTAAATTAATTGTATTTTTCATTTACAAATAATAAAAAAAACGCTGTTAACAAAACATTGGCGACTGTGACAGGACTTTCCTAAATAGTTTTTATTAAAAATTTCTTAAAAGTCCAGGGGAGTCTTTACGATGCCGAAGAGAAAAAAGACCAATTCAACCATCAGCACCATCAATTACAACAAAAAAGTCGAGGACATCTGGCTTAGCTGCTGGACAACAACAGCCGCCACCGCCGTCGCCGAAGAGTATTGTCCAGAAGGTGACAACACGCGGTCGTGAGACTGCTGTTCGAGGTGAGCGGTCAACTGCTCCTGTTTCCACGCGTCGTCAACGCCAGACGACGCCGTCGCCGAAGAGGACTGTCCGGGAGGTTACGACGCGCAGGCGTAGGATTTCTGTCCAAGATACACAGTCTACAGCTGCGACTTCTGCGCGTCGTCGATGCCAGCCGATACCGTCGCCAATCCCGAAGTTTACGATGAACAAGTGTCAGTTTGCTTCTCGAGGTACGCGGCCCATAGCTCCGGGTTCTCCGCGTCGTTGACGTCGGCCGATGCTGCCATCGGAGGAGCTACCCATCCCGGAGGTTGATGCGCGCGGTCACCGGTCATCAGCGCGAAAGCCGCGCTTTGAAGAGACTAGCCGCCCCCAACGCGAGAAGTAGCCACCGCCGATGGAGGAGGCTAGCCCAGCTCTTCTGACGCGTGAGCGTCAGCTGCCAGCGCGAAGGTCGCGCTCTGGAAACACTAGTGACCGCCAACGAGTGGAGCAGCCACCACCAGACGATGGTATTGCAGAGGTCACGACGCGTGGGTATCAAACTACAGCGATAGGTATGCAACCTACTGACGCCGATATTGCTCGTCTTTGGCATCAGCTAATGCCGTCATCGGAGGAGTTGCTCGTCCTGGAGGTTTCGACGCGCGGTCACCAAACTACAGCGCAATCGCGTGGACGTCAGTCCATCTCGCTTGAAGCGCACTTCACTCCAACTAAACTTGATCGTGATGAGGAGCTCGTGGTGTCCGAAGAAGAATTCATCGAATCCCGAATGCGCAGACGTCAGGCCGCTGTGCACCCAGAAGTCGCTGCGTCGTCGAAAGCGTCCTCCAGACCGTTCCGAGAGCCCGAGATCATCAGAACATGACGTATGCAATTATTATTATGACGATAACATCCGTCTGCGTAAGGGTGAGAATCCATGGCGTAATAGTACTGAAATTCCGAGGTTAAACATGAATCAACTAAATACTGATATTGTGACGCGTTTAATGCACGCAATTGAAAATGCATCTTCAATTAGAGAAACGAGTTTTACAAACGCGAATACAACTTATTTAAATCACAAAACTAATAAAAATTTAGCGACCTTTTGGGGTGATTCCTTAGATTGGATGTGTTTCAAACAATCTTTTGATTCGTCTACCGAATTATATGCATTTAATGAAAAAGAAAATATCAACCGTTTATTTGAAGCTTTAAAAGGCGATGCTAAAGAAGCTACAAAACCGCTTTTTGCTTCAGGAAATAGTGTGGAGGATATTATGAACGCTTTAAAATTGAGGTTTCGTAAAACTGAAGTAATTTAAAAAAAATTTTAAAACATATTAAAAATTTACCGAATACTAATTCTGGGAAAATTGATTTACTAGAGTTCGCATCAAAATTGAAAAATACGGTAACTACAATAAAGTTCTTAAAAGGTATCGGTTATTTATATAGCCCAGAATTTGCTGAAGAAATTCTTGGAAAAATTCCTATTTCACTGTTACGAGATTATGGTCGTTATGCTGTTACAGTGGCAAATGATACAGCTCCGTTGGAAAAGATAGCTGATTTCATAATTCGCGAAGCTAAGATCGCAGTTGAAACAGGGATTGACGGTCTACATAGTCAGTGTAAACCACAGAGTAATCATAATACTCGTTCGACTTATCAAAAGATTGTATTAGCTACAAATGCATGTGAAATGGAGCGTTAAATAAATGTGAATGATGTCGATATATACTGCGTTCACTGTGGCCATCAACATTTGATTTTAACATGTAAATATTTATTAAATGAGCCAATACGAGAGCGATGGAAAATAGCTAGAAAAAATAAATTATGTTTTAATTGTTTAATAAAAGGTCACACGCGCGAAAATTGTACTTCACAATACCGTTGTATTCAGTGTAATCGAAAACATAATCAACTTTTGCATTTTATGCCACGTTCTAGCCAAGAAAAACATGAATCTAAACTTCGTAACGATAAAAGAAAACACAATGTTTCTACTTATACCGCAGTTTCGCATGATACATCGAAATATAATGACTTGCTCTTAAATAAAAATTCTCATGTTCCTTACGAAAGCGTACTTTTAAAAATTATTCCTTTGATATTATTGGTTTAAAGGCTGAGAAACTTATTTATGCATTGCTTGATGAAAGATCATTTGTCTCGCTTATTAACGAAAAAGTAGTTAAAGAAATTGTTGTTTTAAGAACTTGTACGAATATAGCACTTAAAACTATCGGGCAAAGAAATCCTATTACTATGACCACGCAGAAAACCAATATTCAGATTAAATGCGACATTGTTTCCTTTACATTGAATGATATTTTAATGGTCAAAGATCTCGCGCTTCCTTGACTTACTTTGTCATCAGAAATTTGTAATTATTTCGAGAATAACACTGGCATATAAGTAGAGCGCTATCAAACTACTCCTGACATTTTAATTGGGCAGGATTTCTGTCACTTAATTATAACTAGAGAAATTCGCGAATTTACTAAGACCGATTTTATTCTCTCTCGTTGCGCTCTAGAATGGACGATTTATGGAAAAATTTCTAACAACACAATGCAATTTCTAAACTTATCAATTAATAAGTTGTCGAATCAATTTGATTATGACAATTTAGATAAAATTATTAAAGATTATTTTGATTTAGAATCTTTAGGTGCAATTGAAAATCCGCGAGTAAATTTGTCGGACAAACGCGCGCGTGAAATTCTCAATAAAACTAGCCGTCGCGTAAATAAAGCATGGGAAATCGGTTTACTGTGGAAGAAAAACGATCTTTACATTCCATCAAGTAGAGAAAATGTTAAATAGATTAAAACTATTAGAACGTAAACTTGATCGCGGTCCACAGTATACTGAATTATATAATAATGAAATAAATTGCCTTATCGAAAGTGGTTTCGCCATTAAAGTCACCCACTCCCCACAAGGTTACGCATGGTATCTTCCTCACTTTGGGGTGCAAAATATAAACAAACCTAATAAAGTTAGATTGGTATTCGATGCTGCTGCAAAATCTGAATCAGTAAGCTTTAATGATTTGCTATTACCGAGCCCAGATTTATTAAAATAGGTGTTTTAATGCGGTTCAGACAGCATCATATTGCTATTAAAGGACACGTTCGCGATATGTTTTTAAAAATTAAAATAAGAAATGAGGATCAAAACGCTGAACGATTTTTATGGCGCGGGAATGCAAGATCGATGGCACCAAATGAATATATTATGTCCTCACGTTTACTTGGCTCGAAATCTTCTCCTTGTTCGGCCTTTTATAGGAAAGATAAAAATGCTCAAGAGTATGCATCAATTTATCCAGATTCAAGAAATGCATGATTGGGTATCTAATGAGCCGCGATTTTTAAACGTTTTCAATGAGAACGAGAACGCAAAAGAGGCAATTATTTTTTCCGAAACTAGTTGTGAAAATGAGCGCGTGTTACAAATTCAGACACTTTTACCTTTAAATATGGAAAAGCAAAAATTCCAATCGATTTAACCCTTTGAAGCATGGTGGTAACTCACGTTACCACCTCGATTTCTTTAGATTTTTGTTATTTACTTTGTTGTTAACGTATTCAGATCCGGTTTTTTGCAATTTTCAGTTACTTTAGTGATGAAAGAACATAAAAATATAGTTTAATAAAAAAATCATGTTTCTTTCGGCAAAATTCATTTTTGAAGAATCTGTTGAAGATAGTAACTTGAAATTTGGTGCTGATAGGTTTTTGGGGTCGCTGATTATGAATCCGATGTCAGATTTGCAAAATTCAAGATGGCGGACATCAAAATTTAAATCTTCGAGACTGTCGATGAAAATTGTTACTCAGAGGTTTTCGGGGTCGCTGATTACAAATCTGATGTCAGATTTGCCAAACTCAAAATTGCGGACATCAAAATTAAAATTTCGCAAATCTGACATCAGATTCGTAAACAGCGACCCCGAAAACCCCTGAGTAATAATTTTCATCGATATTCTCGAAGATTTAAATTTTGGTGTCCGCCATCTTAGATCTGCTATCTTGAATTTTGCAAATCTGACATCAGATTCATAATCAGCGACCCCGAAAACCCCTGAGTAAACATTTTTAGCCTCAAATACACTATTTTTAATTTTTTCGTCCGCCATCTTAGATTTGAAAAAATCAAAATTCGGATGGCATATTCGTACTCAGCGATCCCAGAAACCTCCGAGTAAGGAATTTCAGGCCAAAATAGTGAATAGAAAAATGTGTGCTTCAAAGGGTTAAGAGAAGGTAACCCAAGTAAAAGAGAGTTTTTAAGCGCAATTATATCTATTTTTGATCCCCTCGGGTTTCTCTCACCGTTAACTATTCAGGCTCGTATTTTAATGCAAAAATTTGGGCGAGCCACATAAAATAGGACGAAAAACTATAGGATATCGAATTTTAACGTTGGAAATCTTGGTTACTAGAATTAGCAAATGTAGAATCATGTCAAATTCCTCGTTGTTATCAGCTTCGCGAGAGTGAAATAGTTTAAATTCAATTACATGTTTTCTACGACGTAAGCGAAAAAGCTTATGTCGCCTTTGCATACTGGTGCTTCTTTCTGCAGAATAACAGTGTACATACAGCCATTATAATCGCTAAAAGTAGAGTTGCGCCTTTGAAACCTTCTACTATCCCGCGTCTTGAATTGCAAGCCGCATCATTAGTCGTAAGGCTTGCGAAAACAATTTAGAAAAACATGAATTTAAAGTAGAACAACGCATATTTTGGTCAGATTCGCAAACGGTTTTGCAATGGATTCGATCAGACCCACGCATCTATAAAACATTCGTTATGAATCGTTTAGGTGAGATCAGCGAAGAAACAAATATTTCAGAGTGGCGTTGGATATCATCTTGCGAAAATCCAGAGGATGACGCTACTAAATGGTCGCCGGGCGTTTTAGAAAAGAACAGTCGCTGGTTCGTCGGCCCGTCTTTTCTCCGTAAAAGTGAAAAAGAATGGCCAACTGAAACTGAGAAAGTAGTTGTAGATGATCTCGAAATCAGGGAAAATGTTGTATATACTACTGTTAAAATTGATAATAACCCCACTTTTCTACACGATCACACTAGATTTTCTTCCTGGTTTCGATTAATTCGAGAGACGGCGCGAATGCTAGAAGCGATCGATAAATGGCTTAATGTTTTAAAAGATTTTTCAGACTTGAATCGTCAAATTTATGCAGAAAAATTATGGGTGCGTGAGATTCAACGTGTTTGCTTTGATAAAGAGATAAAAGCATTAAAAGATTGTAAAGCTCTGCCGCGTGAAAGTCGCCGTTTATCACTGTCACCCTTTATTGACGAACATAATCTATTCTGTGTAGTGGGCCGTGTAGAACGCAATCCAGATACTAAACAAAATATCCAATCAATTATTTTGGATACTCAGCTTATAGTAAAGTATTATCATGAAAAATATTTTCATAAAAGTCATGCAACAGTAATTAATGAAATTCAACAACGATATTAGATGTTGGGCTTACGTAAAGGTTTGCGTTCTATTGTAAATAAATGTAGCGTCTGCACGCTAGGTTATCGTATGAAACTGTTTACCTACTGCGGATTGGATTATTTTGGGCCAATTACTCGTATAGTAAAAATTGGTCGTCGTAGAGAGAAACGTTGGGGTGTGTTGTTTACATGTATACTGTAAGAGCAATACGTATTGAATTGGCACATAGTTTAAACACAGATTTTACTATTATGGCCATTCAAAGATTCGCAGCTAGAAGAGGTTTCCCGCAAAAAATTTTTAGTGACAACGGTACTAATTTTCATGGTGCGAACAAAGAAATTTGAGAAGCAATTACGGAGATGGATGTAGATAAACAAAACGCCTTCGCTCTTAAACATAATTTTGAATGGCCATTCAATTCTCCTACTGCTTCTCACATGGGCGGTATTTGGGAAAGAATGATAAGGTCAGTAAAGGAAGCATTGTATTATATATTAAAAGATCATAATCCGAGAGAAGAAACTTTATTAACCATTTTATGTGAAGTAGAGCATTCTGTAAATTCCAGGCCTTTGACGCATGTTTTTCTTGATCCACAAGACATGGAAGCACTTACACCTAATCATTTCTTACTTGGATCATCTTCTGATTGAAACTTCATATTAAACAGTAGGGCGTGGCATAGTGGTAAAACTGCAGCTTATGGACAAGCGGGCCCGGGTTCAATTCCTAGTTGCCTCGACTTTTTTTTTTAAGTTAAAAAATTATTCGATTTCATAGTGGAAATTAAATGTATGAGCATAAGTAAGAAGAAAATAAATGTGTCGATAATGTAATGAGTAAAAAAAAAATTTTTATCATGAATTATCATGAAATTTTTATCATTTTTTTTTTACTAACTAGTACAGTAAAAAAACTGCTGCCAATTCATTGGCACGTAGCTTCCTTAAACTTAATTTACTGATTCCTTTAATTAATTTTTAATTCCAATATTTAAAATTTAATACTTTATTTTGTACGGTGAGACTAGTTAAATGATTTGTGACTTTTTACTTCTACTATTTCTATTTTTTATCATTAAGAAGCAATTATTATTATACAATTTTATATTTTACAAAAAAAAATTCATTGCCTCCAAAAAACACAAAAAAACACGATATTAAAATTTTATTTTAATGCATTTTAATACTTATATCTCAGAGAATATTTGATCAATTTAAAATTTTAACCAATTATTACAATTATTTATTACAATATTTAGTTAAATTTTCAAGAGATTATTTTTATTTCTTTTGATAAAAAAGTTATTTAACAAGTACAAAAACTCAAAATCTACTCTTTTTATAAAATAATTTTTTTCTCAAAAACAATTGAAGATTCGTTGTTCTTTACTGTCTGTTCAACAATTTGACTTGATACAAAAAATATCTGTTTTTCTGCTCGTTTGTATATATCCTATATAAATATTTCTCCGTACTCAAAATGATAGCATTTATTTTTTATTAATGTCTATTTACGTGTATTATTGTATGCTGTATCACTGCCAAATTTCAGAACGATTAGTTGATTTTTATACCTTTGGTCGTAATGTACAGATTTTTTTGGGCAACGAACTCAATCTGATGATATATAAAAGCTACATCTGTGCTAAATTTCAGAACGATTAGATAATTTTTACTCTTGTTATCATGCAACAACACAAACGCCAATTTTTTCTAAAAATTTTAACCAAATATAGTCTTCAATGAATGTAATAAGTGGTTAAAATTTCATGTCGAAAAATAAAATATTTTTTGAGAAATTAATTTATGAAATATAAAAACGTTTTCCTTAATAACAAATGACATAGTAAAGATAATTTAAATATTAAAAAAAGAAAATATAGGTAATTGAAATACCTTTCAAGAGAAGTTCATTACATTATGTAATAATGGCTGCAAGATATAAAAAATCATAAAAACTAAAAATTCAAAATCGTTTTTTGGTTATAAAAAAACGAAAATCAATAAAAACACAAATCCATCAGGGTACCGAGTTTTTTTCGTTAGACGAAGAGACTAGTTTCTGTCTGACGAAAATCGGTCGATTTGTTTCCGAGATATAAAGAGTTTACACACACACGCACACATACACACACACACGCGCGCGCACGCACGCACGCACGCACACGCACACATCCACAAAAACAAATTTTCTCAAAATCAACATATATCGACATATATCGCCTTGAAACATGTTTTTGAACATTTTTGTCTCGAAAATTTTTTCACCCTTACAAAGCTTCCTCTATGAGGAAGCAATAAATGTCCGAAATACAGCATTGATTTATTACATTATAAACAATTTGCTACGTTTTCGATTTTTGCTAAGGAAATTCGGAATTCAATTTAAATATCATTCAAAATTATTTGAAACTGTTTTAAACTGTTTAAAACTTCTAAAAACTATTTAAAAATGTGTCCAAAATCCTACATTATGTAACATTTATAAACAATTTGAAATAGTTTCAAATAATTTTAAGTAATTTTTAACAGTTATTAACATTTATAATTTACGACAGAGATACACGAAAAAAATTTTTCTCAAAATCAACAAATATCGAGATATATCGCCTTAAAACATCTTTTTCAACATTTGTTGTCTCGAAAATTTTTTTCACCGTTACAAAGCTTCCTGTATGAGGAAGCAAATGGTAAAGTTTATACTAAAATTAAGTAGAGTCCAAGTTTTTTTCACGATTGACCAACAGTAATATTAACTGCAAGTGTTTTAATTAAAAATTAACATTATAATTTTTATAATTGAAAACTCATTTAATTAAGAATTAATTTTTAATCTTGAATTAAACCCTCGATTAATTAAGGTTTAACTTCCAAATCTTAAATTAAAACCTCGCTTAATTTAGAATTACCTTTTTAATCATAATTTTAGGCATATAATATATTAAACTGAAAAATTAATTCTTGATATATAATGATATGACGTATAATTAACCTTTAGACTGCCGGGATTTGAAGGGCTTTAATCCCCTTAGAAAATGTCCAAACCATGTCACTATATCTTAGATATAACCTATACAATGTTACGATCACAGGTAGAGCCTATATTTAGGCTTTCCGGCAGCCTAGAGGTTAAACTTCCTGTTAATTATACGATCTAAAAATAAGTAATTAAACCTTTTACTGGTAATTATATAGATTCGAACATTAATTTAATTAAATCTGTGGGTAATAACCAATGCGATATTCGACCCGTTGAGCTTGTTTTTCAGATCTATTTAAGTGTATAACTGCACGCACATGACCAGGAGATATTTCTTGCGCAAATCATAGCTTTCAAAAAGAATCTGGAAATACCTATAGTAGCTTTCTCGTCCCGACAAACTTAATTTTAAGAACTATTTAAGTATATGACTGCACGCGCATAGACGATTTTTGCGCTAAGAAGGCCTGGGTACTTCCCGATTAGGTAGCCTCAGATCCGCGATAAAAGTTTTAATTTGCGCAAAAGTCGTCTCCTGGGCATGTAGGTGCAATTATACATTTGAATAGATCTCGAAAACGAGCTTAGCGCGTCGAAAAAACCCCTAATAGCCTCAGATCTGCGACGAAAGCTTTGATTTGCGCAAAAATCGGCCCTGAGCATTTATGTGCAATTATACATTTAAATAGACCTCGAAAACGAGCTTAGCGGATCGAAAAACTCCCTAGGTAGACTTAGATCCGCGATAAAAGCTTTGATTTGCGCGAAAATCGTCTTGTGGGCATGCGCGTGCAGATCTATACTGAAATAGATATAAAAAACGAGGTCAACGGGTCAAAAAAACCCTGGGTACCCTCAGCTTTGCACTGAATGATACTAGTACAGTCAGCTAAAAAATTTAAAAGCCGACTGCGCGAGTTGGTACCTTCATACGATCTCGCCCGAGTTGGTACCTTCTTACGCGCTCGCCCGAGTTCCTCTCAGCCGACGATGTATACATATTCGTTTATAGGTCCAGCATGGACCATTTTTCTCAAACTTCAGGTATCCATAACTATTTTTGTCGGGCATCTAGACGCTTAGTTCATAGGACATTTTTTGTTTAGAAAGTCTTGAACTATCTGTCACCAAATTTTTGAGCTATTTCACTTCAGTCATTTTTCTAATGTTAATGGTGCGGGTTCCTTTGCCTAAACATCTTTTCTACATCGGCTGCGAGAACATATCGATAGCGTCTCCATCTAGTAAGAATGACTATGATCTTAGGCAAAAGATTCGGCCCTATCATCCCGTTTGTCTCGATGCGTTGAAAACTACTCTAAGTTGAGTGGTTGTACTGCTCTCCTTTAGAACGCCGTCGTGAGGCGAAAAATAGTAACGATTGAAATCTATGGATTCACTTGAAACGTGTCTCATGCACCTCTTTACGATATAGTCTTGCATACATTCGATATAAGACCTTTTCACATTCGAATTCTTTATGAACTTTCATTCCATAGAATACAAAATATTGACAGCTAATTTGTAAGAGTTGGCCCAGTGTTTGGGACTGTGGGGCTTTAATGGTAGTTTTACCATATAGTTTCCACTCTCTGTTCTAGTCAACGTCTTAGTGTAGAAATCTTCACACTCCTGCTCTTCGGTAGTGAGGTATTTCTTTCATGGACTCTTCAAGCTCCCAAAAGCTGCGTAGCAGTGAGTTCAGTTCGATATCAGAGGTTGAGTGATGGACGGACAGCACGTAGCGTTTCTGAGGTTCTGTCGACGTTGATCCGGAAACAATCTACCATAGTGCAGTTTTCGTTCCTATGGGTGCTGCGCCGGTGCCCTTTCTAATACCTTCGGTGACTATTTGTGCGTATACCTGCGCGCCCAATAAGATATCGATCCGATCCGATCCGATCTCCCAAAATTAGAGTCCGCCAGTGTGATCCCTTGGAGATGAGACCAGTTCGTAGTTGCCTCTGTGAATGGTTTATATGTAGTGATTTTGGGTATCACGTACGCCGTAACATCACAAGAAAAACCCGACTCGAAATGTGGCTGCAAATTCAATTCCACCGCACTTTGACATAAACATTCTTTGTCGCCAACGATACCTGTAATCAATACTCTGACCGATTTTCTTCTGAGTTACAAAAATTGGCACAATCGTTCTGAAATGAAGGACGATTGTGCTCCTTGATCGACGAGTGCTCGGCAGAGATGTCTGGAGCCATCTCTCGATTGTGTGTATACCCAAGCAGTGGCTAGTAGCACTGTGTCGGCCGCATGCCTACTGACTTCGTTCAGAACTGGTTCAGAGACTGTGGTTGTGATCGACAAGTGATGTGCGCTCGAAGGGCCTGAATTATTTTCTAACTTTTTGGATGGGTCCTTGTTTATAGGGCTATCTCCGATTTTTTGGATGTCGAAATGTTATAATGAGTCATCTTTACCGGAGCCATGTTTACACAGTTTGTTATTTTTACAGTCTTGAAGATTGTGAATATTTAAGCAATTAAAACACAATTGCTTGTTTGTGGCGTATTGCTTTCTCTCGAACGGTAACTTAGACAAAAATGAGTAGCAATGGAAGATGAAGTGAGCGCCCTTACACAGTGTACATGAAGGAATGCTACTTTTTCCCTTTTGAACAACGGTGACAGATTCAGAAGATCCGGACTTGGGAGCAACATTCTTGTTAGTGGGATCCAAATGAAATTCCTTATCGTTAAAGGTACTTGATGAAATGCTTTCTTTTGCACTTTCCAATTGCGTTAACCCTAACCTCTCCGTCTCTAGAAACTTCTCTAAAGCTTCAAAAGTGGGTGGATCTTGTGAAGCCGTTGATTGGGCTGCATCTTCTTCCCATTTTCTCTGGATTTGAGGTGATAGACGACTGTTTGTAAAAAATACAATAAAGTGATCCCTATGATCAACTGGACTGCCCGCTGTTCTTAACGCTTGTAATATGTTTTTCCTGCTGCTATGTATACGAGAAATTTCATGAACCTCTCCCACGCTGATCGTCGGTATTTGCATGAATTTCGACAGTAATTTCGTTACTAGTAGTCTTGTATTATCGTAATGACCTTCGACTAATTTCCAAGCATTTAAGAAATTCTCGCCTGACGCTGGACTCTCTTCTAGAAGTTTTGCTGTTTCACTAGTTAAAGCTCCGCTCAAATAGTGAATTTTGAAGATTGTATGCAGATTGGCATTTCATACGATCATCTCTTGAAATGTGTCCCAAAATCTTACCCGCTCCTGTATTTCCCCCGAGAACGTGGGGAGTTGTATGGGAGGCAAGTTAGTTTGCCGAAAATTTAAAGATTCTGAGACCTCTTCTATTGGTGGTGCTGGAACCACAGTTCTATTTTTTCTCACGTTAGTGAGATAATCCTTGAAAAGTTCTAAATTGTTTAAGTATGATCCTCAGTTTGACTGTAGACGTCAATCTTGAAATAGTTATCGTTGTTGTCTGCTTCATCGTCATCGCAGAGCTGTAAATGGTCTTCGTCGAACCTAGACCATAGTTGTTGAAGCATCTCAATCCTAGCTACACAAACCCCTTCCGTCATTTTTGCTTGCCTGAGTCTCTTAAAATTATCGTAGCATCTCAATATCATCGTTAAAAATATTACTTATGTCGACTGCAATTTACTATCAACTGATAAGAATTTTTCTATCGGTCTTACAGTCTTACAAATTAAATTAAAATAATGAATATTTATGGCAGTCAGATTGCCCTTGTTTATAATCACCCCCGCAGAATCTGAAATAAAAACTTAATTAAAACCTGGAAAAAACTTTGTTAGCAAAGGACGATCTGACTGCCCACCACCACCACATTGTCCAACGTTTCGAGCCCGCTCCGGCTCCTCCTCAGGGACTGAAATGAAACCCGCGATACACCTCCTTATATACCCCCATACCCCCTTCTTTTTTCTTACCCCCACCACCATCCACATTCCTCTCTCCAACTTTCCATTCTTACTTAAATTAATAAAGAAAGATAAATGTTATCTAATTTACTTGACACTATCATTAAATTTACATTATTCTGATTTCTTAGAATGTGAATACTTTCAAGGCTATCCCTCTTATATTTATTCTTAATCCCTTTTTCCAAAATATCCACACTCCCAAAATCGTAAGAATGCAAACTATTTAAACAATGTTCTTTCAAACCCGATGTACAACTTGAGCTGCGTAAACTATATTGATGTTCATATATTCTCTTTTTCAAATATCTACCCGTTTGACCAATATAACAACCATTACAATCCCTACAATTTATAAACTACTCCCGATTTTAAACATTTATCATCCTTGTCTTTACAATTACTAAATAACCTTTCTAAATTATTATCGTTTCTAAAGAAAACTTGAATATTATGTTTACTAAAAACCCTTCTAATCCTTTCCGACAAACCTCTAACATATGGTAAACTAAAATATGCGTTCTTTCCATTTCTATTCCTTGTTTGATTATCTATCCGCTGCTTCAATCCACCATTATAAATTTCCCATACTCTCTCATCAATCATTTTGTCAATAAATTTTACCGGATAACTATTCTTAATAAATGTTTCTCTAACTAAATTTAAATTCTTTTTCCTAAAATCTTTATGTGACAATTTAATCGCTCTGTCAATGACACCTTTGATCGCACCTGTCTTGTTTCCGAATTGGTGGTGAGAATCAAAATTTAAAAATCTACCTGACCATGTAGGTTTTCTATACCAATCTAATTTCACTCTATTATTATTAACTCTAATGACTCTAATATCTAAAAAACTCAATTGATCATCTTTCTCAACTTCTTTTTTGAATTTAATTCTATCATGGATAGAATTAAACACATTCACCATTTCATCCACAAAACATTCAGGTACAACTGCAAAAATGTCATCAACATATCTTTTAAAAATAATTGGCTGAAAAACCAACTTAGACAAAGCAACACTTTCCAATTTTTCCATTACTAAATTGGCTATAACAGGTGACAAAGGTGATCCCATTGGACAACCATATCTTTGCTCATATAAACTATTATCAAAAAAAAAAATTGTGTTTTTAAAAACCAAATTAAGTGCCTTTATAAATTCATCTTTTGTTAAACTAGTATGTACTTTAATTTCAGACCATTTATCTTGTATAATATCATTTAACAACTCTAAAGGTATATTTGTAAACAAAGATACTACATCCACTGAAACCATCCTATAAATATTAATTATTTTAATTTAATTTGTAAGACTGTAAGACCGATAGAAAAATTCTTATCAGTTGATCTCAATATCATGCCAGAAAGATCTACCTGCTTCTCTATAGTAACCATAATGCTAAAGTGCAACCTTACAAGTCAAGTTGTGTTGAAGAGACTAGTTGAACGTTGATACGGATTATCACGTGAGAGTGTTTTAAGTTGAGGTTCCGTAATAGCTTCACAGCTCTCAATTCTGATATACCAATTAAGTTTGGTTGTCAGGGAATTTGGTTTGTCAAAATCTACCAAAGTTAAATTCAAAGAAAAGTCGTGCGTACCAAAATAACTTCTATGCACAACAATTCTAAACAGGCAAAGAAAACCTAGTCCAAGATTTGATACTAAACTAATGCAAAAACCAAAAAAAAAACAAGAGTTTGTTACTAAACCTATATGCTTCATGCAGTGAGATAAATTCAAAGTAAGCGTGTTAATGCAAAAGCGAAACAAGTGAACTGATTCTCAGCACGGTAGTAAATGTGAAAGCAAAATGTGCGAGCCGTTTCTCAGCACTGGGTTGAATTCAAAAGTAAAAATGTGTGAGCTATTTCTCAAAACCCAAGAATCAATTCGAAAGCGAAAAGTACGAGCCGTTTCTTAACCCTCAAAAACTAAATGTGTGAATCGATTCTAGATACGACCCAAAATCTTATGTGCATGTGTGAGCGGATCTCAACACCCAAAACTAAATGTTTCAATCGATTCTAGATACGACCCAAAATCTTATGTGCATGTGAGCCGATTCTTAACAGAAGTCGATTAAATGTGAATGTGAAAAACTACTACTAGTTCGTAGTGTATGCCCAAGTTTGTCAAACTAATAGGTTAGTAGAACACACTATAACTGTCTCCGCAAAAGTGAGTTCAATTACTTCTCAAAGCCTTAAGCGACAGATAACTTGAATACAACTAAGTATGTGCACCCTTGCACGTACACGCCTAAGAAAACCCAGTCTGATTATTTATCAGTCCAAACCCGATGATTGTGGGACGTAAATTTATTTGTGATTAATTTTCCTTTATATATTGAGCCTAATTGTACTTATGCGCTTTTGGTTTCTTGCTAGGTAAGAAAGCACAAACGATAAAGTGCTACAACTAAATGCAAGAAAAAAGTACGCTAATACACCTTGCAACTGTATATACTACACCACTCATCTGCAGCTATCTGGGTTTGTCGTATTACAACGCACAGCAAAGAACTATAATGTATAGCTTAAAAAAAAAGAATAAAGGGTGCATAACCTGATCCCACTAGAAATCCGAGTGCTTGCAACTTTAATTGTAGAGACGCGTCCAAAGAAAGAGTTCAGACTCAGAGAGAAAAAATGGAACAACTTTACCAGAATGACGGCAGTATTAGATCCTGAGAACTCTGGCTCTCGCTGCTGTGAAGGCTCGTCCCTTATGCTCGAGTAACTGGTTCAGTCGCTGCTGGTGTATCAGCTGGGCTGTTGCCGTTCGTCGAACCGAGCTCCCCGTCTGCTGTGACGTCACCCGCTCTCTCTCTCTCTCTCTCTCTCTCTCTCTCTCTCTCTCTCTCTCTCTCTCTCTCTCTCTCTCTCTCGAGGCAGCGGTGGCGTGCAGCACCTCCATCAGCTTGGTGCTGCTACTGTTGCCGGTGCTGCTTTCCGCTGATGCTCCGCTGAGAGCTGCCGCTGATGCAGCCGTTAGCCGCATGTTTAGTTTTATGCGGCTGCTTGTATCTCACTTACGTGCTACTGTTGCACTGACGACGACGACGCTGAAGATTGTGTTGGTGGTGACAATACCGGCGATAAGGCTAGCATTGTCCGTGACCTATTCTTTCGCCTCCTCTTCAGCTTGTTTCGTGTGTGACAGTGGGCCGTTCCCTCTGCCGCCGAGAATGGACTCGTCCGTCGTTTCCTCTCCCGTATGATTAAGCTGGCTCCGGGTCTAGTTATTAGTGAGGAAGCTTTTTGGTGAGCTTCTCACTTCTCTTGATGCGCAGTCCCCTACAACCAACGCGCGAGCCTTAGCCTCCGGCTCCGGTTGCGTGCTCCAAAATTATGCGCACGTTGTTTGCGACGTACTTTTGCGCGTCGACTCACGTGTTTTGTTCTTGGTATTTACTCGTACAACCAAAAACACGTTGCTTTCGAGTTTGTTGGTTTTCTCGAATAAGAAAAAAACTGCAATTCACTCGCGTTTCACTGTGTTCTCACGCAAAATTGACTTTTGTTTCGAACGAATATGGCGACGGATACCGCACGAGTTGAAGTTGTGTGATGACATAACTCACCACTGCCAATGCCTCTTCTTTTGCCTCAAATCCCGCTCGAAGGACAAAATTTTATGTGTGTTGAAGGATGTGGATTTGGAGGTCAAAAATGAGAAGAGGGTTTTTTCTCTATTGAAAAGGCAAGCGACTCTTTATTAATTCGGAGTCGTCGAGGTGGGGGTTGCGTCCTAATCTGGCGCGCTGGGCGATCTGCAGAGAAGTGCTTCGGCAAGAGCATCCAACGAGTGTGTAACATCGCACGAGCGACTAAGCGAAGCGCTGATTGGTCAACAAAGCCTCGCCTGAGTGAGCGTGATAGTGTGTGTGAATGTGAGCGCTCCGAGTGATGTATGATTCTAAGCTGGCTAAAATTTCAATTCGGAAACGCCGATTACATAACATATATTTACTCTTAATTTCAAGCGAAAAGGTACCCAAAGGTTTGCTCTGTTAAAATATACATAAATTCTGCAAAATATACAATAATCAAGTTAATTGGTTTATTGAAGAAAAATATATTACATGAATACCATACCTATACGTAACATTATTTTGTTATCGATACACATCCTTTTTATATGGTAAAAATAAATGTTACATATATTATGCTGCTTATTATCTTTTAAAACAAAGTAATTTATTGAGGTAAAACTCTATATTCTTAATGTTTAATAACTTATATTAATAAATAAATAAAAAAGTTCAATCACAATAAATTACTTTATTTTAAAAGATAATAAGCAACATAATATATGTAACATTTATTTTTACCATCTAAAAAGGATGAGTATAGATAACAAAATAATGTTACATATAGGTATGGTATTCATGTAATATATTGGGTGTTGGAATTAATTGGTAGCGTTTTTTTTAATTAAAAAATATTATTTATTTCATATGAAAATCAAAAAATACATTAATTAAAGTATTGCCCATCGCTTTCTACTATTTTTGGCCATCTTTCGGGCAGTGAACGAATACCGCGTTGTAAGAACTCTTCGTCTTTAGATGAAATTCACGGACCAACCCATTTTCTATAATCTTCATAAGATGTGAACTTCTGCTCACACAAGCTATGAGCCATTGATCGAAACAGGTGGTAGTCGCTAGGAGCAATATCTGAAGAATATGGCAGGTACGGTAGCACTACCCATATAAGTGTTTCCAGGTATGTTTTTACCGGTTTTGCAACGTGTGAGCGAGCATTGTCGTGCAGTAAAATGACTTTTTCGTGTCTTTCGGAGTATTCCGACCGTTTTTCTTTCAATGCACGGTTCAAGCGCATCAGTTGCAGTCTGTAGAGATCCCCAGTTACGGTTTTATGCAGTTTTAGAAGTTCGTAGTAAATGAAACCCCTCTGATCTCACCAAATACAGAGCAGGAGCTTTGACCCATGGATATTGGGCTTTGCCCAATATATTGGAGACGGATCCACTTTCCATCACCGGTAACAATTCGATGCAAAAAACCTTCTCTTTTCTGCCGTTGGAGCAGCAGTTTGCACGTGAAAAAACGTCTCTAAATATCCCTTGGTTTCAATTCACGTGGGACCCAATATCCTTCCTTCTGGATCATGCCCAAACTTTTAAGACGTTTTCCCACTGTTGATAAGTTAACTCCCAATGACGTAGACAATTCTTTAAGTGTTTGACATGAGTCTTCATTGAGCAATGCCTCCAAATCATTATCTTCAATTTTTTTGGCTGACCAGGTCGCTCCTTGTCATCCAAGTCGAAATCACCAGCTTTAAAACGTGCAAACCACTTCTGACACGTTTGCTCAGTTAGAGCATGTTTACTGTACACTTCCGCTAAAATACTATGAGCTTCAGCTGCACTTTTGTTCATATTAAAGTAATGAAGCAAAACTCCCCGCAAAAACACTTTATTCGGCACAAATTTTGACATATTCAATAAATTATAAAAAGTTGTTATTTATGATTTGAAAAAAGGTTATGTACGGCAAATAGCGTCCTATGATAGCTGTTTACGATGTATACATTACTGTAGGTAACAACGAAATAGTGTACTACTTGTGCCATCTCTTGTAAAACGCTATGAATTAATTCCAACACCCAATATTTTTTCTCAATGAGCCAATTAACTTAATTAGTCTATATTTTGCATAATTTATGTATATTTTAACAAAATAATCTTTGGGAACCTTTCTCGCTTGAAATTAAGAATAAATATATTATAGATTTCAATAATTTTTAGATTAAATTGTAGATCAAATAGTTAAGTATGTACATAATAAAAATTGTATGAAGTGTAGCCCTAACAAGAGTCATTTTATTTATAAATAATTAAGCAGTATTTATCTTGGTATTGGAATATACATTGCAAAACTGTCTGTCACATAATTTATGCACACTGTGACAGACACATGTAACTGCTTGTTCGGCGCTGGCAGAACGCAAACAGTTGTTTCGTAAGCGCTGTCCTGTTGTTATTGCCAGCGTCAAGGATGACCAGCAAGACATACACACAAACACACACTATCATTGTCGGGTCGAGAGAATGCGCAGAGAGGGGAGGTCGAGAAGGGGGGTTGCGTGCACTGGAGAGTCGCGCAACTCGGATCGCAATCGCGAGAGCGGCGCGGAGAGAGAGAGAGAGAGAGAGAGAGAGAGAGACGGAGAAAGAAATGTAACATACGCGAGAGAGAATAAGTAGCTGAGCAGCCGACGGACGACAGCACGGGCTACGCGCGACTAACGAGGAGTAGTTAGCTCTCTCTTGATTAATTTGATTAGTTAAAAGTACATAGTGTGAGTGAGCGTTGCCGCGAGATTGGGTAAAGGAAGTGGCTACTGATCACGAACGCGTTTAGGTGCGTAAGTGTAGGTTGTTCCAGGTTGGAGCGGAGGAGTTGTACGAGTCGAGCTGTGGCGTGCTGAGAGTTTCATCGTGGGTCGAGTGAGGAGTTGGGGTCGAGGTTTTCGGTCGTGCCGGTTGTTGCTTCGGTGGTTGAGCTGCGAATTACGGGGTCGAGTTCCAAGGTCACCAACAAACGCGGTCGTGAGTCGAGTTGTGAGTAGCAGGGTCGAGTTTCAGGTTACCAAGGAGCTGCTAGAGTGTGGCATTTTCCACGCCCCGTGATCCAGAATTATTCAGGGTGCGAGCCGGGGGCAGTTCGTTGGGGCATTCGGGACCAGGTTCTTATTTTGTTTTAACAGGTTCAGCAGTAGAGTTGGCGAGAGGAGACCAGCGAGAGCCACGCAGACCAAAGAGATGCTCTCACGATGCGTAATGGCGGGTGCCATCATCTTGATTTGAAGTTTCAATAAACTCCATTTTACCTCTTACGTGTTTGTTATTATTAGGGAGTGTGCAATTCCCTGTGTGCGTGTCTATTCTTTTTGCGACCCGAATAAGAAAAATATTGTGTCCATCAGCGTTGGTATTGTTGTGCGTCAGAGTTTATAGGATTCAACGATGGTTGTTGCTGAATCGTGGCTACTCCCTCATTGAGATATTAGTCGCAAGTCGTGGCGTAGCTCCATTAGAGACGGAAGCAACGGAGAAATAGTGTCGCGGTGTTTGGTTCTGAGTTAATCCTTGGTAAGAGAGACTCAGTTGAGGAGTATAATCAAACACAATGTCACAACACATAATAATAGATTACCCGGTTGAAATAATCTGATAAAAACTAATACAAATTTGCAGATTCTGATGCAAAAACCGCATAGGTTATTAGATTTCTGCACCCTTTTTGTATGGTTTTATCAGATATTTTCAACCGGATAATTATGAAATGCAATTTTAATCAGGTATGAAATGTGTATTTGTAAAGAGAGTAGTTTTATCCAGTTTTCAGAAAATTAAAAATGATTGTAATTGATAACTGATAATTACATAAGGCTTATTGTATAAGCCTAATAATATTGAAAATAGATGTTTCATGTTCTACTTGATGCTCTAACAAAATTCAGTGATTTGGTCCATTACATAGGATGTATGAATAATACCAAATCAATATCAAATTTCTAAACCAACCATATTATCAAAAACGCTAATTATTGGGTTTTCTTTGTATTTCAAAAAATCATAACTTTTTCAATTAGCTTGACCATATTTCGTTAAAAAAGCATTTTGAAGATTTTTAAAAGTAGAATTAAAAAAAAATTTATGGCGCAGTTTCAATATTCTACGATGAAGGTATATCAAAAACCAACCAATCAGAGACTTTCAAAAAGGGTCATAAAATAAATACTGTCACATTCTACTGATAAAATGCAAACTTTTTTCCAATCAATGTTTTATACAAAAAATTTCAAATTTTTGAGTAAAAAAATGATAAAAGTTGGATTTTAACCAAAAATTGCAAAAAATTTGAATTTTCAATGTTGCATATCTTTTTTATTTATGTAAATAAATTTACAAATTTTTTCATAAAAAACTATAAGTAAGAAAAATTTTGAGCGATTTTAAAATTTTGAGCTGCTGACTTCACCTGAAATATCCCAAATATATTTTCTTACTCGCCCACCCGAAAGTACGTACTTCCGGTCCGCATACCCGGGCCGAAAGAGAAACGTTCGCATCCTATTTTAGACCAACCGCGCGCTCTGATTGGCGTACTCTCGAGTCGTGTAGAAACAATTAAGTGACACACTACGCAAGTCCCAGCACTCTGGCTGCACGATATCTTACAGAAAAATGAATAGCTCGACTCGCACTCTGACTGAAATTCTCTCGAGAAATGTAAAAATGAATTGTTATTTTCTACAAATTCTCTCGAGAAATGTATAAATACTGCGTTCACATGCAGTGGTAGTGTCCGCGTTCTAACCTAAAACGTGCTTAACTAAACAAGTCAAGATTGAAAGCAATAAAATTACGTGCAATTTCTTAATTTTCATTGAGATAAAAAATGTCTTTCAAAAATACAAACACAGATAAATCCTCATCCGATGGTTCTGAAGACGAAGAAGAAATCTTAAAAATATTTGACCAAGAGGAAAAAATAATTATAGAGTCAGAAACATTACCAAAGAAGTCTTCCGAACGCTACCTCCTAGTCTACAATGCTTACAAAAAATGGAAAGAAGAAAATAAAAATTCACTTTCAACAAACTCCGAAGAAAACAATTTAATTGTTTACTTTAACACCCTAAGGAGGTTCATGCGCGACTCTCTAGTCAATGGAGTATCATTTTAAAATGTTGCTTGATATACGTTAAATACACAAGATTAAAGTATATAGATAAAAGAAATCAATTTACATGACATTTCCAGCAAAAGGCGATTTTCATTAACATTCAGTATGCCTAGTGTAGTTTTTTTTTGTCTGCACGCATGCGCAGATCAGCTCAGCAGACTGTGCGCCACGGTGCCGCGAACGTATAAACATACTCAACTATAATCTACTAATTCGAGTGGCTGATATAGTTTTTTTACACTTTTTATTTATTTACCTGTGAAATCATGAGCTCTATCCTACACAATGTCAGACACATCAGAGGAAAAAGAAGAGGGCAATTCTGTAGGGCAAAAGATGTTGAAGCCCGGGAGAATTTATTGAAAAGTATTGAAGAAGTAAGAAAAAATCCAAAAATGTAAGTGTATTTTCAATTTGTCGTAAAAGATTTTAATGGAAATTATCTGTAGAACGAGTGTAGTTATATATTTAAACTATATGCGTACGTTTTACTACATAGGTTGACGATAATTATGTTGATCCAGCCAAACAGACTTTATCTTATCATAGACTTAGAAACTTTGGAGTCAGAGCTGTGGTGTAAAATGTGCAACATACCTTTATCACTAAAGCTCAGAACCAATGAGAGACGAAAACAACCAATTTGTACATACGGACAAGAAAAGTCAGAGTGATGGCAATTATGAAGTAAATTCAAGATTAGCTCTTGGCAAGTATACTTATATGCATCGATTCGACGGTATAGTATTGAATGCACATATTTTAATTATGTAACTCATATAGGTATTATTGATGGAGGCATTAGAGAAAGTCATGCAAATACTCTCCTAACTACACTGAATGTACCAGCAGTACCGAGCACTACCATCAAGAGATACGAAAGAAAAGTGGGGCCTGTTATCGAAGCTGTAGCCAAGGAGAGTTGCCTTGAGAGTATTCGCATAGAAAAAGAGCTGACAAAAAACGAAATTCATGAACAGCTTAAGGAGTAAGTAGTGAATTATTCAAGTAACAACTGTTAAATTCAATAATTCATTTTTAATATTGATTTTTTTTACCTTTGTATTTATAATGTCTTTATTTTAATATTATTTTTTATTGTCAATCAGCTTAATTATTAATGAAATGTATGTACGATAATGTTTTTAGTCAATTCTGACTAGATCCGTTGGGAGCGAGGAAGAAAATAAATCTCCCACGATGTTAAAGTTTGCGACGTTTCGTCGACGGATTTGTCGACCTCTTCAGGCTTTATTTAAAATATATCAGAAAATTATAAAAATTACACTGGATAGTTAAAATACATCGAAATTACAATAAATGTTAACAACAATTGTTATCTTGTTTATCTCGCAGAGATTCGTCAAAAGATGTGAATATGTATATATTAACGCAGAGCTTATATAGTATTGTGGTTGCACCGATGGTAAACAAAAACAAAAATAATAATAGAGAGAGAAAAACTGTCATAGATGTACGTTATTATTTACGTAATGAGTAAAACATAAATTTATATTCTCTACTAAGATTCAATGTATCTTCGTTTTTGTTAATTGTATTAGGTGTGCTATTAATGAATAACATTTCGGAGATAAGTCTTTTTTGATAATCGCTTTCTATGTCTTTTATCTTAACTGACTCAAAGTCGAATTCATGTTTATATGTATTTTTATGTGCATATACAACTGCCTTTTCATTCTTATTCATACGATGTTCGGAAATACGTTTATTTAAAGCACGTTTTGTCTCACCTATATACCGAGCATCACAGTCTATACATGAGAATTCATAAACTACATTCGTTTGTTCAAGTTTATTGGTTTTGTCTTTACCAAGAACAACCAATTTATTTAGTTTATTGACTATAGATGGAATAATTTGAATGTTATATTTTTTAAATAATTTTTTGCAGTTATTATAAAAATTTGAATGAAACGGTAATGACACTTTTAAGTTATAACCGTTGGTATGAACTGGTTTGTTATTGGTATTATTTGAGTTGTTAATTTTGAAAAGTCTGGCTTTTGTGTATTTTTTGATAAAGATCGTTGGATATGAATTCTCAATAAGTATGTCTGTGACCCGCGATATATTTTTGTTGTGAAACCGTTTGTCTGATAACAGAATAGCCCTATCTATTAAGTTAAAAACTATATTCTTTTTTAATGATACAGGATGGTTGCTATAATAATTCAATGTTCTATTCGAGGACATTGGTTTACAATACCAATCAGTGATAATATTGCCGTTTTCTTTAACAAGGTAATTTATCCAAAAAGTTAATACTGTTGTTATTCTCTATTTCATAAGTGAAATTAAGATTACAATCGAATTCATTGAACACTTTGTTAACTATAAGGATATCTTCTATTTTAATGCAACAAATCGATTCATCAACATACCGAAAATAAAAAATCGTCGGTCACACTTTAAAGAATTTCTTCAATCTGAGCAACAAGAATATTAAAACGTTAGACAAAAAACTTAACTATCATTTTAATAAAAAACTTAATCAGATCAAAAGGAGATCCAATGTTCATAATAATTTAAACGTTAATATTGATAAGTGTTCCAAAAATCTTTCTAATGTATACATCCCTTCGAACGTTGCCGAAATTGCTTCTCTATGCCGTAACTTCGCATATAAACAGTGTAATATGTCAGAATCTAATATTTTTTCTACCATCAAAAATTTAGAATCAAGTCTTAATACCTCACATTTGAATGTCAATGATAAACATAAAATAAGACAAGATATAGTTAAAGCTATAAAATTCCAAACAAATTGTAAACAACAGCCGAATCTTACTGACCCAACGTTATTCAAACAAATAGAAACTGCTCAAAAATTTATAAGAGACAACAGAGATATATTTTTCACACAATCAGACAAAGGCAATGTAACTGTTTGCTTAGACAAATCAGAGTATATACAATAAATGAATGAATTACTTAATGACAACAAGGTATATAAAGAGATAAAAGGGAAACCCCTTAACAAACTACAAAATGGTGTCTATAAAATCCTAAAAAATTTCAACGAAAATAACATTCTCAAACATAAATATCATACCATACAACTCACACAGACAGACACACAACTTGCAAAATGCTATAGTTTACCTAAAATCCATAAACCAACATTATCATTCAGACCGATAATTTCAACTGTCAACAACCCAACCCATCCCCTAGCAAAAGTGATTTATGAAAACCTTAAGAGTTGCTTCCCTCCTCCCAAATCACACATAGACAATAGTTTTGATTTAATCCAAAAATTAAAAAACATTAAAATTCCAGATGGATACAACCTTGTTTCATTAGATGTAGTTTCTCTTTTCACAAATGTCTCGTTGAACCTTGTAATTCAGAGTTTATAGAAACGTGCCTCAAATATTTTAAATAACTGTAAAATACCGTTCAGTGATATTATTGATAGTACAAAATTTTTGTTTGAAAATGTATTTTTTACCTTTAATGACAGATGTTACCAACAAATTTTTGGGACACCGATGGGCTCCCCCATCTCTCCTTTTTTTGCTGATCTAGTGTTGGAAGATTTAGAAGTTTTTTGTTGGAATAAACTCAAAATTGATTTCAACATCATACCGATTTTTTATTTTCGGTATGTTGATGATTCGATTTGTTGCATTAAAAAAGAAGTATCCATATAGTTAACAAAGTGTTCAATGAATTCGATTGTAATCTTAATTTCACTTATGAAATAGAGAATAACAACAGTATTAACTTTTTGGATGTTTCTCTTGTTAAAGAAAACGGCAATATTATCACTGATTGGTATTGTAAACCAATGTCCTCGAATAGAACATTGAATTATTATAGCAACCATCCTGTATCATTAAAAAAGAATATAGTTTTTAACTTAATAGATAGGGCTATTCTGTTATCAGACAAACGGTTTCACAACAAAAATATATCGCGGGTCACAGACATACTTATTGAGAATTCATATCCAACGATCTTTATCAAAAAATACACAAAAGCCAGACTTTTCAAAATTAACAACTCAAATAATACCAATAACAAACCAGTACATACCAACGGTTATAACTTAAAAGTGTCATTACCGTTTCATTCAAATTTTTATAATAACTGCAAAAAATTATTTAAAAAATATAACATTCAAATTATTCCATCTATAGTCAATAAACTAAATAAATTGGTTGTTCTTGGTAAAGACAAAACCAATAAACTTGAACAAACGAATGTAGTTTATGAATTCTCATGTAAAGACTGTGATGCTCGGTATATAGATGAGACAAAACGTGCTTTAAATAAACGTATTTCCGAACATCGTATGAATAAGAATGAAAAGGCAGTTGTATATGCACATAAAAATACATATAAACATGAATTCGACTTTGAGTCAGTTAAGATAAAAGACATAGAAAGCGATTATCAAAAAAGACTTATCTCCGAAATGTTATTCATTAATAGCACACCTAATACAATTAACAAAAACGAAGATACATTGAATCTTAGTAGAGAATATAAATTTATGTTTTACTCGTTACGTAAATAATAACGTATATCTATGACAGTTTTTCTCTCTCTATTATTGTTTTTGTTTTTGTTTACCATCGGTGCAACCGCAATACTATATAAGCTCTGCGTTAATATATACATATTCACATCTTTTGACGAATCTGCGAGATAAACAAGGTAACAATTGTTGTTAACATTTATTGTAATTTCGATGTATTTTAACTATCCAGTGTAATTTTTATAATTTTCTGATATATTTTAAATAAAGCCTGAAGAGGTCGACAAATCCGTCGACGAAACGTCGCAAACTTTAACATCGTGGGAGATTTATTTTCTTCCTCGCTCCCAACGGATCTAGTCAGAATTGACTAAAAACATTATCATCATTTCTGCAATGGGGAGTAAAATCGTGAATACGATTAACAACTTAGATCGAAATGTATGTACATTTTATTATTAATAAATCGAATAAATTTATGATTTTCGACCAGTAGCTTTTTAATATTTATTGTACAAAAAAATACAAATTCAAAACTCTCATTTCCTGTTCCTGGTCCTTAATATTATTGTGAGCTAACACCCATTCCTTTTTATTGAATGTTGGGTAAATGTGCCTGCAAGCATGATGGAATGTAGTGAAATAAATACAATTTTTATTGAAGATAAAGGTAGTTTACCAGAAACTTCGAAAATGTATATAAAATCTGGATACGATGCTGGATGGCAGAAGCGAGGCACTGCCCATGCTTATAATAGTTTATCTGGTTAGCGACTTTCTATACATATCGTAATAACTTACCTGTTTTAATATTTATTTATTTATTTATTTATTTATTTATTAAACCAGAGTAAGTACATAGGTATTACGATAATATCAATATACATTTTTACATTACATGCGTAACCCAGCAGAGGAAGTATTTCCTGTATGCTGGTCTGGTGACTTAAACTAACTTAAAACTAAATTGAAGTATTGTCCCTGATTGTTTGTCGATCTTGTATCCCCGTAGCTAGCAGCTACGGAGTCAAGTCGACAACCACACATTATTCATGACTTTTCTTCTATCACCAATATCTAACCAACATTTGTCTTGCTGTTGTAAATGATTCCGTGGATGCGTTTCTGTCTCTTGCAAAGATGATTCTTTCGTAGCTGTTTAGTCTTGTTGGGCAGGTGAGTCCCACTGCACAGGTAACTCTGTAGTGTGGGAACATCAATCTGTGTTGGTTGGCTGAGTCACATTTACATGTTGATGTAAAAACAATGTCGTCTACTACTATGAGATCGTTGTATTTCGGGTGCTGTTCTAGAGTATACATTGAGTTTGTAAATGTTTGTTTACCTCGAATACCTCTGTCGAAATACAGTAGTGCTTTATTACAGCCTAGATAGTTGAGATCTCCGTAAGACATGCGGTAGGTGTTATCTTGCAGTATAGGCTTTCCCGGTGCGCCACTTGCTTCCATTGACATGGTTTTTGTATTGTTATCCTCAGCCATTTTATCTATCGTACTAAATACAGTTTCTATGGGATTATATTTTTCGTTGTTGTGTTCCTTTTTTATTTCAATATCTTTGGATTTTTCTTTGACAAAGTGTATATGTTTTATTTCATTATTTCCGTTAGTAATACGATAGTCACAACACTTATTGCTTAAAGTTGTATTTTTGTTGCTCTCTGAGAGCGTCCACCTGTTAGCAATCATATTTGCAATTTCGATGATAATTTGTTGATTAATATTGAGTTTTCGGATTTTGTTCCAGTTGTAATTAGATAATCGACGATGAGAACGTTTATAATGTAGTGTGCATAACCCGTGTGCGCATATATATGTTCTTATATCCAGTAACAGTTTATCGGACTCTAAACTCCCCATGGACTTCCAATGTGGGAGGTCTGTGTCCGATATCTTTATTAGTGAATAATATAGTTGCTTTATCTGTTTACAGTTAATATTATTAGTATTATTCATGGGTGTTTTATTATGCTAGATGTTTGCTTTTATCCAGATCTTGATTTTATATTTCAGACTTTTTTATTCGTTATTGTTTTAAGGTCATTAGGCAGTTTGTTGTAGGTAGTTAGTGCTCTAATGTAGCTGTTTTTGATGCTGATGCGTTTACAACGTTTAGGTATTGGTATACTTTTATTCCTCGTTACTTTGTCGGATTCTATATATTTGTCTTGTAATTCTTTGTAATGAAATATTAGTGACTCAAAGGTAAAAATTTGCTCTATATTTAGTGGATTTCTGTCATAAATAAAATTGTTTTTATTTATAAGTTTAAGCAGTCTGTTTTGCAGGCTTTGTAAGCTTTTGGTTCTACCTGCGTAAGCGCCTCCCCAGGCTATAATACCGTAGGAGGTGATACTGTGGAACAACGCATAGTAAATCATACGGAGATTGTCTGTGTCCATTATAATAGACAGTTTGTATAAAATGAAAGTAAGGTATTTGGTCTTATTATATATATTTTTGGTGTGTATATCCCATTTCATGTTGCTATCGAAAGTTACTCCTAGGTATTTGGTGTTTTCTACTCTTTTGATGTTTTTCCCTTGTATGCAAATGTTCATATTTTTAGGCGTGCTTTTATAATTGCTGCCGAATTCCATGTATATTGTTTTGTCCTTGTTGAGAGATAGTTTATTTAGTGCTAGCCAGTCGGCTATTTCTTGTAGGTAGTCGTTCATTTTAGTTTCTACTTCTTGCCAGGTTTTACCTATTGCTATGATCGCAGTGTCGTCAGCGTATGACAATATTGTATCTTCAGGCATTGAAGATAACATATCATTAATATAAATAATGAACAGCAGTGGTCCAAGTATTGTACCTTGCGGTACTCCCATATAGACAGTTTTGTATTGGCTATAATCATTACCTATTTTCACCCTTTGTTTCCTATTACTTAGATAACTTTTTATGAGGTTATATGCGCTACCTCTGATGCCGTAGTTATATAGTTTATCAAGCAAAATTTGATGATCTACTGTATCGAATGCTTTCGCTAGATCGAGGAATGTAATAGCTATTGGGTCGCTTGCATCTATGTGGTTATAGATTGTGTTAGTTATTTGATATAGTGCATCTTTAGTGCCTCTATTTTTCCTGAATCCAAATTGTTTATTTGAGATCAAGTTACATTTATCTATGAAAGATGATATTCTACTATGCAGTAGTTTTTCCAATACTTTTGCAACATTTGAGATCAGGGAAATTGGTCTGTAGTTTGTTGGCATATGCTTTTCTTTGGCTTTATGTATTGGTATAATATCCGCAATCTTTAAAGCATCAGGCCAAATTTCTTTCTCTAAGCATAAGTTGGTTATGTGAACCAGTGGGTCGGAGATGTGTGATATTAAAACTTTGAGTGAGAGTGTGTTAATACCATCACACCCACCATTTTTATTTTCCATGTTTAATATTGTTTTTTGTATTTCTTGATGATTAGTAGGATATAGAAAAATACTCTTGTTATTCTTAGTAGGCAGCCTTACTCTTTTGTTTGGTGGAGTTTTAATTTTGTCACACAGTTGTTTACCAACGTTGCAGAAGAAGTTGTTGATATGTTCAGAAATTTCTTTTGAGTCGGTTATTTTTTTGTTGTTATTATCCATGATAAAATTAATGTTGTTATTTATTTTACTATTTTTTCCAATTTTGTTATTAATTATTCTCCAGAGATTCCTTTGATTGTTCATGTTTGGTTGTATTTGCTTTCTATCATGGTCCTTTTTTGCTTGGTTGATAATGTGGTTAAGTATCTTAATGTAGTTTTTGTAATTTTCTTTTTTTACAGAGTTAGTAGGATCCTTCTTCCATATATTATATAGTTTTTCTTTATTTTTACACGAATTTATTATTGCTTTTGTTATCCAAATTTTCCTCGGTTTCATGTTGTTTTGTTTATTGCTATGCGTCTTAATTATTGACCTGTTTAGGCATGTTTGAATTTTTTGTATAAGGTTATTTAAGGCTTGGTTGGGATCTGTTATTAATGAGATATCTGCCCATTTTATAGTTCCTGCTGTTTTTTCCAATTTATTGTAGTTAAATCTTTTTCCTAATTTGGTACTGGATTGTTTTTTAATATTTTTTAATGACATCATTATGGGAAAATGGTCGGTAAAAGGTGTTTTTAGTAAGTAGGTTTTATATTTAATTTTGTCTAGTTTAATGAAAAAGTTATCTATACAGGTGCCATTGCTATTGTTATTAATATCTGATGGTCTAGTTATACTTTTAAATCCTGGGCAGTAACCATTTTCTAATAGTATTTGTAAAAAGTCTTGATCTAAAACATCTTGGCTTAATATATCCAAATTGAAGTCTCCTATTATTATATTATTTTTTTGTTTCTTGCTTATTTTTAGAAAATTTTTAATATTCATTAAGAATTCAGTTTTATGTATGTCATGTGATCGGTAAATTGATGATAATGTTATGTTTTTGTTATTTTCAAGTGTGATTTTCGTGTTCATTATTCTAAGTTTATTTATTTGTATAATTTCCGTGGTTTCTGTGATGTCTTCACTTATATATAATACTACACCATCCGATTGGTTTATGTTGCTTCATTATAGTACATTCTATATTTTGGAATATTAAAAAATTCGTGGTGTTCAAGTTTCCATGTTTCAGTACATACTATAATACAAGGCTTTGTAACAAGCCTGTTTAAGAATACTAATAGTTTATTGTAATTAGCATTTAAACTTCTTATATTAACGCAAAGAATTAATTCTTTGACTGTAGCTAGGCATCTATTTAATTCGGTTACACTATTTGTGATATGTTCGTTGTCAAATATTACCTCTTGAGAATCAAGATTCATTTTCATTTTCATTTTCTAACGTATCAAATCTTGGTTGAGCTGTAGATGTAGGGGTTGCTGGAGATAATGTACCGGCAGATGTGTTGGTCGTTAATCTAACTCTTCTAGTAGTTATCCATTGCTGTGAGCGGGAATTGCTTTGTTTGCCGATTTCTAGGTTGCCAAAGTACCGACGGTAGGTAGGCTGCAGTGGATAGTCTGTCATTTCAATGTATTTTTTTATTTTGTGTTTTAGCACTTCACACTGATCACTGTCTATTGCACTATGATTTATATTGTAATTAGTTTTGTATTTGTTGTTGTTAAATTCACAGTTTGCACATTTAAGACTATCACATTTACACTCAGCAGCTGCGTGATTTCCTGCACATTTGTAGCACTTGTCCTCATTATCGCATTTTTTGCCACTGTGGCCGACTCTTGAGCATTTAGTACATGGATTTGTGTTTATTATGTCAAATACTCTGCAATTTTGAAACCCTATAAATAACTTGTTTTTATTGTCTCTTATATGTTTGTAGATTGTAGGCGTTACTTCAACTATTGCACTCATTGTTTTAGCTTTTTCACTTGAGTTTATGTGTAGAACTTTGCACTTGTCATCAATATTGTTAAAGTTTCTTTGATTAATATCTTGTTCTAGTTCTTTATCATTAAACACTTTTTCAATGTTAATAATTTTCACTATAGGTTTTTTTATTTCTTCTTTTTTGATTTTTGCATTAGTTGATAATTTTTTAGATAAGGTCTTTTCAATTGCATTTATACTTTCTTCGTTCATACAGTTTATTAATATAGTATCATTATTTATTTTTGTCACTTTTTTTGTTTGGATTGTTTTGTCTTTAGCAAGATAATGCAGTACAGTGTTTTCTAGGTTTATATTGTCTTCGTTGTTTGTTTTTTTAACAATTAGTTTTGGTACTCTTTTAGCTTTGGGTTTAGTATTTGTTAAAATTTCTGCATAAGTGTGGGGCTTGATGTTTTTAAAATTGTTATTTTGTCTTTCTTTTATTAGTAATTCGTTTAGTAAGGCGTTCTTTTCTTGTGTTTCTTTAAGTAATTGTTTTAGCAGGTTATTTTCAATTTTCAGTGAGTCTGATTCATTGTAATCTTCATATATGGTTTTATTGAGACCATTTTCTTCTGTTGTCTCATGCACTATGTTATTCACAATGTCTTGTTTAATTTGTTCACGGTTTTCATGCTTTAGCTGTGCTATGAATTGCTACGCTGCTTCACTGAGCGTGCCATATGGCAACTTTGAGGTTAGTGAGAGGTTAGGATGATCTTGGCACACAATAAATGAGTTGCTGAGGAATTTAATTGGTTTTCCTATGTTATATTTTGTAACTATTTCATCAGTATGGTAGAAGTTTCCACACACTATGCACACCACTGCCCCAACGCTAATGCTGGGATGGCACTTGTAATATTTATTAAGAGAGGCATCGGGCGGCTCCTTCTCCTCCGACGCCATGCCGAAAACTCTCCCTTTCTATTACAATATATATATATATATATATATATATATATATATACTGAACTGATTTCATATTATTTTGTACTTTTTATAAAGTCATTTCATTTATAGTAAAAATATTTAGTTAAAAATATTCACTATTAAATTTATTTTTATTTATTTACCAGAGTAAGTACAAAAGGTAAGTACATGTTTACATTATACAGGATGTATAATCCAGCAGAGGAATTGTTTTCCTGTTCGCTGATCCGGTATTCTTAAATCTAACTTAACCTAAGATTCTAGATAGAAATATAAGTTTTGTAACAAAATATAATATAATATAAGAAATGTGATCAAACTTTTCAATATAAAAATATCTCTTTTCAATATAAAAATATCTCTTTTCAATATAAAAATATCTCTTTTCAATATAAAAATATCTCTTTTCAATATAAAAATATCTAGGTTGCTTTTATTTCTAAATGTTTCTAAATGTTTTCTTTTACCCATTTCTTTAGCTTCCTTTTTTTACTATGTATGCTACTAACGGTCTTTCAATCGTTGGGTAAGCGATTGAATATCATTATTGCTCTAATAAAACTGTTTTTAATGCTAATGGTTTTGAGCCTTTTAGGAATCTGAATACTTTTATTTCTTGTAGTTATATTGGAGCTAAAGTATATTAACTTTAATTCATTGTAATGATAATCTAGTGATTCATACTCGAAAATTTGATCTAAGTGCATAGGATTTATATTAGTGATAAATTTATTTTTATTAACTATTTTTAATAATCTGATTTGTAGTCTTTTGAGCAAATTGATACTGTCCGCATACGCACCTCCCCAGGCTATTATACCGTAGGAAATGACACTGTGGAAAAAGGCGTAGTATACCATACGTAAGCAGTCTATTGACATAATCTTCGTTAGTTTATAAAACATGAAAATGAGATATTTAGTTTTGTTGTACATGTAAACAATGTGTTCATTCCATCTCATGTTACTGTCAAATACTATACCTAGATATTTGGTACTTTCTACTCTTTTGAGTTTTGTACTATTAATATTGATGTTTAAGTTTTCCGGAGTGCTATCGCTTTGACTACCAAATTCCATATACACTGTTTTATCAGTGTTTAACGAGAGTTTATTCAGAGCTAACCATTTAGATATTTTTCGTAAAAAGTCATTCATTTTTTACTCTACTTCATGCCATGTTTTAGCTGTTGAAATAACAGCAGTATCATCAGCATACGATATGATTGTGTCTTCCGGCATGTCTAATAATAAGTCGTTGATGTACAGTATAAATAGTAACGGTCCCAATATAGTACCCTGTGGGACTCCCGTTGTTACTGATTCAAATTGGCTGGTTTTGTTGTTTAATTTCACTCTTTGCTGTCTATTAGTGAGGTAGCTTTTTAATAGATTATAAGCATTTCCTCTTATTCCATAATTATACAATTTATCAAGTAGGATTTGATGATGTACAGTGTCAAATGCTTTAGCTAGGTCTAGGAAAGTTATCGCAATAGGAGTGCTAGTGTCAATGTTGTTGTATATCATATTGGATAATTGAAATAGTGCATCTTTAGTACTTCTATTTTTCCTGAAACCATATTGATTTTTTGTTAGCAGATCGCATGCATTGATAAAGTTAGTAATTCTATTGTGTATAATTTTTTTCAAAAATTTTTGCAATATTTGATATTCGCGAAATAGGTCTGTAATTGGTAGGGATATGTTTTTCTTTAGCTTTGTGTATTGGTATTACTTCCGCTATTTTTAAAGCATCTGGCCACGTTGCCTTTTCGATACATAGATTACAAATGTGAACAAGTTGATCAACTATGTGGACACTTAGAGTTTTTAATGTTTTTGTGTTGATATTATCAATTCCACCTTTTTTATTGTCCATGTTGTTAATAATATTTAAGACTTCAATATGGTTTATTGGAGTAATAAAAATACTTTTTCTGTTCATTGGTGGGAGTTTTATTTTCTCATTTCTTGGCTGCACTATTTTATCACTTATCTTTTTTCCTATTTCGCAAAAAAATTTGTTCATGTGTTCAGCCATATCTGCTGAATCCGTGATTTTAACACTATTATCCATTATATATTTAATGTTTTTGTTTCTTTTGCTATTTTTCCCAAGTTTTTGATTTAATACGTTCCACAAACTCTTTGGGTTTTTCATCTTTGGCTTTATTTATAATTTTCTTTAATATTAAGTTAAACTTTCTATAATTCTCTCTTTTCTTTGAATTATTTGGATCTTTTTTCCATAATTTGTAAAGTTTCTCTTTGATTACGCAAGATTTAATTATAGCAGAGGTTATCCAATTTTTTCTTGGATACAGTATATTCTTTTTACAATCTTTTTTCGAATATTGTGCTTTACTTAAACACATTTTTATTTTACTGACTAGGTTATTTAGTGCTAAATTTGGCTCATTAATTAACGACAATTCTGACCAGTTAATTAATTTAGCTTCAGTCCTAAGTTTGTTATAATTTATACGATTCATTGCATGAAATTCTTTTATGGCTCTTATCTTATTTATGGACATGAAAATCGGAAAATGATCATTAGCTTAATAAAAATATTGTCTGTGCATGTTCCTGAATTGTTGTTTCTATCAGATGGTCTGGTAATATTTCGAAAGCCTGGGCAGTAACCATGCTCTAACAAAATATGCAAAAATTCTTGGTCGATTGATTCATGATTAGAAATATCAAAGTTAAAGTCCCCTATTATGAGGTTATTTTTATATTTACTGTTATTATTTATCAAGTTCCTGAGTATTAATAGAAATTCCGATTTACTAATGTCGTGTGATCTATACAGGGCGGATATCATAATTTCGTTATTATTTTCAATTGCAATTTTAGAGTTAATTATTTTGAGGTTATTTATAGTTAATACTTCTGTCGTATCAGTTAAGTAGTCGCTTACGTAAATCACCAGTCCATCTGATATATTAATTTTACTGTTATTGTAGTACATATTGTACCCCGGTATACTAAAATATTCCTAATGCTCCAAATTCCATGTTTCAGTGCACACAATAATACAAGGTTTTATCACTAGACTCTTCAGGAATACCAATAGTTTATGAAAGTTCGCATTTAAACTCCTTATATTTACGTTTAAAATTACTTCCTTTTCAAAAGCCATAGATCTATTTCGTTCACTAAGATCATCGCAATTATGGTCAGTATTAATTATTTCATTCTGTAAGTCCTCAATTAGATTAAAGTTATTTTCCATGTAAGTTTGCAGTGGTAGCTTTAGATGTCCCTGGTATCGCTGGCAGTGATGAGCGCTGTGAGCCTGTCGAATCGCTGCTAGTTCTTATTACTCTTCTTGGTGTTATCGATTGTTGATTTATTGCGCGATCTACCTTACCAAAATACCGTTGGAAGGTAGGTTGCACAGGGTAATCAGTCATTTCTATGTATTTTTTAATTTTGGATTTTAATATTTCACATAGATCACTATCGATTGCACAATGGTTTGTATTATAATTAGTTTTAAATTTTTCATTGCAAAAAACACAGTTCGGACATTTCATAATTTCACTAGTACACTTTGAAGTTATGTGATTTCCATTACACTTAGAACACGTGTCTTCATTCTTGCATTTTTTACTGTTATGCCCAAATCTTGAACATTTATTGCAAGGATAAGAATTTATAATATCGAATACTCTACAACTCTGATAACCAATAAATAATCTGCTCTTGTTGTCTCTGATATGTTTATAAATATCCGATGTTACCTCAATTATTGCACTGTTGGTGCCTGTTTTTGTATTGGTATATACATGAAGTACTTTACACTTGTTTTCCATGTTTTCCATATTGTTAAAATTTCTTAGGTTGATATCGTGTTCAATTACTTTTTCATCTTCGAGAGTCTTATCGATATTTATTACTTTTAGTTTAGGTTTATTGATTTGTTCCTTTTCAATTTTAATATCACTGTTCAGTAAATTGTTCAGAGTATTTTCAATTGTATTAATGCTATCTTCATTAGTGCAATTAATTATCACTGTGTCTTTGTTCTTGCACGCTACACTTTTTGTTTGTATTGTTTTATTTAGAGTTAGTTGTTGATTTACTATTTTTTCAATGTCAGTTGTATCTTTGCTGTTAGTTTTTTTTATTATTAGTTTAGGTATTCTTTTACTCTTTGGTTCTATATTAGCTGTTATTTCTGCGAAAGTCTTGATCTTATTGTTATTATTGTTATTACCCCTTTTCTTTCGTAAGCAATTCATTTAATATTCTATTTTTGTCTTGTAATTTACTATTTAGTTGTTTCAACAATTGAATTTCAATTCTTAAGGATTGTGTTTCATTGTAATCTTCGAACACAGTTTCATTAAGTCCTTTGTTCTTGTCCTTGTCATTGTCCTTTTCAAGATCAATTTCACTAATAATTTCTTGTTTAATTTGTTCTTTTGTGAATAATTTAACTTGAGCTATTAATTCTTTAGCTTCTCTGCTGAAGGTATCATATGGCAAGTTTGAGGTTAGAGCTACGTTGGCATGGTCTTGGCAGATTATAAGTGTGTTGCTAATGAATTTAACAGGGCAACCGGCGTTATATTTTGTTACTATCTCCTGTGTGCATTACGTTTTCACAAAAAACACACAAAATCGCTCCAACTTGTAGTGTTGGATGGCCCTTATAGAATTTAGTAAGCAAGTCGTCGGGAGGCTTCTTCCCTCCCGGCGCCATGATGGCAACTCATTAACTTAATTAACATATAAACTTAAATAAGTATTTTATCAAATTTATTGTATTTATTAGATATTATTCTATCTTTAAAGTGAATAAAAATATTTATAGCTCGTGGTACAATGATTGGTTTTCACTCTGATAAAGTGTTATCTTATGCAGTGCGCTCAAAAGATTGTCGCTTATGTAAACTTGAGCACTCTAAAAGTAATCATGATTGCCGTAAAAATTATGAAAGTTCTGCAAAGCCAATGGAACCAGATATGGCTGTTCAGCTGATGACGAATAATCCATTGTTCGACAAAGAAAACATTGGAGTAAATGTTTTAATCGGAGACGACGACAGCAGCATAATAGCTGCAGTGCGAAGAGAAGCGAATCACGTAGTAGAAAAATGGTCAGACTTTAATCATACGCATAAAAATTTTACAATTACATTGTATGAGATGAAGCTACCTAAGATACTCAGAGATTATTTTTCAACAAATTTTTCAATTGCTGTAAAGCAACATAAGAGCGATGCAAAGAAACTTGAACAGATGCTACTAGCAGTCGTCCCTCATGCTTATGGTGAGCATACGGCTTGTAGTGATTGGTGTCAAGCTATAGCATTGGGAAAAGAGTATAGACATCGAAATTTGCCAAACGGGCAACCGTTAACAGATCCAGTGCCTCGCACCAGTTTAACCCAGCTGTTTGCCCGATTTGCTGCTAATGCCAATAAAATTGCTCAATGTGGTTCGACTCAAGCTAATGAGTCACTCAATAATATTATAGCTTCTAAAAATCCAAAGTCCAAGCCGAGGGGCTACTCACTCCTAGTCATCTAAAAAATACTCCCAAAATCCTCTGAGTCCTCTATAAATACTCTCAATCCTCACATGTGCTCTCGTAAAATCAAAAAGAACTAAGAGTACTACAGAGGACATGGGAGGACATGGGAGCACATGTAATTTGTATTAGTTTTTGAAAAACTAGTTATTAAAAATTATTAAGTTAATCATAATAATATTTAATTCATTACTTCTTCTTCACCCCAAGTAAGCGGGGCATGCGGGAGCGCGTCATATGTGTATACATGGCAAAATAATTATCTAAATAATTCCTAACCCAAAGTAGGCGGGGGAGACGAGTTCCACGCGTATACGGGAGCGGCTTAGAGGTGTATACATGGGAAAATAATTATTTAAATAATTCCTAACCCAAAGTAGGCGGGGGAGGCGAGTTCCCCGCGCATACGGGAGCGCGTTAGACGTGTATTCGTGGCGAAATACTTATTTAAAAAATTCTTAAACCCAAGCAGGCGGGGGATGCGAGCTCCACGCGTATGCGGGAGCGCGTCAGATGTGTATACATGGAAAAATAATTATTTAAATAATTCTTAACTCCAAGCAGGTGGGGGATGCGAGTTCCACGCGTATACAAGAGCACGTCAGACGTGCATACATGGCAAAATACTTATTTAAAAAATTCTTAAACCTAAGCAGGCGGGGGGTGCGAGTTCCACACGTATACGGGAGCAGCTTAGAGGTGTATACATGGCAAAATAATTATTTAAATAATTCCTAACCCAAAGTAGGCGGGGGAGACGAGTTCCACGCGTATACGGGAGCGGCTTAGAGGTGTATACATGGAAAAATAATTATTTAAATAATTCCTAACCCAAAGTAGGCGGGGGAGGCGAGTTCCCCGCGCATACGGGAGCGCGTTAGACGTGTATTCGTGGCGAAATACTTATTTAAAAAATTCTTAAACCCAAGCAGGCGGGGGATGCGAGCTCCACGCGTATGCGGGAGCACGTCAGATGTGTATACATGGAAAAATAATTATTTAAATAATTCTTAACTCCAAGCAGGTGGGGGATGCGAGTTCCACGCGTATACAAGAGCACGTCAGACGTGCATACATGGCAAAATACTTATTTAAAAAATTCTTAAACCTAAGCAGGCGGGGGGTGCGAGTTCCACACGTATACGGGAGCAGCTTAGAGGTGTATACATGGCAAAATAATTATTTAAATAATTCCTAACCCAAAGTAGGCGGGGGAGACGAGTTCCACGCGTATACGGGAGCGGCTTAGAGGTGTATACATGGAAAAATAATTATTTAAATAATTCCTAATCTAAAGTATGTGGGGGAGGCGAGTTCCCCACGCATACGGGAGCGCGTTAGACGTGTATTCGTGGCGAAATACTTATTTAAAAAATTCCACGCCTTAAACCCAAGCAGGCGGGGGATGCGAGCTCCACACGTATGGGGAGCGCGTCAGATGTGTATACATGGAAAAATAATTATTTAAATAATTCTTAACCCCAAGCAGGTGGGGGATGCGAGTTCCACGCGTATGGGGGAGCGCGTCAGATGTGTATACATGGCAAAATAATTGTTTAAAAAATTCTTAAACCGAAGCAGGCGTGGGATGCAAGTTCCACGCGTAGACGGGAGCGCGTCAGACGTGTATACATGGCAAAATACCCGTGTAAAAAAATTTAGTCTGGCGCAAGTCTAGCACAAGTCTGGCTCTATAAGTCTGGCGTAAGTCTAGCTACGGCCACTTTTTTGCCAGACTACTTGAGCCAGACTTAATGCTAGACTTTGTACCAGACTTGGTCCCAACTTTCGCTAGATCTGGCATACAAAAGCCAAACTAAATGCCAGACTATCTACCAGACTTATATTTGACAGACAGTAAGTCTGGTATATCTCAGCCAGACTTAGTGCCAGACTTTCTGCCAGACTTTCAGATGAGTTTAAAAAAGATAGCCTCAATGGTGACGCTCGATCTCTGTACTTATAGAACCATTATGAATTAAATTCGAGCTTTCAGTATTCTCGGTGTTTTACTCCAGAAAGCTGATGGGAGGACGTCAATGGTGCCGAGTAATTTCCGTTTGGAAGTTCGAGAACCTATAAGACTGCTTATTGTAGCTGATAGGAGAGTAACTAATTGCTGTACCTGCAAAAATAAAAAATAAAAATACACAAAGCATTTTGAACGAAATACTTATCTGAAAATATAAACATATTTCGAAATTAAAAAAACATATTAACATGAATATTTTTTTGGTTATAAAGGATATTGAGTACTATAACTCACTAAATTTTTAGGTTTTTTATTCATTATTTTTAGAGAAAAAAAATAATTTATAAAAAAAAGTGATTTTGTATGTCATTGCATAACTAGAGTAAAATTGGATTAATCACTTTGAAATTCTTTCTAGAGGTAGATTTTGTATACTAATTGGGTGAGTTCTTTGGGCAAAAGGATTGATCCATAAATTTCGTAATTTCTCGAGAACGGCTCTATGTATCTGAACGGTATGTATATCATTCGAAAGAGAATTAAATTGCCTATATTTTCTAAAAAAAAATAATTTTCTAGCTATCACGGTTCTTTTGTTATTAACAAAAACGTAAAAATTGAAAAATGAAAAAAAATGAGTTTTGGATGTCAACCATTACAAGAGTAAAATTGTCTTATTCATAGTTTATTGATAGTTCATATTATTGATAGTTCTCGGCCGAGATCTTTGAGAAAAATGATTGGTTCATAAATTTAAGAGATATTTGATGTTAACATTTTTCTAGACATCGTACGACGCGATGCCGTTGACAGTGGACTTGAAGAAGAAAAGTTTGATGAAGAATAGTACTTCATCAGAGTTTGCATTTGCGATTGTTTTCCATTCAATACAAGAATTAAAATCACAAAAAAATAAATTACAAATGGAACAGCAATGAATAGTCATAAAACAATTACAAGTTAATATTTTCCATAAAATTTTTCAAATTTTTTTAGTGAAAAATTTATTTTTTGAATTTTAATTTAATAAAAGGAATCAATAAATTATTTTGAGGAAGCTACGTGCCAATGAATTGGCAGCGGTTTTTTATATTGAATTTAGCGATTCCAAATCGCTTCTGCTTAATTTTTATTAAACTGTTTCATAATTGGTACTTTTACCTTATATATTCTTAAAACAATTTTAATTATTTCTACAATTTCTGAAATTCTCTCTGCACTACTAATAATTTTATTTTTTAAAACGTTTACTTAATATTTGTATAAATTATATAAATTTATATATACAAAAAATTAAAAATTACATTAATTAAACTACATCATGCTACCATATATTTGCATTTGAATGTATTTTTTTAATAGACTGTTATAAAAAAATTATTGTATAATTTTTTACAAATCAAATTATTAGAAATACATAAATATAACAAGATATATTTCCAAAAAACTTATTTATCAAATTTATTTAATTTATTGTAACAAATATGCTTTATGAATATATTGTTTTATAATTTTATGACCAATTAAACTCCTCCGAATCACAAGGATATACACTTTCAACAATATTGATACAAAAACGTACTTACCCTATCTTTGAAATAATCGAAAGCGTCAATGTTATAAAATTTAACAAAACCACGATAAAATCTTCGTGAAAGTCGAAATAATGATTCTTTCAAGCTCGATTTAAATATAGAAAATAATAACAATATTTTCTTTTTAGGGTTTAAGCCTTTTAAGATTGTTAAGCCTTCAACTAAAGGCGGCTAAAGGTTTTGATTTTGCTCTAAATTCTGTATATCGATGTGTTATATTTAATCACAAAATGTATACTAAACTTATTTGAATTATACAGCTCTCAAAGGTAAGCTGTAACCTTTACAGTCGTCATTCATTCAGTTTTGTATAATCAACATTCAATTAACAATTACACTATCAGAAAACTTCCATATATATAGGTATACAATGTGTACATTTGGAAACGCAAAATGTATAAACACAATATAGCTATATATATGGAAGCTTTCTACCAGTTTTCACTTAATCTACCAATTTATTTTGAAAAATAGAAATTTTCAACTAATAGACCTTTAAAGTAGTGGTTTTCTAATATAAATATTAGCTTTTTTTTTATAAATCCTCCCATGACCCCCCATTTCCTCCAATGTCCTCTTATGTCCTCCCATGTCCTCCCATGTCCTCACAAATTCTCTCATGTCCTCCCAAGTCCTTCCATATCCTTTCACACCAAACGAGAGTATTTGTCCTCACAAAATCCTCCGACGACCTCAAAGCTGTCCTAAAAGTCCTCTCATAAGTGAGTAGCCCCTCGGTCCAAGCATTATGGAGCATCAGAGTCTTTGAATTTTCGAGTGGCTGCAGGCGTATCGCAAAAAAATTACGGGTGTGAGTATGGTGCACGCATACTAACCAAAATGAGGATTACACCTGGTGCAGAAACGGTAAAGTACCGAAAAACTAAAGACCGTATTAGGAAATTGAAAGCTCAACGGAATTAGCAAATTGACAAAAAAAAGAGGAGAAATGAATTAAAGGCAATGCGTGCATCACAAACTGCAGCATCTAAACGTAAAGAAGATATTTCATACGAAAGCGGAGTTGGTTTCAATGATGTGTCTGAATTGATTGAGACTGACAAAACAACACCTGTTAAAAATATTGATCTGACAGCTTCGGCTTCGCCTCGGACTTGCAAATGTCGGGCGGGCATCAAACCATCTGTGCAAAAGCGAAAGTAGCAGACGCCCAAAAAAACAGCTCTCCACGCTGGGCCGAAAGAAAAAAAAGTCGGTAATATCGACCGAGCTACCCAAAGCGGCCAAGAGGGCACTACTATCGAGCGGGCTGAAAGAAAAACTATCACTCAAATACAGCTAGCAGACGACAACGCAATTTTATCAATTATTTAACAATTACAGAACGTACTCTCGGCCGGGGAGTAACAAAAATAGTATACAATACTTGGACCGGAAATTGAATGCCCTGGGCGGGCGTCATACCACGCACGCCGCGGAAATCCAATTTCCGGCCCACGTATCGTAATATACTATTAAAAAATCCAATAACAATATTTTAATTATTAAGGGGATGCCATACTCGATTTTGGAGAACAAAACTGCTTTACGATAGGAGTATTCTGATAAGGTACAAAATCTCGATGTTAGGTGGCGTCATGCACACATTCAGTTATGGCGTGTTTCGAACCGTATAATACATATAAGACATATAGTATTATACGGTATCAGAGCATTTGTTTGTCATACGTATGTCACGTGTCGTGTATAGACATAAGCCCTAGGCACTTAAAAAGGAAAAATACACTGACACAAGAAATAGTTCCCCATGTATACATATATAGATTTACATCCAATGCTTGTGTCTGTGCACTGTTCCTTCTTAAGTTTACCGGTCCATAATCCCGATTTATCGGGATTGAAACGTATTAAAGACAGATATATTAGTCCATGCTTTGAGTAGAGTTTCAGTGAATATAAGGAATTGACACAATAACCAAACGTTTTTAGGCACGACCGCTTCTCGGGAGAGCCTTATATTTTCGTCAGGGCGAAAATTGTAACACTTCAAATTCTGAAATTTACAACATAAAAACTATTTTCCACCCAAAAGAAGTACATTTTAAGCATTTTCAGAGATGTATGTATGTCTGTACGTATGTATGTGATCAAGTAACCCGATTATCTCAGCGAAATTTCCACGGATCCAAAAGGGCTTTGGGGAATATACTCGTCCAATTATAAGTAACTGACAGTTCTCTACCGAGCCAAATTGATCGACAAATAAAAAAACGCCAGGGCAAATAAAAATGTGAAAAAATCGATTTTTAAGCATATGGTGAACAAAATTAAATTTAAGTCAAAAACAACAAATGCATCTGCTAAAACTAATTAAAAGACGTCTTTTTTACATTGAACATTTTTTTCTATGATCAATATTTAACAATGTAATAGCGAAAAAACCGCTAAAATTATCAAAAATAGTCGTTTTTTTGCTATTTCTTTACAGGATTTAATTTTACACAATAATCTTAAATGCAAAAGTTATAGATAATATTAAAACAAAACTTTTTCCTGTTAAACATTTTTTTGTACAATCAATTCCTGACGAGTTGAACTCATAAAAACGATTTTTAACGCCTAAATATACATAAAATGGACGATTTTCGGCTATAACTTGACAGAATTTGATTTTACAGAAAAATGTTAATTGTAAAAGTTATAGATAATATTAAAACAAAACTTTTTCCTATTAAACATTTTCTTGTACAATCAATTCCCGACGAGTTAAATCCAAACAAACAATTTTTAACGCCAAAACATACATAAAATGGACGATTTTCGCTTATTTCAACGATTTGACTTTACACAAAAATATTGAATGCAAAAGATATACCTATGGATAACATCTAAATAAAACTTTTCCAATTAATATTTTATGTACAATCAATCCTGATTATCTAAACCTATAAATACGACACTTTACATATTCAATTTTCGCTTATTTAACATGATTCGATTTGACAAAGAATTATTCAATGCAATAGCTTTAAATAATATCGGAAAAATCAATATAACAGTCGAAAGATCATATAATTATAAAAATATAATCATAAGATATAAAATTACATTTAATTACAATGTTAAAATAGTATAATAAATTCATTTTGTTGGTTAGTTTTTTAGAAAAAAATTGAAAAATGAAAATTGATTTTTGTATATCCAACGATTACAGGAGTAACAATGACTTAATAGCTTAAAAATTCTTTGTAGTCGTAGATTTATAAATTTCATTATTAAATATTAATTAAAGGAATCAACATATTAAAGTTGAGGAAACTACGGGCCAATGAATTGAAAGAGGTTTTTTTAATTAATGAATAAATATCGATAAAAAATTTATCGTACTAATACATTACGATACAAGTGCGATAAGTGGCCCATTATTTCATGGCGTAAAGTTAAGGCCCGAGCGTAGCGAGGATCCTTTCACGGTGTGTAATGTGTTAACGCATTAGTATTGTACAATTTTTTATAACACTGTCTGCCTTAAGTCCGCATTCACGCCTATCCATGCGCTAAGCAGTTCATTATCGCACCGTGAGGTTAGCGCACGAGCGTAGCAAGTGCAGGAATTGTAGTACCCAAAGTGACCGCTAGATGACAAGCGCCGAGCGCGCAACCTTCAATGAAAAACATCACCCCACGTGCTTAAGTAGGGGCCTGCGCCACGCACTCGCTGTCTCTCGCCAAACATTATTTGCCTTACTTATATTTACCCCTTGCTTTACTTATTTCCCAATTGCTATTTGTTTGCTGTGCTGATATTACGCGAGGCTCTCGTATTATCAGTTTGCCTATTGCATATACCTTGCGTATTGCTTGCCTATTTTACTCGAACGCGCGTAGCATTCTTATTCCTTTTGCTTCCAATTTTACTTTCGAGTGGGTTGGAGCAAAGCCTTTCAGAGTCAATACAATTTATTATTTTCTGTCGGCGATAAACCCTAACAATATAAACTCCGTATACGTTCATTCGTACCATATGAAATATATAAAAATGTATACAAATGAACGTATACGGAGTTTATATTGTTAGGGTTTATCGCCGAGAGAAAATAATAAATTGTATTGACTCTGAAAGTCTTTGCTCCAACCCACTCGAAAGTAAAGTTGAAAGCAAAAGGTATAAGAACGCTACGCGCGTTCGAGTAAAATAGGCAAGCAATACGCAAGGTATATGCAATAGGCAAACTGATAATACGAGAGCCTCGCGTAATATCAGCAAAGCAAAAAATAGCAATTGGGCAATAAGTAAAGCAAGGGGTAAATATAAGTAAGGCAAATAATGTTTGACGAGAGAGCTCAGTGCGTGGCGCAGGCCCCTACTTAAGTACGCGGGGTGATGTTTTTCATTGAAGGTTGCGCGCTTGGCGCTTGCCATCTAGCGGTCACTTCGGGTACTACAATTCCGAACATACCGCCCGCTTTCGTCCATACAATGGGCGAACAGAATTAGTTTAGCAGACATTTAAACCGATCTGAAAACTAAGATTGACTTGTTGCAATTGGAGACGTTGAGGTGTAAAGTTTGGCAATAGGTCCGCTAGTAATCCATCCGAAGATTGTGCGTTGGGCCATTGGAGTTCCGGAAGGTCCTTTGACCAGTCCGTCGAGCAAGATCTCTGGGAAGATGTCAGCACCAAGTAAAATATCAATTTCAGCAGGTGTTTCTCTGAAATCGTCCGCTAATTCTAATTCCTTCAAATGGGTCCAGTCTTTAATGGGCATTCTTTAGTTTATGGCATCTTTGCGTGTATTTTGTAATAAAAGGAAGTAATAGTGCGTTTAACTGCAAATGTGCTTTAGGGTTGAAAGCCGATGTAAGTTGCAAAGTGGTTCGGCCCTTAGCAGGGATGTGAGAATACCTCCAATACCACTCAACGGCACTGTCGTGACAGAGTATGGTTTTTCAAGCTTCTTTAATAACACCTCGGATACAAAAGAACTTTGAGATCCAGGATCTATCATAGCTTGAGCAGTATGAATTCTGCCATCAGCACCACGTAGTTTCACCAACGCGGTAGCCAGAAGAGCAGGTTCTACACCGAAGCTTTGAGCTACTAAACTTAGTTGCAGCTCAGTGTTGGTAGTAAAAGATGGTCCAGTGAAAGTGACGTGATTATGTATGGGATCACTGGCAGACACATGAGAACTTGTATTTGTATCTTCGTGAAGAAGCGTATGGTTCATTCGTATACATTTTTGGTCTCTCGCCAAACATTATTTGCCTTACTTATATTTACCCCTTGCTTTACTTATTGCCCAATTGCTATTTTGTTGCTTTGCTGATATTACGCGAGGCTCTCGTATTATCAGTTTGCCTATTGCATATACCTTGCGTATTGCTTGCCTATTTTACTCGAACGCGCGTAGAGTTCTTATTCCTTTTGCTTCCAATTTTACTTTCGAGTGTGTTGGAGCAAAGACTTTTAGAGTCAATACAATTTATTATTTTCTCTCGGCGATAAACCCTAACAATATAAACTCCGTATACGTTTATTCGTATACATTTTTGGTCTACATATACCATAATGGACTACATATCGCACGGATATTTTTTTTTATTAAATTATACCTACTTCTAGAAAGATGAAATTTGCTTAAAAAAACATACGATGCCTGAAATACATTATAGAAGCAGAGTTCTATTATTTTTATACTTAAGCACATTTACGCCAACTAAACATCGACAACACTGAATGATGAGCACACCTGCTAAATCTGACTGGTGGCTTTTATAACATTACAGGAGCAGTATTAATTTATCTTTTCATTTTGTAAATTTCAGCCTAATTAATTAAATAGGTTTTCTCTTATGAAATCTGAAGGGCCATGTAGTGTGAGCATGTCCGAAAGATTTATAGAGTATGCTTAAATAAATATTCTGGAAACCTGTCAGAATTATGAAAAGTTCACTATAACCTCTAAAAGTCATTGTTCATTAACTACTGCAATTCGACTGAATTTTACAGATTAAAATAACTTTTTTCACAATTTTTACACGTACTCAGATTTATTGTTATGGCGGGACAAGCTATAGATGTATAGAAGTTTCAGATACACTCACACTACACTACACTACAGTATACGGACCAAAATTAAAAACTTAATAAGAAAATTCATCCGGCTCCTACAATATAAAAGCCACTTGTCAAATTTAGCAGGTGTATTGAGCATTCAATGTTATCGATATTTACTTTGAGGTGATGTGTCCTTACTTAATCCAAAGACTAAGAATGATAGAAATCGGCTTCAGTAATGCATCTCAGACATTCCATGTATTTTTGAGTTGACTCTATCTTTTTGAAAGTACATGTAATTTAATAAAAAAAATAAAAATACAGTTCTATAAAAAATACACAAGCAGTGCCTGAATTAAATCTGAGAAATTGCATGACTTATTTCTTTCTTTTTATTAAATTATACCTACAAAAAAAAAGATAAAATCAGCTTAAAAATACATAAGATGCCTGAAATGCATTATAAAAGCAGATTTTTATCATTCTTATGTTCTTCTAAATGAAGTTTGAAAAGACAGCCTCAAAGTAAACATCAACCACATCAATAAATGAGGAATAGCTCTGTTAAATTTGACCGGTCACCTCTTATAGTTGCTGCTTTTTCTGAAAGGATAATAAAAACCCTGAAACAAAAAATGAAGCTATAGTAATGGTTGAAAGCAGTAGATTACTGAAATAATAATTATTCAAAGAAGAGACCACAAAGTGGTCACAGTGAATTAAAATAAATACAGACTAGATCAACTTCCATTGATAATCTATAGAAAGATGAAGCTGCCAAGATGTGTGCATCAGGAAGCCCTTCACTCAAGGTTATCCACTGTAATGCCATTGTCGAGTTTCTCAAAATTGCCTTTCCCAATTTAGTCCTATTTTTTTTAAAGTCTCCTGGTTTATGATGATCATATAATGACGCCCTGGAGGAAAGAACAATTATATGAAGACGTGTTGTCTTCTGCAGGAACTCTTCGCTCTGGGCCAAAAACATAATTACAACAAGAATAACTTAGCAACGGAGGGAGTACAGAGAAGCCACACTCCTGTCAAAGGGGTAGGAAATTATTGCAGGATAGATACTAGCTGAAAAGTATAAGCCAATAAACTTTCTTACAGTAAGCTACTCACCAGATAATTTTTTCAACTAGTTCAGAGGTTGTCAATGTCCATATAAAATATGTCAATCAATCCAACATATAGTCCCAATAAAAAACGGTAACTGCAGGTGTTTAGGACGCCGTGATGTCGTCTGCAGGAGCTCTTCGCCCTAGGCCAAAAACATAATTACAACAAGAATAACTTGGCAACGGAGGTAGTACAGAGAAACCACACTCCTGTCAAAGGGGTAGGAAATTATTGCAGGATAGATACTAGCTTAAAAGTATAAACCAATAAACTTTCTTACAGTAAGCTACTCACCAGATAATTTTTTCAACGAGTTCAGAGGTTGTCAATGTCCACATAAAATATGTCAATCAATCCAACATATAGTCCCAATAGAAAACGCTAGCTGCAGGTGTTTAGGACGCCGTGATGTAGTCTGCAGGAGCTCTTCACCCTAGGCCAAAAACATAATTACAACAAGAATAACTTGGCAATGGAAGGAGTACAGAGAAGCCACACTCCTGTCAAAGGGGTAGAAAATTATTGCAGGATAGATGCTAGCTGTAAAGTAGACGAGAAAACATTCTCACAACAAACTACTCACAATATAGTGTTAGCGTGTCGATAAGATCATTCATAGCACTATATATTTACCAAGATATGTTGAGAGAATTGAAAGGGATCTTTGCACTCAAAAGTCCAGAAAGCGCATGTGTATTCTCAACTAAGACCTCCTCATGCTCACTTAAAGTTTACCAGAATGTTCACACACAGTACAATACATACAGAGGGATTGTGTATGCAATTTCAGATGGACTCAATCAGCCGGTACGGAGAAAATGACATTTTTCTCAAAAATTTCTTGAAAAAGACACAGAAATTGCAATATCTCCAGACTTGCTGATTATGCATATCTAAATCTTGATATACTGTCCCTCAGCATGTATTCCATCATGTATAAAAAGTTGAAGATACTTGTAGGGAATGGAAAGGGATCTTTGCACTCAAAAGTCGAGAAAGCGCATGTGTATCCTCAACTAAAACCTCCTCACCCTTTCTCAAGGTTTACAAGAATGTGCATACACAATGCAATGCATGCTGAGGTATTAAGTTTCAGATATATTCAATCAGCCAAATTGGAGGAAATTACGTTTCTTTCTTAATAATTTCCTCAAAAAGCACACAGAAAATGCTGTAACTCCACACTTGCTGATTATTTAGATCTGAAACATGGTATATAATCCCTCAGCATGCATGATATGGTGACGTGTGTAAAGCTGAAGATATTTTCAGAGAAAGGAAAAGTATTTGTATACTTGAAAGTCGAAAAAGCTCATGTGCACTTCCAACTAAGACTACCTTCACCCTTGCTCAAAGTTTAATAAAATGTCCTTGTGAAAAAAAGATGAAAACCCTGCAAGATTAGAAAGGAGCTAGTATTATTGAAATAATACTTACTCAAGGATAAGACCACAACTTAATTAGCAGAAAACTCGACCAACATCAATATCGATCCACACAGCAATTTAGGAAACACAGTGACTGCAGATATACACATTGATGACTGCCGTCTACCGGACTGCCGTGTGCACATGGTTGACATGGTGCGGGTGAGAGCCAGATAGGAAGCGAAGCACTGTAGCGATAATACGTACGTAGTAGGCAGCTTTCTTGTGTTCACTCCGCACTGAAACTTTTTCACTAGAAGTTCGGCCCAGCCTTTTTCTCGCATCATCCGCGGCGCCGTGTCGCTTACGCAAAGAGCTACGAGCTATCAGCTGACGAGCCAGACGAGACGAGCAGGTGAGCTGCAGCGCATGCGCATGCGCGCACACTCACATGGGTAAAGCCAATGTAAGGAACTGACGTTCCTTGGACTACATAACCGACATAGACCCAAATTCTAGACCCCTTTTACAATAAGTGCAATCGGTCGAACCCTTTTACACTACTCATTCATGCGAATTGCTGAAATGAGAATGAGCCCAACTGAAATATAAGAGTAAATAATAAATAGTATAAAATAATAACAAATACTGTGATTATTGTTGGAGTTGGTGGAAAGGTGTAGTAAAAAGAACACTTTTATTGGACTTAAAAGAATGACTAGTTTATTAGAGTTAGTGACTATGATGATCGGCGCTTGCCTGCGCCATGCGTGAGATGTTACATGCTGGGCGTCCGAGACTAGAGAGAGAGTATAGCGCGTCGCTCACTGCCGCTCGACATACCTACATAGTCCCAGACACACTAGGGAGGGGAGACTTACATGTGTGCATACGTGTGTCGCGCTGTTTGTGTCTCATGCGTACGCTCATATACAGAAGGCGAAATATTCACAATATCCAACACGCCTCCTTGAATTTTCGACTTTTATTTATAATATTCTATAATAATTTTAGCGCGTTTCTATTTTTAATAAATTTATCCTTACATAGACTCTTAGTGAATATGTCTGCTATGTTTTTTTCAGTTTCTATCTTTACAATATCGATAATACCCTTCTCGTAATTCCCATTTACATAATGACATTGTACTTCAATGTGCTTAGAATTTTTTGTTAAGTTACCGAATTTTCCTATTGCTACTGCGCCTGAGTTATCCTCGTATATTTTAACAGGATTATCAAATGTCGTATTAAAGGCGTCTTTTAAGAGATTAATTACAAATAATATTTCTGTTGTCGCTTCAGACAATGCAATGTATTCGGCAAATGTTGAATTTTTTGTTACAGTTTCTTGTTTCTGTGCTTTCCAATAAATTATATTTCCAAACATTCTAATAACAAATCCGGTGGTTGACTTTCTGTCAATGTTATCTCCTGCAAAGTCTGAGTCGACCATACAATCAAGTTTATCCTGATTTGAATTACAACAATAAGTCAATTTTAAATGTTTCGTTTTGTATAAGTATTTCAATATTCGCATCGCGTATTTAAAATGTGTTGAATCGTAGCAACTCTAAAATCTACTTAAGTAGTTCACGCTGTAGGTTATGTCCGGTCTTGTACCTGTGCTAATATATAATAATTCACCTATTAAATTTCGATATTTTATTGTTTCATCTGCTTTATTAGCCTGTTCAAGTTTTAAATTTGTCTCCATCGGAGTATCATACAGTTTCGCGTTTTCTAAGTTGTACTTCACAGGGAATGATTCTATATATTTCTGTTAACTTAAAGTCATTATACCTTTCTTGTTATTATAATCAATATCGATTCCTATATATGATTTAATTTTTCCTAGATCATTCATTACAAATCTTTTCATTAAAGCAGATTTAACTTCATTGATTCTATCTTTATTTTTACAGCATATTAAGAGATCGTCTACAAATACTAAAATGTATATAGTATCATCGTCTGTGTTGTTTACATATAAACTGTAATCATAATTGCTTCTTATAAACCCGAGTTTACTCACGCATTTATCAAATGTCTCATACCAATTTGGGCTTTCTCTCAATCCGTATAGTGCCTTTAATAATTTGCAAACTTTATTTTTGCCGGTTTCATAACCTTTTGGTTCATGAATATAAACTTCTGATTTTACTTTTCCGTTAAGAAACGCTGTTTCTACATCCATTTGTTCTATGAACAGATTATTTACGCAACAATAACTTAACAAAATTTTTAATGTTTCCATTTTTCCTACTGGCGAATAAACATTTTCTTGATATTATCTTTGTTGGAAACCTTTAACAACTAACCTAGCCGTAAGAGAGTCATCGCTTTTCCTTTTATAGACCCACTTTACATCAATAATCCTTTTATTTTGAGGTTTCTCAACTACAACCCATGTATTATTTTTCTTTAGGCATTCAATTTCTGAATTCATAGCTTTATGCCATTCTTTAGATTCGCTGGAGTTTAACGCCTCCTCAAATGTATTCGGTACATTTGCATTTACATAATGTATATAAATATAATGTGCTACAGGGTTTCCGTATCTTTGTACCGGACTTTTCTTTCTGTTTGATGTTCTTTTAACATTTAAATTTTCATTTGAACGATTGAAAGCATTATCGATGTTCTCATTCTCATTTTCAATATTTTCAATTTCATCGTTATTATTAATTAAATTTTAATTGTCATAATTATTTTCAATAATACTACTTGTTTTACTACTTGAATCGTTTGATTCGTCTAAATTTAATTCAATAATATTTTCATCGTTAACCTTTTCCAAACAGATTATTTCAGTGCCACCTTCGACAGTTTGTACATGTCTGGCATTTATTACCTTATTATTTTACAAGACTCTATAACCATTGTGCGTATATCCTACTAATATACCTCATTGGGCTTTATCATCCCATTTTCCTTTTCATAAAGTTTCTGGTTTTCTAACAAAGACTTTACTTCCGTATATTTTTAAGTTTTTTACATTTGGTTTGTTTCCAAAAAATATTTCAAAAGGAGATTTATTTTCATTTGAGTTAGCTATTGTACGGTTTTTCAAATAAGATACTGTTTTAACAATTTCTGGCCAATATCTTAATGGTATTTTGGCCTCTCTTAACAGACATCTGCCTATATCCATAGCTGATCTGTTAAATCTTTCTGCTACTCCATTTAATTGATGGACGTAGGGTGGGCAAGGTAATAATTCTATTACTTTCTCATTGATAAACTGATAAATTTCCTTATTCAAGTACTCTTTGCCATTATCGCAATTTAATTTTTTAACTCTTTTATTAAATTTGTTTTCAACTAAATTTACATGTTCTTTAAAACAACTTGCAGTCTCTGATTTGCTTTTAATACAATAAACTTTACTACATTTACTGTAATCATCAATAAAACTTAGAAAAAATTTTTCTCCATCGGAACCTGTTGTTCTGTGTGGACTATTTAGATCAGTGTGAATTAACTCTAACATTTCTGAAGTTTTACTTCTCTCATTTTCAAACGGTACATTAGCCATTTTACTTTGAATACAATTTGCGCATTTCATTTCATTATTTTCTAATTTATCTGGTAAACCATCTACCAATTTATCTTTTACTAACTTGTTTAGATATAGAAAGTTGGCATGGCCTAATGCTCTATGCCACTTTTCTTTTTCAGTTAATTTTACAGAGTTTACATAGACATCATTTTCAAGATCCTTATACATGTAACTTTTCATAACATACAAATCATTTATTTTGTTTGCTTCCGCAACTAATTCTCTATTTTTGTTATAAATCTTTGGATTATCGTTTTTATAAACAATAGTATTATTTCTTGTAATTTTTGCAACGCTTAATAGATTTTTATTAATTCCTTTTACAAAATAAACGTTTTTTAAATCAATTAATTTTTCATCATGATAATTTTTGAAATACGTTTTTATATTGCCTACTTTTGTGGCCTTTAAATTTTTGCCTTCTGGCAATTTTACTTCAATAGGATTTTTTAATACAATAAAATTTTCATACATTCTTTCATCATTCACAACATGATCAGTACATCCGCTATCTAACAACCAACTGTTTTCGTTGAATTTACCATTCTTTTCGCAATTATAATTATAAACATTCGTTTTTCTACTTATATTATCACAATTTCGCCGAAGCTTAGATTGTGATAAGGTGAAAACTTAGATTCCACTTCACTATAGAACACATCACTCACAATTTCACTTTTCACTTCGTCGTGATTGACCTCGATCATCCAGGTCTCAGCTGCTGAGTCTTCTCTGAGTTGACTGGAGTCTTCTTGCCTCTGCTGAGCTGCTCTTCTGCCATGACCGCGTCCTCTGTAGTTGCCTCGTTGATATCCTCGTTGGGATCCTCGTTGGCCTCGACCTCTGCTCTGCGATGCTCCTCTGCTTTGTGATGCTCCTCTGTTCTGGCTGGTCTGTAGCGGTCTCCAACAGTCCTTCTTGAAATGATCTTTCCGGCCACAGTTATAACACTGTCCCTTTATCTTGACGTTGAATGTACTTACATTTTTCCTTTTCTCGTCATCAGGCACTGTCAAATTTTTTTCTTGAATTTTAGACTTAACATAGTCTACCGTTTGTTGAGCTTCTGGGACAATATCAATGAGACTCCCAATAAAGCTGTAGCTTGCTGGTAGTGCTCTAATTAGATACCGCATTTTTCCTTTTTCTGGTAGTATGCCTCCAGCTGCTTTAAATTTGTTGCACGCTTGTTCGAACTCTACAAACAATTCTTCAACTTTCTCATAATCTTTTAGTTTAATATCTTCCAATTGACCTCTGCATATTATTTGCAGCGCTGTAGATTTAGTAGAGTACATGCTCTTGAATTTTTCCATCATTTTGTAAGCTGTATCGCATTCACAAATATATTCTAATTGCTTGTCTGAAATAGTGCTTATTAATATATTTCTTGCTTTTAAATCCCTTTTCCTCCATTCATCTGCTTTATCTGTCTCAGCCCGCTCTCTTTCAGCTTGCTCTTTGCACTCTTTATACTCTAATAGAGTCATTAAGCGAAATTTCCAGCTTGCATAGTTTGCACCATCAAAAATGGGAATTACTATATCTTCAAATTTTGCTTGCTTAGCCATCTCGCCTTTTTTTAATTTAATATCTTCATACACTTTTATTACTTTATTTAGCGTAATTATTTTCTGCACTATTTTCACAAAACGTTTTTCGGCAATCTTTTTCTCAATTCTTTCTTCTTTGGTTTTCACTTGTCCTTTAGTGTACATTTACCACGTGTATAACCTCAAATTCTGCCACGTGCTCTATTCTTGCACCGTGCCGCATGCTTCACACAAGAAATCTAATCTGCTCGCATCGGCCCGAATTTTCACAATTTTCCAAAAATTCTTTCTTCTATCACTTGATGATATATTTTATTCTTTATTCACATTTGTATTTTTCTTAGTCTTGCACTTTTCCTTCGCTATTTTTCACTGTGAACTTTTCGTGAGCTGCGTGCTTTTTCTCTTCCTACGGCAAGGCTGGCACAATACTCGCCGAGGCTTGTATTGAGTCAGAGTCTTTTTTTTTTTTGTCACTTACCAACCACGCGCTCTGCTACCATGTTGGAGTCGGTGGAAAGGTGTAGTGAAAAGAACACTTTTATTGGACTTAAAAGAATGAGTAGTTTATTAGAGTTAGTGACTATGATGATGGGCGCTTGCCTGCGCCATACGCGAGATGTTACATGTTGGGCGTCCGAGACTAGAGAGAGAGTATAGCGCGTCGCTCACTGTATTGTAATGGAACTTGAACTCGCTGAGGTTCCTTTCGCACAATGTATATGTATCACATTCCCAACAATTATTATTAACAATACTACAAACTCTATTAAAATCTTGGGTATAATTGGTGTTCTGATATTCATTTGGATAACAGATGCAGCGATGTTAAAGAACATAATAATCAACAATATGACAGTAGTTAACAAATCATGAGCATCACCGTCGCTGATGATTAACTGTTAAAATATAACGCTTATAATTATTTAAGAATGCGCGGTATTGTATAGCAAACGTTGCGCGACGTATAATCGGAGGATAATAACGTTGTGCAACGTTGTGTAAATGAATGTATATAATAACTAAAAATAGTTAAGGAGTTGATTAGCAACAATCATCATAACCAACTAAGGATATTAATAATATTAACAACAATAATTTATCACAGGAGCTAAAAATAAACAATAAAACGCAATTATAGATAATTAACAACAAATTTAAGAACAATCTCGAATTATCCGGATAATTGGCTATTTTTGGAGGTACTGACGCGTAATAACAACAATTGTTTATAATTAAGTAGTTTTCCGGGACAATAGTAACCAAACGTTGCTCAACGTAAATTGAAGGTTAATGATATCATGCGACGTTATAAAGTTAACAAACTACGACCAATTCGGGGATAATTAATATCAATTGCAATAAATAAATAAAGGCTTTGTTTATACAAGTTGTCAACGACTAGCAAAAAGGTTAAGAGTTGCGTAATAAAACATAATTGAACGTATAATTAATTAATAACATTATGACCATAGAAATATTAATAGTAAATGCATTAAGGATGTTTAATAATTGCCATATAAGCAAGGATAAACAATTGTTGAGAATCCACGTGATTTGATAACAAATTTAGCAACAATTTCCAATATATTTTATAGATATAACTATTTAGTTTAAGGTATTGATAAATAATATTGAAAATAATTCCAATTTAATAGATAATTGAGACAATATGCAACAATGTTATGCAACGTATAGTTAATACTGACAACATATAAATCTAACTTGAGAGGTTAATAGAGATTAATTAAAACAATTAAACTGAGTAATTAATAAAGTTATTAGCGATAGTTTATCAGTTGGTTAGCAATTTATTGTTTTAGGCATTTTTCATTAATAAATTGAGATCATTATGATTAATAAGGAAGAGACCGGGTAAATAAATAAAGTAGCAACAAATTACCGGTGATACAAGTTGCATAAATTGTTGATTAATATTATTATTAATAATACGTCATTAAGCGTAATCTAACATACATGACAATCTGTTGCAGAGTATTCTAACGAACATTTTATTCCAAGAATCCCTAGGTAGTAAACAATTCCATGAAATTACGTAATAGGTAACCGGCCAAAAGGGGAACCAATGAGAGAAGCAGTATCTCCTACCACAGAAGAAGGGGGTGGAGCCTCCTTTCAGATTTTGAGGTCCTACAGCACTTCCACAGGCGATAGATGTATTTCAAGTTTTCGCCACCAGCGGGAGAGGGATCATCCTCAACGGCTTTCAGGTCCGCGCTCACCATATAAAAGGGAGCCCAGCACACCGACGGGCAGTCTCGCTTAGAGAAATAATCCAATCTTGTACCTATCAGCACCCACGTATCTTCAATAATTACGCTGAATATATATAGTTATATCAAGATCAACGCATTTTCAACGATTTATATCAAGTTTCAACGGCTTTCATCAAGTGTTAACTGTTAACAAGTATTAACAAGTTTCAACAATCTTCAACGAGTTTCAACAAGTTTGAACGAGCTTTAACCAGTTTCAACGAGTTTGGACGAGCTTCGAGAAGTTTCAACGAGTCATCAACCAGTTTCAATTACTTCGACGATCTTTCGACAAGTCAACTGCATTAAACAACAACAAGTTAACAACAACGAAAAGATCAACAACCCCTCCAATCAGAGATTTGAGGCTGTGGTTTTCCTTGGGACTTCAGGGTGAATACCAGGACAACGGATGATTGAAGTTGGGTCCACGGCCGTCCATATCGAAGGAAGAGCCCCAATTAACACCGAATCCGACGGATAAATCAGATAACATATATATATATATATATATATATATATTTACAAATCGTCTCGTCATTAAGTCGATTAAGAGATTCGAGTCATAATAGCGAATTTAAAGATAGATAATTTACAAATTAATTCACTCTTTATATTTAACTCTGTGTTTTAAAGAATAACGAATTAGATAAGATTTTAAGAAGTTAAGATTATTAAAATTATTAAGATCAATTAATATAAATTAGACTTTATTTTAAAATATTTCAAATCATAATATCTAAATTCAAGGATAAACAATTTACGATTTAAAGTATAAATCAATTAACTGATTATAATTAATTCTGTATTTCAATAGTGTAATAGGGTAGATAAGCCTTTAAGAATTTAAGAGATAAGATTAATAAGATTACTCAATATAAATGCGTAATAAATTCTCTTTATTAATTTCAATTAAGAATTTGAATCGCAATAACGAATTCAATTCATTCAATTAACTTTTATATTAATTTTCGTACTTTTACATAGCATCTAGAAAAGATAGATAAGGTTTTGAGTAACTCTTAAGTTAACCAGTTAATATTTAATAATTTTATGTAATCACTATAATCATCCTCGAATGTAACATCAATTACACTTTTGATTAATTTTATTTATTTATTTCCAGAAAATATTTACATTACATTATTATATACGAAATATACATAAGTAAGTAAATCCTACTAAATAATTTGTTAGATATATTGGTTAAGATTTAATTATTATTTGAAATTATATTGCATCTTTTACTATAAACATTATTAATTTTTTCTTCATTAATTGTCTACTTAAATTCATAACTTTGAGATCCTTAGATAGCCCATTAAAGACCCTTATAGCTTCATTGTAGCTATTTTTATCACTAATTCTTTTATCACATTTAGGTAATTGAATTGTTTTGTTTCTGGTCTTGCTCGCACTGTTTATATATTTATTTCTTAATGTAGAATAATGTAAGGATATTGACTCTAACTGGAATAATTTTTTTATTTCAAGAGGTGGATTAGTTTGAGAGAATTTATTTTTATTTATGATTTTCAATATTTTGTTTTGTGTTGATTGTATTAGTTTCATATTATTATCGTACGCACCACCCCAGGCAATTATCCCATAATTGATTAGACTATGAAAGAAAGCATAATATATTATCATTAATGTTTTTGTATCCATCATATTTTTTATCTTGGCGAAAACAAAAATTAGGTATTTGGTTTTTTTAATGATATATCTTATATGCTTATCCCATTTCATATTGTAGTCGAAATACAGCCCTAAGTATTTATGACTTTCAACTCTTTTTATTAATTGCGTTCCTATTTTGATGTTTAGTGTGCCAGGTACACTATCACAGTAGTTTCCGAGAGTCATATAGGGCCGAATCCATCTCAAATCAGACAGCCCGCGTATGCCTATTTCACCTATCATGTTGAAATAAAAATATTTATGTTCTACTCGAAAAAATATTTTACACGTGTTTTTTTATTTTTTTGTTTCATCAAAATTTCATGCGTTCAGCGATACCGAAAAATTCCGAGAAAATTCTTTCATTGAGAAAAAAAATTTTCAATGTGATTTTCAGACTGCTATTGTTTCAGCAGTTTTTCAAGCTTTTAAACGTGTAACACATAATTTCACTCAGTTTTGAGCCCTCTTTAACGGCCTTAATGTCATTTAAAAAAAAAAAAATAAATCCACGAGCTATGCACTTTTTACTGAAAAATTCATTTTTTAGAGAAGTGCCTTTTTCTCGAAAACCCCATGTTTTTTTTGCACAATTTTTGTTGTCGTGATAGAGGACGGTAATGCCTAGCTAGACGTATTTGTGAGATTCGGTACTTTTTCCCTGGGATAGCGATCACTAATGAGATAACACACAAACAAATTTTTCACGCTTAACGCTTATATATAGTCAATGATATTAGAGTCAATGTAAAGGTATTTATCTTTGTGCGTATGTAATATACATGTACGTGCGCCTACTTATAGGAGTATATGTACTAGTACATTTGTCCGCTAGATGGATATGGTTTGACTTAACATTTACAAAGAAAAGTTCGGTTTCTGCTATATATCACACATCTCGTCTTATTTAAAACCATCATCTTTTGGAAAATTATTACATATTTACACCTTATCAACTCAACTACGATGTCTCAATATTACTCAACAGAGAGAATCAAATGTGCAGACTTTTTAGACAAACACAAACAAATTATTTACAAATCTAGTTCCGTACGTTTAAAACAACTTGAGAATCTTGCTCATCCATTGAAGCACCTCTATCCTCATTTACCTTTGACACCTTCTACATATCTGTGTCAACATTGTTACAATCGTGCTTTAGAATTGGTGAGTAGTACTGACAATGAATTTATAACGGATAATGAAGTTACCGATAACGTAGTTGATAGAGATGAAGATTTTTTACCAAGTACTCCAGAACGCATTGAAGAATTTAATAATGAAATAAGTACATCTTTCTTAGGTTCTGTATCGCCTCTTAAAAGAAAAAATCTTATACATGAAAAATCAATTGAAAATTACGTAACAAAGAAGAAAAAAAATACTTTCAACATTGTCTAATATCCTTGATGTGAAGTTGAACAATGTTTATGACGTTTCTATAACAGCAAATGAATCAACTGTATGCCATTGTACAGAATGGATACAAAATCTTGGTCTAGCCTTGCAAAAGTGTTCTACGGTATCAGAAAAAATAAAAATTCTGACTTTGCTACCTTCATCCTTTACAAAACATGAAATTTTATCTTTATTTCCAGAAATAACAATGTATATGATCAACAAATCGAGAAATCTTGTTAAAGAAAAAGGAATTTATTCAGAACCAGATGCATATTCAGGCCATCCGATTGATGAAAACATGGAAAAAATTGTTATGGAATATTATTTAAATGATGATTTTAATTGTTCAAGACAAAGTCCTAATAAATGTGACGTTGTTACAATTAAAGTTAACAATAAAAAAGAGAAAAAAGTTAAGCGTTTTCTTACTCGAAGTTTAAAAGAGACGTATAAAGTATTTAAAAATGATTATCCAGAATTGAGAATTGGAAAATCGAAATTTTATAGTTTGCGACCAAAGTATGTCTTACTTAGCCCCATCAAAGAAGTTTGTCTCTGTATCTATTGCGCAAATTATGATTTATTTCTGACGAGCTTAATTAATTTTAGAGGGAGTAACGTCACAGAGTTGGATGAAAGTCGGTCACAAATAATAAATGCAACAATGTGTTCTGAGCCATCTGATTTATGTTATTTACAAGAATGTAAACTATGTCCAGGGATTAAGGGAATTACGTTTCATGTTTTAAAACTGCAAGATGTAGAAGGCACAGAAGAAATTACATATGCTTTGTGGGATAATGGAAACCTGATTAAAAAGACACTATCAATTTCTGCTTTTAAAGATGAACTTTCGGTTTGGACCATGAGGGTTAGTACGCACATGTATGTAAAAATATACAACGCAAAGCTATAAAAACAGAAAGAGAAAGTGCTAAAAAAGACTCACATCATTTAGTTCTTCAAATAGACTTCGCTGAAAACTGGGCTGTGATTCATAATAAAGCTGTTCAAGGAAATCATTGGGTTAATGATCAAATTTCTATTTTCACAGCAGTCTCTTATCAAGGGGATTCGACACAAAGTTTCGCAGTTATAAGTGATGACCGAAAACATGATTCAGCGTATGCTTTGCTAGCAGTACAAAAAATTATAAAATTCTTGAAAGAAAATTGTTGTGATTCAATTAAAAAAATTACCATCGTATCAGACGGCGCTGCGAGTCACTTTAAAAATCGCTTTCAATTAGATGAACTAAAACGAGCACCGTGTGATATAAAATGGTTGTTCTCTGCTACTGGGCACGGCAAAGGAGCTGTAGATGGTGTGGGTGGACTTATAAAGCATTATGCTACTTCGCATAATCTTCGAGAGCCCCTTGAAGAAGCTATTCAAAACGCAAATGATTTTGCAATACATGTTCAAAAATATACTGATGCTATTAAAATAATACATTTACAAGATGCTGAAATAGAACAATTCAGAAAAGAAAAAATATTGATTGGCTTACAACTCCAAAGTATCCTGAATTCAAAAAACTCATATATGGGTTAAAAAACATGTGACGATAAAATACATTGTTTGACAGCAAAGACCGCTGATCGTCCGCTTACTGAATTAAGAACAATGAAGCAGAAAAACAAAGGTAGTAAAATAGGTATACAAATGAAAAAAAGGTATAAAAATAAAAAATCAAAAAGACGCAAATAACAAATAAATACATAGTTATGTGTACCTGTATATTACATACACACAAAGACAAATACCTTTACATTGACTCTAATATCATTGACTATATATAAGCATTAGGCGTGAAAAATTTGTTTGTGTGTTATCTCATTAGTGATCGCTATCCCAGGGAAAAAGTACCGAATCTCACAAATACGTCTAGCTAGGCATTACCGTCCTCTATCACGACAACAAAAATTGTGCAAAAAAAACATGGGGTTTTCGAGAAAAAGGCACTTCCCTAAAAAATGAATTTTTCAGTAAAAAGTGCATAGCTCGTGGATTTTTTATTTTTTTTGAAAATGACATTAAGGCCGTTAAAGAGGGCTCAAAACTGAGTGAAATTGTGTGTTACACGTTTAAAAGCTCGAAAAACTGCTGAAACAATAGCAGTCTGAAAATCACATTGAAAATTTTTTTTCTCAATGAAAGAATTTTCTCGGAATTTTTCGGCATCGCTGAACGCATGAAATTTTGATGAAACAAAAAAATAAAAAATTACGTGTAAAATATTTTTTCGAGTAGAACATAAATATTTTTATTTCAACATGATAGGTGAAATAGGCATACGCGGGCTGTCTGATTTGAGATGGATTCGGCCATAGACCGTTTTATCTATATTTAGCGACAGTTTATTTTGTGCAAGCTACTTGGCCACATGATTAAGGTAAGCGCACATTTTTTCCTGAGCTGAGGACCACATGTTATCACTTGATATGATAACCGTGTCATCAGCATAGGACATGATTGTGTCATTTTGCATACTTCCTAGTAAGTCATTGACATAAAGTATAAAAAGTAATGGTCCTAATATAGTTCCTTGGGGAACACCCGTGGTAAATTCTTTATATTCACTTTTACAGTCTTGAATTTTTACTCTTTGCCGCCTATCTGTGAGATAGCTAGTCATCAGTTTTAAGGCACTACCCCTTACTCCATATCGTTCAAGCTTATCTAAAAGAACTCTATGATTAACAGTGTCAAATGCTTTGGCTAAGTCTAGAAAAGCAACAATTATTGGTTTACTTTTATCTAAGTTTTCGTATATGATATTTGATATATAATTTAATGCGTCAGTAGTTCCCCTATTTTTAACGAAGCCGTATTGTTTTTCTGATATTATGTTATGTTTTTCAAAAAAGTGGTATAATCTATTATAAATTATTTTTTCAAAAATTTTTGCAATGTTCGATATTAAAGAGATTGGTCTGTAATTATTGATATTAGATTTTTCACCAGCCTTGTAAATAGGGACTACCTCAGCATTTTTGAGCGCGTCAGGCCAGATAGATTTCACAATACATAAATTGAAGATATATTCTAAGGGCACACATATATATTCAGAGAGAATTTTCAATGATTTAGCGTTAATATTGTCTACACCTCCAGATTTATTTTTCAATGTATTGATTATTTTGTATATCTCAGCAAAATCTGTCGGACGAAAGAAAATAGATTCAGGATTCCTATCTGGAAGTTTCAGGTTATTATTATTTATATTAGCAAATTGAGCACTCAAATTTGGTCCTATTTTACAAAAATAGGTGTTCATAGCATTTGCTATATCAGTTTTATTTTCGATTTTTTGATTGTTATCGTATATATATTTTATTGGATTATCATGCACACTATTTCTCCCTAATTTAGTTTTAATTATGTTCCATAATTCCCTAGAGTTTCCGCTATTTCGTTTTACCATTTCCTTTTCATATTTAAATTTTGCTTCTTTAATAACTTTGTTCAATATCTTAGTGTAATTTGTATACTCTTTTTTTAGGGCTTCAGAAGTGGGATTGTTTTTCCATAAGATATAGAGTGTCTCTTTAGTAGTACACGAGACTATAATAGCACTAGTAATCCAATTTTTTCTCGGAAGTTTATTTTTAAATTGTTTTTTGGTAGTGGACGCATCAATACAATTATTTATCATGTCTATTAATGCGTTAACTGCAAGATTAGGATCCTGCATAGACAATATTGAGTACCAGTTTGAATTATTTGCAACATGTTTTAACTTGTTGTAATTAATTGATTTCATATTGAATTTGTTCGGCTGATTTATTTCTAATTTATCTATAGTTATAAATAATGGGTAGTGATCATTAAATGGATTCGTTATTTTAAATGATTTAATATTTATATTTTTAGTTTTTATATAGAAATTGTCGATGCAGGTACCTCTTTTATTATCAGATGAAGGCCTTGTTATTCCAGTAAAGCATGGCGTAAATTTATGTTCCATGAGATCATTTAAAAATTCTTGTGTTATAAGGTTATCTGTTGTGTCAGTCTTACTAAAATTTTCGTCTAATATATCAATGTTAAAATCCCCGATTATACAATGGTTCTTAGTATTTAATTGATCTCTTAGGAATTTTTTCAGGCTATGTACAAATTCATACTTTTTTATATTGTGTGATCTATAGATCGCTGAGATTCTTACAGTTTCGGTGCCAATTAATTTTATAACCGAGCTTAAGATACGTATGTTGTCGACCACTATAATTTCTGTGTGTTCAGATAGTTCATCCTTTATATACATCATAACTCCATCTGCTTTATTCATTTTGCTCTCACTATAGTAACTTTTGTAACCTGATATATTGTACAATGGAGTATATTGCACATTCCAAGATTCAGTACATATAATGACACTTGGTCTTACGGCTAAACATTCAATAAAAGTTTCAAGTTTTTCAAAGTTTTGTTTTATACTTCTAATATTTACACATAAAATCAAATTTTTACCTTTATCGATACTTTTATTGAGTGTTTGTACATTACCAAAAGCTTGTTCTTTTTGTGAGATAACTTCAAAATTTAGTTGTTGTTGATCCATGTTCAAAATTCAGAAAGTTCAGAAGTTGCTGAGTCTGTTGGGTAATAAATTTGTGATATGGTTCTGTTTAAATTTATTGGTGAGGTTGTGGCCGATAAATTACCAGCTGATGTTGCCGGACTGATAAAAATTCTACTTTGTCTTCTTGGTGTCGTTACGACCGGTGATTTACCGGCAGCTGTATCAGTGTTTTGTAACTGTGATTGAAAATTTACTTTACCTACATATTTTGGAATGTGCGGTCTCACTGGATAATCTGTTTCAGCAATTAACTTCTTTATCTTGTGAAACATAACCTCGCATTTTTCGGTATCATTTACCACGTGTTTAGTATTATAATTTGTTTTATATTGATGATTACTGTACATACAATTAACACAATTGTGTTCGTTTGGGGTAGTACAGTTGATTGTGTTATGTTTTCCAGCACAACGTAGGCAGATCTTCGTATTCTTACACTTTTTACCACTATGACCAAATCGACCACAGTTAAAACACGGGGTTAAATTCAAGTCATCGAATGCTCTGCAATTTTGATAACCAATATGAACTCTATATTTATTACTCACAATTTGATTATATACTTCCGCTGGTGTTTCAATTAATATAGTGTTAATTTTTGTTTTAATGTTTTCAAATATATGTAACACTTTGCATTTGCTGTTTAGGTGTTTGAAGTTCCTTTTGTTAATATCTTGCTCTATTTCTTTAATCTCCATGTCTTCAAAATTGTCGAAGCCTGTTATTTTCATCTTGGGATTTTTAATAGATTCTCTTGTTATTTTGTAGTGGGCAGAATACTTTTGTTTTAAGATATTCTCAGTTTGTATCAAACTCTCCTCATTTATAAAGCTTATTATTGCTTCATCTTTATTCTTGATTTTTATACTTTTTGCTTGTATAGATGAATTTTTATTTATATAGTGAGCTATATATGGTTTTATATCTGGCACATATATTCCTTTATTATCATTCTGTACTCTTTTCATGATGATTGATTTGATTAATTTTATTTAATATTATATTTGTGCATAGGACGATAGCGTAGTCTTTAAATCGAATTCAAACTATAGAATAACAATATATGTCACTTAATTGATAATTTGAGAAAGTGTAATAAATTTATTTCTTGTGCTATTTGTACTTATGTACTTAATTGGACGACGATCCCACTACCTATATAAAACCCTAAGGCCATTCTAGAATTTCCTTAGTCAAATATTTCATTCGCTTGCCGCTCTATATTAAAGACTTTAGTTTATGGCCACTGGGTTCGTAACACCAACAAGCCAGCAGTATCACCGCCATCACGTGATTGGCGATGCTATACACGTTACCCATGTGAATATATGATGTTATTTTTATATCGTTTATTGCGATTATTGCGAATTGCGTAAAATCAAACTCGCATTGTCATCACTTTGCATAAATATCTATATGTTATACGTAATACGTTATACACGAACAATATGACATGACTTGATAACCATTGCGCGGTAACATGTCTGTAAGAGACGGTCACTAATGTTTTTTAGACGGTAAATTTTTCGCTTATTAACTTTACTGTTTGCCATATGGTAACAAAAACTATTTTTTCTTTTTAAGGTAGCTCATGCGATTTCTTATAAAAAAGCAGATACATCTTAAACTTAACAAATATGTTCTTTAGACATTAAACTTTGGATCTGTACGTAGAAAATTGTAGGTCAACGACCAAATTATCGAAAAAACTTAGTTTATAAATAGGTACGTTTAACACATAACCTTATGGGAATGAACAGTTTATTGCTTCGTAGTAACTTGTAAAAAAGTAGTTTTTAATGTACAATATATGAAATTAAAGATTTTTTTGTGAAGTATCTAATGATATCATCAGAATTATAGGTTAACTACCAAACAAAAAAGATATTAACAATAAACGTTACAAATGTGCTACTGCGCATGCGCACTGCGACCAGTCATATAAATGTAGCGACAAATTAGCAAAGTTTTTACTTATTTATAAAATCTTTTTTTTGTTTGAACATTTAGAAGTTATTTACAATAAATTTGTGTAAAATACGTTAACTTAATTTGGCAGTAGTAAAGAAGTCCCTTGCGAGGTCCCGACATGATACGGCACCAAACGCATGAGCCACCTTAATAGTATGCAAAATCATGAGTGCGTTGCCCTTCCCCTGCAAAAACTATCTTATTAAAATAGATTCGATCCGATTAAAAAATCCAACATGAATTAATCGGAAATCTTAATACGCAAATACCAGATTTAAAACTATTAAAATTGATTCATTGAAATCAGTTTTAACAGAATTAATTGATATTTTTCTCACCTTATTAAATCCGATTTAATTTATATTTAATTTTTAAATTCATACTTTAATATGAATCAAATCGGATTTAATAAGGTGAGAAAAATATGAATTAATTCTGATAAAAACTGATTTCAATGAATCAGTTTTAATAGTTTTAAATCTGGCATTTTCGTATTAAGATTTCCGATTAATTCGTGTTGGATTTTTTAATCGGATCGAATCTATTTTAATAAGATAGTTTTTGCAGGGTTCGTAATGACATTATTAATCAATTTTCGCTTTTATAAAAATAAAAATACAATGTTCTCCTGAGTATTGCGGTCGTGCCTGTTATGTAAATCGAAGTTTTTACATAGGGAGGGGGCGGGCGACGAGCGAATCGAGGAGCAGGTGTGTGTGGGGGCAGGGGGTGATGGCGTGCCGAAGGCACGCTGGGGGGCGCAGCCCCCTAGTTTTACTTATTTTTTGGCGCAGAGTTCAAATTTGTTGGTTTTCAGGCTAAAACCCTGTTAAATTGTTTGTTATCAACAATTTTATCTAAAAAATTGATCTTTTTATAAGATATAAATTTAGAGTATAACTATCATTCCATTTTAAGGAAAAAAATACGTTGAAATAATGTATTATGCTTTGATAAACAAAAAAACAGTGAATTGCCATATAATTGTTAGTAACAAATAAACAAACCATTTATTCTGATTGGTTTACTGAGAATACATTATTTCAACGTATTTTTTTTTTCGTTCAAATAGAATGACGTTTTTTCATTCTAAATTTAAATTTTATTTTAAAAAAGGCAAATTTTTTGGATAAAATTGTTGGTAACAAAATACATTTTTAAGAACGTTTAATTACCGAGGCAATTCCAGAAGCTTATGCCAGTACCTAGATTATACATTGAGTACTAATGCGAGAAGCTGCCCTGACAGTTAATTCCTTTTATTTTTGAAATTTTTATTTAGATGATTACTATATCCCCTTGATTAAAATCATCCTCTTGGTTTGCATTTGTATTTTGATTAAAAAATTAATGAAAAAGTCCTCTTAATCGAAAAAATCCTCTTGATTAATAAAATCCACTTGATTAGTAAAATCTCTTGATTAGTAAAATCCTCTTGATTAAAAATGTTTTCTTGATTAAAAAAGTCCTCTTGGTCGAAAAAAGTCGTCTTGGTCAATAAAATCCTCGTGATTGATAAAATCCTCTTAATTGGTTAAGTCCTCTTGATTGAAAGTCCTCTTGATTAACAGTCCTCTTGATTGACAGTCCTCTTAATTGATAGTCCTCTTGATTGATAATCCTCTTGATTGCCATTCCTCTAGATTGGCAGTCTTCTTGATTGATAGTCGTCTTGATTGACAGTTCTCTTGATCGAAAAATTTTAAATAACGGCTTGACACCTTTTCAAAATTAAATGCTTCTTAAAAATCTCTGTTCATGCTACATAACTATAATCTGTAAATATATTTCAAGTATTATTGAAAAATTAAATGTATAAATTATATATGAAAATGTATTGTTATGAAAAATTAAGTTTATTTTTACTAGGCACATTTCCAAAACAGATAAGCCATCTGGAATTAAAAGCTTATCAATTTGTTTAAATATTTTACTTCCTTCAACAAAATCATTAGCAAAATCATTGCCTCCTAATTCTAGATCATTTTTACAAAGAAATAAAACAAATTTTTGTCTTTGATAGTTGAATAACAATCCTTCACGTTGTGTAGAAAACGAACTGGACAGAACCTATTTTTTGTAGTGAAGCCCAAAAAGTATTTTTAGTCTATTATCTTAAAGAAAACATTTTTTTTATAATGGTTGACGGTCACAGAAAAAAGTTATGGACTTTCAAAAAGTAAAAGGAGTATAAAAAAACACATTTATTGTGCATTTTTTTGCATGTCTAATATGATTATAGTCATATTACCGCTAATATTTCTTCACAAAACTTTATAGGTTAAACTGTTGCTTTTTCTACAAAATATATCTACTATGCAATTTAAAATTCGATCCCAGAAAGTATTTATTGCATTTAAATGAAGTTATGACATAATATATCACATTCAACGTTAAAGACTATTATGAGTGATTCTGCCATAACTTCCCCAGATTAGGTCTAACTTTTTTTTTTTCAAAACCAACTTTTTATAGGCGTTTTGAGGTTTCATCTACTCATTATAACATTTAAAATAAGTACCCAGAACGAATCCACTACAAAATATTCCGGCTATAGTTTACGTAACATTTTATGATCTTGGTAGGGGACGGAACTGACCATTATTGTAAAAAATTCTCGAAATTAATTCTAAAATATGTAATACGATAAAAAAATTCGGTAAAACAATTTCGAACAAGAGCTTGAAAAATAATATTTTATATAACCAAATTAATTTATCAAATTCCGTAATAATATTAAGAGTAACCCTTGTGGAAAAAATTTGTGTGCCGTAGTGTGCTAAAGTGTGTGAAACTGTGCAAATATGTGCCAAAGTATGTCTAACTATGCGAAACTGTGCAAAAGTGTCCTCTAGGTAGATTTCGAATATTTTACACAGGTTTAGCACAGATTGGCATACTTTTGCACATTTTAGCACACTTTGGCACAGTTTTGCACAAAAAGCTTTGAGCCATTAAAAATAAATTTAGCTTGCTTATTTGGCACAGTTTAGCAGACTTTGACATACTGACATACTTCGGCACAGTTGAGCAGAGTTGTGCACAGTTTGGCACAACTTTAGCACGACTTAACCTAAATTATTGTTAAATTTTTAAATTAACAACCATAATTTATTATTAACAATATCAAATCTTTTATTCAACCATTTATAGTCATTAGACTCAAGAATTATTAATTTTTGAAAATCAATTGAGTTAAGCTATAGTCAAATGTGTCCATTTATTTCTAATTGAGATTGCCTATACTTAAATATTCAAAATTATTGTTAATAATTAATTATTTATAATTTTACTTATATTGTTTTAATAAGTGAACAATATTTTGTGTGCTTAACTGTGCCAAATTGTGTGAATCTGTGCAAAACTGTGCAAAACTGTGCTACAGTGTGTCAAACTGTACACTACTGTGCCTAATAATACACCTAATTTTATTTTTAGTAACTGAAACTTCTTTGTGCCAAACTATGCCAAAATATTCTAAAGTATGCCAAAGTGTGCTAAACTATGCACAGCTGTATCGAAAATCAAATTATATTTATTTTCAACAGCTGAAAATGATTTATGCCAAACTGTGCAAAAGTGTGCCACATTGTTCCAAACTGTGCCAATATGTGATAAATCTGTGTAAAATGTCCGAAACCTTCCTACTTGGATACAGTTTGGCATAGTTTTGCACAGTTAAGCACGATTAGGCACGAAAATTATTTTCACTAAGGAATCAAAATGATAATTTATGGTAATTTATGAAAATTATTTTTCATACAGTGTTTTCATTTACATTTTTATTTACAATATTAAAATAATATTACAATTAATATTTTCTGTTTACATTTAATAAAATATAACATTTAATAATTTATTAATGCGGTCTTACACCTATAGGCCTTTATGGCCAAAATTATCTTGAATAAAATGAGCCTAGGCAGAGGTCCTTAAACTCATTTTATTTTCAGTTACAGCATTTTCAAGAAAAAAAGTTTGTTGTAACTTTTCTCTGAGACCGCATGATGGATTTTCATGGGACAAAGTGCAAATTCACTGAATTACGAGTCCATACATCGACGGCTTTCTCAGCATTTTGAAATTTTACTTTTACTAATTTTCTTTGTTTAACTCGATGCTTTTTCTTCAGAATACTTGCATTTCTCGTGGTCGGAGCCATTTTTCAAAATTTATCTTATAAAAGCAGATAAACAGAAATTTTAAAGATTTCACAATTATGTAAATCATTCATTATTTATATTAATTTACTCAATCTTATATATAATTTATGATTTGAAACAGTATGGAATATCAATTTTATTATAAGAAATAAAAAAAGTCCGTGCACCAAAGATGGCAGTTCAATTAAAAACGTTTTTAACATTTAATAATGAATTTTAATCTTTTATGGGACGGAACTGACATTTTTAAGTTTAAAAAGCTCGCACGTCGCGTATACTCAATATTACCTATTCTTCGCGTAGGTAGTTCTTATATCCACCAAATACTATAAAAAATGCATTTTACTTACCATTAAACATAATCTAAACAGCGGATTACACAGGGAACGGAACTGACTAAAATATTTGTACGCTGTAAAATTAGAAAAAGAAGTAGTTCGCGTTCGCGGATTTTCTAATTTTTAACGACTTTGCCGCTTCCATCATTCGTCCGTGTGCTCGCGCTGGAGGAATCGACCGCTAGATGGCGTTGTGTACAAAAAGTATCCATCGTGATTTAATAGTAGCTTGTTGAATTTGATCTTGAAAATAATGGAAACATATATTAAGAACTCTGCAATTTACAATGTGTATGTGGGAATTAGGCTTCTTCACTTGATTTTCACGTGGCACAAGCTTTTGATATTGAAAATCTTGTTTAGGACAAGGGACGGAACTGACATTTTGACTCTATTTTATTGATTTTTTTTAACAGACAGTTAAAAAACGCTTTCTGTAGATCTTGCAAGAAAGTCAACGTCATTATATACACACTAGAGCCTGTGAAACATTTATTTTTATTCGCACATCTGTATGTAAGCTCTGGACGCCATCTGGGATAGTTATGGCAGAATAACCCCTATATTAATACGCCTAGCTCTCAAATAATTTTTGTTCATGCTACTTGCATGCGCATCGTCATTAATTCAACATTATTTACAGTATAGTAATAACTCCTAAAAATAGTTTTACTGTACAAAAGTAATAAATATGTTTAATATTTAATATTATAGTATTGTAATAATGAAGAGCGGATCTTCTATATTCCAGTTTTTATTTTACTTATTTTCTGTATATGGCATATATTCTATAATTACAATAAATTATATAATTACATATTTCTGTTCTATAAAAAAGCTTCAGAAAACTGAATATAAAATATTTAATTATTAAGAGCTTAATTATTTACATTAATTAATTATTAACATAAAGTGAGGGATTGTTATTCAACTATGAAAGATAAAAATTTATTTCATTAATTTGTAAAAATTCTACGTAATTCTACTCACAATTTACAAACTTTTTCCCATTTAAAGTCTGCTAGTATCAGCGTAAACATAACGCTACAATAGCAGAAACCCGACCAGCAGCTCAGGTTACCAGTCACTGGCTCAACGACAATTATAATTAAAATATTATATAATAATATTATAATCGTTATTACAATATTATTATTTTTATTATTAATAATATTATAATTAATTATATTAATTATAATAGTAACAAAATCAAGATACCCCAAGCACTTTAGCGACAGCTTATGTCTTTTCTAGTTGAAGTACGGCGAGTGACCTGTGCTTGACATCTGGTCGGATAGTCTGCACCAGGTTGTCTGAAACCTGTTATATCTGATAAGCTCAGTTTACTGGGAAGCCATTAACATCCATTGATGCCGAATAGTTATCAAATCTGAAAATAGAATTATCATTAGATATGTTATATACATATTATTCTTAAAATTCTAGTTTTTTAAAACTTAAATATACTTTTATACTATATATACAAAAATGACAACAGTTGCAGTAATAGAAAACAAAATTTACAGCAGCAAAATCAGATGTAAAGTAAGTTTAAGTAGAACTTTTAAAACACTATTTTTACTATTTCACATCCGAAATGAAAGAAGAGACAAATTTATGAGTGTACCTCCAAGTGTATTTATAAAGCAAAGCAGGAAGAAAAAGACAGTAGAAAATTAATTGTTTCCTGTGAGTATGTGGATGTGTTACTCTGCTAAACTATTAAAATTAAAAATATTAATTAAAATTAAGAAATTAAATTAATAGTTTAATTAGCAAATTAATTGAACTATAAATAGACATCCAGGAATACTCATTATCCTTCCAGAGAGAAAGCGGACTTACATACACTTTGGGCAGATATTCTCCGGGAAAGCTGTCCGTAGTGTATGTTGAAAATAGAATACATTTATATTGTACGCATGGAGAATATATATAGTATTTGTGAGTGCGCACCTGTACCAAGAGCGCGCAAGTATAATGAGTGCGAATGCACACATGTGAGTCTCCCCTCCCTACCCAGTGTGTGCGTGAGTAAGATGGTATGTCAAGTAGCAGCGAGAAACGCTCTCTCCTTCTAGTACTGTACACCGACGAAGAAGCACCTCGTGCATGGCGCAGAGGAAGTGCCGTAGTTTAAGTCTGAATAAACTTATCATTATTTTGTCTGTCTAAATTGGTCTTCTTATTTATCTATCCATACCTCAACATGGTAGCAGTGGTTCGTGGTTTGTGGTTAAACTAATGTTCTATAGCAACCTTCGGGAAACTATAGAGTATTTTAAGTGCCTGCATCAAGACGGCGGACACCGAGGAAGAGAAAAACTCCGAGGACGAAGGAACGCTCTAGTCAAAGGAGCAGGTCACAACAACGAAGGTCAAGCAAGAGAAAGATTTTGAACGAGAAGAAACGTTCGAGAATAATCAAGAGGACGAAATGGATAGAAAGGATATTTCAATACCAGTGTTTGATGGAGAAAATTACAGTATGTGGAAAAAGAGGATCCAAATATTTCTGAAGTTAAAAAAATGTGAAACTGTGATAGAAAGAGAAAAGATTGAAACAGATAAAGCAGAAGAATGGACTCAGAATGATTTGAAGGCAATAAATATAATTTATAGTGCCATATCTGATAAATAATTAGAATTTGTGAGAGAAGAGAAAACGGCTTACAAAATAATAAAAGAGCTATATCGGAGCGACGTTGGCTCAGTGGTTAGCATGCTAGTCACGGAAACAACGTCGTTCCAGGGGTCGTGGGTTCGATTCCCGGTGAAATCACTCGGATTTTTTTTGAGCTGTTTTTCAGCGGGAAAAGTATCAAGACACCGGCTGCTTTAAGGCAGGTTTTTCCCCGGGATTTTCCTTCAGTAGAATCCCGGGTTTTCCTTTGCCTTTCAGGCGCAAGCCTGGGCAAATGCGAAGCAGTGTTAGGGAAATAGGAAGGTCGATAAGGTTGGTAGGCCGATCCGATGCACTAGGCAGGGAACGCCGGCCTTACCGGCGGGGAGCTGGTCCTGAAATATGGACCTTCTCCGGAAAGGCTTACCCTGGAAGACGGACCCGATGCCCCCTCCGGGGGCAGAGAGTGTTGGCTTAACCAACACGGTGCGAGACTGAAATATACCCTCACCGGAAATGTCTTCCAGGAGGGTTATAAAAATAGGTAGGATAATATGAGAGGAAAATAGTGAGGTTATAGGATGGGCATTACTTCCACACCAAGGTGGTGGAAGGCCCCCGCCAGCTAGGCCAACAGGCTGCGGCGGTAATGAGGGAAAAAAAAAAAAAATAAATAAAAGAGTTAGACAGTATGTATTTGAAGAAGTCTACAGCACTGCAAATTGTGTGCAGAAATCGACTAGAAAAAAATAAGATTAGCAAACTACAGTGATTCAGCGTTATTTTTCGAAGAATTTGAAAAGACAGTTAATGAATTAAAAAGCGCGGGTGCAAAAGTGAGTGAAAAGGAAAACTTAAATTATATGCTGAATACGTTGCCAGTCATACAGTTACATAGGCGACTTAATTGATACGTTGAAAGAAGCAGATCAAACGGCAGACTATATTCACAATAAAATCAAGCTAGCTGAAATGAAAAATAAAGGAGAATACAGTGAGAAAAGTACAAACGCATTTACGGCAAAGAAGAAAGAAGGAGCATGCTACAAATGTGGAAAGCATGGACATTGCGCATGAACGTGCCAAGATGGCGGCCAAGCGGAACAACAAAGCGGCTCTGGCGAAATCCAACACGTGGTCGCGGCCGAGGCAGAGAAGGAAGGAGCAGAGGGCGCAGCAACTTCTGCCAGTATGGAACAGAGCAGAGTGGCAGGGACGCGAGCGCATGGATAGCGAAGGCGCACGCAGCACACAGTACACAGCAGCAAAGCAAACAGGTTACGCAATTACAATATTGAGTGGTTACTCGACAGCGGGTGTACAGACCACATAATAAATAACGATGGGTATTTCGAAAAATCTATTGAACTTAAAGAAAATGTCAATATTTATTTAGGAGATAACAGGTTTATTAAAGCAACTAAAATTGGAACAGTTAGGACTTACTTTGAAACTTTCGGTAATTTAAATGAAGTAAAAATTAAAAATGTTTTTTACGCGAAAGATATGAATATGAATTTGATAAGTCTTGGAAAATTAACTGATAATGATAATACGATTGTCCCGAAAGGAAAAGTTGCAAAAATTATAGATAATAATAATAAACTAATTGCGATAGCATTTAAAAATAATAGAACTTATAATATGAAAAGTATTTTGAAATACGGAGAAAAGTCTGTAAATAGCGCAGACCGTAACAATAACATGAGTCAAAAGGAGAGGTGGCACAGAGTATTAGGTCACATAAATTTTGGATATCTAAATACATTAGTTAAAGAGAAATTGTTAACGGGAATACCAAACAAATTAGAATCGGAATTCATGAAATGCAAAACATGTATAGAAAATAAAATGCATAATTTACCATTTAATAATAACAGATCTAGAGCGAAAGATATCTTAGAGATTATTCATACCGATGTATGTGGTCCTTTCAAAACTACTGGGTTTAACGGGGAAAATTATTTCGTTTCTGTTATAGATCACTATAGCAAAATAGCTAGAGTCTATTGTATAAACACTAAAGATGAGGTTTTTGACTGTACGTTAAATATATAAATGAAAGTGAAAACTTAACTGGAAAACATGTAAAAATATTGCGATGTGATAACGGGAAAGAGTACTTAAATAATCGGTTTTATAAATTTTCCAAAGAAAAAGGTATTATTTTGAATAACTGTTCTGCGTACGTACATGAATTAAACAGAACCGCGGAAAGATTTAATATAACTATAATAGATATGGCGCGTAACAGAGGCACAAGTACACAAAAGATATTGGCCTAAAATAGTATGTGCGGGAGCATACTTGAAAAACCGTACCTTAGCGAATACAATGGAAAGAAAAACTCCTTTTGAGATTTTTTTTAAAAGAAAACCGAATGTAGCACATTTACGTCTTTACGGTAGTAGAGTTTTTGTAAGAAAGCTGGAACAAAAAAAGAATTTCGAAATGGGATAAAAAGGCGGATATGGGTATATTATTAGGTTACAGTGAAGTAGAATTAAAGTTGATAGAGGCACCCTCCATTGTTAATCTGAAATATAGTAATATATATGGGATGCTGTGAGGGCCCATACGTAGAAAAAAAAACACAATTGTAGCTTGTGCGACGTTTCGTCAGCTTGATTACTGATCTCTTCAGGCTTTATTAAAAAATATACAAAATGGTTAGAATTTGTTTTTATTGAGGTTTTATTCTAAGATGGACCTTTGTGTGGGTTAATAAGTAATAACAATAAACATGTTTACATAATAGTTTATTACCGAGCTAAACTTCCTTCGGACTTATGTACAATGTAGATCCTCTAATCAGATAAGGCTGTACAGCAGTGAACTATAATAAACGTATATAAACATGGAGCGGGCAAACGCGCGTGTTGCTCTTACGGTGGAACGTGACAGAGTGAGCTCCGCGAACGCGCGCTGCTCAGCACCGGCTCTCGCCGGCGACGGATGGCTTAGACCAAGGAGTGGGGGAAACACGCAGGAATTCTACTCGCATACACCTAATACTCCCTCCCGAGTAGATTTCTGTCGAACACATATGGCGATTAATCAGGCTTGATTTGACTTCTTCGGGCTTGGAGACTGACGACCGAGCTTAGGCGTTAGTGTCTGAAAAGATATATAAAACATTAATATTACTTTAATTTATTATTCATAAGTAATTCAGTCAATTTAGCATGTAGTTCAAAAGGCAATGCCTTTGTGAAAATGTCAGCTACTTGCTGTTTAGAGGTAATCCAACTTATTTTCACTAGATTTTTGGCTACGCATTCTCGGACATAGTGTTCTCTAACTTCGGTCATGTGTCTCAGTTTGTTAGTGCAGCTTACTTGAGTGCTAGCCTCAGCAGCTTTATTGTCACACCAGAGTGTCATAGGTAAGAAAGAACTTGTTAATATCAAGTTTAAAGAACTTTACAAGAACACTATTTTCTGACAGGCCTCGCTCATAGAAACGTACTCTGCTTGACAGGTCGATAATGCTACGTATGATTGCTTGTGTATTTTCCAGGCAACTGTATCTCCGTACAGCTTGATTGCGAATCCACTCGTTGTTATTGAAGCTTTGCAATCAGCGAAGCTTGCATCAGAAAAATCTTGTAGATTATCAAGCTTTCCTTCAAACATGAGACCCATATTTTTAGAGTATTTAAGGTATCGACAAGTTCGTTTGACCATTTTCCATTCTTCTTCTGTCGGGCTAATCTGGTGTCTGCTCAGAACATTTATAGTATATGCGATATCTGGACGAACAGTGTTTGCAAGATACAAAAGTGAACCTACAACCTCTCGGTAAGGACTCCTTGTTTCGTCTGATGTTTCGATCTTGTTTTCAATTTCTTCTCTGTCTCGTCTCTCTCGATTTTCAGCCTAGATTATCACCATACGCGTCCTCTGGGGATGCATTTCACTGTACCCAAAACGTTTCAGCATTTTCTCAACACAGCTTACGAGTGTAAGTTTCATTGTTCGGTTTTGTCTATCTCTCTGTATCTCAATGCCAAGGAAGCTCTTAGGCTCTCCCATGCCAGACATTTCAAATTCCAGCTTAAGTTTCAATTTTATTTCATTTAGCTTATTTATGTCGTTACTGGCTAACAATATGTCATCGACATATAATAGTAGCAACTGATGTTTTCCGTTGTTTCGCCAAGTAAATAAGCAAGGTTCAGAGTCATGGGATTTCAATCCAAATTTTGATGTTGCTTCAGTGAATCTTTCATGCCATCTCTTCGGACTTACTTTCAAACCATACAACGCACGTTGTATTTTACAAACTTTCTCTTTTCGGATTTTTGGTGAAGCATCAATACCATCAGGTATTTCCATGTACACTTCGCTGTCAATTTTCCCGTTCAGAAAAGCTGTTTTGACATCAAGCTGGCATAGTTCTAAATCGAACTTGTTTATAATAGCTAAAGTTGATCTGATTAACGGTAAGCCTGAGACTGGTGCATACGTTTCACTTACAAGGAAAGTACCCGAACTGTCAAATTCAAAAAAATTCCAAACCCATATTAAAAAGTAGACCTCCATGCGAGATTCACGAAACCATTTTTTTTATCGGCTGAGAAGCGCTTGATAAGGGTTAAAATCACCCCTAAAGTTTACCCCCAAAAAACGTTTTTTTGATATATCTCGGCTTCTACTTAACTTTTTTTAACGAAACAAAATGGAAAGAGTTTCTTATTAAAAAGCAAAGAAATCCGTGGTAGTATGAAAATTAAGGGTTGCATCCCTTATTTTTTAGAGGGTGAAATTGTGTTTTTTTAAGAATAATTTTTGTTGTGAGAATTCATAAAATAATTAAAAATAGGTCAAAACATTATTTTTACCAACTACAATAAATAACAGTTGGTGTGTTTGGGCATTCTTCGCGAAACAACCCCTTAAGAGGTGGTAAACCACCCCTAACACAAATGAATTAGGTATATTTTTTTGGCAATTATTTTTTTCCTTAAAATGGGTTCTTGAAGTCGTTAATCGGAATCCACAGTTAGATCCACAATAAAAATTTGAAAATAGTGAATTCAATATGGCGAAAAATTTTTTAGAAATATTTTAAATTCCACGAAAAATAGTATGTAGACCCCCTAGCGGAAATTATATTATGTAAATAAATGTATAATCATGTAACAATGTTTTGTTATGTTATTCTATTACTTATTATTTTTTTATCATACACTTGTTTATCGTACGACTACAAGAACCCATTTTAAGGAAAAAAATAATTGCCAAAAAAATATATATATTCAGTCCCTGAGGAGGAGCCGGAGCGGGCTCGAAACGTTGGACAAGGTGGTGGCGGTGGGGGGCAGTCAGACCGTCCTTTGCTAACAAAGTTTTTTCCAGGTTTTAATTGAGTTTTTATTTCAGATTCTGCAGGGGTGATTATAAACAAGGGCAATCTGACTGCCATAAATATTAATTATTTAAAATTAATTTGTAAGACTGTAAGACCGATGGAAAAATTCTTATTAGTTGATAGTAAATTGCAGTCGACATAAGTAATATTTTTAATGATCAAAAAAATATACGTAATTCATTTGTGTTAGGGGTGGTTTACCACCTCTTAAGGGGTTGTTTCGCGAAGAATGCCCAAAAACACCAACTGTTATTTATTGTAGTTGGTAAAAATAATGTTTTGACCTATTTTTAATTATTTTATGAATTCTCACAACAAAAATTATTCTTAAAAAAACACAATTTCACCCTCTAAAAAATAAGGGATGCAACCCTCAATGTTCATACTACCACGGATTTCTTGGCTTTTTAATAAGAAACCCTTTCCATTTTGTTTCGTTAAAAAAAGTTAAGTAGAAGCCGAGATATATCAAAAAAACGTTTCTTGGGGGTAAACTTTAGGGGTGATTTTAACCCTTATCAAGCGCTTCTCAGCCAATAAAAAAAATGGTTTCGTGAATCTCGCATGGAGGTCTACTTTTTAATATGGGTTTGGAATTTTTTTGAATTTGACAGTTCGGGTACTTTCCTTGTTAGTTCATATGAGTTTTTATCTTTGAAACCTCTTATTACCAAACGCGCTTTGTATTTGGTTTCCTTTTCCAATCCAATTTTCTCCTTCAAGACCCATCTTGAGTCAATGATGTTTGGCTTTTTCCCATCTGAACTTGATGGTCTGTCAACTATTTTCCAAACTTTGTTTTTCTCCATTGACTCCAGTTCAGCTCTGATGGCTTTTTGCCATTGAAGCTTATCCTCAGTATTCATAGCTTGTCTGTATGAGCCTGGATCATTTTGAACAGTTACCACAAGTGCACATAGTTCGTCATTTTCAATCAAGTTCAGATCCGATTCAAGCTCATGTGATTTTGTTAAATAAATTGAGCCGTGGTTGTAAAAAAGGAATAGTTTATTTAACACTGATTAAATAAATAATACATTGATGTAGCGAGCCCCATGCTCGCGGTGCGAGGTGCTTGTCGCTTGGAGTCCAACGGTCGAGAGAAAGTTTTGCGCGAGTCGGCCGTTGCTGCTCGCGCACCGATCACGTGATGCGCACTGGAGGGGAGCACACGCACACTTACTTATGTGAGTGCGCGTATACAATTCATACGCGACATTTTCATCTATATTACGCAATATGGAATGTACAATATTTAACACGCCTCCTTACATTTATATTGCGCATTCAATCTTTATTTTACATTTAATAACTCTCTGAATTTAACAAACTTATCGTTACATAATGCTTACGTAAATATATCCGCTACATTATTTTCTGAGTCGATTTTTACAATTTCAATCTCTTTGTTTTTAATGCTCTCATGTACATAGTGGTAATGAATCTCAATATGTTTCGAATTTTTCGTAAAATTACCGAATTTCGCTATACTTATCGTGCTTGCATTGTCTTCATATATTTTCACTTGTTCATTTAACTTTATGTTAAACGCTTTTAATAATTCTTTGATGTACTTCAGTTCATATCTGACAATAATTTTTTAATCTTTTGAATTTTCAACTTATCTTTTCCGCAAATTAACAAATCATCTAGATAGATTAGTAGGTAAATAATATTGTCTCCTTCATCGAGAACATATAAACACAATTCTACATTATTTTTCTTGAAACCTATTTTTGTTACATACTCGTCAAAGCATTTATAGCATTCTTTTGGGCTTTCTCTTAATCCATACAAAGCTTTATATAATTTTAACACTCTTTTCGTGCCATCTTCATAACCTTTAGGTTGATTAACATATACCTCTGTAGTCACTTTGCCATTTAGAAATGCAGTTTCAACGTCCATTTGCTCTATTATTAATCTATTTTGACAACAGTATGAAAGAAGTATTTTTAATGTTTGACTCGTAGCTACTGGAGCGTATATGTCATCAATTACATTAGTTTGCTGAAAGCCTCTTACAACTAGTCTAGCCTTATATCTATTATCCGATTTCTTAACGTAAACCCATTCCACATCTAGTACTTTTTTCTTTCTTTTTTATCAACTAACGACCAAGTTTTATTTTTATTAATACAGTCAATTTCTTTATCCATGGCTTCTTGCCAATTTTTATTATCTTTGCTATTCATCGCCTCCTCAAATGTACAAGGAGTATCTACTCTACTATAATTTACAAAGATATTATACGTTTCTGGTTCCGGATATCTTACAGTACTTTTTCTTTCACGTTCGGATCTACGTGGAATTCTTAACCCCTGATCTTTATTGTGTCCATCTTTTATTTTATCATTTGGTTTTTCAGACTCATCTGCGCTTTCAAAGACATTATCATCCGGATTATCGTCATTATCATTATTACTTCTTTTACTTTCCCCGAAGGTAGGAGTAGAAGGACGAGTATAATCTGTCTCGTTTTCGTCGAGATCCAGACCGATACATTTTACATCGTCTTCAACTATATCAACATGTCTCGCGACTACTATTTTCCTATCTAAAAGAACTCTATATCCTACTTCACTATACCCAAGTAAAATTCCCATATTAGATTTTTTATCCCATTTCGAAAATCTTTTTTGTTCTGGATTTCTTACAAAAACATTACTCCCATATAACCTTAAATTTTTAACATTTGGTCTTTTATTAAAGAAGATTTCATAAGGTGTTTTCTTTTCAATTGTATTTGTCAAAGTTCTATTTTTTAAATATGCAGCCGCGCAAACTATTTCTGGCCAATAACTTTTATGTACTTTTGCTTCGGCTAATAAACAACGCGCCATATCCATAATTGATCTATTAAACCGTTCGGCTGTTCCGTTTAATTCATGAACATATGCTGGACAATTGTTTAAGACAATACCTTTTCCTTTAACGTATTTATAAAACTGATTGTTTAAATATTCTTTACCGTTATCACATCTCAAGAATTTAATTCGCTTTCCCGTTAAATTTTCACTTTCATTAACGAAATTAATAAAACAATTAAGAACTTCATCTTTAGATTTTATGCAATAAATTCTAGCTATTTTGCTATAATCGTCGATAAAAGAAACAAAATATTTTTCTCCATTAAACCCTGTAGTTTTAAATGGACCGCAAACATCCGTATGAACTATTTCTAAAATCTCCTTTGCTTTATTTCTATTATTTTCGAACGGTAAGTTATGCATTTTGTTCTCAATACAAATTTTACATTTCATAAATTCCGTTTCAAGTTCACTCGGAATACCGTTAAGCAACTGTTGTTTACATATCGTATTCAAATAACCAAAGTTTACGTGCCCTAGCATTCTGTGCCACCTTTCCTTTTGACTCGTATTATTATTTCTCTCGGCACTATTTACGAAATTTATATTCCTTGCCAATTTACTTTTCATCTTATATGTATCATTAAATTTAAATGCTATTGCAGTTAATTTATTGTCACTATCTATAACTTTTGCAACTTTTCCTTTCAAAATTACCGTATTCTTATTATTCGTTAATTTTCCAACACTTATTAAATTAGCATTCATTTCTTTAGCAAAATAAACATTATTAATATTAACTTTATTTTGCTTCCCGAAGGTGACAAAATAAAGAGATACAGTTCCTATCTTTGTTGCTTTTATGACTCTATTATCGCTGAGATAAATATTTATCGGTTCTTTTAAACAAATACATTTCTCAAAAAATGCTTCATTATTAATAATGTGGTCTGAACACCCGCTGTCGAGAAGCCACTCTACTACATAATCATCATTATATAACCTTTTTGTTTCGTCGCTCTGCGCCGCGTGTGCCGTCGTAGCTACCCATGCATTGGCTCCTTCGCTGCTTTGTCGACTCGTGCTGGCTTGTTGGCTGCGCTGACCTCTGCCGCCTCTGCGTCCTCTGCCGTAGCTGCCTTGGCCGCTTCCTCCGCGTCCTCTGCCTCGTGTTGACCCTTGCCATGATTCGCCGCTGCGTCCCGCTTGGCTTTCATTCTTGCATTCTCTTGCAAAATGTCCGGGCTTACCGCATTTGTAACATCCTTCTTTATTTGCGGCAAATGCGTTTGAATTTCTTTCTGCTCTGTCCTTTTTGTTTTTCATTTCCGCCAATTTTATCTTATTTCTGACGTAATCTGCTGTTTGCTCTTCTTCCTTTAGAGTGTATATTAAATCACCTATGTAACTCAATGACTTCGGTAATGTATTTAGCATGTAATTCAATTTCTCTTTTTCACCAACTTTTGCACCCGCGCTTTTCAAATCATTAACTAGCTTTTCAAGCTCGTTGAAAAATGATTCTGTATCACTATACTTTTCAAGTCTTATTCTATCTAATTTGTTTCTGCAAACTATTTGTAATGCCGTTGACTCCTTCAAATACATCTGATCAAACTTCCTTATTATTGCGTATGCTGAGCTTTCTTGACACACATACTCCAATTGTTTATCTGATATAGAGCTGTATATATAATTTATTGCTTTTAGATCTTGTTCATCCCAATCTTCCTTATCATTTGCAGTTTTTGCCCTCTTTATCACTACATCACATTTTTAAAATTTCAAAAACATTTCGATTCTCTTTTTCCACATACTATAATTTCCGCCATCGAATACTGGTATTGTTATATCTTTTCTTTCCATTTCGTCTCCTTGATTATTCTCGAATGTTCCTTCTTGTTCAGAATCTTTCTCTTGTTTGACCTTCGATGTTGTGGCTTGTTTGTTTGACTCAAGCGTTCCTTCGTGCTCGGAGTTTTTTTCTTCCTTGGTGTTCGCCGTCTTGAGCATATAAGCACTAAGCTGCCCCCAATACTCGCCGAGGCTTGTGTTGGGTCAGAGTCTTTTTTTAACACTTACCAACCACGCTCTCCCACCATGTTAAATAAATTGAGCCGTGGTTGTAAAAAAGGAATAGTTTATTTAACTCTGATTAAATAAATAATACATTGATGTAGCGAGCCTCATGCTTGCGGAGCGAGGTGCTTGTCGCTTGGAGTCCAACGGTCGAGAGAGAGTTTTGCGCGAGTCGGCCGTTGCTGCTCGCGCACCGATCACGTGATGCGCACTAGAGGGTAGCACACGCACACTTACTTGTGTGAGTGCGAGTATACAATTCATATGCGACCTTTTCATCTATATTACGCAATATAGAATGTACAATATTTAACAGATTCTATCGGTTGTTTGATTACTTTTTCATTCCTTGGGCGACCTCTTTTCCGTTTTTCTCCCTCCGTTTCAGAGATCAAAACTTCATCCTCTTTGTCGAACTCTACAAACCAGGTTGGAGGATCCTGATTTTCCGGCGGATTTGCCCAGTCTTTGATGCTACGTTTGTTGTATTTGTTACCAAATGTAATTTTGATTAAATCGGACATCTCGGCTTTCATAGTATCTTCCTTCTTCAGGTTTCAAAAATAGGTATCCTGTTGGCTTGTAACCAATAAGTACAACTCGCTTTCCTAGCTGTTCAAACCTAGGCCCCGTTTCCTCTGTACTTTAATGTAGGCGATGCAACCGAAACGTTTTAGTTGTTCTAAGTTAAGTTTGAGATTCGAATTGAATTTTTCTAAGGGCGGCGTCATATCATTTGAACTGTGAGGAGTTCTATTATAAAAATAGACAGATGCGCTCAAGGTTAGATCCCACATGTTTTCTGGCAATCGCGTATCATACATCAAAGCTCTTGTCCTTTTCTGAATCGTTTGGTTAAAACGTTCAGCGACACCATTATGTTCAGGTGTGTCGGGGCTGGCCAATTTCAGTTCAGCTCCAAAGCTTTCAAGTACTTCAAGTGTATATCCTCCTGTGAATTCTGTACCTTGATCACACTGTAGATAACAGAATTTTGCGTCATATCCCAGCAGGTTTCTTGAACTTTTAATGAATGACTGTAAACAATGACCGGTTTCATTTTTATTTTTCATTGGATATGCCATTGCAGTTCGAGAACGATCATCAATGAAAACTGATATAAATCTATAGCCCCTGGGGTGTGATATCGGACTAATCAAGCCCATCGTATCAGCATGAGCAACTTGTAGCGGCTGAGTAGCTCTCTGTCTAGTCGAACTGAAAGGTAATTTGTTGAACTTAGCTGCAATGCAAACTTCACAATCTGACACAGAATTATCAAAATGAACATCCTTCAAGCTTTTTATATATGGATATTTCCTTTGAAATTCTTTTAGATATTTTAAAGAAGCATGTCGTAATCTAACATGCCACAACATAGCTTTGTTCGTATAAAGCAGATTTTTGTTCTCTTTAATATCTGATTCAGAATCAATCCTATTACTGTCAGTTAATTCATTTAGATTACTTATTTTTCTATCTCTCAAGGTATTTTCAAAGTTAGAATAACCGGAGCACAGCTCATCGTTTTCTGCTTCTACAGCTGAGTTTGAATTTTCATCCACTTGCATTGGGTCATCCAGCTTATTATTTTCGAGTGCAAGTTCTGATTTAGGCTGATTTTGTTCAACAGAAGTTTTACCTTTTATTGGATACTCACGTTTCCGTGTGGTTATGTATGCAATAACCTTATTTGATTCAAGATCACTGTGTTCTTCTTTATTCAAGCTATTCGTGTTTAATTCAATTATCCAATAAGGTTGCTCATATATACCAGAAATGAAGGATTTATTTGACACAGGATCAAAGATATCAACGTGCGTATTATCTAAGTAAATACCTAACCCTTTATCAACAAATTTTCTTAACGAGAACAAATTTTCTGACAGTGATTCAGCATAAATTACATTTTTCAAGCTTAGAAATGCGTCATGGTTGGTGTAACAGACACGTCACCTACTCCCTCCGATTTTATAATCGCTGAATCGCTGTCATTTGCACATTTAATGTCAATTCTTTTGGTGTTGTCTAGAGTTTTAAAAATTAATTTGGAGTTAGTCATGTGCTCTGTAGCACCTGAGGTCAGCCAGAAATCTAATTAACTGGTTTTCATCGTTATGTTTTATACTATCGAGCTTACCGTGTGTGTGCAGTCCTACATACTAACCAGGTTTTGACTTTAGATCAGAAGCGTTGTTTGCTTTAGCTTCTTGCGCTCTATTGCCCCTTCTATTGGGTCTGGCTCTTCCTCGCGAATGTCCTCGAGCTCGTCCTTTGTCAAACCTAGGTCTTTTTGACTCGCTACTATCTGGCGCATTATAATTTTTGCGCTTCATTCCTCGACCGTGTCCACCATGCCTGCCACCCCGATTAGAAAGAGATAGTTCATACCTTTGCTGACGCACGTTTTCCTGCAGGATCTTTTCTAGCTGATCCCCTGAGTACGGACAATCCGCATGGACGTGGCCTTCGTAGCGCTTGCATTGGTAGCACATTTTTCGTCTCCTCTAGCATTCGCTCCAGTAGTGCCCTTTATTGCCGCACTTGGTGCAGAGCACTCCTGGGTCTGGCACATGGTAGGCGCTAGATCCAGCTGTGTCGTCCTTGGGCTTTGATGGTCCTTTGGCTTCATCTCGAGCTGCTTCTTGCTGTACAATATAGTCTTTAAGATGATCGGTTGTCAGCAATTTACCCGTGGCATTTTTGCTAATGAATTGAGTTTCGCGGACACGAGGAAGATTTGTGACAATTGCTTCAAAGAGCGCGTCTATTATTTCTACTTCGGACAAATCAGGCGTATTCGGCAGTTTATTATATTTTCGTACTATCTCATCAAACTTGTCCCAAAAGACAGAAGCTTTTTCTTTATTCGGATTGTATTTGATACTATGCAACTGTTTTCTCAAGCTGCCTGTAATGACACTAGTTTCATTTTCTTTGAAATTTTTGATTTTATTCAGCAATTCAAGAGGGTCACGAATGTTAGTAACTTTAGAATGATATGATGCATCAATTCTGTTTATAAGAATGTCTCGAACTTTAATTTTATTCTTTTCTAATTTGACTTTATCCAAATCTCGAGATGGTAATGAAGGGGGATCAATTACATACATCAAATCACACACAGTCAGTTCAGAAGTTATATAATCCATAAACGAATCCATGTCTCACTTAGGAGTCAATTTGTAATCTCTACGAAAAGCACTTTCTCTGTTGGTCACTTGAATCTGTCTGGATTTTGTCAGTGCCTTTCGTAGGATAAGTTTTATTCAACTCCTCCTGAACTACTTGTAATATGTAATCTTTACTCACATTTCCGGACCTGTCAGTCAAGCTTGTCACCGAATTTTTGGTTACTCCAGCTGTACTGCCATGCGCCCTCTCTGCCTCCTGGAAATCATCCTCCCAGGCTTTGATCTGCTCCTCCAGCTTGCTTATCCTATCGTTTATGTCGTGCTTGAATTCCAGCATCGTTTTTGCATTCTCATCGAGATGCTGTCGAGTTATTTCGTACTGCTCTTGGAGATTTGTTCTTATTTGTCCTCGAAGCTTGTCGTTGTCCTTCTCTAACTTCTCCAACTTTTGCATTATAACTGGAAAATTAAGTATATTATCAGAATTTGGTGAATTTTCATGATTATCTTTTACAAATTCCATAGTCCTCGGTTTCTGGTGGATTTTAAACAGTTTCAAATCCAGTTTAATATTTTTGTTCGATTTAACTACTAGGGTGGATTTATTACCTTCGAACTTGAGTTCAAAATCATTATTAAAGCTAATCAAATTTCCAGTTTGGTTAATCGGCTGGCCACCATCAGGTTTGTTCTCCTTTCTTTCCAGCTTAGAGAACTGAGTCTCCTCATGTTGGCTCGAGGGAGACTCTGTATTCGAAGCCACCTCTTCGATCCGCATCCTTTGTATTTCTCTTTTCACTGACTGCAGAGTTTCTCCCTCTATTGTTAAGGGGGTCGGACACCTTTAGAATGACGAAAAATCAATTTTTTTTTATTACATATTTTACTAAAAAAACACTTGTAGAATATGTCCCAATTAGTTTTAAAGCATTATCTATTTTTGTTTTAAGAATATACACAAAATACTGATAAAGCTTTTCATTTGTTTTTTGTTCAAATTACATTTTTCCCCTTGTATACATAATTATATAATCATATATTATTTCTACTAATTTTTTTTTCATGTCACTGTTCTTAATATATTTAAAATTCTCACTCTAAATATCTGTCTGTATATACTTTAAAAGATCCAAAAATAATATTTTAAACATGGTAACGGGGTAAGTTTGACGCGGTTATTCGCTTCCTCGAAGCGGAATGGCCGATGAACGACGCAGCAAAGAAGTGGGGCGCGAGTACTTGCTCGTGTCAACCCTCGGCGAAATCTCCTCGTCCTTGCCTGCACGCCGTCGCTCGCCATCGGCTGCCTTCGTCGGCAGCCGTACCTGCCGGCGTTACAACGCGCGACGTCACTGTCGCGCTTTCTCTCTCTCGCGCGTGCTTCCTCGGCTGCTCAGAATTGCGCGAGTACCGCGTATTCGCGCCCGTGGAGGCCGGTGGTATTCTATACCGCCGGGCGACCGACTAGGGAAAGGGTTCGGGATAGGTGCATTAAATCACTCGCGTACGCGTTCTTAAAACTAGGGCTTTGCCTTTATTGCCCCTCGGGCAGCAGAACTGTAGTACACGCGGTGCGTATGGTCTATACGCGTCGTTACGGGTGGTGCGCCCGCGCACGCGGAGCGCGAGTACACGCGACCACCGTGTACACGCACACGCAAAGGCGGCTCGCACCGACGTCGGCCGGTCGCCGCGCGCGACCGACCCACACGCGCGCGTCGGTGAGCCTCGCTCGCTCGCCCGAGTCCCGCTCTCCGGACGCTCGTCGTCCGCGGGAAGAGCGCGCGCGCGCGTCTCTGGCCAGGACCTACCTTGCGGTTACGCGCGTTGCCGTCGGCGTTTCTCTCGCTCTCTCTTGTCGCTGGCTTGGCTGCCGGAGGGTCCTCTGCCGCTGCGCAGGCAGGAACCGGCGTCTCTCGCTCTCTCTCTCCTTCGTGGGCAGTCCGGCCGCCGCAGGGGATCGGCTGCGATGCCAAGGTCTCTCTCTCTCTCTCTCTCTCTCTCTCTCTCTCTCTCTCTGTCTCTCTCTCTCTCTCTCTCTCTCTCTCTCTCTCTTTCTCCCTCTCACTCGAATCTGCGCTCCTGCACTCTCGCCCTACACCCGGGATGCTTCCGCTCTCTCTCTCTCTCTCTCTCTCTCTCTCACTCTCTCGGCACTACTCGAGGTGAAGCACTTCTCCCTGCAGGCTATCACTCGCGGCAATGGCCGAAACGATACTAATCGCCTGCTGCGTCTTCGGCACGCGTAAGCATCTCTCGGCCTTGTCCTTCGCGCAATGTTGAGAGATGTTTTTCTTTTCGGGTATCCGTGCGTGCCGACGCGGTGTGCCGAGACTCGTCTCCTGTCTTGTTCGCGCACACCGATACACGCATACCCGCGCACGTACACGCGCAGGCCGTTACAACATTAATACAAAGATAAAAAGTAAATAATATAATTTATGGACGGTATTTTTGACAAAAATAAAAATTTGATTTTAAAACTTATATAGCAGTTAAGTTGGCACCGTAACAACCTGACTTATCAACGACAGCCTCTTACAGGCTCACAGCTCACTCCTTTATTGTAACAGTGAATCCACATTGCATGTCGTATGCCGTATGCCGTATGCCGTCACAAAAATAGTTGTTGTCCGAAATCTATAATATTTATAACTCTATGGTTACAATTCCTATAGGATTTATAACCATAGCGTTATAAATCCTATAGATTTCAGACAACAACTTTTTTTCTGACGGCATACGGCATACAGAATACGGCATGCAATGTGGATTCACTGTAACAGAGCTGATTTTAACCTATGTAAAAGTCCGCAAGCAATGTAAACATGCACAGCTATTATTTCATATAAACACTGTGATATCAGCATCAGCACCTTTTTTATACAAAGTGTTGTTGTTCATTTTCATTGTTTCCAACGGATTTTGGAGTAAACATTTAGTGTATTATATTACGTAAAGGTATTTTAAATCAGTTTTTAAAAGTGTTTGAATAATACGTGCGACAGTTGAATTAATGTTTTAGAAATAGCTTTTAGTACTTGAACTTTTATTGGAAACTTTATACTTAAAATAACAGGGATTGATACTAAAGAAAAATTAAGTCTATATTGACTATTACAAAAAACATTTAGTGACAGATTTAAATCAACTTTTGAAGGAAGCGAAATATATGCTATTGTGCAGAAAAATCTTATGGAACCTTCGCTTCCGCCAGAAAGCTACCATTATCAGCCATTACCTGAAGCTCACTACGATATAATTGACATTTTATTTTCTGAAGTAAAAACAGTTATGCCCTGCAATAAATATGTATCAGTCGTATTCTCTTTATTAAGTAATAATATTATATGTGAAAAAGAATAATGAAGGACAAGTAAAGAAGTTCACCTTATCAGACATTAAAAGAAGATCAATATAGGAATGTTGCTGCTATAAACATTTTTTTCAAGCATTTGGCTATGGCGATACTGGCTTTATAACATGCATGAAGGATTTTGGATTTCTCAACACATTCTTTATTTACCTCAGTATATGTATAAGAATCTAATATATCTGATAAAGATTATTACAAACATATGGATTTAATAGCACCAAACGATCTACATATTAAATCACTTAACAAACTTGACTGACTGATGTGGATATGACTGTTACGCGTGCTCATAGCTTACAAGTCTGATAGATCGTATACTGTGGTACCAGAATATTTGTTCTAAATGTAAAATATTTTGAGCGAAAAACAATATTTTTTTGTATTTCAGGGCAGAGATGGAGTTAAGAAATAAAGAAGAAGAAATAAAGAAGTATTTTAGTAATTTTATCTTTAAAGCTGTTTTCTACATAATGTAAAATTTTGAGCTCTGCCGTCGACTCCAAATTCAGGAACTGCATATATTTTAATGGGAGAGATCCTAAAATTTTGGTATTTTATATGTCTATTGACTGAAGAGTTGTATGTATCTAATTTATTTGATTAAATAATTTTTTACGGTCAAAGATTGCTAAAAAATCTGAATTTCACTTAAATTTAAGATTTTTTAGCAATTTTTGACGGTAAAAAATTATTTAATCAAATAAATTGGATACGTACAACTCTTCAGTCAATAGACGTATAAAATACCAAAATTTTAGGACATCTCCCATTAAAATATATGTAGTTCCTGAATCTGGAGTCGACGGCAGAGCAAAAATTTTGAAATGGCCATATATTTGGTTAAAATCGATCAAAATTTTTTTTGGGTCTCATTTTATCATAAATTGCATATATTTTTAGGATATTACTTCTAAATATTTCTAATTATGAAAATTAATTTTTTTCGGGTCATTTTATGAAGAAAATTGTAAAGGTGTCTGACCCCCTTAAGTTATCTGAGACGGAAGATTTAGTTTTATAAATAAACAAATTTCACCATACCGCACTACAAGTAAGGAAAATTGTTTAAAAGCAAAATTCAGTCAACGAACACAATTAAAAGAAAATGCCTTATCACAGATGGTAATGTTGAAATATAGCAAATACTCTAATAACGACCAACAATTAAGAGAGTAATGCTGATTGGTTATTTATTCTGTGATATAACAGCACACGCAATGCAGCCGCAACGAGAGACACTGTACCGCATGTACAGGTCAACACAAAATTTGGAACTGATTTTTTTTGTTTATAGCTATTTAATTTTTATATACGGACGTCATTATAAAGACATTTTCCGCATCATCCATGTCCGGATAAATATATTCATCTGGATGCTTCTCGGTGATATCCAGCTCTTGATCCTGGTTCAGCAGAAACAATCTGAGATTTCTCTCATCTATACATAATCAAGCGTATCAGTTTACTGTTTCAATTTATCAAACTTAATTTTCAAATTATTTATTAAACTAAATTTTCAAATTATTACTTTATCAAATTTAATTTTCAAACTATTTATTAATCTAAATTTTCAAATTATTACTTTATCAAATTTAATTTTCAAACTATTCATTTATTGAACTAAATTTTCAAACTATTAATTGCAATTATTTTAATTTCAATCAGACTGATTCGTAGTTTTATATTCCGTTACCAATTCTCGATATGTCATCAGCGCGTCACTACACATTTCGAGCGTCTTATACGTATTCACGGATTTATGCGCGACGCGGCTGCGATCGCAGTAAAACCATAGTGAGAGCGACCCCCACCATCAGGCCTAGCTAGTATAATGCGGACGAACAACATCGTCTGTGTCGCTCCGTCTCTACCGCTCTTCCAAGATGCGCAGCATGGCCCCTACCTCAACGGCTTTCGGGTGATTCCGCGTATTTCCGTGCACTTATATACGGACGCGCCGCCATCTTGATAGAGAGAGGATTTTGTCTCGCTCCTGCCGCTCGCGCGCCGTGCACGCACGAACCTGTTCCTATTGCTCGGCCGCGTGCGCTGATTCTCGGAATTTCGTAACGCGTATGTTTTGTTCACGTGATCTGTGTGCGACGTTTATGCCCGGAAAGTGAACACAACTTTCCTCACATTCGCGACCGCGCACTTCAATAAAAGCTTATATTTCAAACTTACCCCTTGACTTGGGCATCTCAAAGCCCTTCCTCTTCAAGCTGTCGAACATTGTCGAGCTGAAAATGTTCTAACAGAAACTCGGGCTGATACTCAGACCGCTCGATCCAGGAAAACCGCCGTCAGTTTCAGCAGCAGATCCACTCTCGGCTCCCTGTAGCGATCTCGTGCTGTGAAAATAACTAATCACTAAGCACTTCACTCGCGAGTAATGTTATCCCACAGAAAAGATCCAGCAAAATCTCAGCGCGCAGTGGAAGCGTGCTGAGCCCATAACCTATTGAGGTTTTATTCTAAGATGGACCTTTGTATGGGTTAATAATTTATAACAATAAACATGTTTACACAATACTTTATTACCGAGCTAAACTTCGTTAAAAATATTACTTATGTCGACTGCAATTTACTATCAACTGATAAGAATTTTTCTATCGGTCTTACAGTCTTACAAATTAAATTAAAATAATTAATATTTATGGCAGTCAGATTGCCCTTGTTTATAATCACTCCCGCAGAATCTGAAATAAAAACTTAATTAAAACCTGGAAAAAACTTTGTTAGCAAAGGACGATCTGACTGCCCACCACCACCACATTGTCCAACGTTTCGAGCCCGCTCCGACTCCTCCTCAGGGACTAAAATGAAACCCGCGATACACCTCCTTATATACCCCCATACCCCCTTCTTTTTTCTTTTTTCTTACTCCCACCACCATCCACATTCCCCTCTCCAACTTTCCATTCTTACTTAAATTAATAAAGAATGATAAATGTTATCTAATTTACTTGACTCTATCCTTAAATTTACATTATTCCGATTTCTTAGAATGTGAATACTTTCAAGGCTTTCCCTCTTATATTTATTCTTAATCCCTTGTTCCAAAATATCCACACTCCCAAAATCGAAAGAATGCAAACTATTTAAATAATGTTCTTTCAAACCCGATGTACAACTTGAGCTGCGTAAACTATATTGATGTTCATACATTCTCTTTTTCAAATATCTACCCGTTTGACCAATATAACAACCATTACAATCCCTACAATTAATTTTATAAACTACTCCCGATTTTAAACATTTATCATCCTTGTCTTTACAATTATTAAATAACCTTTCTAAATTATTATCGTTTCTAAAGAAAACTTGAATATTATGTTTACTAAAAACCCTTCTAATCCTTTCCGACAAACCTCTAACATATGGTAAACTAAAATATGCGTTCTTTCCATTTCTATTCCTTGTTTGATTATCTATCCGCTGCTTCAATTCACCATTATAAATTTCCCACACTCTCTCATCAATCATTTTGTCAATAAATTTGACCAGATAACTATTCTTAATAAATGTTTCTCTAACTAAATTTAAATTCTTTTTCCTAAAATCTTTATGTGACAATTTAATCGCTCTGTCAATGACACCTTTGATCGCACCTGTCTTGTTTACGAATTGGTGGCGAGAATCAAAATTTAAAAATCTACCTGACCATGTAGGTTTTCTATACCAATCTAATTTCACTCTATTATTATTAACTCTAATGACTCTAATATCTAAAAAACTCAATTGATCATCTTTCTCAACTTTGTTTGTGAATTTAATTCTATCATGGATAGAATTAAACACATCCACCATTTCATCCACAAAACGAGCTAAACTTCCTTCGGACATATGTACAATGTAGATCCTCTAATCAGATAAGGCTGTACAGTAGTGAACTATATACGTATATAAACACAGAGCGGGCAAACGCGCGTGTTGCTCTTACAGTGGAACGTGACAGAGTGAGCTCCGCGAACGCGCGCGGCTCAGCGCCGGCGACGGATGTCTTAGACCAAGGAGTGGGGGAAACCAACACGGTCCCCGACACTCATCACATACACACGCACATACATATCAGCGCAACCGCCGTCCACACGCAGGAATTCTGCTCGCATACACCTAACAGTTTTACAATTAAGCAGAGATAATAAGTTAACAATAGTTTGTTTACATACATAAAGTCATAATAGAAAGTTAAAGAGCGATTTGTATACATTATTTAAATTTTGTGTATCCTCTGTTTTGTTAACTGTAGTTAACTGTGTTTTTTGTACTATTGATGTAAATCATTTCCGAAATTTTTCATTTTTTGAAATCAACTTCCTTATCCAAAAAACGAAAAATTTCGGAAATGATTTACATCAATAGTACAAAAAATACAGTTAACAAAACAGAGGATACACAAAATTTAAATAATGTATACAAATCGCTCTTTAACTTTCTATTATGACTTTATGTATGTAAACAAACTGACTCGTATATATATATATATATATATAAGTAGAGATGTGAGTAGTATGTGTACCACTATAGCGAGACAGATAGGTATCAGGTTACACTTCCGGTGTCATCTTCAAGTGGGCATTTGACTCAAGTGTTTATATAAACATCTCTTATCTTAAGTGTTTGTTTATATAAACAGTAGCAAAACAGTAGCAAAACAGTATCAAAACAGTATCAAAACAGTAGTTAATTAGTATTTATTTATATAAACAATGATTAATAGCCTATTGTTCATAAGCTACTATATAGCTACTGTTAAAGTGCCCACTTGATGGCGATGTAACCTGATACCTCTGGGCGCGCTATAGCGGTCATGGCGTGATGCCTGCTGGTGCGCTATACCAGTCATGGCGCCCCCCACTCCTTCGCAGTCAACTTGAGCAGCACTGGCTGGAGAGGGGGCGGACTACGCTATACCCGTCATGCGCGTGCTTCTAGCTGGCATCCCCACTGAGCGCGGGACTGTGGGGACTGCACTATATCGGGCACGCGTGTGTGAGCGTACTGCTGTGCGCGTTTGTGTATGCGTGCCTGCAAGCCGCTTGGCAAGAGAGAGGAGTGGGGAGTTTTGGTGTGTGAGAGAGAGATGAGTAAGCGCTTGTGTGGATGGGGGAAAAGTATTCTATAGCTATACAAAGCAAGGGATATGCTTGCAGGTAGCAGCGCGTTTAATCGTATTTTTCTAGTCATGTGTGTGTGTGAAAAGGGAAACTCGATTATTATTTTTTTCAAGGAAACAAAGTGGATTGGATAATTTACTGGACGAATGTGAGGTCGATAAATGAAAACATTTGTTTTGGTAAAAATCATACACCGCATTTTATTAACACACCATACATGCATACACACACATTTACATAAGTAACACATAATAGTGTACGCAGACACTAAGAAATTTTACAGTTTTGTTGTCGTTGTAGTGTCGCGGTCGGTGGTAAATGTCGCGCGGAGCGCGTAGTGGGCTGTCTGTCATAGTGTAGTATCTTTGAGCCTTCCTTTCTTTGGTTGTTATTAGTTTTTAATGATGATGATGGTGGTGATTAGCTGTATCTAGAGTAGCCTTCTTTTTTGGGGAAAGAGTGGGTGTTGGTAAAAGATTTAAAACGGGCAGAATTTTTATCCGTGGAGGAATGGTCTTTTTTATCGACGAGAGGTTGTTTGTCTTCCGGCTTGCCGGCTGGTTTGCTGAACGGAGGGCCCATGATGTTGTCTCGATGAGGATCGCAGTCCTACTGTTTTAACGCAGTGTTGCACTTTACTTATATTTATGCGGTGGGTGATGGGCATGATGACGCAAGTGAGGAAAGGTTCGTACAAGTGAAAAAGCAAATGTGACAATAATGTGTATTTATTGGATGCTTTCGTGTACTTCTTTTTCCAGAATGTGTAAATACAGAATGCGTAGTTCTAAAAACAATCTATCTACGTTGGTTTCTCTAAAGTTTGAATAACTTAAGCATTTGTTCACATTAAATTTTAAATTTTCTTTTAGTTCGTCGAATATTTTTAGAAAAGTTATACCGTCAAAAAATGAATGTATTATATTCTCGTCGTTTTTTTCACGAATGTGTATTTTAATATTATTAATAATTATCTCTACCACCGAATTAACAAATACTGCGATATTTTCTAGTTGTTTGAATCTAAAATTTATACACTCGCGTAATTTTTTCAAGTGCGCAAATGTCTTTAACTGCATCACAATACTTGGTAAAATGTCAATCTTTCTCTTCTTTTTGGGCAGTTCGTTGTCGTCGGCGGTGGCGGTGATGGCGGTGGTGGTGGTGGTGGGGCTGACGGTATCATCGTCGTGGTGGATTATGCCGTGAGTAACACAGGGACTGCGTCCACCGACGGTATCCCAGTCCTGCGCCTCGTGTTCATAGCAGCTCGAGAAGTCAGGTGGTGTAATTTCCCGACTATGGTTGACGGATACGGCTTTTGAGCTGTAGCAGGCCATCAATGAAATGTCGTGAGCGGGTAGGATGGTTTTTCTAGGTGTTCGATTCTCGTTGATCAGATATTCTTGAATGGTGACAAAATGTTCCGTGAATTTTTCCCAGCTAGGTTTGTCCATAGTGACATATTTGTGAGGTGAAACGCCGCCGCCAAATTGAATAACAGGGCGAAACTGCTTGCCGAAGTATTGTAAGCCAAGATAGACAAGCTTTGAGTGCGATTTATTGACAGCGTAGCTCGTGTTGAATAGCAGTGTGTGCGGAATATTCTCTTGATTCATTTTAACACTCTTTACGCGCACTTTTAATAAAAAATACTGTCGGCAATGCCCGAGATGCTGATGATGATGTGTTATTTAGATAGTGCGGTTCGTACTTTCTTTTTAAGAAAATACTGCTTGACGGTAGAGATGTGGTGCTTTCAGCTGTCGCGCTTCTACTATATTATTCCGCCCGCGATGCCCTATGGTTCTTTATACACGTACGAGCGTGTACCTCCCTCTGCTCCTTTGTGCAGTGGGTGGTGGTAAACCTTTAACCAATGGCAGAGCGCTACGTATACATGCTGTTAGAGCGTGGTAGTGGGGGGGAAGTCATTGTGGGAAAAATTATTCTCAAAGAGAAAAATATCTTTGTTTTGAAAATATTTATCGATAAGCGCCATTTTAACGGTGCCTTTGATAAATCGATGCATATCGTAGTTCAAGAGGTATTTTATTACGCGTGAGTTCATCGGTTTTAGGCACGTACGTGTAGATAAGGTTTTTACAAGAGAGAAACGCGATCTATTCTCAAAGAGAAAGATATCTTTGTTTTGAAAATATTTATCGATAAGCGAGATTTTAACGTTGGCTTTGATAAATCGATGCATATCGTAGTTCAAGAGGTATTTTATTACGCTTGAGTATTCGGTAACAGCGGAAATGAGTTCATCAATTTTAGTCATGTACGTATAGATAAGTTTTGTTCACTAGAGAGAAACGCGATCAGTGCGTAAATATCGATAACTATTCCAAGAAAAGTCAGGGCTAGACTTGCAAGCAGCGCGTTTTATCGTGTTTTTAGTCATGTGTGTGTGAACAAAAATGAAACTCGAATATTATTCTTTTCAAGGAAACAAAGTAGATTGGATAATTTACTGGAAGAGTGTGGGTTCGATAAATGAAAGAAGTTGTTTTGGTAAAAAATTTTAATCGATCGATCAGATTATTAAGAAAAAATTTACATAGTAAAAATACACAAAAACTTACAAACTATGATTACATAAATTTTTGAAGCAGCGCGTACAGCCGAGACTGATTACTTACAAACTAAAATTGAATGTGTTTTTCTCCAGGGATATTAAACTAAAGGTTAAAAGTACAAAGCGCATAGAAGAGCCTACAAACTATTCATACACACAAAGAAGAAAAATCATTAAAATTAACATCATACACTAGTACAAACAATGGCGACATCATCATTGTGACATTGGTTTACACGATTGCATACAAAATCCTGCCCCTGTGGAAGTTGTCCGCGGAAAATTGCTCACGCGACGCATTTTTTTTTGTTTTCTTAGTTTTTGGCCGCGGCCTTTTCTCCTGACATTTTTACAAAACTTGGCAACTAATTTGTCGTTCGCGTGAGAATCGCGCGTAAAGACTTGACGAAAAGTGCGTAAACTACGCCCGCTACACATAAAATACAGAAACATAATACAATATTCACCACAGACTTTCGAATCGATGCTCTGCAACTTTTTCTTGTTCCACACGAGTCGCTTGCAATTTCTTCCGAGTCGGCCGAGATGCCAGCGTGACCTAGGTCCCAGACCGTAGCTGTCAAAGTAGATGCCTCTTGCATGGCGATCTATGTAGAATGCCACCCAATGAGACCCAGGTTTATCCGACATATCGATATTAGTCACGATGGCTGCGGGAAGGCTCAAGCGCCATGGTATATGATCGGCGGCGTAGACTCCGATCAAATTAGCAGCGAGTCCACTGATGGCTCGTGTTATTTCTCGGGTGTTCATTCTTGAGACAATGATGCAGAGTCTCCGCCAGCTGTGAAGTATATGTTGTAACTATTCGAATCGTTGCTATTTGTATCTTTTGCCTCGTAGTCATCATCGTCCGATTTCTCTGCAATCCGCAGAGTTTTTTTCTTCTCCTTGCTGTGGTACTCGTGAAGCACTGAAAAAGACATCTCACTATTCACCTTTTCCTTCGAAGCATGCTGCCATTCTTCGGATAGTAGCGAGCGTAGCCATTTCTTTATTTGAATAGCCTTATATAAGGCACAAAATTCTTTTTTCTTTTTCTGCGAATGTGTGGCGCACACGGTGTTTTTTGGAAAAATATTGTTGAACTTTACAAATGTTGGAGAAGCGTATTTCTCCAAGTTACATATGCAGCGTCCAAATAGTGTTTCGATGTAGCGGGCCTTCTCCTCAGCGCGTACGTAAATTCTTCTCGCCCCTCGGGCGATATTGTAGAGATGTCGATGCAACTGGCGAAGGCTCACTTCCCCCTCGAACCAATGAAGTCCGTGAATGTCAACCGCGCAGTAAGTATTGGTCTGTTTAACCTCATCCGGCAAGTCATCGAAGCTGCAGGGCGGCTTTACTATCCAGTGATCCATAATTTTTTTCTGCAGACAAATGATTGCCACCTCCTTTGGCAAAAATTTTTTTTCGGCATCACGGAAGCCTTGAATATCTATTACGTAGTCCATGCTGTTTGGAACGCGCGCGCAAAAGTGCGGGTATGCTGACGGGTGCGAGAGAAAAAACGAAGTGACGCGAGATGGCACAGAGCGTACGTCGTTAGCGCTCGCTCCACTTTTACGCCCCCACTTTTACGCCCCGCCGAGACTGGCGCCACCTGTAGTGCTGACGTCAGCATTTAGGCACTGAAATCCGATAAAATTTGTCGAGTGGAGTCGATTTCGAGAATGTTATCGTATTCGGCATAAACAATGCAGTTTATCGTAGTTGTCGGTGCGACTTCGAAGCCTACTTCTATACGTACGCTACCAGACCGCACGAGATTCCAGTGTGTGTGACAGTGAGCCGATAAGTCAGGCGTGAGATCGAAGGCTGTGAGAAAATAGCCCTGTGAATAATTGGTTCTGTTTATGCCGAGACTCTCGTTGAGGAAATGTATACCGGTGCCCGAGTAGAGTATTTGAAAGGCTTCGATAAACGATGCATTGTTCCCGGTAAAGTGCGGCTGTAATGGTTTGCTCGGAATTTGAACCCCATCGACGTAGAGGGAGAAGTAATTTATGTCGAAGTGTTGAAAGTTGAAAGGATTAAGTCGTCGATTTCCGTTGAACGCTCTGTTATCTACGAAACCGATGATTACGCATTTCGGCAGTTGGCCTAGAATTGCATTATAGATGCTGTCGCCATGTATACCGGCGTGAAGCGTGAAAGTTTTGATTTCGACGCGCGTTATGGGATACTTGGCAGTTGCCTTGGCCAATGTATTGGCGTGCGCGATTAAAATACCGGGTTTTATTTTCACGCGGCGAATAATGAACGTAGCTTCTTTTATCCTTATGCCAAATTGCCCCGCGTCTGTGTTGTCCGTCAGACAAAAGGCGTCTTGTCGCGGGGAGTGTAAAAAGGTCCAGCTCGCTCGACATGCACTCTGACGAGTGCGAGTGTAAGAAAGACATTTTTTTTTCTATTTACTTTGGCCCGAAAATATCGCTAACGCTTCGAAAAGTCGGTGTTTTGCGTTTTTTTCTACCTCCTTTGCGTGATTTTCGTCCGCCTACTGCTGCCGGTGCTTTTATGGCCCTCTTGTGTTTGGTGTGCGCGATGCGAACAGCGCTGCGTGACTTTCGCGACTGACGTCGCCGTTTGACGCGTTTGGTTGTTTTATAGCCTGAACCTTTCATAACTTCTGCTATTTTCTCGGCCGCTTTACGCTTGAGATTTCGACCGGATTCAAGCGGGTGCAAAGCGCTGGACAGTGCTGCATCCATATCTGAATTTAAAGGTATCCATGGAAACTATGCGCAAGAGTGCCACTTGGGTATCCCCCACTGTGTAGGGTTCGCATATGTCTGTGTAAACATACAACTGGTCGGGAATTGCTCGAGAGAGCGATGCAGGTCTCGCGGCGACTATGTCCCTTTTACCCTCGTCATTTAGAGTGGTAAAAGGTATTTTTTGTTTTTCCGGTGTGTCATCGAAGCCAAATATACGTCGCATTTTTTCGTTGAAATGAGTCTCGTGTAGCTGTGAGCAGTCGCACTTGCGTCTTATCGCGTAATAGCCGCGACGTGTTTTAACGGGTTCGAGCATTTGATGCCGATAGGTTTCATTTGAGCTGTTTATCGCGTCCGCCAGCTCAAAGAATGAGTCATAAATTCCAACGGGTATATTACAATATTTTTCCTCCACGAGTTGCGCGTCGTCGTCGTACGTGAAAAACTTGTAGAAGGCGTCCTCCTCTTGAAAATGTACGACGCTGCATGGTACGTGTATTTCCACTAGCCCGACGAACCATTCGCCGTGTAATTTGATCTCGCGCGGTAAGTGTGGTGAAGCAGCTAGCCTTATTATCGGGAAAGCAATTCATACTGCTGTTGCTAGGCAGCACCATGTAAAAATCTTCGTACGTGTCCATGCTTGCTTTTTTACGCGATTTTTTCGAGCTGACTCGCTTTTACCCAAGAATTAAATTTATCCGGATAGCCGAGCCACTTGACAAGCAGCTGCTTGTTGGCGCCGCGCCCTTTCTCGCGCACGACGCGTTCGATCTTGAAATTCTTATCGGCCGCCAGACGCTCGCGCCCGACGCGTACGAGTTCCTCTTTGTAAAAGAAGCCGTCTAGTAGTACTGCTTTTCGTAAGCCATTGCTCTCTCACGCCAGGTCAAATTTGAGCCAGTTTCTCTTCACTTGTCTGACGCGTTTTTTATTGCGGGTGAGAATTGGCGAGCGCGTCGAGTCGTCTGCTGTAGACGGCTGCTGCTGCGCTGGCAAGCGCCTCTTGGCTGTTAGTATTTGTCCTATTTTCAGAACTTTTGGATTTCCGATCAAATCGGTGGGCGTGTCGCTCGCTGTTCGCAAATTCGTAACGGCCAACGGGCGCCTCGTCCTCTGCTGCTGCTGCTGTCTTTTTCTTTTTCTGCAGGGCATCGAGCAGTAACTCTGTTATGTTTGTGCGAGGTATGATACGGCCATCGATGCTCACAGTGCCTGTATTGTCCCATTTCAGGCGACTGGGCACTCTTGTTTTCCAGATGTGTAGCATGCGTCGTGTTTTGGGTGTGTGTATTTTTGGCAGGCACTCGAGTATAGCTTCCTCGCTGAGCGGTCCAAGCGCCTCCTCTATTTCGTCGATTTCGCGCTTCGTCTCGCGCTCCGTCGCTCGTTCGTTGTCTCGGAAAAAAAGATAGCGGCGTAAAATCTGTAGATAATTTAGACATTTTTCGTAATAATCACGTGCCGTTTTTGAGCGTAGAACCTCGTACATTTCGGCGTCTAATCGTGAAAAATTATCACCCTGTGTTTGTAAACTTTTTTCTCCCGACTCTTTTGGCTGCGTTGTATCGGCTGGAGTGGATGACGTCATCGCATGCTGTGTAGGTTGAAACGTGTCCTCTGGTACGAGTATCATCTTGCGTGCCCGTTCCATCTTATCGCGTGGCGCCGCCACCCAATCCAAATATTTTTGAGATTAGCGTTCCGAGTATTGGAGCGAGCAAGAGCGGTAAAAATGATCCGCCACTCTGAACAATCGATCGTTTCTTTGTGCGCCAATCGGTGTTTCCCCGGTGTACGTCACTCAGCTTTCTAAGTGTGTGTTTATGTCTGCGCAATCGCCTCTTGTCGGTATCGCTCAATTTTACGATCCCTTGTAAAACGTTCAACGCGCACTCGCATATGCACTTGACGAGTGGTTTGTCGGCCGTGCGCGCGATAGCCGCTCGATGTTTCTTATCGCCGTGACAGAGTGCACTGAGGAGCGCGAGATTTTTCTTGGAAAAATGTTTACCGCGCGGGTGTATTCCGCGGCACCGGCGTCGGGCTCCGATGCGACTGCCCGCTGCCATAGTTTTTGTCCAACTGACGCGCGACTAGCGTAATCAGCGTACTTTAAGGTGCTTTGGTACGTACGCGTAATGCGGCTCATGGTCGTCGGGAAAGATATTGCTACGAAATCTAAACGCATCCAAGCAGTCCTGCGAGAGATTGATAAAGAGATAAGAATGTGGCAAGCGCGTCGCATCGACGTACGCGTCGCGTAAAAAAAGCGAGTCCTCCGGGTGAATTTGTCGCGCCAGATGTTGTATCTGTGCTTTGTCGTGCGGCTTTTTGAACAGCACGAGATATTTGGTATTTAAACTTATGTCGCGCTGTGCCTTTCCTTTGTGAAAAACATTTTGCGTGATGAATATGACGCTCATATTTTTGTGGGGACTGCCTTTCGTGAATAAATCCAAAATAACATCACTCGAAGACTCGCGCATGAGATCGTCGAGGATTAGTAATTTTTTTTGTCATTGTCCCGTGAATAGTCGACTACCTGCAGCAGTCCCTCTCGAAACTCGATGGTTGTAGGCGCTTGGGGCTTAAAGACTGTTCGGTATGCCTCCTGCCATTCGGCGTAATACAATAATATACGGTGAAAGCTAGCATCGCACATTGCCGGGAGCTGTGCGAGAAAGCGCTGCACGAACAGGGTTTTCCCGCAGCCTGTGGGCCCGCAACGCACCAGGTAAACGGATGCTTCCAACGAATGTCCATGTTTTTTTCACGAGGACCTCGCGCGCGACGAGAAAGACAAAGAGTACCACGGCTACTCGACAGCCCGACGTTTTTATAATACTCGCCCGTGCAGAGCCAAAGAACATTAGCGGCAGCGGCGCGGGCGGAGGACCGCTAGTCGGCCGCGGGGGTGAGCGAATCATCGCGGTGGTCGACGAGCACATTACCGCCGATAAGCACCACGAGCGCGTTTTCAAACGGTTAACAACAATTAGAACTTATTTTATCTGTAGCAGATGGGGGGACGAGGAGAAATGAATAAATTTTTTCCAAAAGAATAAATATATTTTTACATTTATTTTACAGCAAGAACGTCGCATACAAATATATAAATTATTATTAATATTATTCCGCTTTGTAGCCGAAAGGGCGCGAAGTACCATTTGCGAAGTACCTTCGCTTCCTCAGCACTACAGAGCAGGACTTTTTTTCGGCGCACGTGATGACTTCGTGTGTGCGCGTGCGTCTGATGGCATTGTAATTGAAAACAATAGGTGCGGCGTAGCCCTCAAAGTACGTCGCGATCAAGCGCTCCACGCTGTCAAAATTAATTTTACGCGAATTTGAATTATTTAACGAGACGCCTTTCACCTTACAACACTCGACAGTCTCGCCGCTCGAAGGGACAAAGGCCCAAAAGGCATAAAATTTTGGCCCGCCGGAGATAAAGTCCGTGATGAATGAACCCTCGCCATAAACCTTGAGCTCGTCTGTCATATTGCCGAGTAAACTTCCCAGAGCAGGCTTGTATTCGTCTGGATTATTTCGGTTGCATTTAAATATACACGAATCGGTGTCCATGTAGAGAACTCGCGCGGCTGTGAGCTTTTCAATGTAATTGTAAAGTTCTAGTCGTGCCTGCTCTGTCGTGTACGCGGCTAATACAACACATGTGCTGCGGGCAGATTCTACAGCGTCATCTACGTAGCACCAATTCGCGTACAAGAGATTTTCGCTCACAGGCAGTACATCGAAAACCTCTTTTTCCGGCGCCGCTAACAGTTTCAACAGGTCTTCGCGCGTTTTTACAATTTCCGTTTGCTTTAAATTAGAGCGCTGCCCAAACTCGCCCCAGAGTGAATTTAAGCAGTACTTGGCGAGCGAGCGCAATCCGGAATTTTTTTCAATTTTATCAGCATCTAATCTGATCCCTTCGTCGCGCTCGTACTCGTCAATGCACCGCTGCTTCGACACGTCGTCGACGCACCAGCTCGGCCACCCGCTGGCCTGCTGTTTAAGGCGAAGGAAAGTATTTACATAGTTGGCGAACAAACCGCCCTCGCCCGTGCGCTGGTCGTACTGCGTGCTCTCAAATTGCCATATCACGTAAATCTCGGTGATATTGTAGCCCAGTTCTACCGCCTTGCGCAGCTCGCGCACAACCCATGTGCCTGTAAATTCACGATCTTCCGCTTGTTCGTGATTGCAATCCTCCTCGCGTAATTCGGCGCAACAAGAACGACATAGCCCAAAAATGAGGCGATTGTGCATTTTTACAGGCAGCACAGGCAGTAATAAATCACGCGGCGGTAACACGCGACATTTAAGCAGGCCCTCGACGCTCGCGAGATTGTTGTTTTGACCGCCCGTTAGCGCGGCACATTCTCCCCCGCTGTAAATACGTGGGTGGCCAATTGGAAAACGACCTCTTTTACAAATATACGGGTAAAGAGAGCAAATATCCGTATATTTGATCTCTTCGTCCGCGGCGACTCTGTACGAGGTGACGATATTCTCTGTGTGCCCACCGAAAAACGCGTCGCGTAGGTCAAGCGTGATTTTATACATTATAGGATGATTGCTGATGTAACGCTCGATATCTGGTTGCTGAGCTTTTAACCGCTCAAAATCGCATTCCCACATCTCGCGCACTTCGTAACCGGCTCTCCTCATGTGTATAATTTTTTCACATGTGCTCTCGCAAGCTTGCGCAAAAGTTTGATTGAAACGGGTTTTTCTCGAATCGCGCATATTTGAAAAACACCGCGGGCAACCATGCCAATAGCAGCCTTGAAATTCGAAAACAATTCCTTTGTCTGGTGCGGCAGCGGCGGCGGCCGGCAGGTAACCATCCACTAGATAGCCCTCTGGTAAACGAAACTCACGCGCGCGCACCGCGTGTACAATCTCTCGGCCGATTTTACGCTCGCAACAGAGTAGCCACTCTATAGATTTTTGAGAATGCCTGTCAGCGCGTCTATAACCGTTGGGCGGTATTATACCGATGGTATTCGCGGTCAAAAAGTTTTTTCTATAAACGTGCGAACACGCCGACGCTATAGTGCACGCTGATACGAACGGGTCCGTATCAGACACATCTAGGAAAATTTTCCGAAATTATATGCATGCCCGCCTGAGAATTTCTACATCCATTTGACAGTACTCGACAATCTCCTTTTTCATGTCGAATATATAGTCCGGACTCGTTTCACGGTGCCAGGCAAGAAAATCCTCACGAGCGGCTACGTTCATCGAGTCAGGACCATAAAACTCAACGGGCGGTAGAGGACCGATGTAGTCCCGAGCGGCGAGAGTGTTAAACAGATGGGGGAAGCAGCCCTTTTTAACGCTCTCCGGTAAACCAAAGGTCACTGGCAACGCGCTTAATTTCATTTGAAAGTAATTTATGCTATCGATGAATTTGGTACGGCCATATTTAAGCAGTGTTACATTTTGACCGCTCAAAATGACGCTGGGCGAGCTATACTCGGGATTCTCGGCCAGTTCTTTTAGAATAAATTGCGCGTCAAAAGCTTTGGCATTGTGGGCGATGCATATAATTTCCGCGAAAGCAGTGTTTACCCGAATGCACAAACCTAACAGCTCTCTCACCGGATCCCGCGTAAAAACAAACTCGCGCGCCCCGCATGTGTTGCAGATAATTTTTATATCGTCGATAGCCATGCAGTCGGTACAGACCTGATGCGCGACGCACAGATTCGGCACGTGAAACTGTATGTTTTGAGCGTACGGCGTGTCCTGACGTGTTTCAAAATCATAAAAAATATACAAATATTTTTCAGTCGCGTTCGCGTCATTTTCAATAATAGGCTGCATGAAGCACTGATCGTTAAACGGATGGTGTTTCATGCATTGCTTACAGTAACCGACACCGCACTCGTGTTGCCGTCTGAAAATATTCACGATCTTTAAACAGTGTGCACACAGTCGCACGACGTCGCAGACTCTCTTATTATTTTTTTTGTACGACCTCGGCTGCTTGTGTTTCGCAAAACATTCGTGCCCAAAGAATTTGCGCCCGTAGTCTGCACACTCAATCATTTCCACGCCGTCGCTCCTACAGGGCGGAATTACGAAACAACATTGACAAGTACGCGGACAAGTGTGTTGGTCGACACAGCGATACCCTTTGTTGCAATAAGAACAAAAAAAAAATTCTCTTCAAAAATTAAATAAATTACACCGTGAAGAGGAATATTTAATTCTTCGAACGTGTTTCGGCCGTCGAAAAGCGGAGCCATTACCAAAATTTTCAATTCGAAAACAACGATGGCGATTCCCGACGCGACAAAAAAATTTTGAAACGCTAACAGCTCGCGAAACCCGCACCCCTCGCGCGGTAAAAACACACCAGCGTCACCCACGAGTTTTTCTGCGCGTTGTTTCTGCAGGGCGCGACATGAATCGCGTATGTTTTTCCACTCTTTACGGGCCTCCGCGCAATCCCACCCCTTAAGCACCAAGTGGGCTTTCGCCAATACGAGCGCGCGCGGTAAACAGAGATTATAGGCGTCATTTTGTATAGTCACTATTGAGCGCTTCTGAAGGCTGGTCGCCGTCAGAGCTCCTTTCCCGCGCATTCTACCTGCACCAACGGGCATTTCAACGTAATAAGCTTGTAAAATGAACGGGTCGCCAATGCCTATAATCTCATTACTCTGACATATGGAACTAATTAGATTTCATAAATCAGCGATGGTGAAATTTTCGATAGGCCTGAACGAGAGCCCACCGGGACCTTGAGCAAACTGCTCGCTTCGTACGCTCACACTGATTAAATTATTACCCGGAACATGCTCCGTTATGTAGTTATGGATATCGCTAACCGCCGCTTCCATCCATAATACAACATTTTCTCCCTCACGCGGTTCACCTATTCTAAAACTAATCGTGCGCCCTTGGACACCAAACCGCCGCAGGTACTGTTGCCCCTCGGCTGCAACGATGAAGCGTTCGCCGCCGGGCTGTATAACTTCATTGTTCTCGGGCTCGGGGCTGGCCGCCATGACTCTGTCGCTGCTGCTGCTGCTATAAACACCACCACCTACCTGCGGCGGCGGCGGCAGGGAATGGGACTCGGGACTCGCTAAATAAAAAAAGTCAAAAACAAATTATATTTTCTTAACTTTTTTATTTTTAAACGTTTCTGATTTTTTTTTTTACATTTAAGGCTCAGAATAACCGGCAAAACTTTCGAGTAATCGCGCTATAAGATCTGTGATGTTTGCGTCGGTATATAACGCCGAAGTCTCGTCTTGCGCTAGGTCGCGGAACTAGCGCTGAATCGTTGCCTGCGGATTATGCGCTATTTGCTCATATAACTCCGGCAAACCGTCGACATCGGGGAGCGACGAACGAATTTCCCGATACATCAGATCGCGCGTACGGATAACTATAATAAAAAATATTTGACTTTTAAAAACAAAATCAGAAACGCTCTTAAATAAATATATTTTTACTTACATTCGTTGACACGGCGATGCGACGGGTAATTGTGATTGTAGTCGGCGGTAACCATGTTTGCCACGCCTTGCAAACTCGTCAACAGCCGTTCACGATCGGCGCACACAGTGTTTGCAGCTGTGCTGTTATCTTCGACATTCACGTTGGGCGGATGGCTCGCGATAAGACGTCGTTCTGCTTCTGTCACTAGCGGACGATCGTACATCTCAAGCGCGTCGGCAATCTCGAGATCCCTGTGCATCATCTCTTCTAGGCGCCTATCTACCTCGATTCGCGCCACTCGCTCCTCTTCCGTCTCTGACTCCCCCACCTCGTCGTCGTCGTCATCAAAATGCTCCCACGCGATGAGCGACGGGCTTTCGGGCTGGGCGTCTTCGGGGTGGTCATCTTCGGACCTGTGTGCTCGCCCGCACCTTCGCTCTCCGTATCAGTGTAGTCAAAGTTGAGTTGCCGCACTACAGGATTAAATACGCCTGCCGTGCGCGCCGAGTGCTGCGGCGACATGGCTGCCACACTCGGCTCGAAATGCGTCTCATCGCTGGCCGCACTCGAGCTATCGCATAGTTCCGTATCCGAATCATCGCGAATGAGGCTCTCGTAAGCTGTAAATAAAAATATGTAAATAAAAAAAAAGTAAAGGAAAATTATTTTGAAAAAAAAAAGTTTTAGACTTACCTAAACGTTCCGCGCGTGCATTCGCAATACCGCGAAACACGGGCAATCCACTTAATCGGCGCTCGAAGACATCATCTTCAATGACGGTCTGTACTTCGCGCGAACAAGCGAATGCTTTGTAAAGTCGCACTATTGCGCGATACCCTGCCATTCTTAGTAGTAGCCGTAATTGCACTGATAAGTTTTCACACGACATACGCCGTAAACGCCGCAGATACGCGGGATTTCTGCCATGACGGGCTCTAGCCGCGAGCTGTAACACAGCTTTCCGCATCGAACTATTTGCCCGATTATCCATCTCGAAACTTCTGAATAGACTGAGCGCGTCGCATGCGAGCTTGGACGCACCCCAACAAACGTATGATAAAAAAATTAGTCATCTAGTCATCTCGAAGAAGATGACGACAGCGCCCTACCCCATGAGCACATTTTCTTCGAAACATTCCCGAGAGTCAAAATAAACATCTTATGAAAAAAGAGTGGCCATCGAAAAAGAGTGGATATCGAAAAAAATAGCAGCGCTATACAGCCACTCCAGCTGAGAAAAAGGAACGACGCTTCCTCAAACGTACGTGCGTGGGACCAGCATCGTAAAATACGACCCTATTGATGCGAGAAAGCCGAGAAGCGCACTTGAGATAAAAACTATACAGCCCGTTGTGTCGCCCCAGTAGGGGGTATTGTTTTACAAAACATTACTCAACCAGCCTAACGAAATTAGAGAAAACTCTAAATACAGACTAGCATTGTGAGTCTGCTAGTTCGTTTATCGCTCGTAAGTACGTTGTAAATACCTCACAACGGCAAAAATGTACAGGCTTTCCCCGAGCAGGTCACTTTCTTCGGAGCGCACACCAACGGCTGAAAATTTTCTTGCCCTGAGAACACTTGAAAAGTGGCCCCAAGACTCTGGCGCTTTTTTTCGCAACCCACGCTGTTCCCTGAGAATTTTCTCGACCTAATACAAATCGTAAAACCGAGAGTTTCTGTAGGAAACGGGTGTGTTTATTCTGTCCCCCTGGACAGATTCTCATTGCTTTATCCACCATAAACCCCTGCGCTTAATCTGGTACTTTTTCATCGCTCACACTATTCCCCGAGAATTTTATAACACTACTATAAAACTTAGAGTTTCTGTAGGAAACGCTCGTACTTACTCCCTCGCCCTGACCAGTTTCTCCCCACTATACCCTCCACGCCCGTACACTTAAAAGAGCGGGGTGCGCACTGCACTACCACAGTACCAACCAAGCTTAGCCGGACACATCGTCGCCATCGCCGTCGTCGTCGTCGTCGTCGTCATCAGCAGCGCCATGGAATCCCTAGAAAATTTTAAATTCATCGAAAACATTTTGCAAGCTGTTTTCAATGAGCAATACCGGGTGTATAAGAAGATAGCCGCATCCGACAGAGACCTCGAACAGCTCACCGAAAACATATTAAATAAGAGTGCCCGCTGTTTAAATTGCGCCACGCAGCGTTTGTGGAACGAGCGAAAATACAATCAAGACGCTCAAGAAGTGTACGACCGCCTAACAGCGGATATAGCGGTACTCCTGGGAGTCCAGAGAACGAGAGGCAGCGTGTACGGACTCGGTGCATGAGTCGCGTGGAAATTGAAGAAACGCCCCGAAATCCATTTGCAAACCACCGAGGCCCCCACCACCGAGGCTCCCACCACCAAGGTCCCCACCACTGCACCCGCCGTCACCAGCGACATCACGCCGTACCGCCGATCGCCAGCATAGCCGCTCGCCAGTATTGCTCGGACCATGGAGCAAACAAATCAAAAAATTGCCGCTCTGCAGCACCGGCTCACCATCGCACGCAACCGACTGGAGCGCTACATGGCGGGTATGAACCGCACCGTCCGAGAAGTAGAACATATTAAAGAAGAAATGCTGGCCATCGCACAGCAGCAGCAGCAACAAGTACAACAAATACAACAACAGCAAACCAGACCGCCAGCGGGAACATACTGCAATTCATGCAGAACAATATTCCGCCCTCTGCGACACAATCCGGATGGCCTGACGTGGGAGCAGTGTTGGCGCTGTAGCCAATTCAGGTGCTCCACGCGCAGAAATACCCCATGCGGATGTCTCCAACAAATGGACGCACCGCGATCGCCAATGCCACCGTCATGATCGCTGCAGCAACACCAGCACCACCACCAGCAAGAACAGCAAAAAGTGTAGTGTGCGTAGTGTGTGAAACGACCCAATGTGATCTTATATTTACCGACTGTGTCTGTTAGACTTGCGTAATATTCCTCTGTGTGTGCATGTATGAGTGTACGTGTGCAATGCCGCCTATATGTATGTAAAATATTCCTTTGTGTGTGCAACGATATATATGTACATTCGCGTGATCTTATATTTACCGGCTGTGTGTGTTGAACTTTCGTAATATTCCTTTGTGTGTGAATGTATGAATGTACGTGTGCAACGCCGCCTATATGTATGTAAAATATTCCTTTGTGTGTGCAACGATATATATATATGTACATTCGCGACCGCATAATATTCCTTTGTGTGTGCCTGTATGAGTGTACGCGTGCAACGCCACCTATATGTATGACAAATATTCATTTGTGTGTGCAACGATATATATATATGTACATTCGCGTCCGTGTGTGTGTGTGTGTGTCAAATAAAAATTAATATTTTTTAATATAAAAATTATTTCTATTTTATCCCTATCCACTTCCTCGCATCCACCCGCACGGCCACAAAATACCCCACCCCTCTCTCACCACGCACAAATCCACACACCAGTACACTCAATCCGCCCGGAGAGAGAACATGTGCGTGACCGATATAGTGTAGTCCCCACGCCTCCGCACCGCACTCAACCTGCCCGTGGAGAGAGGGGATAGCAGCTAGCTGAACGCTCGTGACGGGTATTGCGTGGTCCGCCCCTCCCGTGCGCCAGCGGTGCCACGCGCTCAAGTTGTCTGCAAAGGAGTGCGGGGCGCCATGACTGGTATAGCGCACCAACAGGTATCACGTAACGCCATGACCACTATAGCGCGCCCAGAGATATGTATAGGGTAGTCCGCCCCCTCTCCAGCCAGTGCTGCTCAAGCTGACTGCGAAGGAGTGGGGGCGCCATGACTGGTATAGCGCACCAGCAGACATCACGTAACGCCTGACCGCTATAGCGCGCCCAGAGGTATCAGGTTACGGCGCCATCAAGTGGGCACTTTAACAGTAGCTATACAGTAGCTCATTAACAATAGGCTATTAATCATTGTTTATATAAATAAACACTAATTAACTACTGTTTTGCTACTGTTTTGCTACTGTTTTGCTACTGTTTATATAAACAGACACTTAAGATAAGAGATGTTTATATAAACACTTGAGTCAAGTGCCCACTTGAAGATGACACCGGAAGTGTAACCTGATACCTATCTGTCTCGCTATAGTGGTACACATACTACTGATGTGTATAGTTTCCCACAACATTGACTTTATTCGTTGGCGTTGCTAATAAAGTCATCTTTTATTAGCATAGATTTTTTGTTGTGGTAAGCCTGGTCTAATTATTATTGTTAATTTATGATCTCTGTTTAATTGTAAAACAAATTCTATCCATTTTGTATATTTTTAAATAAAGCCTGAAGAGGTCAGTATTCAAGCTGACGAAACGTCGCACAAGCTACAATTGTGTTTTTTTGCTTCCTCATAGAGGAAGCTTTGTAATAGTAAAATTTTAATTTTCTTTAAATTGCTCTAGAAACATGAGTAAAGGTGTTAGAAATTTGTGTCACATAATTGTACAAAATGTCTGTATGGATGTGTGTGTGTGTGTGTGTGTGTGTGTGTGTGTGTGTGTGTGTGTGTGTGTGTGTGTGTGTGTGGGTGTGTGTGTGTGTGTGTACCGCTTTATTTTCGGATCTACGCGATCGATTTTAACCGGACGGGCCTTATCTTTTTTTGATTCCGAATTCGGGAAAAAAATAATTTTGTACGACAACTGATTCGTTTTTGTTTTATGTCAAATTTTTCATTTTCGAAAAATTTATTTTTGATTTTTTTTAATGATTGGATTTAAATTTTATAATCCGATGGGTAGCGTTCGAAAGAGCATAAAAAAACCTATATTTAAAAAAAAAAAATTTCTCTAGCTATCACGGTTATTTTGTTATTAACAAAAACGTGTTCTTTTTTTTAAATGCTTATAACTCCCACACTAAATGGTCAATTTTTTTGAGAAAAATCATGATAATGGAGATTATGAATAGCTATAATATGTATAAAATTGAATCCATTCTATTGGTTAGTTTTAAAGAAAAAAATTAAAAAATGAAAAAAACGTGTTTTAGGTGGCGACAATTTACGGGAGTAAAATTGTGTTAATCGCTTCAACATTCCTTGTAGAGGTAGATTTTTGGTTGCCACCGGCACCTTTCTTTGGGATATATGATTGGTTCATAAATTTCAGAGATTTTTGAGGTTAAAATTTTTGTAACCTCTTTTTCGAATCGTAATTTCTCGAGAACGGCTGTATGTATCAGATGTCACGGCCTGCCGTACCGACGTCGGTAATTAGTAAGTTCCTGGTAGTGAACGCTAGAGGGCGCGTCGATGCAGAATTGGAGCTGCATCGACGAGACGACGAGCGAGCCGGCGCGGGAGACGCTATCGGCATCAATGTGGTTGTTATCGTTCGGGCAGAAACGCGCGCGGAAGTGAATTCGTGGAGAGATCGCGTTTGCCGCGATAAGTAGTGAAGTGTTTCTCTGTTTCAACCTCAGGAATGCAGGCGTGATGCATCCTGAGGCTAATATCATTGTTCGAGCGGCGTATTATTCTGCACTTTCGACGGAAACACGAGAAGAACTCAGAGATAGTGCTACAGGCTAGGATCACCTGTCGCACTCTCAAACCAGCAACATCCTCATGCAGTAAGCCTGTTCGCCTGGCATGAGAGCAGCAGAAAGTACCATGAGAGTTGATAGTACGAAGCCAGATGAGCAGCGAGGATGTCCGCGGGGAACCTAGGTCACACCGTATGAATCTAACCTACAATAGCGGTAAGCGTGCACGTATCAACCGCGTCGCGAGTAAGTACGCGTAACCGTTTGTCCAGGCTCGTCGCCACCTGGACAGCTGCCCCGAATAGGCGTTCTTGTGCGGAGAGAGCGAGCGTAAAGAGAGCACAGGCTCGGGTCATCAACCTTAGAAGGTCACCGACAATGATTTAGCTTGCCGGCAGTTTGTAACCGGCAACTGCGCATAAGAAGTGCGCAGACGACATGCGTTAGTAGCCTGTTCTCTCTCAGGCTAAGTTAAGTGTGTATGTGTCGCGACACGCGAGCGCGAGCGCTCTCTCACTCACGTAGACGACGAGTACGCTACGTATATTACTGTAGACGCGAGGCTTATGTTACCGCGCGTACACAGCGTAATTACCGCGAGCGTGACGTCAGCTCTCGAGACAGCTGACGTCTGAGATAACGTGCTGGCGCACCGTTAGGTAGGGAAATTAACCTATTTCAATGCGACACTTTCACTGTTTAAATTATTAATTATTCATTTAACTTCATCATCTTTTATTTAATAAACAATAGTCTTTTATTATTAACTTTAACTGCTCGAGTTATTATTTCGCGACCTTAGTCATTCCACGCTCCCCGCCGCCTCCGGGGTCGTTACGTAAGAGAAAACGTATCGTTTCATCTGAGCAGCCGGCACACGAACCAGTGAACGAGAGGAGAGTTCGAGTCACTGGTGAGAAACAAAGCGCAAGTCTTCGACTTGCGTGTTATACGATAAGTAACCAGATTAGGTTAACAGTGCACGACGTTGTAGCGTCTGTTGCCTAATCTGGCTATTATATCTCCAGGAGTTGAACCGAGAGATATGGATTAGAACCGCTAAGGTACACAGGTGAAACGTGCCTTAGCCCGAAAATCCACCCCGTGATAACTGGCACCCTAAACGTGTGTGTGCTTGGGAATATCGCGAAATTTTGACTTCGAAGGAGCAAAGTTCGAATCTCAAAAATTTCTTTTTGCGTTTTTCCGATTTTTTTTAGATTTTTAGCAAGAAAGTGACTAAAGTACAACAACCATCCTACAGCAAACCCTCTGGGGGTAGAAGTTCGAAGATTTTTGAGAAAAATCAAGATAAATTGCTGTAGGTTCCAAAGTTGCTATTTTTTTTTTATAGAACATCGTGACAAATAGATACGGTGCGCCTAGACGGAATTAATTTATGAGCGAGATGTGAAAGGTTTTATTTATTAAAAATTGTGAAGAAAAGCATCAGGGGATTGAGCCTTCGACAAAATTTGTGAAGAGCGTTCAATCGATACCAGTTGCTAGCCTAGTGAAGGCTAGCAGTGATAATACCCTCTAGGGAATCGAACCCGTGAATAAGAATCGAACTTAGGGGTAGATTCAACCCGCGGTGATCTGGCTGGCGTTTAATTTTTTTTTTACAGAGTAAACATTTTAAAACAGCTGAAAAGCAGCGACAAACCAGTAATTCGTGCTAAATCGGGATCGGAGCACCAATTACTGGCAAATTAAAAAGAAAACCAGCCAGGGCGTTATGAAACCGAGCAACTGGTATTAACCTTCTGCAACTCGAAGTGGAATTCAGAGTGTGGAGGTTAGGTAGAATTATAATACATTATAAACTATTTATACATATTTAGGTATTTATTTATAAAAAGGAGGTGCGCCTTAGGGAACGATCCCTTTAATAGAAACCGCACACACAACCACACTCTGAAATACACACTCAAGCGCATGTAAAGACAGCGACAAGAGAAAACAAGATCCGAAGATGACAAGAGAAGAACAAGCCCTTTATATGGAGAAAAAAAGAAGATTTAGGGGCAACCTTTATGAAAGGTACAGTTCCCTTCTCAGGTGCCGCTGGTAAGCAGGACTCAACCGCTGCCTAAAAGCCGCGGCAGAGCCTGGGAGGGGGGAAATCACCAAGGCAAGTCGAAACCTTGGTGATGTGCGGCACATGAAAGGGAGAGAATATGTCGTAATAATCGATGAAGAGGACGACGAAGAAAGAAGATGACACCAGATGATGGAAAATCACTGGTAAGAGAAGAATGAGTGATGAATAGAACTCAGCTGTGACGACGAAGAAGAGAGCGACGATTGTTTTCAGTGACGAAGAATACGAACAAGGCTGCTACGTCAGAGAAAAGGAATTGGCATGACCAATGACAGTTCGTATTACCATAGCAGTCGAAACAAAAGCTCCAAAGAATTGTTGGAAGGAGAAACGAAGACCTCATTACGAGGGCAAGGAAGACCGTCGACAAGGTCAAGGACAGCTCTAAGGTCGAGTACCTTAAAGGGCAAGAACGACCGAGGAGAAAGGTCAAGGATAGCCCTAAGGACTCATTGGAGGCCCTTGAAGAGCAAGGAAGACCGTCGACAAGGTCAAAGACAACCCTCAGGTCTCATTCGCTGCTATGGCTGTGGCGAGATAGGCTACTGAGAAGCCGAGAGAGCCACAGCCTGTCGTCGCTGAAGAATAGACGTTGAGACATACCGTTTGACCAAAGAGCCTCACTTCCAGTGACGAGCGGGACAGGTCAACGGTAAATTCCAGCGCGGCAGGTAAGAAACTTCGGTGACGAAACATCGTAGCGCTGTTAAAGTTCGATGGATGGTGGAAAAGGACACGGGAAAATCCACCAAACCGTCAACTTTCAGATGAAAAGAAGAGAGAAGAATACCCTCGGAGGGATAGGACCCCTCGACCGGAAGCCGAATGCCTCTGTGCCAGCTCAGGCGATCCTCTCACGTGGCATCGTTGGCCAACTAATTTTGCCCAAAATTAAGCCGCGATGACAGGTCATTTCCCGGCCGGTCACACCAGTGACTGATAAAAGTGACCAGAGTTTTCGCCAAGTGCCGTAAATGCGTCGAAGCTTAGCTCCGCATCCGCTTTGCGCCGCCAGGCATCCCGTTCCCGATTTGTTTGTCGAATCGACGGTAACGATGCCTGGTTTGGAGTGTGTTTAACTCCAGGTAACGTAAGCGATGACCTTAGAAGCGACCTAGCTAAGTCTAGCATATCCTAGAGGAAGGCCACCCCGCAATGCGCTGACTCACGCCAGCCGGGCGTGATAAACGCAATGGGTAGCTCGATAGGTCGTTTCGCCTGTCCAGCACTATGGCTACGGAAGTTCAATTCCGAGTTTCGAGAATCCGAAGAACCTCCGAGGGTAGGAACTGATCTTAAGAAGAGAAGAAGAAAAAACGAAGAAGAAGAGAGAGAACACGGCGATGAGCGACCCGCCGTTTAGTAATAACCAGGATGCAAGGTGTAGACGAACTAGGGAGAGACTACATCACCTGCTTCCTGGTCATTATAACAAAAATTAGCGAAGATGACACAGCATTTAACATCGTCGCCTGGCTAAAACGAACCAGGTGCTGACTTGCTGTTTGTACATGAAGTACTGGCCAACGAGAAGCCACCAACGCGAAGAGAGGCGAACATTACTGTCATGGTAGACAACCATGACAGCAAAGCCAAGCACGTATTGCTAGCTCTACAAGTAGATCAGCCTGTAGAGCTAGAGAAAGAGCAAGCTTCTACCGAAGCTAAATCTTCAGTTACGGAAGGGTGAAGAAAGTTTTTACCTGGCGATAGTTTGACGCAGCTTCGCGGCAAACTTGAAAACCTCTAGAGATGACAAGGGCAGTCGAAGACAAAGCTGTCTCAGACGTTCCAGGTACAACCGACGTCAGATTGGTGTACAGAGTCGCCTATCTGGAGATAAGTGACGTCTGGGTGGGGGGTGTCAAGGCCTGCCGTACCGACGTTGGTAATTAGTAAGTTCCTGGTAGTGAACGCTAGAGGGCGCATCGATGCAGAATTGGAGCTGCATCGACGAGACGACGAGCGAGCCGGCGCGGGAGACGCGACCGGCATCAATGTGGTTGTTATCGTTCGGACAGAAACGCGCGCGGAAGTGAATTCGCGGAGAGATCGCGTTTTCCGCGATAAGTAGTGAAGTGTTTCTCTGTTTCAACCTCAGGAATGCAGGCGTGATGCATCCTGAGGCTAATATCATTGTTCGAGGGATATATTATTCTGTACTTTCGACGGAAACACGAGAAGAACTCAGAGATAGTGCTACAGGCTAGGATCACCTGTCGCACTCTCAAACCAGCAACATCCTCATGCAGTAAGCCTATTCGCCTGGCATGAGAGCAGCAGAGAGTATCATGAGAGTTGATAGTACGAAGCCAGATGAGCAGCGAGGATGTCCGCGAGGAACCTAGGCCACACCGTATGAATCTAACCTACAATAGCGGTAAGCGTGCACGTATCAACCGCGTCGCGAGTAAGTACGCGTAACCGTTTGTCCAGGCTCGTCGTCACCTGGACAGCGGCCCGAATAGGCGTTCTTGTGCGGAGAGAGCGAGCGTAGAGAGAGCACAGGCTCGGGTCATCAACCTTAGAAGGTCACCGACAATGATTTAGCTTGCCGGCAGTTTGTAACCGGCAACTGCGTATAAGAAGTGCGCAGACGACATGCGTTAGTAGCCTGTTCTCTCTCAGGCTAAGTTAAGTATGTGTGTGTGTCGCGACACGCGAGCGCGACCGCTCTCTCACTCACGTAGACGATGAGTACGCTACGTATATTACTGTAGACGCGAGGCTTATGTTACCGCGCGTACAGAGCGTAATTACCGCGAGCGTGACGTCAGCCCTCGAGACAGCTGACGTCTGAGATAACGTGCTGGCGCACGGTTACGTAGGGAAATTAACCTATTTCAATGCGACACTTTCACTGTCTAAATTATTAATTATTCATTTAACTTCATCATCTTTTATTTAATAAACAATAGTCTTTTATCATTAACTTTAACTGCTCGAGTTATTATTTCGCGACCTTAGTTATTCCCCGCTCCCCGCCGCCTCCGCGGTCGTTACGTAAGAGAAAACGTATCGTTTCATCTGAGCAGCCGGCACACGAACCAGTGAACGAGAGGAGAGTTTGAGTCACTGGTGAGAAACAAAGCGCAAGTCTTCGACTTGCGTGTTGCACGGTAAGTCACCAGATTAGGTTAACATTGCACGATGTTGTAGCGTCTGTTGCCTAATCTGGCTATTATATCTCCGGAAGTTGAACCGAGAGATATGGATTTGAACCGCTAAGGTACACAGGTGAAACGTGCCTTAGCCAGAAAATCCACCCCGTGACACAGAATGGGATAGGTAGCATTTAAAAGAGAATTAAAATACCTATATTTTCTAAAAAAAAAAAAAGTTTCTAGCTATCACGGTTCTTTGGTTATTAACAAAACCGTAAAACATGAAAAATGAAAAAAATGAGTTTTGTATGTCCAACGATTCCGGAGGGAAAATAGTCGTAATTTCTTTAAAATTCCTTGTGGAGGTAGATTTTGGATAGCTCTTGGTCGAGTTCTTTGGGCAAAATAATTGGTCCATAAATTTCAGAGGTATTTGAGGTTAAAATTTTTTAAACTTGTTTTTAAATCGTAATTTCTCGAGAACGGTTCTATGAATCAGCTACAGATTTCTAGACAATTTTGTATGTGATATAGATATTATGTATGTGAATTTTTATCAAGATCGTACGATTACTTTTTGATATTCAAAATTTTCCTACTTTACAAAGTTATTTTATTTGTCGCCTGATAACTAGAGAAAACTTGTTTTAATTTTTTTTTTAATTTGGCGGAGATGTAGAATGTATATTATTTATTATATGTGTTTTTAGAGTAAAAGAATTCGTTTATGAATTTCAGAGATATTCGAGGTTAAAACTGATTTAGCCTTCTTTTCAATTCATAATTTTTTGGATATATCTATACTAGAAAATGGAAATAACACGTGCTATGCGTGCGTGTTGTTCACTTGCTTTTGTTTTTTATTGAGGGTAATTTACAGCGCGATCAAGTTTTAACCTTATTAGACTCATTGAAGAATATATTTGGTTGAAATTTCAAAAGATTATCTTTATTTTTTACTCAAAATATCGAAATTTTTTGTATAGAACATTGATTGGGAAAAAGTTTGCATTTTATTTTCTACGTATTGGCCCTCACAGGATCCCACATATATTACTATAATTTACTACTATTTAATAGTTGCGAGGTACGTTGATGTTGTAGAAAAAGATTGATTATTAAGATGACGAAAAAGAAAGCGATTGTAGTACGGATGATAATGTATCTGAAAATGCTTTTGAAAGTGCAGATGAAACGAGTGAGCAACAATGTAAAATAAAAGAAAAGAATAATACTGTATCTTTACATGAACCTTCGGGAAAGTGTATAGATAATGAAAATAAAGAATGAAGAATCCCACGTAGATCTACACGTGACAAAAAAAGCCCAATAAGATATCCAGAGAATAGTTCGAATACTATTTATGTAAACTTTTGTAGAGTAGATACTCCGCATACATTTGAGGAGGAGATGGACAGTAAAGATCGAGAAAAATGGATAAAAGTAATGAATAATGAAATTGAAAGTTTAAATGAGAATAAAACATGGGTATTAGATGATAAACAAAAAGATAAAGAAATTTTAGAAGCAAAATGGATCTATACGAGAAAATCTAACGATGTATTTAAAGCTAGGCTAGTCGTAGGAGGTTTTCAACAATCAAATGTGATTGATGACATATACGCTCCAGTAGCAAAAACACAGAATTTAAAAATCATGTTATCATTTTGTTGTCAGTCCGGTTTCATAATAGAACAAATGGATGTTGTTACAGCTTTTCTTAAGGGGATGCCTTAGTGGATAAAAACGACTGATTGAGGTTAGGTCAATCTGTTTTACCGACCGATATATATATATATATGATATAAAAAATAGAATTGATGTTTAGCGCCCCTTCCATCATAAGTCATAACTATCAAAAAGTAGTATAAAATTTGACTGACAGATGGCGCAGAAGCTCATGAAAGTATCATGATACTGTTTTAACATAACTGATAATATTATGAATTATCCTTGAATAAATATTCAAATTTGAATAAATATATTGCGAATTCTTGTTACATATACAGCATGAGGTATAAAAATATATGCTAGCACTGTAACATCTCTGCAATACGTGATATGCTCAAAATTATCTCTATTACGTACAATAAACTTATAGTTTAGTAATATTTTATACTTGATAATTATATATTTTTTATAGACATAATTATATCACAAAATAAAGAGCAATTGGTGCGCCCATTAGATAGCACTTTGACTATTCTGGTTACGTATACTATATTACGTATACAAATATATATTAGCACTGCAATATGCGTGCAGTATACGATAGATTAAAAACTATCGCTATTACGTGCATTAAATATATCGTTTAATAATAATACTTTATAATTCGCTTATGCTATTTGTACGTCAGATTTGTACATACAAAGTATATACATATATAACAGATATGATTTCTCTATGTCAGATGTCAAAATAAAATAAACATCACAGCGAGATGTTTCTAAACTTATTCTCTGAATCAATATACGTTACATCTGACGTACGAATAGCAAGAGCCATATTTATCATTCAATATTTTCATAGACATATAACAAAACGAAGAGCAATAAATACGCTCACTAAATTGCACTTTGACTATTCTGATTACGTATACTATATTACGTATACTATATTACTATATTATTTTCTTTTTAATAAAAAATTTTAAAAATTCAAAATGATATCGTTAAAAGATCATACTATCTTTAAAATAACGAAAACATTAATTTTCCTTTTTTTGGACTTTTCTATAGGTTTCTTATATATACTAGCCAAATCCATGCGTGCTGCGCGCGCTCTATGTACGTTCAATTTATTCCTTATAACTTCTAAGCCGGAAATCTTTTTCTTTTAATTTTTATGCATCTTTAACAATTGGTATAATACTGTAGTACATTTACTCTTAACGAATATAAAATTTTATATATTATTGACATAATTTATTCCAATATTAACATAATTCATTCTTCTATGATTAAAACATTGCTTATTGTTTTGAATTTTACCGTTCAATTCAATAAGTAATTGTATTGTGTTTTGAAATACTTTTCTACTTCTGGCCGTCACTTTAACAAATAATTAAACCATGTTATTTATTTTAAGCAACCAACATTACTTTGATTATTATTTATTTAATACTTTTTACTTTGATCATTTGCATTCCAATAAATATTCCAATAAATAATACCTAATTATCAAATAAAAATGCATGTTTAATTCTAAATTCTCGCGCCTTTTATCTAACAGCCAATCACAGATCAAATCTATAGAGGCTTCACTTCTTCCGGTCATCACTTTTTTAAGAAGTGATATATATATATATGATGTTTCAGGCGAAGTGAGCATGTCAAAATTTTAAAATCGCTCAAAACACGTTTACTTTTAGTTTTTTATGAAAAAAACATGTTCCTCAAATTTTAGGTCGATATTTGCATAAATAAAGAAGTTATAGAACATTGAAAATTCAAAGTTTTTGCAATTTTTGGTTAAAATCCAAGTTTATTCATTCTTTTACTCAAAATCTTGAAACTTTTTATATAGAACATTGATTGGGAAAAAGTTTGCATTTTATTTGTAGAATACACCAGCATTTTTTTTATGATCCTTTTTGAAAGTCTCTGATTTATTGATTTTTGGTATACCTTCATCGAGCAAAAGTAAGGACTGCGCCGGTACCAAATTTCTCCACCAAAGTTTTTCTCAATTCTTCGGACAAAATACTTTAATTTAAAAAAAAGTTTATGGCTGGAGCTAAGGAAAAAATTCTACAGCACATTGAAAATTGATAAAAACCATAAAAATGTTAAATCATGCAACCGTAAACCATTCTGTGCTTGAGTATCATTTGAAGACTTCATGTTACTTATCTTGCTACAAAATTTTGTATTAGCTGTAAATGTACATTAAAAAACTAATTTGATTTGTCGAATACTTCATACAATATATTTAGCAATGTGCTCAAACCTCACTTACTTTGAATTTTCTGAATAGATATTATAACTGATTGACATCAGAGTTACCGGTACCTGGATCAAGAATTCATTCTTAACTTGAATCACTACTTTCTTAATATTATATAAGTATTTCTATAATATACTACAGTAATACTATATAAGTACTTTTTATAATGATTCAAATTATTTAATACTGAAAGTCAGACGTTGCGGATAAAACTTATAGTAAGTTAATCTTTATCGGATATTCACTAAAAATCATGTTTTATACTACTTTAGATGAATTTAAAACTTAAAATTACTACTTACTGATAATGAATTAACTCGTATTGGAATTATAAAACTGGTGATTAGAATGCGATAGTACAGGTATTTAATTCAGTTGTAAGATATCAAAATGGATAATTTTTCATATGGTTCTTTTGTATGAAATATATGAAGTGTTTTTGTACAATTATTTTTTTTTTTTATTTCAAAAGTTCATATCAATCATATAAATTACACAGCTATTTCAATGTAAGCTTTCAATGTTCTGTTTTGTTACATTATTTTGGCCGGCTGCAATTAACAATTATTTTTCAATAGTCTTCGTACAATTATTTTTATGGAATTTATGCAAAGGCTTATCCACAACATGTCTGACTTTCAGTATTAAATAATTTGAATCATTATAAAAAGTACTTATATATTATTACTGTAGTATATTATAGAAATACTTATATAATATTAAGAAAGTAGTGATTCAAGTTTAGAATGAATTCTTGATCCAGGTACCGATAACTCTGATGTCAATCAGTTATAATATCTATTCAGAAAATTCAAAGTAAGTGAGGTTTGAGCACATTGCTAAATATATTGTATGAAGTATTCGATAAATCAAATTAGTTTTTTAATGTACATTTACTGCTAATACAAAATTTTGTAGTAAGATAAGTGACACGAAGTCTTCAAATGATACTCAAGCACAGAATAAATAGATAACTAGATAAACTCATGTAATTGTAATTCTTTTCTGTTATAATTAAATATGTTCGCCCATACACCTTTCCTTATAACTAATAATTGTGCGTATTTCGTCTATACGCATTTTTGCATTATATACAACTGTGCGTATTTCGCTTATACAAATTTTTGATATTGTAAATAATTGTGCGTATTTCGCTTGTACGCATTTTTTATTATAAATAATTGTGCGTATTTCGCCTATACGCATTTTTGTATGATAAATAATTGTACGCATTTCGCATATACGCATTATTTATTATGAATAATTGTGCATATTTCGCCTATACGCATTTTTTTACTTACTATTTTTTTTTATTACAAACACATGACAATTTGAACGTAATTACGTTCGAGTATTTATTTACAATCACGATTTTTACTTCTAGTATAAAATTACGTGATTAGTAATACTTTAAGTTTTGACATGTCCAACACCTATTAGCCAAAAACTACGGAACGCACCACCTAAATATCGTCATCGGCTTCCCCGAAGACCTGGACCACGTATTAGATGCGCCCTGATATCCAAACGCAAAAGACTACGAAGCGCACCACCTAGACCTCGTCATCGGCTACCCTGAACACCTGCACTGCGTATTAGATGCGCCCTGATATTTTAATGCAAAAAACTACGGAGCGAACCACCTAGAATCCATCATTGACCACCCCAAAGACCTAGACGACGCATTCGATGCTTTCAATTATCGATAAGTAACACTCCCTTAGAATAGTTGTGATTTCCGTATTAGCAGGTAGCAACCGTTACCGCTATAGTATTTCTCCCTTACAATTCAAGGTGGAAGCAATGTATACTAAAATCGTGTGACGCTGTTACGTCGGTATGCTGCTGATCCAACGATCGTATAATTGTGTAACTGTTGTAGTATGAAAAGCAACATACTTTAAAAGTAAGCCACCCATACCATAAAAGTATGGGTCCCTTACAAGATTGCTAAAATCACCTTACTTATATAGTAAAGGAACTCCTATACTCCACAAGTAAGCCGTTTTAACAGTAGCAGTAAGAGTTTTCTTTCCGTGTGCACCCGCAGAAAACTGTTATTTTTTGGGGAGGTATAATTCGTACCTAAAAATCAGGCGTGCCCTAAATACTCACATTAGTCTAGGCGCCAGGGGGGTTTCCGTGGCCGATGGATGTCCACGCCTCCACCAAAGCTTTTCTTACGTATTTTTGTCTGCCGATTCTGAATTTCGAAGGTGGACAGTCGCCAGATTGTTAGTTTTTTTGTTATTAACAATTTAATTGTTTAAATTGCTGCCAAATCAATATGATTAATTATAACTGAATGCTAACTGTCTAAAACGGTAGTAAATTGATCTAGAATTATGCACGATTGCGCTCGAATTCGCGAGTTATTGCACTAAATTTGCAATAATTCGGGTTTTAATCAAAATTTTTCAATTCTGAAAAAATGAGCATATTTCTAGATCAATTTACTACAGTTTTAAGCAGTTAGGATTCAGTTATAATTAATCATATTGATTTGGCAGCAATTTAAACAATTAAATTGTTAATAACAAAAAACTAACAGACTGGCGACTGTCCACCTTCGAAATTCAGAATCAGCAGACAAAAATACGTAAGAAAAGCGTTGGTGGAAGTGCGGACATCTATCGGCCACGGAAACCCCCCTGGCGCCTAGACTACATCTCGAGTCTGTCGCGGGAGCGCAGACATTCAAGTATACCTTCGCCGCCCTTCTCCGTCGTGTCTGCCTAGGTGATGTCCTCGGCAAGTGATAGTTGCGTTGGCTGCCGTCGAGGAGAGTACAATTATATGAAGACGTGTTATCTTCTGCAGGAGCTCTTCGCCTAGAGCAAAACAAAATATATTAATAATGTGTTAAGCAGTGGGGATGAGGAGAGCAGTATCGAACTGCCAGCAACAGAGGAGTAGACAGATGGAAAGTTGGAGGCTTGTTTCGGCTATACTACATGATAAAGTCCAAATCCAAAGTGAAGTACTTACTCGAGCCTGTCACGGGAGCGCAAACTACATTCAACTACACCTTCGCCCTCCCTTCTCCGATGTGTTCGCCTAGGTGATGTCCTCGGGAAATGGTAGTTGCGTTGGCTACCCACGAGAAGAGTAGAATTATATAACGACGTGTTGTCTTCTACAGGAGCTCTTCACCTAGGGCAATACAAAATATATTAATAATGTGTTAAGCAGTAGGGATGAGGATAGTAGTATCGAAGTACCAGGGACAGAGGAGTAGACCGATGGAAAGTTGGAGACTAGGTTCGTCTGTACTACAAGATAAAGTCCAAATCCGAAGTGAAGTACTTACTCGAGTCTGGTACATGAGATCAAACTATATTAATATACACCTTCGCTCTCACTTCTACGATATGTTTCTCTAGCTGATGTCTTCAGGACGTGGTAGTTGCGTTGGCTGTCCTGGAGAAGAGTAGAATTATATGAAGACGTGTTGTCTTCTGCAGGAGCTCTTCGTCTAGGGCAAAACAAAATATATTAATAAAGTGTTAAGCAGTATAGGAATGAGGATTGCAGTATCGACCTGCCAGAAACAGAGGAGTAGACAGATGGAAAGTTGGAGGCTAGGTTCGACTATACTACAGGATAAAGTCCAAACCCGAAGTGAAGTACTTACTCGAGTCTGTCGCGGGAGCGCAAACTACATTCAACTATACGCCTCCGCCCTTACTTTTCTGTTGTGTTCTCCTATGTGATGTCCTCGGGAAGTGGTAGTTGCGTTGGCTGCCCTCGAGGAGAGTAGAATGATATGAAGACGTGTTGTCTTCTGCAGGAGCTCTTCGCCTAGAGCAAAACAAAATATATTAATAATGTTTTAGGCAGTGGGGATGAGGAGAGCAGTATCAAACTGCCAGGAACAGAGGAGTAGACAGATAGAAAGTTGGAGGCTAGGTTCGGCTATACTACAGGATAAAGTCGAAATCCGAAGTGAAGTACTTACTCGAGTCTGCAACGGGAGCGCAAACTACATTCAACTACACCTTCGCCCTCCCTACCCCGTTGTGTTGGCCAGGTGATGTCCTCGGAAAGTGGTAGTTGCGATGGCTGCCCTCGAAAAGAGTAGAATTATATGAAGACGTGTTGTCTTCTACAGGAGCTCTTCACCTAGGGCAATACACAATATATTAATAATGTATTAAGCAGTAGGGATGAGGATAGCAGTATCGAACTGTCAGGAACAGAGGAGTAGACCGATGGAATGTTGGAGACTAGGTTCGGCTGTACTACAAGATAAAGTCTAAATCCGAAGAGAAGTACTTACTCGAGCCTGGCACAGATCAAACTATATTTATATACACCTTCGCTCTCACTTCTACGATATGTTTGTCTAACTGATGTCTTCAGGACTTGGTAGTTGCGTTGGCTGCCCTGGAGGAGAGTAGAATTATATGAAGACGTGTTGTCTTCTGCAGGAGCTCTTCGCCTAGGGCAAAACAAAATATATTAATAAAGTGTTAAGCAGTATAGGAATGAGGATAGCAGTATCGACCTGCCAGGAACAGAGGGAGTAGATAGATGTAAAGTTAAGATATTTGTATAGAATGATCTTTGGAATCAATCGTCGAAAAAGCGCATGTGCATTTCCAACTAAGACCGCCCGATCCTCGCTTAAAGTTTACCAGAATGTCCACATACAACGCTGCACATATAGAGGGATTGTATATCCAATTTCAGATATACTCAATTAGCCAGTATGGAAAAAATAACTTTTTTTCTTGAAAACTTCTTGAGAAACACACAGAAAATGCAGTATCTCGACTCTTGCTGATTATTTAGAACTAAAACATGGAATATAATCCCTCAGCATGTACAACATAGTGTGTGTAAAGTTTAAGATATTAGTAGAGAATGGAAAGGGATCTTTGGAATGAAAAGTCGAAAAAGCGCATGTGCATTTCCAACTAAAACCTCCTCATCCTCGCTTCAAGTTTACCAGAATTACATGCACACTATGCAATAAATGCTGAGAGATTGTATATCCAATATCAGATATACTCAATTAGCCAGTATGGAGAAAATAACTTTTTTTCTTGAAAACTCCTTGAAAAACACAAAAAATGCAGTATCTCCACTCTTGCTGATTACTTAGAACTAAAATCTGGTATATAATCCCTCAGTATGTACAACATAGTGTGTGTAAAGTTTAAGATATTTGTAGAGAATGGAAAGAGATCTTTGGAATGACAAGTCGAAAAAGCGCATGTGCATTTCCAACTAAGACCTCCTATGAGTTTGAAGTTCTGAACGTTCACAGTGAACGAAATATCGAAAATTTCCAAATTCGATTTTTTTGATATTATCTCTTAAAGATATGCATAAAATATGTACAAATTGCAAAATAAGTTATTTCCAAAGTGATTATCCCCCCAAATCATCCCTAAAACCACCGCGACTAGACAATAAATGACAAAAAATATTGGTACCATGAGAGTTTATTAATTTAAGACAAATTTTATGGCTGATATTTCCTCTAGATACTGCTCTAGCATTGAAAAAAAATTGTCGATATGAAATCCGAACAGGATCCTTTAGCTTGGGGGGTGCAAAGGGGCTAAATATCGGAAAATACACGAAAAATACCGAGAAAAAATCATGTCTCGTGAGTTTATTAATTTAAGACAAATTTTATCGCTGATATTTCTTTCAGATACTGCCCTAGCATTAAATAAAAATTGGCGATATGAAAGTCGAACCGGATCCTTTCGCTTAGGGGATGCAAAGGGGCTAAAATAGCGGAAAATCTACGAAAAATAGCGAGAAAAAATCATGTCTCGTGAGTTTATTAATTTAAGACAAATTTTATAGCTGATATTTCTTCGAGATGCTGCCCTAGCATGGCAAAATAATTGGCGATATGAAATTCGAACCGAATCCTTTAGCTTGGGGAGTGCAGAGGGGCTAAAATAGCGGAGAATACACGAAACGTACAGAGAAAAAAATCATGTCATCTGAGTTTATTAATTATGACAAATTTTATAGCTGATATTTCTTCCAGATACTGCCCCAGCATTGAAAAAAAATTGGCGATATGAAATTCGAACCGGATCCTTTCGCTTAGGGGGTGCAAATGGGCTAAAATATCGGAAAATACACGAAAAATACCGAGAAAAAATCATGTCTCGTGAGTTTCCTCATTTAAGACAAATATTACGGCTGCTTTTCCTTTCATATGCTGTCCTAGCATTGTAAAAAAATTGGCGATATGAAATTCGAACCGGCTCCTTTCGCTTCAGGGGTGCAAAGGGGCCAAAATATCGGAAAATACACGAAAAATAGCGAGAAAAAATCATGTCTCGTGAGTTTATTAATTTAAGACAAATTTTATCGCTGATATTTCTTCCAGATACGGCCTTAGCATTAAATAAAAATTGGCGATATGAAATTCGAACCGGCTCCTTTCGCTTCAGGGGTGCAAAGGGGCCAAAATATCGGAAAATACACGAAAAATAGCGAGAAAAAATCATGTCTCGTGAGTTTATTAATTTAAGACAAATTTTATCGCTGATATTTCTTCCAGATACGGCCTTAGCATTAAATAAAAATTGGCGATATAAAATTCGAACCGGATCCTTTCTCTTAGGGGGTGAAAAGGGGCTAAAATAGCGGAAAATCTACGAAATATAGCGAGAAAAAATCATGTCTCGTGAGTTTATTAATTTAAGACAAATTTTATCGCTGATATTTCTTCCAGATACTGCCCTAGCATTGAATAAAAATTGGCGATATGAAATTCGAACCGGATCCTTTCGCTTAGGGGATGCAAAGGGGCTAAAATAGCGGAAAATCTACGAAAAATAGCGAGAAAAAATCATGTCTCGTGAGTTTATTAATTTAAGACAAATTTTTTGGCTGATATTTCTTCGAGATACAGCTCTAGCATGGTAAAAAATTGGCGATATGAAATTGGATCCGGAACCTTTCGCTTGGGAGGTGCAAATAGGCTAAAATAGAGAAAAATACAGAAAAAATACCGAAAAAAATCAGTTCTAGAGAGTTTATTAACTCGACACAAATTTTGTGGATGAAAATAATTCATTATGTTGCTATAAAAATTGTACTATTACAAAGCTTGCTCTAGGAGGAAGCAATTGGTTGGTTAGAGATTTAACTGGAATCAGAACAGTATTCATAATCCTTCATTGTTAACTACAGATAACTTTTAATATTTTTTTGTCATACAAAATCACATTTCAAATGATTAATTCTATTTATACTTATATTTTTTATTGAAATATTTCATTATTCCAAACTTTGCGGGTTTTGTTCGGCCCAATCAGTCAAGACTGTAAGCGAAAAACTGAAGTCACTGTCGACCAATCGGGCGCTCCTTTTAAACTGACTTGGCCAATCGGAATGGTTTTATTGCGGCTTCACATTTCCTCCATCATTCTTTTAAGAGAGGAATATATTCGTAATAATAGACTAATGTAAAATGTATGTGAGGAAAATGATTTTTTCTCTAGTATGCCAAAACTTATTCCATCGCCATAATACTTTATTTGTAAGAAATTAATTGAAAAACAAAAATTGTTTTGGTTTTTGTATTTTTTCATACCTCAGTAGTAAGGGGACCGGTATAGTGAGACGGCCCCCCGCGATGCGGTGTGTAGGGGCCATGTGGCAGCCTGGTGTGCGGTGTGTATGGGTCCCCAAGTGTGACAAGGTCATTAACTCAAGTGTTTACAGTAGCAAGTGTGGCCACAAGCTAATTAGTGTAAACAATGGGGGGTGATTTATTACCCCATAAATAATGGCCCACTTATGGCGCCTGCCATGACGTCATGCCGCTATACATGCCCCACGTGTGTTGGCGTATATGCGTTGACTCGAGGTGGTGGGGGGCGAGCGCTTTGGCTGTCCGCGCTACGCCATAAAGACCCATATGGTGCGAGGCCTCTCGCCGTATAGACCGTGTGCTCTATGTGGGTCCCAAGTTTGACAAGGTCATTAGCAAGTGTGGCCACAAGCTAATTAGTGTAAACAATGGGGGGGTGATTTATTACCCCATAAATAATGGCCCACTTATGGCACCCACCATGACGCCATGTCACTATACCTACCCGGCGCGTGCCGCCGTATATGCCCTGACTCGTCGTGGTGGTGGTGGGGAGAGACCTTTGGCTATAGACTCTACGCCATAAAGTCGCATAGAGTGCTGGAGCGAGGCCCTCTCACTGTATAGACCGCGCGCGTGTGTGTGTGTGTGTGTGTGTGTTTGTGTGTGTGTGTGTGTGTGTGTGTGTGTGTGTGTGTGTGTGTGTGTGTTCGCAATGAGAAGTTGGGGTGGGAATGGGGAGTTGGTGTAAAGGAGAGGTCTGCAAATAAAAAAAGCTGTTGATGAAAAAAATAAATTTTTATTTATTTAATCGTAGAAGAAAGTTAGTCTTACGTTAACATAAATAACTTAAATAACTACCGACATCACGAACGCACAATTTTTATTTTAACTTATACACAAATTACTATTTTACAGTTGGTCTTACGGTAATATAAATATCGACATCACTAACGCATAATTTTTATTTTAACTTATAATACGGATTACTATTTTACAAGCACACCATACGTATTCAGTCAATCGCAAACATTTTATTTCGGTGTCACTTTTTAATCATTGTTTTTAAGAGCGAAATATAAAGTTTGTCTTAATAATAACGATGCTGCCACTTAGCACTACTTAGCACACACACACACACACACACACCGCATTGATACTGGTTGCTCCCTGTCACTTTCGAGGCATGCAAACGCACCGTCGATGGCGACACATGCTGCACGGTGCGTATCGTAGCTCGCAAATAGAGCACGGACGCAACGGTTTTTTGAGTACTTCTTGCGTATGTTGACACCATCGCCATCCTGAAGGTAATTTTTCGGTATACGCCATGGCATGCCTGTGCGCCTTATCAAATGTTTCTAGGGCGATATTTGCCGCGGTATTTAACTTGCACAGCGCATCCGTCGTCTCCTCCAGGAGCCCGCTGTAGTATTCGCGGGTATCTGGCGATGTTGCCGCGGCAAACCGACAATTAATTTCGCCTACAAATTCCGCCATAAAGGCTAAATCCCGCTGCACTTCGTTAAACGCGCCAAAATTAACTTTGATATATTGTTGTATTTTGGCGCGTTTGTACGACAGCTTGTCGTAGTACGCGAGCCGTCGCGCACTGATCGCCTTCATCGCGCTGGAATACTACACTACACACACTAATCACCGAGGCGCTTTATGGGGAGCGCGGGCTGTCCAGGTCGCTCAAGCACGGACAGCTCGCACTGCTGATGCACTGAGGGCACCGTCGAATATCGCACCGCCAACAGCGCGCCCAATTCAGTGCTGTACGTTGATACAGCCCGCAGTCAAAACACGGCTCCTGGATGGTTGGTGCTGTAGGTGGTGATGGTTGTGCTGGTGGTGTTGGTGGTGGTGGTGGTGGTGGTGGTGGTGGTGGTATTAGTGTTGCTGCTCTCGCCTGGTGTTCCAACAGGCCACTGCCGGAGATGTCTTTGGCGCAAGCGTTTTAGCACTTTCACGTGCCTTATCCGTTCAGTGTATACGGCCTCCTTCGAAGTTGAAATCGTCAATGCTTGCCGATTTCTGAGTGAGATTCTTCGCCACTTGGCGAGACGCGCTTCGAATCTGTAGTTGCTGCTGGAGACTGGCCATAACTGTCTGACTGACTGACTCGATGTTCGCTAACAGTGTTGAAGGTTCACGGGGATGCTGGTGCGGGGATGGTGGGGGTTAAACTGCTGTTAGTGAGGCCAGCTAGAGTGGGGTTGAGTAAGAGACGTAAAAAAGCAATGTGTCGTCGGTACATCTTTCTTTCGGGGATGCCACGACAGACTGTATTTCGACGCTTTTCGAAAATGAAATTTACGACATGACGAGGTTTCCAAACGCTCTGATGAAAGCGCATATGTTTTGCCGCGGAGAACCTCGGCGAAATTTTTCCCGAATGAAAATTTTTATTACTCTTTCATGGTTTAAGCACAGTGACCTCGCAGAAGTTTCGGGCTCTACGAGCGAGTGCGCGCGTGGCTCGAGTAGTTAAGTACCTATACGTGAGAAAAACAGCGTAGAAAACAGCCCTTGGAAGGACACTTTGGATTTTTACAGGAAGACATTTTTTAACATCTGTACAGTTTCTTTTCTTATCGAAAAAGCTGAACGACCGCCATAGTATTCGTACCCCGCTTCGCGGGGATTCTCAATTTTTCTTCAAACTCGTCGGCACGCGTGACGAAAACCTTTCGAGCTAAACTATCGGTACGTGACAGGACCATGCAATAATTCCAAGGGGTTATCCTCGAAACTTGCATACGCTGCGAAGAAAGTAAGATCCCGTTGTTTTTTCGAAACAATATATCACAGTAGCAGCCCCGCAACAGGATGTTTCGCGTGTAAAGCTTACGCACCGGGGTTTCCGTCGCGCGATCTCGCATAGCAATACTCGGGGTTATTTTTCACACAGCTACACATTTTTAACGGAAAAAAGTTACCTCTCGCGCTTTGGTGAGATTTTCCAGAGACAGCTCGAGTACATAACGTAAACAGATGGTCAAAAACCCCGAGGGAAAGGTATTTTCTGATACCACGTGTATACTGTATTCAAAACACTCGACGCCGTTGACGCCGCCAAAAAGTCGTGCTATAAAAGAGGTGAGGGCCACTTATGATCCTACCAGTCTTTCTTTCGAACGAGAAGCGTCACCATGGAGAATTTTGTCGCTTGTAAAAGTTTACGGGAAGCCGTATTGCGTCTCGCAGCGCAATCACGCTACAGTAGAGGCGACGCGTGGCGTACACGTCTGAGGACGTTGTCATCCACGGAACTTGTCAATCAGTTACGACGCTTGTTACGGCTGACTGGCTATCGGGCGATAGCAAGATTATTCCGCACGTTCAGGCATTCGCGAGATGTACAGCGTACCATCGGAGAATTTGTGGTCTAGTACAACTTGGACAGATTGCCTGTTTTTAGAAAGCTCATGAGCGAGTACGAGGAGCTATTGGGTAAGTGAAAAAAATTTTTAATATTATTCCTAAATTTCTTTTTAAAATTTAGTTCTCTAAAAACATTTTTTTTTCCAGCCTTAGAAGATTTACTACGCGACAGCGATTCTGATAGCGAAAATATCGAAGCTGATGACGAGGAGAGCAGCGACGCCACTCACTTTGAGTGGAATGCAGATGATACACCGTCTCAACCAGGGCCGTCTGGGGTGGCAAGCGGTTCGGCCCGCACTGATGGACGACAAAATCCTGTAGCTCGCAGGCTGTCGTTTGACACTGATAGCGACGAGGCTGATGACAGTAGCCCGCAGCAGCAGCAGCAAATCTGGTTTGCCGACGTACACAACGCACCTCTTTCCGTCGATAATCAGCCTACAGAAGCGGTGTCTGTCAGCGAAGAGGAGCTCCCCGTAAGCCCGAACCTTATTAATGCGGAGGACCATGAAAGGGCGAATCTAGAAATGGATGCGGCAGAAAATGAGCGCGAGTATATACTAGAGGCGTTATCGCCATACATGGAGCCGGGGGAAGCCGTTCACCGGGCGTTTTTAAGCGATCCTCCTCAGGCGTCGGCAGATGTAGGCATCGCGAATGCCGCGGAAAATCGCTACAACATCTTGAGCAATTTTTACCTTGGAGATCCCGGAGCATACGATAATAACTTTAACCCGTGGGACGAAGTTCATCTGCGTATAAATGAGTGTAAGTTAAATTAATTTTTCTTTTTTGTAATGTAAAAAAAAGAGCATGTTGTTGGAAAAAAAATATTTTTCGTTTTTAGTCATAAGACATCGGGATAGTATATCGTATCACTATCCCTATGACATTCCCGATATACCTGGGGTTTACGAGTGGTTTTTGAATATACTACATGCACCACGCGCACAGATATTGCGTTGGTTCCATGACCAGGCGGAAAATATATTTTCGCCGTTGTATACGGAAATAGATCTTGCGGATCTATTAGTACGTGTAAGCGAGAGTTTTCGCGGGCCACCAGAAGAATAGAAAATGACTAAAAAAGAGAAATGTTTAAATAATATTAAAAGCTGACAACAATTCATTTTATTCATTTAGAGGCCCGTCAATCCCCTCTTCAGGGAGGCGCTGGTGAAGGTCGTAGCAGAAGCAACAGCAGACACAGCAGCAGTAGCAGCATCACGCGCGACGACGGGGCTGACGCTGGGCCCGAGCGGTTTATTATAGCTGCCGAGAGAGAACAGTACATGCGTAGGTTTGCTGTTCACGGCCGCACGATTAGTTTTAATATACGTGACCCGCCTGCCGGGGAAAACCCTGTATTATGGCTCGAGGGAAGCATTAGAGACATTTACGAATATATTACATCTAACGTTCCACCTAGCACATTAATCGACGTGAGTATTCGCAGTGATCGGTTTGCGCGGGGGCCCGGAGGGTTGTCGTTCAGGCCTATTAAAAATTTCAGTCACTTAGATTTATGGAATTTGATAAATTCTATAAGTCAAAGTAACGCAGTTTTAGGTATCGATGACACACTAGCCTCACAAATATATTACGTTGAAATGCCTGTTGGCGCAGGGGGAGCATGACTAAAACATGCGCTAAGCATAGGTAGTCTTCGTAAACGCTCGATCGTAACAATAAAAAACGAGGACAATTTATGTTTGCCGCGCGCGCTCGTAGTAGCGAGAGCACACTTAGCTCTTAAAACATCCGAATGCGGTGCGACGCGCGACGAGTGGCGTAATCCACGACGGTCGGCGAAAATTACAGAAAGAGCGCGCAGAGAAACTCGTGCACGATGCAGGAGTAATTTTACCGCTAGAGGGGTGTGGATTCCACGAGTTGACGGCGTTTCAAGATTCTTTTGCTGCGGAGGGCATTGCTATGGTTATATTTGAAAAGTGTAACTTGGGTAGCGGTGAACCTCCCTTATTTGACGGTCGAAACAAGATTCAAGATTTAAATGCACCGCTTCACGGTGTCATTTATTTAATCTTTGAGGAGCAGTCTAGACACTTTAACTTGATCACTAATTTATTTGCTGCGGCCAGGTCAACATTTTTTTGCTCTTATTGTAACAAGGGTTTTCGCCGTATTGGGCAACACAAGTGTAAACGAACTTGTGAATCTTGCTTTGTTACACCTCCATGTAGAAGTGACGGTGTAGAAATGATAGAGTGCGCAGAGTGCGGACGTAAATTTTTCGGGCATGGCTGTTTCGTTAATCACAAGCGCGCGGATTTGTACAAAAAAAAATACTCGCTAAGTGTGCGACGTCGTGCGGCTATGCGAAAATTGTTTAAAAATAGTAAATACGCAGCACAATCAACACGAGTGTGGTATTAGTTATTGTGAACAATGTTCGAAGCTGCAGCCATTCAATCATGCATGTTTCATGCAACCAATTGGTGGGGGTGGTGGCGGTGGGAACTTGAAAGCGGAAAACAAATTTTTATACATTTTTTACGATTTTGAGACCCGTCAGGATACACCGTATGGAGAAAACGCCCGAATTCACGTGCCGAATCTCTGTGTCGCGCATCAGATTTGCACGGATTGCATAGACGTGGACGACCTTAAAATCATTTGTAGCAAATGTAGCCTGCGCGAGTTCATTTTCACAGACGATCCGGTAAAACAGCTCTTGAGCTTGTGCATTCGGGAAAGCACTGAATTTTCCGAAATTGTATGCATCGCGCACAATGCCAAGGCTTTTGATGCTCAATTCATTTTAAAAGAATTGGCCGAAAACTCTGAGCGCACAGACCCCAGCGTCATTTTGAACGGTCAAAATATTACAATGTTGAAGTACGGACGAACCAAGTTTATCGACAGCATCAAATATTTTCAAATGAAATTGAGTGCTCTACCTGCTACCTTCGGTTTGCCCGAAAGTAGTAAGAAGGGCTATTTTCCACATCTGTGTAACACCCTTGAGAACCAGCGGTACGTTGGGCCTCTGCCAGCGCTAGAGTTTTATTGCCCTGACACTATGTCGCCAGCTGAGCGGGCCGTTTTTCTCGAGTGGCATGAAAATACAAGTCCTGGCTATATATTCGACTTTCAAAAAGAGATAGTCGAATATTGCCAGATGGACGTGGAAATACTGAGGCGCGCTTGTATACAATTTCGAAAAATTTTTCTCAAGGTAGGAGAAACGGACCCATTCGTATCAGCGTGTACAATCGCGTCGGCGTGTTCGTACGTTTTTCCTAAAAATTTTTTAGTTCTGAATACTATAGGAATAATTCCACCGAACGGTTATAGGCGCGCTGACAAACACTCGCAAAAATCAATAGAGTGGCTGCTGTATTGCGAGCGCGAGATCGGTCGGGAGATCGTACATGCAGGGAGAACGCGTGAGTTTCGCTTGCCCGAGGGATTTTTAGTGGACGGTTACCTACCTGCTTTCCCTCCAGGAGAGGGGGAAGCAGCTAAGGGAATGGTTTTTGAATTTCAAGGTTGTTACGTACATGGTTGCCCGCGTTGTTTTACGAACAACCGAGAATCGGTAAAAAATAAGTTTAATCAAACGTATGCACAGGCGTATGAAAGTGTACAGGTAAAAGTCGGTCGAATGAGGAGTCTCGGCTACGAAGTGCGCGAGATGTGGGAGTGTGAATTCGATGGGATAAAAAGGCAACAGCCCGAGTTCGTACGGTATCTGGATACTCACCCGATAATGAGTAGAATAACGCTCAATTCGCGGGATGCGTTTTTCGGTGGGAGAACTGAAAATATAGTCACCTCATGCACTGTAGAGCCGGGTGAAGAGATCAAATATACTGATATTTGCTCTCTTTACCTGTATATATGTAAGCAAGGCCGTTTTCCTATCGGTCATCCGCACATTTACATAGGCTGGGAATGCGCCGTGTTAACGGATGGCCAGAATAACAATCTCGCGCGTGTCGAAGGGCTCGTCAAATGCAAAATTTTGCCACCGCGAAATTTATTATTGCCCGTATTACCGGTAAAAATGCACGGGCGCCTTATTTTTGGTCTCTGTCGTTCCTGTTGTGAGGAAATGCGTCAGGACGACTGCAACCACGAACAAGTCGCCGAGCGTGAGTTTAGCGGGACATGGGTAGTGCACGAATTACAGAGAGCAATCGAATTGGGCTACAGCGTGACTGAGATATTTGTCATATAGCAATATAAGAGCATGCAGTATGACCAGTGCAGCGGCGAGAGTGGGTTGTTTGCCGCGTACCTAAATACCTTTGTTCGGTTGAAACAACAAGCGAGCGGGTGGCCGTCTTGGTGTACGGACGATACTACCATAGAGCGTTATATTGACGAGTACGAGCGCGAAGAAGGAATAAGGTTTGACCGGGAAAAGATTGAAAAAAATTCGGGTTTACGTTCGGTCGCAAAACTCTGCTTAAATTCATTTTGGGGAAAGTTTGGGCAACGCTCGAATTTAAAACAAACGGAAGTGGTCAAAACGCGCGAGGGGCTGCTGAAACTGCTCACGACGCCTGAAAAGGAAGTTTTCGACGTGCTACCGGTTAGCGAGGATCTTTTGTACGCAAATTGGCGCTATAAAGAGGACGCTGTTAGAGTCATCGCCGACCACAAATGTGGTACTAGCAGCCTACACCACCGAGCAGGCGCGTCTCGAGATTTACTCGTATATAGAAAAGCTTTCTGCCAACCGCGTTCTCTACCTGGATACCGATTCGTGTATATTCAAGTGCAGCGAAAAAGACCCTTCAGAGTATAGACCTCTTTTAGGCACTCTTTTCGGCAGCATGACGGACGAGCTCAAGGGCTACGGAGAGGGAGCTTAGATTACCAGCTTTCTCTCCGGGGGTCCGAAATTTTATGCCTTTCATGCGCTCGTCCCATCGACCGGCATCACTCACGAGTGCTGTAAAGTAAAGGGAATTTCTCTTAATAGCGCCAATACGAGCAAAATCAATTTCGCTAGTATCGAGCGCTTGATCGCAGAGTATTTCGATAACGACGACGAGAGCTCGCCTATCGTTTTGAAATACAATGCGATCAGACGCACTCGCACGCACGAGGTCGTTACGCGCGGCGAAAAAAAATCCTGTTGCATAGTTCTGAGAAAGCGAAGATATTTCCAACACGACGTTTCGCTTCCTTTCGGCTATAAGCGCAATTGAATAATTGTATATTTTAATGCGATGAATGTTGTAACTTTTGTATATTTTTTCATAATAATAAAAAATGTATTGTAGATATGTAAACTTTTTTTTACGTGTTAATTATTTTCCACCCATATCCCCTCATCCCATGTACCTATTCATAGCGGTGATCAGCTAACCCGCGTGCGCGCGCCGCGGAGATCAACGGAACAATGCGTTAAACACGCAGCGATGGTTGCTTATATCCGCTAAAGTCACCCGATCAACGCGGTAAATATACTTACCCGCGCGCGCGGGCCGGAGTATGCTAATGACTGCGGAAGTCACCACCGCGGAAGTCACCACCGCGGTGATATGGTGATCTCCGCGCGCCCGCCGCCCGGCCGCCGCCGCGGGGATCGTAAATATCGTAACATTGCTATATGCGGCGATGTTTTCCACGTACTTGATCGTCAGCTGAGCGCGTGAGCAAGTTAAGAGTTTAAAAAAGGGTGCACGCGTTTAATTTTCTTTATTCGAGTCGTAAACATGGACACGCGATGGAAGCATCCTTTTACTTGCTACGTGTGCGGCCCCACAGGCTGCGGTAAAACTTTATTCGTTAAAAGCTTTCTCGCCTACCTGCCAGAGGTCTGCGTCGCACGTTTCGACCGCGTCCTATTTTATTACGCAGAATGGCAAGACGCCTACTGACGAGATTTTAAACCTAACGGGCCACCCATCGAGTTTCGAGAGGGCCTTCCACAGATGGCGGATTACTCGAGTGACAATGAGAAAAAAAAGTTACTCATTCTCGACGACCTCATGCGTGAATCGTCGAGCGATGTTATTTTAGATTTTTTTACAAAGGGTAGTCATCACAAAAATATTAGCGTAGTATTCGTTACGCAAAACGTATTTCACAAAGGTAAGGCACAGCGCGACATTAGTTTGAATACCAAGTATCTGGTATTGTTCAAAAATCCTCGCGACAGAGCACAAATACAGCACCTCGCGAGACAAATTTTTCCAGAAGATTCGGCTTTTTTGCGCGGACCCTATCTAGACGCCACGCGTGAATCTCGCTCCTATCCTTTTATCGATCTCTCTCAAGCCTGCTTAGACGAGTTTAGATTTCGAGCAAACATATTTCCCAATGCCGGGACGCACGTTGCCTACGTGCCCAAGTACTTTAAATCGCGGTGAATGAGGCGTGCGTTAATCAGTCGGGAAAAAACTATGACGCCGATAGGTCGTAAAGCGGTAGCCTGCGGTAATCATTTCTCGAAAAGAAACGTTGCTCTCTTGAACGCTCTTTGTCATGGGGACAAAAGACACCGCGTTGCTATAGCGCGCACAGCTGATAAACCTCTCGTCAGATGCATATGCGAGTGTGTGTTGAACGTTTTGCAGGGCGTCGTAAAACTAAGCGATTCCGAAAAGGGCCGATTGCGTAAACATAAGCAAACGCTGCGTAAGCTGATCCGTACTGGTGATAGAGGCAGCGGTACTTGGAAATCGAAGAAACGTGTCATTATACAAAACGGAGGGTAGTTTTTTCCACTCTTACTCGCTCCGATCGTAGGAGCGCTTATCTCAAAAATATTTGGCTCGAAACATGGAGCGAGCTCGTAAGATGATCCTTGTGCCGGAGCCGCCCGGAGACATCGCAAACTAAAGTCATGGAGGAGGAGGAGGGGGCGAGGAATACGAATGAAAAAACTCTGCAAACACCAGGTGATCATTTTTCTCGTCTGGATGGTGAAATGTACGATGTTTTACGCTCAAAAGCAGCTAGAGACGATTACGAGAAGTGCGTAAAATATCTACAGATTTTACGTCGCTATCTTTTCTTCCGTGATAACGAGCATAGCGCTGCGCGTGAGGAGCACCCTGAAATAGACGAGGTCGAAGAGGCGCTTGCACCGCTGTCCGAGGATGACATACTCGTGAGCGTACCGAAAGTACACGCGCGCAAAGCGCGCCTCTTGCTTCGCCATTGGAAAGTCACTGTACCCGAGCGTCTCAAGTGGGATAACTCGGGCCCCATCACTATAGATGGCCGTGTAATTGCTCGGTCCAATATAACAGAGTTAATCATCGACGCATTGAAAAAGAACAGTAAGGACGAAGAGGCGCCCGTTAATTGAATTTGCAAAATTTCTCGAAACTTCCGAAACACCTGGAAATTTAATTAATAATCCAACAGTTTTAAAAATTGGCCAAATATTGACGGATCCTCAGCGCTCGGCCAAACGTCGCCTATCCACACCTATACAGCACGAATCACCCCTGCCGTCTATACAGACTCGCAGTAAAAAACAAGCGAAAAAAAAGTGGCTCACGCTTGGTTTGTAAAATAAAATAAAAAAAAAAAAAAAAAAATGACGTACGAAAAACAATACTACGACCTTGAGAATGATTTTTATATGGTACTGCCTAGTAACAGCAGCATGACGTATTTTTCCGAAAACACAACATGCTGTATTACGACCCAGCTGCAACGCGAGATCAAATTACACGGCGAGTGGCACGTGGGCCTCGTTGAAATTCACATACCACACAGTATCGTATATTTTCAAGATGACGAAGCGAGTTACACTTTTTACACGGCTGAGGACAATGGGAGTCTCATCGACCAAAAACTGTGTCGTATACCCGTAGGTATTTACGATTCCCTCGAACAACTAGTAGACGCTATAAACGCAGCGAATGACACTTATAGGCATCAAATGCTCGAGCCACTTAAAACTCGTAAGGGGTCTTACATCATAAGACGCAAGTGTGACTGCCCGCAAATACACATTACGGATTTCAGCGAAAAAATCAGCCGTGTATTCGGCTTCGACGAAGCAGGTCAAAAAGGTTCGTTTACAACGCTTAATGAGGGTTACCGGGACATTGCAGCCAGCAGACCTGCCTCGCTTTCTCGAGCCTTGCCCGATCAGATGTACGTCTATACCGATATATGTGAACCTTATACAGTAGGTGACACCCAAGCTGCCCCACTGCGCATAGTTTCTATAGACAACTCCAGCTTTAAGTACGGATGCAGTACTGTACAGCGTTTTGCACCCATTCACTATATACCTCTTCTCTATCACAATTTTCGTAGCATCGTTATCGATATAAGAGATCAACATGGGCGCCGTATACCATTCGAGTACGGCACATTGACGGTCACGCTACACTTTAAGCGCAAACGTTAAGATGAGTCATTACGCGCGCTACTACGACGAGCAGCTAGGTGGGGGTGGCGTGAGAAATGTTTTTGCTGGTTCGACTTTTCAGAGAGGTTGTGGGGTAGGAGCCTGGTTAGGAGGCCTTTTTCGTCGCATCCTGCCATACATCACGAGCGGGGCCAAGGCTGTAGGTAAAGAGACACTACGCGCAGGTATAAAGGTTGTTGACGACGTTGCCAACAGCGGTGTCAATTTCAAGGAGGCTGTAAAATCACGGTCCAAAGAATCTGGACGAAACCTCAAAAGAAAAGCTGCTGACAAAATATCGGAAATAATGAAAGGTTCGAGATATAAAACAGGCGTGAATGGCAAGCGGCGGCGCCAATCGAGAAAGAAACACACTCGGACGCGCACGGCAGGCGGTAAGAAAAAACTCTGCAAAAGAAAGCCCGCTGTGAGAACGAGCCAGAAGAAGAAGAAGAAGAAGATGAGGAAAGCCCTTCGCAACATAAACGATATTTTTGATCCAAAGTAAAAAATGGCCTTCTTGCACTGGCACTCTAACGAGTGCATGTCGAGCGAGCTCGACATTTTCACTCTTCCGGCGACTCAAACGTCGATTGAGAGTAGTAGTTTTTTACACTATAAACCTGTGTCCTCGCTCAGCGACGAAGGAAACGCGCCCGTAGAGTTCGTCATCCCGAGCGCAAGCGAGCATTATATAGATCTCGCGCACACCATGCTCTATGTCAAAGCTAGAATACAACCGAATGCCGAAACCCCTGCTGAAAACTTAAAAGATGCCCCAGTAAATAATTTACTGCATTCAATGTTTAATCAAATCGACGTTTTTCTAAATCAAAAACTCGTTTCTCCACCCAATAATGCATATCCTTACAGAGCATACATAGAGTCACTGCTCAACTACTCGCCAATCGCAAAAGAATCACACTTAACGGCCGGATTGTGGTACGATGATACGCCCGGTTTATTCGAAGCCCTGCCGCACATTCAAGGTGAAATATCTAACAAGGGTGCTCTCCATCGTCAGCATTTCACACTCAATGGAAAAACTTTCGACGTGATTGGCCATCTGCACTGCGACGTCTTTAATCAAGACAGAATGCTCATCAATGGTGTAGAAATGAGAGTACGACTAGTACGAAGCAAAGATGCCTTTTGCCTAATGGACGCCTCCGAAGATGGTAAATTCAGCCTGAAAATAAAGGAAGCCACGCTCATCGCTCGACGCGTGAAGATAAATCCGGGAATTTTAATTGCTCACGCCAATGCTCTCGCTAAAACAACGGCCAAGTATCCCGTCACGAGAGTAGAAGTCAAAACTTTTACGCTTCACGCAGGTATATATGGCGATACCATCGATAATGCCATTCTTGGGCAACTGCCTAAAAGAATAATAATAGGATTTGTCGATAATAAGGCATTCAATGGCAATCGAACATTTAACCCGTTTAATTTTCAACACTTTTCAATAAATCTCCTATCCCTCTACGTCGATGGGTCTCAAATTCCGAGAAAACCGTTACAGCCGCGCTTTAGTGCTAACGATAGTATGTTTATAGATGCATTTCAAACCCTTTACTCGGGCACAGATATACATTTCCTCAACGAGGGCCTTGGCATAAACCGTTTCAACTATTCACTGGGCTACTTTCTCACGGCTTTCGATCTCACACCCGATTTATCGGCTCACTGCACCTCGCATTGGAATGTCGTTCGCTCGGGTAGCTTACGCATAGAGGTGGGATTTGAGACGGCTCCAACGATCACAATAAATTGCGTTGTTTATGCCGAGTACGATAACGTTCTCGAAATAGACTCCACCCGCCAAATATTATCCGATTTTAGTGCCTAGTCGTTGAAAAGGTGGGGGGACGAGGACTCGAGAGGAAGCGGGCGGCACCCTCAAGCCTCACTTTTCTCTCGGCGCTCGCTACGCACACACGTATAATGGATTACGTCGTAGATATACAAGGGTTTCGAGACACTGAAAGGAAGTTTTTACCAAAGGAGGTGGCGATCATTTGCCTACAGAAACCCATTGTCGACCCCTGGATTGTACAAGCACCGTGCAATTTCATCGAGCTGCCCGAAGACGTAAAAAATACAAATTCCTACTGCGCTGTCGATATTCACGGCATTAACTGGTTCGAGGGCGAAGTATCACTCAGACAGCTATATCGTTATCTCTTCAATATCGCAAGAGCAGCAAGACGGATTTACGTTCGCGGCGAGGAGAAGGCCTGGTACCTGGAATCTTTACTCGGTCGAAACATATGTAATTTAGAAAAATATGACTCGCCGACGTTCGGAAAACTCAACAACATGTTTTCTGACGTGCTGGTATGTTCTACGCACGCGACTCAGAGGTTTAAAAATAAACAAGATTTTTGCGCGCTGTACAAGGCGCACCAAATAAAAAAGTGGATGCGCTCTATACTACCCGAAAAGTGGAAGATGATCAACAAAGACCAAGTACAAAGTCAAATGTTCTACACTACACTTCATCAGTATCAGCAGAAGCAGCGCAAAAAATTACTCCGTTTTCACCTGGGCACCCAGCAGCCCACTGAGGAGGAGGAGGAGGAGGAGGAGCAGAACGACGACGGCCGCGACGAGACGGATGTGGCCACAGAAATAGCAAGTGACAGCGACAGCAGCACATATTTCACATTTAGCGAAAACGCAAAATGAATACGAAACAAATCACTAGGGCCATTAGTGGCCTCAGAGCAAATTCGATAGGTGTATACGCAGCCGATCACATCCCCAGAAGCTTGAGTCTTCCAGCCGCTGTTGTAACCAATGTCGATATCTCAGATAAGCCTGGATCCCACTGGGTGGCATTCTACATAGACAAAAATGCAAAAGTAACATATTTCGATAGCTATGGAGTCGCCCCTGTGTCGCGACATCATATCGATCGACTTGGGAGAAATTGCGCAAGCTTCAAGTGGAACGAGAAGAAACTGCAGAGTATTAATTCTAAAGTTTGCGGCGAATATTGTATTATGTTTCTTTGCTATATGTGTAGCGGTCGCACTTTACGCGCGTTTTGTAACGTCTTTTCACGTGATTCACATGTAAACGACGCACTGACCGCAAAATTTTATGAAAATGTAAAAAGAAAAAATCAACGAAAAAGACTCCGACGTGCGAACAATTTCCCCAGCATTATTTCCAAGGGCGCTGGCTCGTTCGTTCAAACATGTAAAGAATTTATATAAAATGTGCGTGTGTGTGTGTGTGTGTGTGTGTGTGTGCGTGCGTGCATGTGTGTGTGTGTGTGTGTGTGTGTGTGTGTGTGTGTGTGTGTGTGTGTGTGTGTGTGTGTGTGTGTGTGTGTGTGTGTGTGTGTGTGTGTGTGTGTGCGTGACTTAATTTTTATTATAATATTTCTATTTAATCCTGCGTCACATTCAATTTTTAGTTTGTAATATTTCTTTTTTATCCAGAAACACATTCAATTTTTAGTTAATATTTACACTTTATGTACATTGTAAGTTTTAGAATTGTAAAAGCTGATGTGCGCGTGTATCCATCTTTCTTAGTTTATAAGGTTTTGTATACTACGTTTGTTTTGGCCTTTTTTAGCTTGTAATTTTATATTATTCATATATTTGTAAGTTTAAAATGTATTTTTTTAAATTTGATCGAACAATAAAAAAAAGTTAAACAAACATCGTATTCATTTAACGACCTTCTCCGCTAAATTTAATTCCTTACCTTTTTTATCTTGAAACGAATATGTACTATTCCATGAAGAAAACGGAAAAGCATATGCGTAACGGTTTTTTCAAGTGGTGAAAAACACAGGAGGCGCTTTCTTCTTTGAGGCTTTGAAACATAATCAGCTCGAGTCACCGAAAAGCATATGCGTAACGGTTTTTTCAAGTGGTGAAAAACACCTTAGCTGTTTTCTTTTTTCAAGTGGTGAAAAACACAGGAGGCGCTTTCTTCTTTGAGGCTTTGAAACATAAGCAGCGCGAGTTAGCGAAAAGCATATGCGTAACGGTTTTTCAAGCGGTGAAAAACACATTAGACGTTCCCTTTTTTCAAGTGGTAAAAACACATGAGCCGTTTTCCTCTTTGAGGCTCAAAACCCTCAAAAAAATTTATGGTTCTGTTTCTTAAAGGCTCCGCGAGTTTCCTAGCGCTTCTCCCCACTCTCCGATACATATGCGTAAACGTTCATGATTGGGCGCTCGGATTTTACGTAACATTCGAGCAGCCAATCGTAGCTCGTGGTAGAAAGGAGGGGGATTCGCGCTGGAGAGAGAATAAGTACGGGCCTAGCCGCGCCACCCTCAGTCAGTCGCTCTACCTCGACGAAGTCGTGACATTTTTACCAACGTTAAGTCAGTATTTTTTAAAAATGTCTCAAACAAAGCTAGTACCGAATTTACTGTACAATTCGACTTACGCTCTCAACAATTCGTACTCCAAATTCGTTTACGTCGGCTTGGATTATGCAGGTGGCTATTTCCGACCCGTCATCAGGTTCGGTGGGCATACATCACCGCATAAGTATATAACTCTGGATATCGACAGTTGGGAACAATTAAAAAACCATTTCAAGACCTTCGGAGAGTATCTATGGGCATCAGGCGATTTTGTTAAGCAAGGCAAATATGCAAAAATATATTTACCGCACCACGACATCGAATTGACCACAGCCTACGATCATAGAGCCGTATCAATCACCGATAAGCCACAAGTAACGCCGCCATCGTTCACCCTACAGTACGAACACGAGGCTCAATAGTTCGACTTCGAAGACGATAACACCAATCAGGAGGCAGCCGCCTCCATTACCAGTGACGAACCTGCTACAAAAAAAAAGAAGTCTGAAAAACCACCGAAGATTATGATGCAGTATACAACTTTCAACGGATTGGAACAGTTCCAACAGTGTATAGACTATAAATTAAAAAAGTTAGAAGAAATGTCGGGTTTTGTGAACGAGGTTTTCGGTATAATGATCGATGTTATTAAAACGGAAGCAATTAGCAAAAACGACGTGCATTTACTAGACCATACATTCATCGGCGTTGTATTTAATGAACTAGAAGACAAAATGAAAGAACTCGCGCTAAATCAATTAATGTTTGCAAATTTTAGCGAGAGTTTTCTCGAAATAATGTTTTTAGAAGTATATGCGGAGTATTTAACAATTCTAGAAAAAAATGTTGTTAGTGCGTTAAAAGTTTAAAAATGTACAAAAATAATTTTTTTTATTTTATATAATAAAATGTATTTTACCTTATCACACTTTTTTATTTAAGGACCCCTCCTTTATACCTACTCCTATTCACGCCCCCAACTTCTCATTTGCGCTAGCACGCATATATTTATACAGGGTGTGTCAAAAGTTCCGGGACGGCCAGTTATCTCAGCGGGAATGCATTTTCGGAAAAAATGTTTCATACAAAAGATGTAGGATTTTTCCCTGGCTATCTGATGGTGTCCTTGAATTTGACCTTGGGCTTGACCTTCAAGCTCATTTGAAGGTCAAGTCGAATTTTTTAAATGGGAACCCTCCTTTTTTATTGCGCAAACCGAAAGAGGGAAAAATTCTCTTTGCAACGATATAAGACACATATGCGGTCAAATGTGATCTAGAGGTCGTTTCAAGGTCAAGTCGGTAAAATGAGGTCATATTGATCTTGGGCAGTCCAAAGCATGGAAACTAAGGGCGTTGGGAAAAAACTTTCCATACGAAAGTTTCCACAAATCGAATGGAGCATCTGATGGTGACCATGAATTTGACCTTGGGCTTGACTTTCAAGGTCATTTAAAGGTAAAGTCGAATTTTTTGAATGGGAACCCTCTTTTTGTTGCAGAAATGCGGGAAAGCTTACCTTTCCAGGGGTGTAAGATACATACGGGGTTAAAAGTGAGCCGAAGGTCATTTGAAGGTCAACGTTCTTATACTCCGATCATCTGGACACCCCATCGAATTTCGTGTATCAGGGCGTTAAAAAACAGTTTTTGTGCAAACGTTTCTGGATCAAAACCCAGACCTGGGACCTGGCTAATCACCGCTGACCTTGGAACGACCTTGGGTCGACCCAACGGGGTAAACCGATCCCAGATACGGGTTCAGCGACCCCGAAAACCCATGGGTCCGTGGCCCGCATTTCTGCAACAAAAAGAGGGTTCCCATTCAAAAAATTCGACTTGACATTCAAATGACCTTGAAGGTCAAGCCCAAGGTCAAATTCAAGGTCACCATCAGATGCTCCATTCGATTTGCGGTAACTTTCGTATGGAAAGTTTTTTCCCAACGCCCTTAGTTTCCATGCTATGGACTGCCAAAGATCAATTTGACCTCATTTTACCGACTTGACCTTGAAACGACCTCTAGATCACATTTGACCCCGTATGTATCTTATATCGGTGGAAAGAGAATTTTTCCCTCTTTCGGTTTCCGCAATAAAAAAGGGGGCTTCCCATTTAAAAAATTCGACTTGACCTTCAAATGACATTGAAGGTCAAGCCCAAGGTCAAATTCAAGGTCACCATCAGATAGCCAGGGAAAAATCCTACATCTTTTGTATGAAATATTTTTTCCGAAAATGCATTCCCGCTGAGATAACTGGCCGTCCCGGAACTTTTGACACACCCTGTATATGCAGCATTATACATAAGTCATTCGTCGAAAGACAGCCGACAAGGCAACATCATGGGGCCCCCGTTCAGCAAACACCAGACCAAACCAGACGACAAAGAACCTCTCATCAACAAGGCAGACAAGAAAGACTCTTGGGCAAACAAAAAATATTCTCCATCACACCATTCCTTTTCCACCAATTCCTTCTCCTTCCCAAAAAAACATGGTTATTCAAAATATAACGAATAATAAACGGTCCCTTTAAGGACAAAATTTATGTTAATGCGAAAAAACTGTTCATAAAATAGGGGGTTTCACCCCGTTTAAATAAATAAAAATTTATTTTTCCTCAACATGCTTTCTTTATTTGCAGACCACTTCTTTACACAAACTCCCTATTCCCTCTCCCCCACAACTTATCATTGCGAACACACACACGCACACACACACATGCACGGCCTATATAGCGAGAGACATCGCTCCAGCAGGGTCTTTATGGCGTAGCACGTATAGCCAAATGTCTCGGCCCCCACCACCACGAGTCAGGGGCATATACTGGGGCATGCGCGGAGCAGATATAGCGGCATGGCGTCATGGAGGGGGCGATAAGTGGGGCATTGTTTACCCTAATTAGCTTGTGTTCACACAAACGTGCCACTGTAAACACTTAAATTAATGACCTTGTCACACTTGAGACACATACACACAGCACACGGTCTATACAACGAGAGCTCTTTATGGCGTAGCGCGTATAGCCAAAGGGCTCTCCCCCCACCACCACGAGTCGGAACATATACGACGGCACGCGCCAGGCAGGTATAGCGGCATAGCGTCATGGCGCGGGCGATAAGTGGGACATTATTTATGGGTAACAATTCACTGCATTGTTTACCCTGATTAGCTTGTGTTCACACTTGTGGCCCATACACACAGCATACGGCCTATACGGCGAGAGGCCTCGCACCCTACGGGTCTTTATGGCGTAGCGCGGACAGCCAAAGCGCTCGCCCCCCACTACCTCGAGTCAACGCATATACGCCAACACACGCGGGGCATGTATAGCGGCATGACGTCATGGCGGGCGCCATAAGTGGGCCATTATTTATGGGGTAATAAATCACCCCCCATTGTTTACACTAATTAGCTTGTGGCCACACTTGCTACTGTAAACACTTGAGTTAATGACCTTGTCACACTTGGGGACCCATACACACCGCACAGCGGGGTGCCACATGGCCCCTACACACCGCACCGCGGGGTGCCGTATCGCTATACCGGTCCCCTTACTACTTACCTCCATCACGTCCTCGAAAATGTTCTTCAGAAAACTCTAAGGCAAATTAGTTTTTGATATACGTGTCCATAATATACCTAATTTTGTACGTTTGGAAACGAGTCCATAAAATCGAATGACGGACAAGCACATCCAAATAGCATATTGTGCAACAAGGAGAGAAAATGAGCTGAAAACTCCTCACCTGAGTCTGAAATAGCTCTACTTTCCGTGATGAGTACACACCTTTTTTTTAACGAATCCATGAGAGGTCCTTTTTGTAGGCATAAAAGTTGTGTAGGCATAGGGGATCACGCATTTCGAGTCATGTACTATACAGTTACAAATCATTGCATTTTCTGTTTTTATTTGAGATTGTAGAAATTTTCTACTTCAACACAAAGAACGCTCCAATCTACACCACCACCGAACTGAGCGAGGGGTTCGCAGCCAACGTCGAGCTGCCCGTCCTCCGCGAAATGGAGGAATTCCAGGAACGAGACTCTGGCTGGACACTGCGCTCGATCATGAACTTGGCTGTGAATGTCAACAAGTTCAACCCCATGAGTGAAAACTCCTACATCCCACTGCCTGATGTAGTGAAACGAAAGGAGGCCTGCATCAACGTGCAAAACGAGGACGATAAGTGCTTCCAATGGGCTGTACTCTCGGCGTTACATCCAGCTAGCAAAGATGCTTGTATAGTAACCAAGTACAAGGCATTTGAAGGCGAGCTGAACTTCAAGGGTATTGAGTTTCCAGTGTCACCGAGACAGATCGCCAAATTCGAGCGACAAAATGATGTGTCCATCAACCTGTACATCCTGAAGAAGAGGGATGACAAATTCGAGGTGTCACCGTGCCATGTAACAAAAGGCAAGAAGGAGCAACATGTCAACCTTCTCCTCGTACAAGACCACTACGTGGAAGAGGATGATGAAGAAGAAGAGGATGAGGTAGGGCCCAAGTTCCACTACATCTGGATCAAGGATCTGTCTCGATTGGTGAACAGTCAGTTATCGAAATTTCGCCAGAAAAAATTCATATGTGTACGCTGCCTCCACTATTTTTGGAGCGATGAAAAATTGAAGACTCACGAGGTAGACTGCGCACAGGTCAATAAGTGCAAGGTGAAGTTGCCCATGGAGAAGGAGAAAATCTTGAAGTTCAAGAACTTCAAAAATAACGAACGCGTACCCATCATTGTATACGCCGACTTTGAGTGCGTACTCAAGCCTGTGGCGGACAACGAGCGAGCCTACCAGCGACACGAGGCCTTCAGTGTGGGCTTCTACGTAAAGTGTAGCTTCGACGAGACTCGCTGCTGCTACACCAGCTACAGGAAGGACGAAGAAGACGGACAAAATCCAGCAGAGTGGTTCGTCGACAAGCTGCGAGAGCTCGCCGAAGAGCTAAACGATGCCCTTAAAAACCCTCATCCTATGGACGACCTCATACAGCGAGAGAAGGACCATCACAAGAGGGCTACACATGCTACATGTGCAGAAAGCCATTCACCGGCCAGGACAAGAAGGTCAGGGACCACTGCCATCTCACAGGAAAGTAAGTATTTACAATTTTTTTCTCCCACCACCTTACAATTTGTAACTTTTCTAATATATTTTGTTTTTTTCAGATACAGAGGCCCAGCACACAATAACTACAACCTGCAGTACCAGGACTCGAGGATTGTGCCAGTGGTTTTCCACAACTTGAGTGGATACGACTCCCACCTCTTCATCATAGAGATCGCAACGTGATTCAGTGGTCGAGTGAGCCTCATCCCTCAGACGAAGGAAAAATACATCTCCTTCACCAAGTACGTCGATGGCACTGAGGTTCAACTGCGATTCATCGACTCGCTCCGCTTCATGGCCTCCTCCCTCGAGAAGTTGGCGTCCTATCTCGACCGCCTGAACATCGCCGAACCAGAATTCCGGAAGAGCTACTCTGCTGACCAGATAGAGCTGCTGAAGAGGAAGGGGGTATTCCCCTACGACTACGTCTCCTCCCTCGACATTCTGAAGGAGGGAGAACTGCCAGCCTAGGAGGATTTTCATAGCAGCCTCTACAACAGCGACATCAACGAGGAAGACGATCAACACCCTCAGAAGGTATGGCAATCCTTCGACATCCAGAGTCTCGGCGAGTACTCCGACCTCTACCTCAAGACAGACGTGCTGCTACTTGCCGACGTCTTTGAGAACTTCCGAGACAACTGCCTGGAGGCATACGGTCTCGACCCGGCGCACTACTACACCATCCCAGGACTCAGTTGGGACGCCATGCTCAAGTACACCAAGATCGAGCTAGAGCTGCTCACGGACATCGACATGCTTCTGTTCGTGGAGCGAGGCATCCGGGGTGGTGTAAGTCAGTGTTCCAACCGCTACGCCAAGGCCAACAACCGCTACATGGGCGACTTCTACCAGCCAGAGGAGGAGTCGAAGTACCTGCTCTACTTCGACGTAAACAACCTCTACGGGTGGGCCATGACACAACCCCTGTCCTATCGAGGCTTCCGATGGGTCGAGGACGTGGAGCAGCCCAACTTCTGGGATGTGCCCGACAACCACCACGAGGGCTACATTCTCGAGGTGGACCTGGAGTACCCGGAGCACCACCATGACGCCCATAGAGACCTGCCCCTCTGCCCAGAGCATATGACGCCACCTGATAAGAAACAGGGTAAGTTGCTCACGACTCTGTACGACAAAGAGCGCTATATCATCCACTATAGCGTTCTCAAGCAGGCCCTGAAGCACGGCTTGCGCTTGACCAAGGTCCATCGCGCACTGCGCTTCGATCAGAAGCCATGGTTGAGGCCGTACATCGATCTGAACAGCGAGAAGAGGAAGAACGCGAAGAATGACTTCGAGAAACTCCTCTTCAAGCTGTTCAACAACGCGGTGTACGGCCAGACCATGGAGAACGACCGCAAGCGGGTGGATGTCAAGCTGGTGCGCAAGTGGGAGGGGCGCTATGGGGCTGAGGCCCTCATAGCCAAGCCAAACTTCCACAGCACAGCCGTCTTCAGGGAGGACCTGGTGGCCATCCAGCTCAGTCATACAGAGGTCACCATAAGGAAGCCGGTATACGTGAGTCTCGCATTCTTGGACTTGTTCAAGACCCTCGTATACCGCTTCCATTACGAGTATATGTAGCGCACTGTGGGTGAGTCGTCGAAGCTGATGTACACCGATACGGACAGCCTCATCTACGAGGTCCGCGGCTTCGACATGTACGAAGCCATGAAGCGCGACCTTCATGAGTTCGACACTTCAAACTTCGCCGAGGACAACCAATTTGGTATACCTCGCGCGAATAAGAAGGTAGTCGGACTCATGAAGGACGAGTGCAATGGCAACGTCATGTTGGAGTTCATGAGCCTTCGTAGCAAGATGTACGGCGTCCGTATCGAAGGCCAGAAGCCCATCAAGAAGGCCAAGGGCGTCAAGTCCTCGGTGGTCAAGGCCAACATCAGCTTCGAGGACTACGTGCGCTGCCTGCGTGAGCAGCAGGTACTGGCAAAGGAGCAGCGCAATATAAGCTCCCGCCTGCACGTCATCCGCACGGAGAAGGAGCAGAAGATCGCGCTCAGCCCCCACGACGACAAGCGTCATCTGGCGCTTGGCGAGACGGATAGTCTCCCGTGAGGGCACTTCTCCATCCGCCAGACCGAGATGACGCTGCGCAATGGTGGGGCGTGCATGTGCGGGCAGGTCTCGACGTGCTCCGACTAGTCAGCGAGCTCCACCCAATCAGCGAGCTCCCCCACTCCCACAGCAGCGGCCACGGGGGCCCAAAAAGTGGTGGGGGGCAGGGTACTGAAGGCGCTGAAGCCAGCCGGAGTCATCAGTCGCTCGAAGGAGCTCCAGAAGAAGCACTCCGCCACAGCTATCTCCGAACCTCTGAAGAAGAGACCTAGGATCCAGGACTAAGGAATAATCTGAGGTAAGTACTTTACACACTCTCTCTCTCTCCCCATAATAATCATATTTTTTCCTCTTTCTAGATGGATCTATCAGCAATTAATGAAATTGCCCGGGGCTTTCTACCCACGAAGAAGCTGTCCGACGTGGAGCACGATCACAGCTTCATGGTCATTGCATTGAGGCACGTCAAGACCAAATATGGACCCAAGTACGTTGCCAACCTGGAAGACGAGTTCTAGATCTTCCTGCCCAGCCGAGTATGTTCAGCACTGGAGAAGGACGAAGATATGTTCAACAATATGGCGGAGGCCACCAACAAACTCAAGCTCTTTATAACATGTAAAAATAGTGATGTTGAATTATTAAATTCAACACCACTATTTTTAATATTGTATAAAAAATAAAAAAAAAAATAATAAAAAAGGAAGTTCATGGAGAGGTAGCTGCTTATGGTTGTACCTCACAGGTGAGAGCGATGGTTGGGGCTCTCATCACTTCCCAGAAAAAAAAAATTTTTTTTACAAGTTTGATTTATCAATCCAACTGTTGTGGGAACTATCAAATCCCAGCCATTTAACGTAAACTTCATTACCACGTTTTTTCAGAATTTTTTCCACGAGATATACATCAGTATACTTAACCTTTTGTAATTCCTCTTCGTAGAAACCTCCATTTATAGGCTGTTCGCGATAATACTTCAAATGATAAGTAACAGGGTTTGTAGCGGCTACTTTTGTTATACTGAATATCTCCGTTGACCAGTTTGGTGTATATCCTTTTTCAAAAACTTGTTTGACTCTGCTCACACGTACCTTATCCCCTACTTGGAATTTAGGCTTCTTTTTATGCTGGACAATTTTCTGTTTCACACTACTGTTCTTTGTCACATCTTTAGGCTTCATTCCAATTGTTCTGTGTTTTCTCTCATTGTAAGCTGTCAACAAATCGGGTAAGATATCCAACCACTTGTAGTTTCCACGTAGACTGAATTTTTTCTACATCTCATTCTTCAACGTTCGATTGAAGCGTTCACATATCGAGGCTTTGAGATTGCTGTACGTCGAGTAGAGATTTATCTTATACTTCGTCATGAGGGCTTCGAATTTCTTGTTGTAGAATTCCTTTCCTCTGTCGGTATGGAGATTCTTCGGCACTCGACCACTTTCACACAACACAGACTTCATAGCTGCTGCTACATCCTCACCCGTTTTCTTTTTCACAGGAATTGCCCATGAGTATTTGGAAAATATGTCGATGACGGTGAGCATGTACCTGTAACCTTTGTTTTCTAGCGCATATGGCTGCATTACCACTAGATCAGCTTGCCACATCTCGTCCATGCCACGAATATCATATTTTCGACGTAGATAGTTGCGACGAGCGAGCTTGTGCAACTCATCCACCACTACTTTCATGTGTTGCTCCATAATGTCATACGGTGCTCCACGGCTCGTATGTTGCCTCTTTTATAGCTTGAACGTCTGCAAAGAGTTCTTGCAACTTCTTATCGATATCGGCTCTGTAAGTGTCAATGACTGACTCGAGATCGCTACGTACACTACGTAATTCCATTTGCAAAGTGTCCAAATTGACTGCGTCATTCAACTGTTTCGGCTGTGCTACGTTGCAGAGTCGTTTGCTATCAACGTCGTATTGACCATCGGCGGTAAATTTGTAAACTGCCCCAGGTGGGCCGGAGCTTTGCTCCAGTTTACGTCCGAACACACCGACGCTCATTGCGATACTTGAGAAGAGAGAGAAGGTTCGTCTAATATATATACCCTCCCTCGCGCAACTCCTCAATTATCGAGTGAATCTCGTTCACGTGGCTGGGATTGCCAGCTGATTGTTCAGCTATGAGTAATCTCGAGCGTTCGACCAGCTCGTTCGGATCGTCCCAATACACATAGTCCATAGTCGTATTCATTCTTGCCAACTTGTATTGCAGCAGTACACCCGCACCTTGTTTCTCAAACATCGGGGCAATGATGTATTTGAATTTGTTACTGTTGTGAAAACGAATCTTTTCATTACTCTGGTAGCATTTCTTGTGTGCTGACGATGCTTCAAGTATTTTTCGATAATTCTCCATATCAGCATTAGTAAGCTGACTTTCGCTAGGCTGCTTCGTAATGAGTAATTCAAGTAAACCATCAGTTTTCGCATACTTCGCCCCGTTCACATCGATATAGCTACCCTCCAAGTCTATAGGGGAATTACCAATCATGAATCGTCCATTCTCTTTGCGAACACCATAAATTTTGTCTACGTATCGATCTTGACTGAGCATTTGCAAATATCTATCATTGCTTTCATCATGGCTCGTAGCTGATTCAAAAGACGTATCAGCTGCTTGCAATGTATCATCCTGCATATCATCATACTCTTCATCGCGTTTGATAGATTTTTCATCGCGTTTTTCATTGCGTTTAACAGCTCTACTCAATGCTTGTTTGGCTACGAGCTTTTCAAGCGGCTCAACGATTGGTCGAAAAGTTTCTCCCAACACTCGCTTCACATTGTCCTTTGAAAGCTTCAACAAATTGTATTTGTGTCGAATAGCGTCCCTAGCTTTAACAAGCTGGTGGAGGACATTCTTTTCTCGTCGAAATTCGGACATGTTGACAGTTCAACGTTCAACGAGTGACTGTAGAAATCTACATACACCCCGTATTTATAGCAAAGCAGTCGAAACCCTTTCTATACCTTCCACCGTTCATGCGCCTGTCTTTGTCGATCACGAGAAATCCATGCTCTCCATCACCCCAGCACTTTGAGCACAAATCTTTGAATCATGCAAAACTCATATCCGAATTCACTTGATCCTCGTACACATGTTTGAGATTCGTATCGTCTTGTCAAAATATTACAAACAAATTAACGTTATCTCGCACCAGATGCTTTAGTATGTGAGCGTACGACTGACAGAGATAGAAATAGTCCACATTCTTGTGTCTGCCCATGCAGAAAAACGCTCTAACATTGTCTTGCTTCTCACATGCTATGTCATCGAATACAATAGTGGAATTCGGTAGTGCCTTGTCAGGTGCCACGACCTCCTCGTGTTCACTGAAGGGAAAGTATTGAACGCCATCTATCGGTTGCAGAAGCTCCTTTAAAGATCTGTACTTGGACTGATTCAGTGATTTCGAGTAAACGTAAATGTTCTAATCTCAGGCCATTAGGATGCGTTATGAGTGTGAGCAAGCTATTGGTCTTACCACAATTGGATGGACCGCAGAATATTGCACGTATGTTGTCTGGAAGCAACTCACCATGTCTCTTTGTTTTCTTCTCCTCCTCCACAATGGCGTCAAAGTTCACCACCGGGTGCTTGAGAGATTGCGTTTGAAAGTTCATGTGTGCTGTCTGGATAGCGACGTAGGGTATAAATAGAGGCTTATATACCCCGCACACCATCAGTCGTTAGACAACCACCGACATGTGTTGATCGTACATAGACGAAAGAAAGGTCGTGGTCTCGTGAATAAACTTCTCAACAGTCTTCCAGTTGAACTTCACATCCCGGGTTATCAGTACTGTGGACCAGGAACCAAATTAGCGAAACGCTTGGCTAGAGGAGATTCAGGAAATAACTCTCTCGACACAGCCTGTAAGGAGCATGATATAGTATACTCGCAGAATCGAGAAAATATTGGAGTTAGAAAAGCTGCAGACAAAGTTCTTGCGGACAAAGCTTGGGGAAGAGTTACCCCGGGAGACGCTGGAGTAGGTGAAAAAATGGCTGCATACGCTATCACGAACGCCATGAAGTTGAAAAGAAAATTTGGCATGGGTAGTAAGAAAACATCTATTTCTCTGAAAAACATAGTCAAGATGGCGAAGAAATCTATGGTCTCGGGGAAATGTGCCAAGAAGGTCATCAAATCTGTTCTGAAGTGTGCTCGCGAAGCAGTCAAGAAAGCTGGGAGTAAGCAGAATGTCATTATTCCTTGAATACTACCAGTGCCCGCAAAAGTAGGTGGACCTTTTCTCGTTCCTCTGTTTGCCGGTTTGAGCGCTGCTGGCGCTCTTGCAGATGGAGCTGCTGGAATCGCGAAAGCTGTTAACGATTCTCAAGCTGCAAAGCTACAGTTAGAGGAGACTCAGAGACACAATAGGGTTATGGAGAATGCAGGTAATGGATTGTATCTGAAACCGCACAAGACGGGGTTGGGTATTCACAGAGGTCTAAAAAAAAAAACTTCAAAATAAAACTGCCTGATCGTGCTCTCACCGATCATGATTTGCTCAAGTATGCAAAAGAGTTAAAAATTCCAAATTTTCGTGGCGTGTTTATGCGTAACGTACTGCCATCTACCGGACCACATTATCGCGAGTCAGCCATAATCAATCTTGATGATGCAAGTCGTCCCAGAACTCATTGGGTAGCTTATCGAAAACGAGCTGAAGACGTTGTATACTTTGATAGTTTTGGCGATCTTCAACCTCCTCTCGATTTGATGCTGTACCTTGGAGTTGACAGAGTCAAGTACAATCACGAGAGGTATCAGAATTTCAACACTTACAATTGCGGCCATTTGTGCTTGCAGTTTCTGTGCAACAGTCTCAAACGTATATGAGGGGGAGGATGAACTACGCATTCTCTATATCATGGCAGATTCACTGACTTTGAGTCTTTCGGGTACTTCGGCGCTACTCGAAGCGCAATACTTTCCCCCAATTGAACTCTCCCGAAATAAGAGCTATGTTCTCGGTCTGGTAGAACTTTTATCTTTTAACTCCATACCCAACATCGATTAGGATAATAATAGGTTTTACGTGGATAAAGAGATAGTTATTTTGCCTACTGGTAGTTATGAAATTGAAGACATAGAGAGCTATTTACACGAATTTCTCTCATCCAAGGGAATACTAATCAGTATAAAGCCAAATAGCAACACACTACGCAGTGAAATCAAGTGTACTCATCAAGTCGATTTTCGATCACCGGATTCTATAGGTAAATTGTTGGGTTTCGCTCAACGCATTCTCGAACCAAACATCACTCACAGTTCCGATCTATCCGTGAGCATTCTCAAAATTAATGCTCTGAGAGTGGAGTGCAACGTGATAGCTGGCGCCTATATACACGAACTAAGAGTGCACACGATACACGAATTCTTTCCAGCAGTACCACCAGGGTATAAAATAATCGAGGTTCCATCGCAAATCATCTATCTGCCAATCACAGTCAAGACTATTGACCATTTGCAAGTGCGTATAGTGGATCAAGACGGAAATTTGGTTAATTTTCGAGGAGAAATTGTAACAATTAGACTTCACATCAAGCAAGCTTAATGGATGTTGTTTATGGGGGTAAGGTAGGAAGAGGGTATATAAGCAGACCGTCATGTCGGCCAACGATCACTCGTCAACGAACAGTCAAAGCTCTAACACGTTAAAGGCTTCAGTTCCTGGAAAACTTGCGATTAAGAATCCGCGATCCTGATGGAGGATAACGTGTGTATTTTTCTGTTGTATGCGAAAGAATAATGGAAGAAGTTTTGAACATTCAGAGAGCCGTTGAATTTGACGAATCGGTAGCGCACTATGAAATTCATGCGCATCAACCCTACACGTCTTCCGCTTTCAACAACAGCGATGAAATACGTATATCCATTCAGCATCAAGATTTGTGCCTTCTACCGTCTCACAGCTCGCTACATGTATGTGGAAGACTGACTAAAACTGATGGAAGTGCTGTACAAAGAACAAAGCTTGTTAACAATGCCATCTGTTACTTGTTCGAAGAAATTCGCTACGAGATCAATGCCATCGAAATCGACAGATGTAAAAATGTAGGCTTAACGAGTCTCATGAAAGGATTGGTATCGCTCAATCCCTGTCAAAATTGGATAATGGAGAATGCTGGTTGGCTCGACGTTGAGGAAACATTGAACATGTGTAACGATGATGGCTACTTTGACGTATCCATTCCTCTGAGTATGATTATGGGTTTTACCGAAGACTATCGCAAAATAGTAGTCAACACAAAGCATGAGCTCATACTCACCAGATCGAGGAATGATTTGAATGCCGTTAAGCAAACGATAGTGGACAATGCTCAAGTATACGAAGAATTCAAAATTGAACTCAATCGTGTTGAATGGCTCATGCCCTATGTTGTGGTCGCGGACAAACACAAAATTCGTTTGCTCGGCTTCATAGAAAAGGATCGGCCAATTAGCATGAGTTTTCGCACGTGGGAGTTGTTTGAGTATCCACTTCTACCATCTACGTCGAAACACGTGTGGACTGTCAAAACATCTAACCAGCTGGAGAAACTTCGCTTCGTTATTCTCGCCTTCCAGACGAATCGAAAAGGTCAGAGAGCTGAGAATGCTAGTCGCTTCGATCACTGCAATATCAGCAATGTAAAACTCTTTCTCAATTCGCAATGCTATCCATATGGAAATCTCAATCTAGATGTAACACGTAATCAGTATGCCATGCTGTACGATATGTACGCCAATTTTCCGAAGTCATACTATGGTAAAGATTCCGAGCCTATCTTGAAAAAAATCGATTATCTCACTCACGCGCCACTCGTCGTCATCGATTGCTCGAAGCAGAATGAATCTCTGAAGAGTGCACCCGTCGACGTTCGTTTGGAATTCGAGGCGAGAGACAATTTTCCCGCTGTAACATCGGCGTACTGCCTCATTCTACACGATCGCATTGTCCAGTACAATCCTGTTAGCGGAGACGTGAAGAAACTCGTCTAAATTTCCGAGAATACGACCGAAGAATCCTGCTGCACGACGTTCAGTATAGTCCCGACAGTCGTGACGAAATGAAGTACATCGTCGATATGCAGGGTTTCAAACAGCCCGGTAATGATTTCGTTTTGAAAGAATTGGCAATAGTCCCATTGGATGATGACGACCAACAGAGGTTGGTCGTCATCATCAGATCACATGAGATCAGAGGATCTTTCTCTTCAAGGAGTCTTTTCCTTGGAAACGCCTCACCGATAAGTATAAGGGCGAAAATTGATGGTTAAGGCCATGTGATACTCAACAAAATTCGCTATAGGGCTCAGTCGGTAAAAAGATGGTAGCCAAGTTTTCGTATTAAATAGTAGATGGCGCTACTAATGTGATTCGTCTGCGAGCATAACATCTGGTTCAGACAAATGCTCACAGATGGCGTACATACTTACACTATGAACACTATTTTTTTTATATTCATTATTTACTAAAAAATAAATTTAATACTTCTTTTTTTTAGCTATACATTTCTTATCGTTTCATTATTACTTAGTTTTTATTATGAACCAATAATCGAAATTATACTTTTCAATTTTCCTGTTTTTTGGAGGTTAAGACTAATCCCGTTAATTGTTCACGTATAATTTGGAACGCTTGCAAATTTACTTGGAGGTTCGAATTGATAACTGCTTCACATATTTAACCATTTTTATAAGTTTTAAGGTTACGTAAATAAATGAAATTGATGAAAATAATTTTGAAATTATAATTACATATCCTTAACTTAGCATGAAAATTTATTTATAATAGATCATGCCTTCAAATTATGTATCATATACTGTCGAAAATATGGCGTATACGTATCATGAATGAAACATAAAATATCCATGTCAGTTTTATTATTCAAGTACAATTTCGTTACTAGTGTTACTTGTTTATTTCTTGTGTTTACAATTTTTTAATTTATTATTTTCTTGTTTCGTCATATAATTGTTATACTAAATCATAAGTATATGAACAGCTTAAATGTTATTATAAATATAATTACAATACCTGAATGTCGGTATGTAAGTGACTGTAATATTATTTGTCGAATTTTTAAAATTTGTTATCCATTTACGATATTATTTCCTTCCTTATACAATTTATGATTCCATTGAAAAGTTTAACAATATTATACATTATATTATAACAATATAAGCATAATTTTAAGAAATACATTTAGGATATTATCAAATTTTTGTAGTGTGTAAAAGTACAAAGTAAAATTAAAAAATGCACGTACTAAACTGACCACTCATTTATCACGCATCCAACAGGCCTAGCTATAAAGTTGCAGTTTTCGATTCCAAGCATATGCTATTCTTTTCAGAATTTGTATATGTATTGTTCTAAAATATGTTGTTTTTTTTTTTACTCAACTTGTTAGTTTTAGAATACGTAATTATATTACGTATGATAAAAGACCAATTTTGAAAAATGCATTTAGCATGTTATCATTTTTGTATACAAAAATACTAAGTTAAATAAACTACAATACATGCACTAACTACCTAATTATATACATACTACTGTACAGTATAATTACTATACTCTATACATTTATGCTGCAGTATAACGAAACTATATTTAATAGTAGATTTTGTAAATTGCTACTGTATTTTTCGGAGGATAATTAACATTTACAAGGTCAGACATTTATTTTTGGCATTATACACTCGATCAGAAAGTGAATCTCATGATGCATAATAAAAATATATGTATCCTGTAGATAGAGTAATAGAGTAATATACTTTACATACATCTAAAATATTGCAATAAATAGATGCACTAAATTAAGTAAGCAACAACAGGGCAGACACTAACTAAATAATCACATGTTACTACTTATTATTATTAGTAGTATCATTCATTATAAAAATACATGCAAATTTGTCAAAAGATACTAAGATTGCAAGTTGTAGTCGTGAACTATACTTGTTAATCATATAACATAATGATATGCATCGAAATATTTAGATGCATTTACAATGTTATTTTCTTGTTAAATTGATGTTTATATTTGGCTCTGAGGTGATTTCCAATAATCAACACTCGAGTATAATGTTATTATTTGTTTCTTTTTCCGTTTTCATTTTCTTTCCTCTTTTTAATTTTCTTTTCTTTTTCGCTTCTTTATTCATTTCATTATTTTTTCCTTTTTAATTTTCGTTTCCCTTTTTGTTTTTTTCTTTCTTTTAAATTTTTTTTTCAATGTTTTCGTAGTACTTTGAAGTACTAAATGATATTAAGGACATCACAAGTTCTAACTACGTAATTACATATACCAAAACTATACACATATAAGCCTAAATATTCACCACAGCTATATACATCATGCATTATTTTACCTTAGCATACAAAGTTATTAAAACTATTTTAAATTGTAATTTGGGAAATAAATAATCAGAAGTATTAAATAAAATCAAGCAAAGCTATAACTACTACAATTTATTGCATATGTACATGAATAACATGAAAAATTATGCATTATTTTAGTCTTACTTTGTTGATTTCATTAATATTTCAATAATAGTAGGGATAAAGTACTCAAGTGTGCGAGCGTGAAAACATTCCCTCTCAGCTACTTTTTTACACGCTCTATCAGGTTGCGCGAATGTGACATCTTGCGAATGCAGATGACTAAAATGAGAAAATGACCACGCAACACTCGGATCATAAAGCCGTGCTTCAAAAACTTAATGCGAAACTATATTAAAAGTAATCTAAATATAATGAAGTGAAAAAATTCATGAATTTCTCCGAAATCCGTGTTCGCGACATATTTTGTAAAGAGCATGTGAAGGCTTTTGGTATATAAAGTTTCTGCCGATGGACGATTTAAATATTAAATACAAACTAATAACCAAATTTGCATTTAACTAACTAATAATTACCAATTTATGATTGTTGAAAACATTCAATTTATTAATATTCGGCGAAAATACGGTCGGGCGACATTTATGATAAAGAGCCTGTGAAGGGTTTTTGATAGCGGGACTTTTGACTAACAACCCATTCCCAAATCAAGATGGACTTAATCAACGAATTGCATCATAATTAACAATTTCTAGACATTTTAACAATATTCTTTTGCCAGATTTCTCCGAAATCCGTGTTCGCGAAATTTTTTGTAAAGAGCATGTGAAGGCTTTTCGTCTAGAAAGTTTCTGCCGATGGACGATTTAACATTAAATATAAACTAATAACCTAATTTGCATTTAACTAACTAATAATTACAAATTTATAATAGTTGAAACCATGTAATTTCGCAATATTTGGCGAAAATACGAGCACGCGGCATTTTTTGTAATGAGCCTGTGAAGGGTTTTTGATAACAGAACTTTCGGCCAACCACGCATTTCCAAATCAAGATTCACGTAATCAATAAATAGCATCATAATTAACAATTTCTAAGCGCTTTAACTTTTCTTTTGCCGGTTTTCAACGAAATCCGTGTGCGCAACATTTTTTGCAAAGAGCCTGTGAAGGGTTTTGGATAGCGGGACTTTTGACTAACAACCCATTCCCAAATCAAGATGGACGTAATCAATAAACTTTATCATAATTAACAATTTGTAGACGCTTTAACAATATTCTTTTGCCGGATTTCAACGAAATCCATGTGCGTGAGATATTTTGTAAAGATCATATGAAGGCTTTTTGATAGCGAGACTTTTGGCCCACAACCCATTCCCAAATAAAGATGATGTAATCAAAGAATTACATCATAATTAACCATTTCTAGACGTTTTAACAATATTCTTCTGTCCGATTTCCCCGAACCCATGTGCGTGACATTTTTTGTAAAAAGCATATGAAGGCTTTTTGTGTAGAAAGTGTCTGCTGATAGACGATTTAAACATTGTATATAACCTTGTAAGCGAATTCGCATGTAACTAAATTATAATTACCAATTGATATTAGTTGAAACCATGTAATTTCGCTATACTTGGTTGAAATACAAGCGCGTGACATATTTTGTAAAGAGCCTGTGAAGGGTTTCTGATAGCGGGACTTTTGACAAACAACCCATTCCCAATTAAAGATGCCGTAATCAACGAATTACATCATAATTAACCGTTTCTAGACGTTTTAACCATATTCTTCTGTCCGATTTCCCCGAACCCATGTGCGTGACATTTTTTGTAAAGAGCCTGTGAAGGGTTTGTGATAACGGGACTTTTGACAAAAACCCATTCCTAAATCAAGATGGACTTAATCAACGAATTGCATCATAATTAACAATTTCTAGACGTTTTAACAATATTCTTCTGCCGGATTTCTCCGAATTCCGCTTGCGCGAGATATTTTGTAAAGAGCATGTGAAGGCTTTTTGATAGTGGTACTTTTGGCTGACAACCCATTCCCACATAAAGATGACGTAATCAACGAATTACATCATAATTAACCATTTCTAGACGTTTTAACAATATTCTTCTGTCCGATTTCCCCGAACCCATGTGCGTGAAATTTTTTGTAAAGAGCCTGTGAAGGGTTTGTAATAGCGGGACTTTTGATATCCAACCCATTCCCAAATCATGATGGACTTAATCAACGAATTGCATCATAATTAACAGTTTCTAGATCTTTTAACAATATTCTTCTGCCGGATTTCCCCGAATTCCGCTTGCGCGAGATTTTTTGTAAACAGCCTGTGAAGGGTTTTGGATAGCGGGACTTTTGACTAACAACCCATTCCCAAATCAAGATGGACGTAATCAATAAACTTTATCATAATTAACAATTTGTAGACGCTTTAACAATATTCTTTTGCCGGATTTCAACGAAATCCATGTGCGTGAGATATTTTGTACAGATCATATGAAGGCTTTTTGATAGCGAGACTTTTGGCCCACAACCCATTCCCAAATAAAGATGACGTAATCAAAGAATTACATCATAATTAACCATTTCTAGACGTTTTAACAATATTCTTCTGTCCGATTTCCCCGAACCCATGTGCGTGACATTTTTTGTAAAAAGCATATGAAGGCTTTTTGTGTAGAAAGTGTCTGCTGATAGACGATTTAAACATTGAATATAACCTAGTAAGCGAATTCGCATGTAACTAAATTATAATTACCAATTGATATTAGTTGAAATCATGTAATTTCGCTATACTTGGTTGAAATACAAGCGCGTGACATATTTTGTAAAGAGCCTGTGAAGGGTTTCTGATAGCGGGACTTTTGACAAACAACCCATTCCCAATTAAAGATGCCGTAATCAACGAATTACATCATAATTAACCATTTCTAGACGTTTTAACAATATTCTTCTGTCCGATTTCCCCGAACCCATGTGCGTGACATTTTTTGTAAAGAGCCTGTGAAGGGTTTGTGATAACGGGACTTTTGACAAAAACCGATTCCTAAATCAAGATGGACTTAATCAACGAATTGCATCATAATTAACAATTTCTAGACGTTTTAACAATATTCTTCTGCCGGATTTCTCCGAATTCCGCTTGCGCGAGATATTTTGTAAAGAGCATGTGAAGGCTTTTTGATAGTGGTACTTTTGGCTCACAACCCATTCCCACATAAAGATGACGTAATCAACGAATTACATCATAATTAACCATTTCTAGACGTTTTAACAATATTCTTCTGTCCGATTTCCCCGAACCCATGTGCGTGAAATTTTTTGTAAAGAGCCTGTGAAGGGTTTGTAATAGCGGGACTTTTGACAAAAACCCATTCCTAAATCAAGATGGACTTAATCAACGAATTGCATCATAATTAACAATTTCTAGACGTTTTAACAATATTCTTCTGCTGGATTTCCCCGAATTCCGGTTGCGCGAGATTTTTTGCAAAGAGCCTGTGAAGGGTTTTGGATAGCGGGACTTTTGACTAACAACCCATTCCCAAATCATGATGGACTTAATCAACGAATTGCATCATAATTAACAATTTCTAGATCTTTTAACAATATTCTTCTGCCGGATTTCCCCGAATTTCGCTTGCGCGAGATTTTTTGTAAACAGCCTGTGAAGGGTTTTGGATAGCGGGACTTTTGACTAACAACCCATTCCCAAATCAAGATGGACGTAATCAATAAATTTTATCATAATTAACAATTTGTAGACGCTTTAACAATATTCTTTTGCCGGAATTCAACGAAATTCATGTGCGTGAGATATTTTGTAAAGATCATATGAAGGCTTTTTGATAGCGAGACTTTTGGCCCACAACCCATTCCCAAATAAAGATGACGTAATCAAAGAATTACATCATAATTAACCATTTCTAGACGTTTTAACAATATTCTTCTGTCCGATTTCCCCGAACCCATGTGCGTGACATTTTTTGTAAAAAGCATGTGAAGGCTTTTTGTGTAGAAAGTGTCTGCTGATAGACGATTTAAACATTGAATATAACCTAGTAAGCGAATTCGCATGTAACTAAATTATAATTACCAATTGATATTAGTTGAAACCATGTAATTTCGCTATACTTGGTTGAAATACAAGCGCGTGACATATTTTGTAAAGAGCCTGTGAAGGGTTTCTGATAGCGGGACTTTTGACAAACAACCCATTCCCAATTAAAGATGCCGTAATCAACGAATTACATCATAATTAACCATTTCTAGACGTTTTAACAATATTCTTCGGTCCGATTTCCCCAAACCCATGTGCGTGAAATTTTTTGTAAAAACTATGTGAAGGCTTTTTGTTTAGAAAGTGTCTGCTGATAGACGATTTAAAGATTGAATATAACGTAGAGCGCGCGACACATTTTGTAAAGAGCCTGTGAAGGGTTTCTGATAGCGGAACTTTTGACAAAAACCCATTCCCACATCAAGATGGTCTTAATCAACGATTGCATCATAATTAACAATTTCTAGACGTTTTAACAATATTCTTCTGCTGGATTTCCCCGAATTCCGCTTGCGCGAGATTTTTTGCAAAGAGCCTGTGAAGGGTTTTGGATAGCGGGACTTTTGACTAACAACCCATTCCCAAATCATGATGGACTTAATCAACGAATTGCATCATAATTAACAATTTCTAGATCTTTTAACAATATTCTTCTGCTGGATTTCCCCGAGTTCCGCTTGCGCGAGATTTTTTGTAAAGAGCCTGTGAAGGGTTTCTGATAGCGGAACTTTTGACAAACAACCCATTCCCAATTAAAGATGCCGTAATCAACGAATTACATCATAATTAACCATTTCTAGACGTTTTAACAATATTCTTCGGTCCGATTTCCCCAAACCCATGTGCGTGAAATTTTTTGTAAAAACTATGTGAAGGCTTTTTGTTTAGAAAGTGTCTGCTGATAGACGATTTAAAGATTGAATATAACGTAGAGCGCGCGACACATTTTGTAAAGAGCCTGTGAAGGGTTTCTGATAGCGGAACTTTTGACAAAAACCCATTCCCACATCAAGATGGTCTTAATCAACGATTGCATCATAATTAACAATTTCTAGACGTTTTAACAATATTCTTCTGCTGGATTTCCCCGAATTCCGCTTGCGCGAGATTTTTTGCAAAGAGCCTGTGAAGGGTTTTGGATAGCGGGACTTTTGACTAACAACCCATTCCCAAATCATGATGGACTTAATCAACGAATTGCATCATAATTAACAATTTCTAGATCTTTTAACAATATTCTTCTGCTGGATTTCCCCGAGTTCCGCTTGCGCGAGATTTTTTGTAAACAGCCTGTGAAGGCTTTTTGATAGCGAGACTTTTGGCCCACAACCCATTCCCAAATAAAGATGACGTAATCAAAGAATTACATCATAATTAACCATTTCTAGACGTTTTAACAATATTCTTCTGTCCGATTTCCCCGAACCCATGTGCGTGACATTTTTTGTAAAAAGCATGTGAAGGCTTTTTGTGTAGAAAGTCTCTGCTGATAGACGATTTAAAGATTGAATATAACCTAGTAAGCGAATTCGGATGTAACTAAATTATAATTACCAATTGATATTAGTTGAAACCATGTAATTTCGCTATACTTGGTTGAAATACGAGCGCGCGACATATTTTGTAAAGAGTCTGTGAAGGGTTTCTGATAGCGGGACTTTTGACAAACAACCCATTCCCACATCAAGATGGACTTAATCAACGATTGCATCATAATTAACAATTTCTGGACATTTTAACAATATTCTTTTGCCAGATTTCTCCGAAATCCGTGTTCGCGAAATTTTTTGTAAAAAGCATGTGAAGGCTTTTGGTCTAGAAGTTCCTGCCGATGGACGATTTAACATTAAATATAAACTAATAACCTAATTTGCATTTAACTAACTAATAATTATGAATTTATAATAGTTGTAACCATGTAATTTCGCAATATTTGGCGAAAATACGAGCACGCGACATTTTTTGTAATGAGCCTGTCAAGGGATAACAGGACTTTCGGCCAACCACGCATTTCCAAATCAAGATTCACGTAATCAATAAATTGCATCATAATTAACAATTTCTAGGCGCTTTAACTTTTCTTTTGCCGGAGTTCTCCGAAACCCGTGTGCGCGACATTTTTTGTAAAGATCGTGTCAAGAATTTTTGTGTGAAAATTTTCTGCTTATAGACGATTTAATAATTAAATATAACCTAGTAAGCGAATTCGCATGTTACTAAATTATAATTACCAATTTATAATAGTTGAAACCCTTTAATTTCTTAATATTCGGCGGAAATCCTGGCGCGCGACATTTTTTGTAAAGACTCTCTGAACGGGTTTTGATAGCGGGACTTTGGCTAACCACCCATTTCCAAATCAAGATGGACGTAATTAATGAATTTTATCACAATTAACCATTTGTAGACGCTTTAACAATATTCTTACCGATTTCTCCGAAACCCATGTGCGAGACATTTTTTATAAAGAGAAGGCTTTTTGTGTAGAATGTTTCTGATGATAGACGATTTCAAGATTAAATACAAAAAACATATAGAAAACAAAGCTTTTTAAGTTTACTTTTAAAGTTCTCAAGTAATGAAATATGCTCTATACTAATTCTGTCAATACTCCTATGGATAATACTACAAATCAGAGTCCGATGCAGCTAGGTGAATTGAAAAATAATAAAAATTATCCTTATTGTAAGTGGTAGGCTTCGTGGTTTCGAACATTATGGTATAAAAATATTCTAACCATCAAGTTAAAAATGCTATAAAGACTACGAATTTTTGTTAAGAAAATAGAGATGCAGGTTAGTCAATTTCTTCTAGACTCAGTTAATTATGATGTTTAGGGCATCGTCCCGCGTGATTAGAAAGGCACTCCTTAAGATTGAGACCTGCATAAATGAGATGTTGTTTCATAGTGTGAAACACTGCTACACCCGCCGGATTTTTATTTTTTGGGGAAGTATAAATCTGATTATTTTGTACCTACAAGTCAGGTATGCCCTAAATACCGCGATACTCCAGTATGTCGCGGCAACGCGGACTACTTTCAAATACACCTTTGCTTTCACTTCTTCGTCGGGTTCGCCCAGGTGATCCTCGGGATGTGGCAGATTCGATAGTGCCTATCGAGGAGACTATAATTGTATATGAAGACGTGTTGTCTTCTACAGGAGCTCTTCGCCTACGGCAAAACAAAATATATTAATAATGTATTAAACAGTGAGGACGAGGAGAGCAGTATCGAACTGCCAGGAACAGAGGAGTAGATAGATGAAAAATTGGAGGCTAGGTTCACCTATACTACAGGATAAAGGCCAAATCCGAAGTGAAGTACTTACTCGAGTCTGCCGCGGGAGCGCGGACTACATTCTATTAGACCTCCGCCGTCACTTCTACAATATCTTCGCCTATATAATGTCCTCGGAAGTGGTAGTTGCGTTGGCTGCCCTCGAGGAGAATAGAATGATATGTGAAGACGGGTTGTCTTCTGCAGGAGCTCTTCGCCTACGGCAAAGCAAAATATATTAATAATGTATTAAGCAGTGAGGACGAGAAGAGCAGTATCGAACTGCTAGGATCAGAGGAGTAGACAGATGGAAAATTGGAGGCTAGGTTCACCTGTTCTACAGGATAAAGACCAAATCCGCAGTGAAGTACTTACTTGGGTCTGTCGCAGAAGCGCAGACTACATTCAATCAGACGTCCGCCGTCACTTCCACAATATCTTTTCCTACATAATGTCCTTGAGAAGTGGTAGTTGCGTTGGCTGCCCTGGAGGAGCGTACAATTATATGAAAACGTGTTGTCTTCTGCAGCAGCTCTTCGCCTACGGCAAAGCAAAATATATTAATAATGTATTAAGCAATGGGGACGGGGAGAGCAGTATCAAACTGCCAGAAACAAATGAGTAGACCGATGAAAAGTTGGCGACTAGATTTGGCTATACTATTAAAAAGAAGTTGGAGGCTTGGTTTGGCTATACTATTAGAATGTCAACACACAATGCAATACATTCAGAGGGATGGAGGGGGAAGAAACGCATGTGCATTTCCAACTAAGACCTCCCCACCCTCTCTTAAAGTTTACCAGAATGCCCAGACACACTGCAATACATACAGAGAGATTGTGTATATAATTTCAGATCTACTCAATCAGACACAATGGAGGAAATAACTTTTTTTCTTGAAAATTTCTTGAAAAACCCAGAAAATGCTGTATCTCCACACTGGCTGATTATTTAGATCTGAAACTTAATATATAATCCCTCAGCATGTATAACATAGTGTGTGTAAAGTTTAAGATATTTGCTGAGAATGGAAAGGGATCTTTGGAATGAAAAGTCCAAAAAGCGCATGTGCATTTCCAACTAAGGCCTCCTCATCCTCACTCAAAGTTTACCAGAATATCCAGACACAATGCAATGCATACAGAGGGATTGTGTATGCAATTTCAGATCTCCTCAATCAGACAGTATGGAGGAAATAATTTTTTTTCTTGAAAATTTCTTGAAAAACACAGAAAATGCTGTATCTCCACACTGGCTGATTATTTAGATCTGAAACTCGATATATTATCCCTCAGCATGTATAACATAGTGCGTTTAAATTTCAAGATATTTGTTGGGAATAGAAAGGGATATTTGGAATGAAAAGTCGAAAAACCGCATGTGCATTTCCAACTAAGACCTCTTCACCCTCGCTCAAAGTTTACCAGAATGTCCAGACACCATGCAATACATACAGAGGGATTGTGTATGCAATTTCTGATCTCCTCAATCAGACAGTATGGAGGAAACAACTTTTTTTCTTGAAAATTTCTTAAAAAACCCAGAAAATGCTGTATCTCCACACTGGCTGATTATTTAGATCTGAAACTCGGTATATTATCTCTCAGCATGTATAATATAGTGCGTTTAAAGTTCAAGATATTTGTTGGGAATGGAAAGGATATTTGGAATGAAAAGTCGAAAAAGTGCATGTGCATTTCCAACTAAGACCTCCTCACCCTCGCTCACAGTTTACCAGAATGTCCAGACACAATGCAATACATACAGAGGGATTATGTATGCAATTTCTGATCTCCTCAATCAGACAGTATTGTACTTACTAAAGTAGAGGCTCTTCCTGGATTTTTAAGGGCTCGAAAAACATCAGCAGCGCAGCAGCTGAGATCTGGAGAAGGAGTAGCAGCGACCTGAAGAATAAAGATGCACAATTTCCACAGGACAGCTCTCTCTAGTAGCACATCTAGGAAGAATAGAATATAAGAAAACAGCAGAGACAGAGAAAGTATAGTCGCACTGATCTCACCTGTAAACACAGAGAACGACATAACCTCGAAGAGTGGCAGCCGTCGTATGCTAACAGCGCAGGAGAGAAGTCCAACATCGCCGGCGAAGCCAATCTCGTGAACAGCCGCAGAAGGTCTTTTTCAACAGCAGAGCAGCAACCTCAACACCGAAGAAATCGTTTCCCGTCGACCGTCTGGAAGCGCGTGCGCACTAGAACGTTGGTCGATGCGGGCCATGCGGCGCGCGTGCGCCGAAGGATGCTGCGGGCACATGTTCGGATCGGAAAGAACAAGCGGGAGCAGGAGCGTCCGCGAAAGCGCTGCGGGAGAGCAACAGGCGACGGTTGCTGCACCGGCACGACTGACGCGCTCGCCGCTCGCAGTGAGTTCGGATACTCTGTAGGTACAGCAGGGAACTGTTCCGATACCCGAACAATGCCCAGTACCAGAACAATTTTACTAATTTGCCTTTTAATCTGTAAATATACATTAGAGTAACTCAGAATTGTATTCTTTAATTTCCTTTCAAATTTGGGTATTCATAATATGGTTACACAATCATTAATACTATCACATTATATAAAAAAATTATATTCTAAAAAGAAAATCAGGTGCACCAAAAAACCACTGACAAAACTACCGGTATATCCCACTAAAAAAGAGAATTATTTTAAATTTTTAAAATTTAATTTTTTGCCAGAAGTTATCGTGAAAGGAGGTTCATTATAAAATATAGAAAAAAGATATTTTTAGTATGTTTTTATTACTTCTTTTCTTTTTGTACGTTAATCAGCTTCATAGATAAAAAGTTTTTATTCACCTTTTTGTATAGCTTGTACAATAAACAACCATGCATCTTTAAAGTAAATATTAAATGCAACACATATTCTAAATATGGCTGTTAGACCTGACAAACACACTTACTACTGGATTCCAGATTTGTACAAAATTATTTAAATATAAACATTAAAATTTAATAGCAAATTGATAGCAAATAATATAAATAATTTAAGATTAAAAATTAAACAATGAGTAGTATGGATAACCCGAAACATGGAGGTTTGATTTCATACGGTTATGGTCGTTCTAACTAATGTAATAAAAAATATGCAAAGCTTTCCCAAACCGTACCTGCTTATCACAGCTAAAACGAAATTTGAGGTTAGGTTAAGGAGAGAAAATAACATTATTTAATTATTAGGCTTAACGTTTCTCAATTGTGTCCGGCGCACTGAACTAAAAGGATGATGATCTAAACGTACTGCCGTTTTATGGAATACTCGTCTATGCCATCGCGCCTGTGCGCTTGATTCAATGGGAGCGGAGACGGCGCGAGCTCGCCGCGATCTCCGCTCCCACAGAATACGGTAACGTGGACGGACGCAGGGCGCTTCTTATTTCTAACGTAATTGAGCTCCCCGAAATTTATTTGCAACAATTACATTGGTGTTATCAAGTAGCGTTAGTAAAAAATTAAATTATTTACTTTCAAAGTTTAAATAATTTAAATAATTTTAGGAATAAAAGTTAAACAATAAGTACTATGGATAACGCGAAACATGGAGGCTTGATTTCATACAGTTAGGTTCGTTTTAACTAATGTATCAAAAATCATTCAACGCTTTCGCAAACCGTAACTGCTTATGACAGCTAATACGAAATTTGAGGTTAGGCTAGGAGAAAAAATAACATTTTTTCTTTATTGAGCTTAACGTTTCTCAATTGTGTGGCGCGCCCGGCACTAAAAGGATGATGATCTAAACGTACTGCCGTTTTATGGGAAACTCGGCTATGCCATCGCACCTGTGCGCTCGATTCAATGGGAGCGGAGTAGGCGCGAGCTCGCCGCGATCTCCGCTCCCACAGAACAAGGTGACGTAGACGGGCGCGAGGCGCTTCATATTTCTGACGTAATTGTCCGCCTCGAAATTTATTTGCAACAATTACATTGGTGTTATCAAGTAGCGTTAGTAAAAAATTAAATTATTTACTTTCAAAGTTTAAATAATTTAAATAATTTTAGGAGTAAAAGTTAAACAATGAGTACTATGGATAACGCGAAACATGGAGGCTTGATTTCATACAGTTAGGTTCGTTTTAACTAATGTATCAAAAATCATTCAACGCTTTCGCAAACCGTAACTGCTTATGACAGCTAATACGAAATTTGAGGTTAGGCTAGGAGAAAAAATAACATTTTTTCTTTATTGAGCTTAACGTTTCTCAATTGTGTGGCGCGCACGGCACTAAAAGGATGATGATATGAACGTACTGCCGTTTTATGGGAAACTCGCCTATGCCACCGCGCCTGTGCACTCTATTCAACGGGAGCGGAGACGCCGCGAGCTCACCGCGATCTCCGCTCCCACAGAATGAAGGTGACAGACGGGCGCGAGGCGCATCTTATTTCTGACGTGTTTCTGCGCCGCGAAATTTATTTGCAAAAATTACATCGAAGTTATCGAGTAGCGTTAGTAAAACAATTAAATTATTTATTTTCAAAGTTTAAATAATTTAAATAATTTAAGATTAAAAATTAAACAATGTGTAGGATGGATAACGCGAAACATGGAGGCTTGAGTTCATATGGTTATGGTCGTTCTAACTAATGTAATAAAAAATATTCAAAGCTTTCCCAAACCGTACCTGCTTATCACAGCTAATACGAAATTTGAGGTTAGGTTAAGGAGAGAAAATAACATTATTTATTTATTAGGCTTAACGTTTCTCAATTGTGTCGGGCGCACTGAACTAAAAGGATGATGATCTAAACGTACTGCCGTTTTATGGAATACTCGCCTATGCCATCGCACCTGTGCGTTCGATTCAATGGGAGCGGAGACGGCACAAGCTTGCCGCGATCTCCGCTCCCACAGAACAAGGTGACGTGGACGGGCGCGAGGCGTGTCGGAGACAGGCGTGAGTCGGTTCTTATTTTAGACCTAATTCTATACGAGATTTGTTCGGGATTATTATAATTGTTTGGAGATTAGTTGAAGAGATAATAAAAATAATAAATGCATTCGCTAGAAAGTTTAAAATAAGTTGAATAAATTAAGAAAATCGGTGTATTTCTTCGGATAAATTCGACGTTTAATTTTATACACTTCGAGTAATTATCTAGGACGCTTGCGAAAAAAAAAAATTGTATACGTGTCACAAATAATAACTAAGTTGTTACTTGTTAATGTCGAAATTATTTTTGAGGTCAGTTTTGCTAAAAATATCTAGTGTATAGTAGTTAACAGTTGTAGGAACATAATATTTATGAGCTTTCATTTTATCAGGCAGTCACCCATACCATGTTGCGTTTAATTAAATGGGAGGGCAGTCCTTTGGCGATCTGCGATCCCGCTAGAATCGAAGGTCAGAGATTGAAGCGATATGCGTCATATTCCCGACATAAGTTCTATGTGTAATTTATTTAGCAAAAATTACCATGAAATGCTTATTTTAGGTCGTATCTATAGGTCGTCTGTGTTTTATATCGGGATATTCATGGAGAGGGTAGTAAAGTTGTCTTTTTCTCAAGTTAGCTCATTTTTCTCTTAATATATGCAATTAGAAAAATAGTTACATGCATTAAATTGTTTCCTTTATTGTTATTTAACTGTTAAATTTAAATTACCACTTTAACATGAACTGAATATGTCTATATATTGTGATACCATATCCAGTTTTCTTTCTTGCTAGGAACTTCTTTTCTATTTGTATTTTTAATTTGTTAAAACTATTTAGGGCTGTTATATCTTTATAAAAAATGCCGCAAACAATTTAGAATATTTATATGTTATTCCTAAATTTAAACAAAGATTACAAGTATTTGTTAAATATTTTTCATCGTGCATCTTATGAATAAAATAATTCTAAACATCGAGTTTTTAACGTAGCCTATTATAGAAGATTGCGGTTATGTAAGTTTTAAGTATAACAATCGCTTACGAAAGAAGAACAAGTAAGGTTTAAAAACTTCAATTCGAATAGATAAATAATCAAAGAATAAAAATGCAAAAGAATGTTGGTCGCTTATCAGGTATTTGTGAAAGAAATGAGTGGAAACAGAAATAGAACGCCCAGTTAGGTAGTCTGCGCGAGGATATGTGATACCGTGAGGGCGGAGTTTTCGCCGGAAGAGAGGTAACCATTTTATCATGGATCTACCGCATGACACCATACCGTTGAGAGTCCTGAAATAGATTTTCGTTTCAAAAAATGTATATAAGTGCTGCGTTGTAGCCGCGCTGTAGCCGCGCCGTGGCCTTGTATCGGGTCGTTCCGTTCCTATATTCTATTTTTATGAGAGTTTTATATTATGAAGATTGATAAGAATATAGTAACCGAACAACACGACCTGAGCAGGTGCAGCACAGCACAAGGTAGTGCATCGCTGCGCTTATGTAGTGTCCCTTTCTCCTGAGGGAATAATTGAGGGGCTGTGTGGGAAAACGGTATAACTCTTATGGAATTCCATGCAATTATACTTCCGACCGTTGTGTACTGTTTTTTTAACAATAGCAAGTCTATCAAAGGCTTTTTTAAATTTCTAACTTTTGCAATGTTTATGCAATTGAGTTTACCTCTGAATTACGCGTTATTATCGAAATACTAAATCCTACTCTTCTCTGGGTATGTGTACTCCATACTGAAAATACTTCAAGCTCTGCTATTGAAGTAAAAGAAATAGTGTAGAAGGTCAAAACCAATGAAATATCTTGCTATCGATTTATTACCCAAGAAATAAAATTATATGACATAACCTCAAAATGGAGGTTACTATGATATAAATGATTGCATAATAATTTATTGTTTTCATATAGTGAAATTGATTTATATAAAATGGAACCGTTTCCTAAGAACTCTGGATCTTTCGAAATAATCATGACTATTTACAGTGGCCATAATTTTTTAAATGTTGTCAATATTACTTACGCGTTTTTTGCTATTCTTTTTCTTGTCATTGTGGATTTGTTTTTTTTTACTACCCATGATTCCTTTCAATTATGTACGGGAAACAATCACAACAACAAGATATACTTTACAGATATGATCAAATCAAGAAGTATATACTAAAAAATGCAAAATATTTAACACAATTCGTGTAAAGAATTGTTTATAGTTACACACAGCGCCGATATGTAACGATTTTTATTCCCGCTGCTAAAACAAAATAGAGTAGCTAATAGCCGGTGTGAATATATCGCTCCTGTTTCGACGCCATGTTCATTTTCTCGAATATCTCGAAAACCTCGAATATTTGGCGCATGCGCTCTGGAACTATAGTATAACCATCATAGCTGGAGTAAAAAGCGAATTAGGGTGACATCAGGCCCTGTACTGGTACCTAAAGATCTTAGACCGGTCCAGCACTGGCGCCTTTACAGGCCCAGAGTAGGCATGTGAGGAGGCTTTATGCAGACTTTGTATAGATGCAGCACTCAAACTAAACAATTGAGAACAATGCCTGAAGTTATAGCCCTGACCAGCTATTGAAAAATATTATGTCCATAACAGGGCTGGAAAATGCCTGATTTAAAATAATTTGCAGATAATCATTAAGTCAATAATCAAGTTATGTATATCTTCAATGATTCTTCTTTTGCCAACATCAGTTTTATTTTTTTCTTTTTACCAGAAAAATTCAAAAGCGCTTCGCGCGTACCGTTTTGTTTCTGAGGTTATGAATACTATTTTCCAATATGATATAATTTTAATTAGTTTAAATGATAAGATAATTAGATACATTTTTTAAGCAAAAAATCAAATGTTTTTTTGTAGTTCTATCAAATTATTTAGTACTTCTTTCAAAATTCAAATATTCGCGCTGTTTTCAAATGACGAATCACATCGAGTTTTTAAATGAGCCACTACTTGCGGCTATCATTCTTAGAGAGGATTTCAACACATTCTTCTTCTTTGCCGAGTTTATTTATACCACTCTTACTTCAAAATCATAACTTTAATGATTATTAAGCTCTAGTGGTATTCACTATGTGCACGCTGTAGGCGCCATCTCTGAGACACGGGTACTTCTAGAAGCAGCGATACTTTTACTATGTCTCCAACACGGGAAGTTCCTAAATAAACGATATAATTGCGTAACCACAAATACAATTCATTATGTCATTTGTATAATATGTGTAGCTATATAAATATAACATTATTTCATGACAACAAGTTTCGAAAAATCTATTTATATATATTTAAATACTGATTTTTTATGTATTTTAGATTATTTTCGATATATATAGTAATACACGCAATAGCCTCCGAAGCTACTCTTTCCCACTACCATGAACGCTTCAATAGTTTCGCTTAGGTACCCCTTCCAACGACCTGCTTCTCTCTCTCGTTTCGTTCGTGCGGAAAACGTTATTATTCTATATGTATTTTCATGTACAGGAACTCATTTTCCTGAATCAGCAAAAGTAGAAGCCTGTGCAGGCCCGGAATAGACGTACCTTTTCAAGGCCAACATATCTGGTCAGACATGCCGCAGGCAATTTCTACTTGGGAGATAGCGCTTGTGTGCGTGAGAAATATAAATCAGACATTACGTTGATAATGGCCATATTTTCACTGATACCAGTCTACTATAAAGAAGAAGAAATTAGAGAATAGAATTATTTTAATGATTCTATTGCGTTAATCAGCTCGCTGATTTAGCTGACTTATTCAAATTTTTTAAATGGTCGTTTTCGAATAAAATGGTTCTAACTCAAAAGCCGCTTGAAAAAGGTGCTACCTAATTCACAATCAGATGGAAAATTTTTTGGTTCTGATTAAAGTTGGCAGCAATGCTGAAATACTTATGGCCCTTGATTTAAAAATTAAGAAATATTTCTACAAGTCCTGAGTTCATTTATACGGAAGAGTGCTTAGATAGCACAAAACGTTGTAGCACCGTCAAAATGTCCGCTTTTTAGTGGAAAAAGGACATAAAAAATTTTTTTTTAATTAATATTTGTCAATATCTTGAAAACATCTAAGAAGTTAAGTGTGGCATGGTACAAATTGTACCATGACTTATTTGAAAAATTTTTCTTTCAATTCATTCTTTTTATTTAATTTTAATAATAATAAATTATTGGTGAAAGCAGCTAATGGTAGTGGTCTAATAATCTTGTTAATTGTAGCTAGTGGCCAAAATTACTACCAAAGTTTGTCGTGAGAAGGTGGCAAATAACAACAATAGTTTTTTTACGACGTTTCGGACATCCTTTATTGATTATGTCCCTCTTCAGGCAGCTAGTAACAAAGTACAACTTTTAACAACAACGTATATTAACTTAATTATGAACACATAATTTTACAAGTAACAATTAACGCTTACAAAGTCTGTATTTTTTTTTTTTTTTTTCTTTTTTTTTCCTGAGTATTGCGGAGAACTATCCGTTCGTCAATGTAACGAGCATGACAAAATTTTCCTATTTATACCTATCATTAGTGTATTAGTGTGAGTGTAAGTAAGAACGCAACATGCACAATTAAGCCAGTACATGTTGCGTTTTTACTTACACTCACATTAATACACTAATGATAGGTATAAATAGGAAAATTTTGTCATGCTCGTTACATTGACGAACGGATAGTTCTCCGTAATACTCAAGAAAAAATACAGACTTTGTAAGCGTTAATTGTTACTTGTAAAATTATGTGTTCATAATTAAGTTAATATACGCTGTTGTTAAAAGTTGTACTTTGTTACTAGCTGCCTGAAGAGGGACATAATCAATAAAGGATGTCCGAAACGTCGTAAAAAACTATTGTTGTTATTTGCCACCTTCTCACGACAAACTTTGGTAGTAATTTTGGCCACTAGCTACAATTAACAAGAATAATAAAAAATGTTGAGAAATTATAATAATTTTATGTATTGTTATTAAAAAATCATTTCACATTATTATTTAAATAAGTTTCTAAAAATGTACAAGTTAGGTGCATAAGCCCACCTTTCCCTGTAACATATTTATCCTCTCACAGACTAAAACACTAGCACTTGGTACTGCTTATTTTTTGCGTTGACGCATCTGTTCTGTAGGTGCAGTAAGACTGGCAAATATGTCTACGTGTGCGCATAGAGAGGTGTATGTACGTGTAGTAGTGTTCTAGTAAAAGAACATACTTTATACAATTTTACGTGAATATTGTAAAAAAGCAAATTACCATATTACAATAACACGTCAGCTAAGTACAGACTAACGACATCGCACGGAGGAAAGCTTTGTTACTTCTTTCTTGTCTGCTGGAGTCTGGAGTGTATACAGTGTACTGCGCAGAGGCCAGTGCGCACGACTGGTGGCAGCACCGGCCACCGCGGCCTCGGCTCGGCCTAAGTATATATATACAACTCGTGCGACGCTGCAGCATTGGTTGTATACTATAAAATACCTAACCTCCAAAGTGGATGTCTTGATAATAAAATTTATAATTATACTTTTTATCGAATTTCGGAAAAAGAATTTTTTCACGCCCTCCATTATGTTTTGGAGGTTAACTAGGTGAAATTTTAGATTGATCCGTTCAATTTTCTAGCCTACAAATTGATTTAAAATTTTTTAATTAAAATAACTCACGGATAATTGTGAATTAGGTTCTGAAAATTTATTATAATATTCTTAATTGAATTACGGAGGGCGTGAAAAAATTTTTTTGCAAAAGAATCACTGTAATATTTTTTACAAGCTTTTTACTTGATTGTTACCGACATGTCGATAAAGTAGGTATTTTCACTTCAGTTCCACATGGCCTTAAAGCAGTTCTATCCTGGCATTTCTTGGAATTCAGGAGACCGTCCCTACACCAACATCGGAAGTGTTCTTCGAGAATGTCTACACGATGCCACTCAAGTACTCGTTATGGGCTCCATCAAGAAAAAATGGCTTGAACGTTTCAAATTCAACGTTCACGATATGTCAGAGATGGGTTTTCCACCGTTGGACAAGATCAAGCTTGTGACAGTGTGCCCACACCACGAGGGTGCCTACAAAACCAACTGCGCACTTCATAACGTAAAACTACTGAAAAAATTCTACGAAAATTGCAAGGCATCCATGGATTGGGAGTAGATACTTCATTCGTGTCCCTGAAGCCGAAGAAGATGGGTCAAAACTCAAGTTTAAATGCTCCTCTTATTGAACAGGAGAAAAAAAAAGAGGATTCAAAATGGAAAAAATATTCTCAAAAGTATTCCACGAATACCAATTCTATGCCTCAACATGACAATTATAAAAGATTAAAATAAAAAATTAGCATATATGATAATGTGTGGCTACCTGCTCTGCCGGTAACGTTGGGTTATCGCCTGCAGGTAAGGTAGAGTTGGATTATCGATCGATGATAATGGAGCGCACGGAACTCTCGGTGACGTGAAATTCAAATTGCAGCATGGAAATTCGGATATAGCATATATAGCATATAGAGTATAGTATATATAGTATAACATATATAGTATATAGTATATATAGTGTATAGTATTTGGGTTATCAACTGTCGGTAGACTGCCGGTAAGGTAGTCTGCTCTGCTGATAAGGTAGAGCGTTCTGACGGTAGAGCGTTCGGCCGGTAGGGTAGAGTTGGGTTAGTGATAATGCAGTCTGCTCTGCTGATAAGGTAGAGCGTTCTGCTGGTAGAGTTGGGTTATTGGCCTCCCTGCAATTACCGGCAAGGTAGCGTTCTACATTACCGACCGAGTTGGGTTATCGGCCTTTCTGCAATTACCGGTAAGGTATCGTTCTACATTACCGACGGAGTTGGCCTCCCTACAATTACCATCCACCAGCAAGGTAGCGCTCTATCTTACCGACAGAGTTGGGTTATTGGCCTTCCTGCAATACCGACCACCGTCAATGTAGCGCCCTACCTTACCGACCGAGTGCCAGATGGCGCTGTTGACTGCGCCCGGAGTTATATAGCTCACCTACTAAAATAGTTTAATTTTATTAAGATATCTCATTATGTTTATCAAACATGAACTATGGATAGAAAATCACTTATTAATCAATAATCGCTATGGACAAATTATAGCTTCAAAATTGTTTTGTTTTTTTATTAAGTAGTGAAAAACATAATACTACTAGAAAGTTCATTAATAATACATAAATAATATGAGCTTTAATAGTATATAAAATGGAAAAATAATGTATTAAAAATCTAAAAGTCGATGTTTGTGATACAAACTGTTTACGACAAAAACTATTTCAGTAATAACTGAAAGTTAACTAAGAAAGGAAGCAGTACTGGGACAAAGACAATTTTCGGACCAGTAGTAGGACAGCAATAAAAAATCTACAATAAACACTAAAGACGATAATGACATTCATTTATTAGCGTTATCTATGGTGTTTACTATGTAATCACTTCGTTATTTTGTTGGTTTCGCAGATGAAAATAGTGCATAACATGGTACCAACTTTTCGAGGCTAATTTTCCGAATGCATATAGCAAAATCCTTGTCCCACATAAGATACCTCTCGATTTCTATATCACAGCAGTGGGACAGTCCGAAACACGTTAAAAAGTATAGTCCCATTATTGCATCCGGACGGACGTCCTACTACAGCTCCCAAGTAAATTAGTGTGACCCACTCATCAGACAATAGTTAATTTCTTTGAATACGATTATTTCAAAACACCAGCAACGAAAAAAACTTGTTTTTTTAAATAAATCTCCAAACACGAGCTATCTGCTCAGGTGATGACTTTTCATGTATTATGCTTCGATATGGTACTACAAAAGATTACAAAAAAATATGCTCGAAACTCTCCCACATCTGCATACTTTACCTTATATCAATAAGCCATATTTTCAAAATCTTATTTGGCTATTATAACATTAATAAAACCGAAGCAATATTGCCATAAAAAAAAAAGATAAAAATATAATAACAAAAATCGAAAAATTAATGAGATGCAATATACAATATCTCCTATGAATTATAAAGTTTCACATGAAACCGTTCTTGAGTAACTGCAGATTGAAAAAACTATGAAAAAATGTACATTTCAAATATCTTTGCCCTCATCTCCCCTCCAGAAAATATAATGAAAAAAAAAAAAAAAAATTTCGAATTAGTAAACTCCCGAGAGCTGATTTTTTTCAGTCGTAATAGATTATTCCCCCCCCCCCCCCCAACCGCAAAGCGAAAGGTTCCGGATCGATGTTCGTAAAGGCAATTTTTTCAAAAAGCTATCGCAATATCTTGAAGTAATTTCAGCCATAAAATTTGTCTTAAATTAATAAACTCACGAGACATGATTTTTTCTCGGTACGTTTCGTGTATTTTCCGCTATTTTAGCCCCTTTGCACCCCCAAGCGAAAGGATCCGGTTCGAATTTCATATCGCCAATTATTTTTCATTGCTAGGGCAGCATCTCGAAGAAATATCAGCCATAAAATTTGTCTGAAATTAATAAACTCTCATAGTACCAATTTTTTTTGTCATTTATTGTCTAGTCGGGGTGGTTTTAGGGATGATTTGGGGGATAATCACTTTTGAAATAACTTATTTTGCAGTTTGTACATGTTTTATGCATATCTCTAAGAGATAATATCAAAAAAACCGAATTTGGAAATTTTCGATATTTCGTTCACCGTGAACGCTCAGAACTTCAAATACATTTATTTGTACAGTCATGAAAAAAGTTATTAACATTTTTAAAGAGGGCTTATTGAATAGATGATTATCTACTCAATCTCCCAGTATGGAGGAAATAACTATTGTCTTGAAAATTTCTTGAAAAACACACAGAAAATGCAGCATCTCCACACTTACTGATTATTTAGATCTAAAACTTGATAAACAGTCCCTCAGCATGTATTGCATGGTGTGTGTAAAGTTTGAAATATGTTGAGAGAATGGAAACGCATCTTTTGGACTCAAAAATCGAAAAGGCGCATGTGCATTTCCAAGTAAAACCACCAGACCTTTGCTCAAAGTTTACCAATATGTCCTCACACAATGCAATACATGCTGAGGGATTGTATATCCAATTTCGGACCTTTTCGATCAGCCAGTTTTGGGAAATAACATTTTTTCTTGAAAATTTCCTAAAAAACACACAAAAAAGGCAATAACTCAACACTTGCTGAATATTTAGATCTCAAATTCGATATACAATCCCTCAGCATGTATTGCATGGTGTGTGTAAAGATAGAAATATGTTGAGAGAATGGCAATGTATCTTTTGGACTCAAAAGTCGAAAAGGCGCATGTGCATTTCCAACTAAAACCACCAGACCCTTACTCAAAGTTTACCAAAATGTCCTCACACAATGCAATACATGCTGAGGGATTGTATATCCAATTTAAGACCTTTTCAATCAGCCGGTGTAGGGGAAATAACTTTTTTTCTTGAAAATTTCCTGAAAAACACAAAAAAGGCAATAACTCAACATTTGCTGATCGATATTGACTTTGAGATCATGTTACCGTACTTAATTCATAAGAGTATAAGAATGATAGAAATCCGCTCCAGTAATGCATCTCAGACATCTCATGTATGTCTGAGTTGACTTTATCTTTCTGTGAGTACTAGTCTATGTTTTTATTAAACATAATTAAATAAAAAAATGAAAATATGTAACTTTTCAGTTTGACAGTTCTAAAAAATAAACAAGCAGTGCCTTATTCCTAAATCTGAAAAATTGCATAACTTCATTCTTTTTTTTATTAAATTATACCTACTTACAAAAAGATAAAATCAGCTTAAAAATGATGCCATGCAATGCATTAAGAAGCAGATTTCTATCATTCTTATTCTTTTTTAAATTAAGTTCGAAAACACGTAACCTCAAAGTAAATATCAAATATGTTAAAAGAGACCACAAAGTGGTCATAGAGTATTAAAATACTTACAGACGAGATCTGGTTCCATGGATAATCTGGAAGATGAAGCTGTCAGATGCGTGTATCAGGAAGCCCTTCACTTAAGGTTGCCCACTGTAATGCCACTGTGTAGTTTTTTCAAAGTTGCAGTTTCCAATTTGGTGCTATTTTCTTAAAAGTCCTGCCTTATCATGGTCATATTAATAGTCATATCGAGAGTCCATTATAACTTCCAATCGATGCTGAAGAACTGTACTGGGAAAAAAATTTGATTTAGTAAATAACGGTTGTTATTTTAGATTTGAATACCCTGACACGTGTAGAAAAGAAAAGGGAAAACAAAAATAGAAATTTTTTCAATTCAATATGAAAAATAATTACATTACAGAAAAAAAACTAAAGAAATGGATTATCAATAATATCTTTTACAAAATTCTACTTAGAATAAATTATCACACTGTTACCTATGGGTGGGAAAATCTAGCACTATTTCTACAAAATATTTAAATGTTAAGATAGGTTGCAAATGTTTGTAAGTATCGGACTATGTACAGGTACCATAACCATAAATTACAATACCTACACTTAACTGACTGCTAGCAGCAATATAAATACAGCTGTCAACACATAGCAAGTACTGGTGACTTCTTTATATGGTGTTTCTCAATTCATTTTTTCTTTTGCACTCTCGAGTTGATTTGAAAGTAAAGATTTAGTATAATAGAAGTAGTGTACGAATGTTTTAAGTTTCAAATTTGTTTGAGAACGAGACAGTATTGTCAAGCACTCTCATTATGAAAAGAAATATATTTATGTCGAGACTCAGTTTAATTTAAAAAAAAAAAAGAGATACACGTAAGCGAGAGAAAATGAAAACATCTTATACTTTGGTCAGAACGTTTTAGAACAGATCAGCAAGTCTACAGTTATATCTACCTTTGTAGGGTATAGTTGGATCAGATATATAAGGTACATACATCTTGAACTCAACTATGTACTGTATCTCTGGTTATGCTGGCAGCAGCTACCATCGTGACAGGCGTCGTGGGCGTCGTGGCGAAAGCTGTCGCTGCTACCTGTCCTGCTTACGTATGATCCAGTCCGGCCGTATCCTTCCTTCTTGAGCCCCCTGCTACTGCTGCTACATGTTCACTACCTCTTCTCAGTAGTTACCTCACTTCACTTGCACACAATCACAAGCGCATCTCGTGCGTACCCGCTCGCTCGCAGCCGAGAGTCCGAGACACCTTCACCTAACACATGCGTGAATGCGTCTCGCGATAACGGAGCTGTGACCCGTCAAAGTGAGGTTATGGCTGTACGGAACGCGGCGCCCGCCTCGTGGGTGTGCTCTGCACGCGGTGCGAACCAGGGTATAGGTACCGTACCTCGTCGTCTTCGTGATGATAGTCAACCACAGCTATAGAACTGATTTCATGTCACTGCTTCACAAGCAACTTTGGCATCTGGATCTTGTTTGTAGTTAATTCCAATAAAGCATCACTAAACTGGTCGCACATTTTGTCTGGGTGTCCTCGCCAATGGATTCAGAGGTGAAGCGGAAGCTCTTTCCTTACACTGCAGCTCTATTGCTGCTTCTCCGATCGTAGTGTTCGTAGTTGCCGCCGTTGTCGTCGGCCTCCTAATATCCAGCCGGACGGTGCAGACTGTGCAGAGTCGGCACAGTCGACGACAGCTGTTACAGCCTGGAGGTTGCAGCACGCATACGTCCAAGCTTTTTTTTTCTTCCACTATGAGGTACTTATTCAGGCTTCAGGCCAGGTCCTCCAATGCGGCCAAGCTGTCCAAGCTGCACGGTATGGGGTTAGGATATACAGCTCAGTCCGCGACGCGGTGTAACTCGACGACACGTTGACACTGTGACACAGCTGTGCCGCAGCCTACAGCGCATGCACCCAAGGGCGTATACACGTGTTACGACCCGAGTCGGGGTCGTGGAGCAGAAAGGCGCTTCTGCAATGGTCGCCGCGTTGGCAATTAAATTGTGGATCCGTTGTTCGATGAAGCGCTAAAGCGCAAGGAATTGCGGGAAATCTCCAAATAAACTCACAGACGAGAAAATCAACTTGAACTTTGAATTTATTCAATTTAAAATAACTACTTTGAAACGTTGACAAATAAGATAATCCCCCGACCGTGACTCTATATAATTCAAAGTGGCTCGTTATTTATGAAAATTTCGATTGACTTTAAGATGTAGTCAAGGTGCTTGCACTAATGCAACTGAGAGCTAGAGCTTGATCCCTCTCCACTTTATAGTCCTTGAGAAGATCCAGTAGTGGGAGTAAAGACTAATCAGAGCCGCTTCCCCCTCTCTAGTGGAAGTGGCTTCGCTAGAGAATTCTAGGCTTCCTGGTTCGAGCCGGTTTTTTTCTCTTAAAAATATCTGCTTTTATCCTCGAGAGTGGGGGTAGCCTGCTGGAGAATCTAGTTTAATCCAATTCCTTGTTTTCCCATAACTTTGTCCTTGAAGGCTATTTATAGAAATTTCTCCGATCTCTTGAAAAAGAAATGTAGTAAACAATTCCTGGAATTAAAGGTGATAAATATTTCCTAGAAAAGAGAGAAGTGTTTCCCTGAGTGAGTTTTATCCTATTATAATCTATTTCTTAATTATTATTAACGGCTAAATTAATTGTTGTTGACTTATTTCTACCGGAATCGCAATTTCTAATTATCTATTTATTCGGGGTTTTATTATTAACGAAATTGTTTACTAATCATCAAGTTATCTATCGCTTAATTATTATTTATTATCTTGCTTATTATTATTATTTATTTACGGAACGGTTGAAGTAATTTTGTGATTAAAGGTAAAGATTTTAACAATAAAATCTTTATTTAGTTTTAATTTATGGGAATACGTTTGATTCAATTAATCGTTTAAACCACGTTTATTATCCAATTAATTATATTGAATACCTATGTCCGCGTTTTATTACCAATTGATCGAATACGTATAATTACGTTTGTTATCTAATTTTAATTCCTAAAGTTCCAAATGACCATTGTAGAGTCGCCCCCAAATATTCTGAACGCAGTTCACAACACACGCACACGCGCAAGCAAGACTAGCCAGGTCGGCAGGCATCCGGGGACCCGGGGCGGCGGCGTCGCGGGCCGCGGCGGACTCACGACCGCCGACGGTACGCTTGTGGCGCCATCTCCCTATAAATACACAAAACATGCGCGATGCACTTGGGTGTACACGCAAGTGTACACACACACGCACGACACATCTATTTTATTTTTAATGTTTATGACTCTGTAACAATGCTGCACATTACCCGTATGGTACAATAATCTATTTTTTTTTTGTTGCGAATTATGTAAAATGATGAGAACTCTCTTCTAAGTTTCAGCATATTATACATTTGTGCAAAATTTCGAATCAAAATATTCATTAGTTTTTGTGCAAACTTTGAACGAAATTCCGAGATGATGCCGAGCTCAAATCTCATATTTCGTTCAAAGTTTTTGCAAAAACTAAAGCATATTTTCACTTGAAACTTTGCCAGACTGAAAGAGAAAAAAAATACAGAAGAGAATTCTCATTATTTTGCATAATTCGGTCTATTTTTATTGTTATTAAGTAAAAACCAACCGAATTGTCTCGGTCGGTAACAATCGAGTAAGGCATCCCCTTAATGGCATTGTAAGCTCAGAGGTATATGTCAGTCAATCAAAAGGTTATGATGATGGATCAAACAAAGTTTGTAATTTATCAAAAGCGTTCAAAAGCGTCGTATGAATGCTTTGATAAATATTTACTAAAACTGAAATTTAATAGAAGTAATATTGATTATTACTTATCATTAAAGGTGGCGCCTTGTGATCAAGTACTGTAAACTTGAGCTCCTATATTAAATAATCGTACTGCATATTACTTTGCATTATTTATAAATAACTTAGCACTACATTGTTCTGTTGGCATTTCTACACAGTTTAAGTATAAAATTGCCTGTGTACGGTGATTTCTTTCACCTTATTCTCCAGTTATCTGTGGGCTTGGCTGTTACTGCCGTGTTTACGTTTCGCCTAAGCTGGCAACGCTTGAGGTTTCAAAATTTTCGCAAGTAAACATGTCGAATCTAAAGTGTTTCTCGTGTGCCTTATCAAAGAAAAGTGCTGCATTAAAAGTGGATGATTCTGTGAAGTGTTCCCGGTGTGGTGTCCACTTTCACCGTACCTGTAGCGATCGCGCGGGTTCTCAGCCTGATGGATCATTTTCGAAATGCTGCGGTTTAACCGTCGATGACTCGACAATTACAACCTCTCCGGCAGGCGACACGGATTCTACGACAAGCTTTCTTGAGGTTCTCTGCAAAAGGATTGACGCACGGGTTTCGCAGTTAGTTAGTCATTTCGATGGTATTGATTCCAAGCTTCAGGAAATTACTAGCCTCAGCAATGCAGTACACACCTTAGAAAAAAGGGTTACTGATATTGAAAAATCGCTTAGCAGGAGTCCCGTCAACGTTGACTCTGTGGTGAATGAAGTGCAGGACAGATTAAGTAGGGCAAATAATCTGCTGATTTTCAACCTCCCCGAAGTCTCAGCTGAAGACTCTATTAGTGATACGCAAGAGGTTGCACTGCACTATCATCGATCAAAAATATCAGCCTCTCAAATCTCAGTGTCACACGTATTGGAAAACCTAAAAAGTCTGTGACTCGTCCCACTTTGGTCCGCATGAACTCACACGCCGACGTTTGGAGAGTTATTCGAAACAGAAATAAACTTCCTGACAAAGTCTCTGTAAGCGTCGATAAAAAAGGAGCAACGCGATCATCTTGCGAAGTTGAGGGTGGAGCTAGCCCGTTTAAATAAAGAGGATCCGAGTACGCAAAAAACCATAAAATACATATCCGGGATCCCCTCCATCGTTGATGCTGCTACCGTTGACTCTCCAAAAAACTAGGCACAACCCTTTCTAACTTAAGATACTGCATCTATTATCAGAATGTGAGGTCACTTAATAATAAAATCAGTCATATAAAAATTCATCTTTTTCAGATGTCAGTTGTACCCGATATTTTTATTCTAACGGAATCTTGGCTTAGTCCTGACACCTCCAGTACTGAACTTGGCTTTGATGACTTCGATGTCTACCGCCGTGACAGGCATTTGGATGACACTCAGGGCCGTGGTGGTGGCGTTCTTGTGGCAATTAGGAATTCTGTAAATTCTCAATTAATAGACATGGATGTGGTCTCTGAGCCCTTATTCATCGGTATTTCATCTGGCTCTTTCAAGATCCTCATCGCTGCTGCCTACGTTGCTACTCCGTCTGATGGCATAGCAATGAACAGCTTTGTAAGCATGCTCGATAACGTGCTCTCTCGTCATAAATTCGATGAGGTAATAATATGTGGCGACTTCAACCTCAAGAGAATGGTTTGGACAAATGAGCCTCTTCAGTTTTCTGCTATTGACTACGTTGCCCCAGGGCTTATATCGGCAGCCCAATGTCTTTGGGAGCTGAATGCTGAACTGGATCTTCATCAACAATATCCTACGCACGCCTCCAAGGGCTACACTCTTGACCTGACCTTCTCTTCTCATCTTCTGCATTTATAACTCTGGAGGACTTCCAAGAACCCATCTTCAAGTCGGATCAACACCACGAACACGCCTACTGTTCTTTTAGTTATCCGGCGCAGTGCACGAGTAATTGCCTCAACCATAGTCATGTAAATTTTAATTTTATGAAGTGTATTTACGATATGATCAACCATGTTCTGGAGGAATGTGACTGGAATTCCGTGTTTAATAACATTGATATTGATACTTGTACGAGTGAATTTTATAAGATTTTATATAACACGATTGACACACATGTTCCTCGTCGTGTTCCCCGTCCGTCACATTTCCCTGAGTGGTTCTCATCGGATTTAATTACTCTCATTACGGGTAAGAAGCGAGCGCATCTCAAATGGAAGCAAACTAACACGGTCACTGATTTCATTGAGTTTAAAAGATTGCGGACAATGTGCATTAGAAAATCGCGTGTTGCGTATAGGGATTACATACACCGTACTGAAACTAACATGAGGTATAATATTAAATCTTTTTGGTCATTTGTCAACAAATCACGCTCGCAAAATGTTATTCCATCCAACATGTATCACGGCGATATCCACGCCAACAACAATGTTGACATAGCGAATTTATTCTCAGGTTATTTCAGTTCGTCGATTTTATTATATGCGGATGATGTAAAGATATTTCGTTCTGTTTGTGCACCTATGGATGCCTCGGCGCTTCAGAGGGACCTAAACAGTCTTGTCTCGTGGGCCTCTTCTAATGGCTTATCTCTGAACCTAAAGAAATGTAACGTGATGTCTTTTAGCAGATCAAATAATAAATTCATGTACAAATACGTTCTTCGGAGTGTACCTATTGCTCGGGCTGACTCCATCTCAGATCTGGGTATTATATTTAACCCCACACTCTCTTTTACTGAACACGCTCAGGTGACTATTTCAAAATCTTTCAAGCTTCTAGGATTCATCTCTCGTGTTACTTCAGATTTTCGCTCACCGTATTCTATTCTTTACCTATATAAATCTCTTATTTTACCACACTTAACGTACAGATCTATAATTTGGTCACCTCAACTACAGTATTTATCAAAGTCACTTGAGCGGGTCCAGCATCGGCTTGTGAGGTTACTAGCACTCAAGAGTGGGTGTCCTATGCCATACGTGGACCATGAATATTCTCCCTTAATGAAACGTTTTAATCTTTTACCACTACAGCTGATGCACAAATATTATGATCTACTGTTTACATATAAAGTCTTACATGGGTTTACCTTCTCCAGGGAGGTTTCTGATCTTTTCACCATGAGGACTCCTCAGTATCAGTTACGCGTCTATAACGTCATTCAGGAGAATACGCATGGCTCCTCATTTACATTTAATTCGCCTGTGCCAAGGCTGCGGAGATTTTGGAACTCTTTGCCCATAATTACCCAACACGCCACGTCAATTTGCCGATTTAAGAACGTAGTTTTAGCCTCTCTGTATACCTCGTACAACGAATGTCTTGTCTGAACTGAATGTTGATTTATATAATGTAGATTCACTTAGTATGTTATTAGCTTTATATTTCACTAAATTATTTGTTTTGTTTACACTATTTAGTACTTTTTTTTTTGCGTCTACCGAATCTCAAATGTACTTCTTTGTATTGGACGAAATCGTCCGTTTAATTTAAATAAGTAAATAAATTATTGTTTATACACTTTTGGAAAAAGAGATGAAACTTTATATTTGTTTCTGCATGTAGATGATTTATTAATTTGCAGCAAAAGTAAGACAAAGATTCACAGTATTAAGAAAACTTTAATGAAAAAATTTAAAATGAAAGATTTAGGAGAGATAAAAGAATATCTTGGTATAAACGTAGATTATGATTATCATAAAGGTGAGATGAAATTAAGTCAGTCTAAGTATATAGAGTTATTAGCCAACAAATATCAATTCAGAATGGTAAACTTTATAGCACTCCAATGGAAACAAACTTAAAACTTGTAAAAGCTGAAAGTTGTGAGTATAATATAAAGTACAGAAACTTAATAGATGCTTTATTATACATAAGTTCAAGTACAAGGCCAGACATAAGTTATAGTGTAAATTATTTGAGTAGATATCAAAATTGTTACGATAAAATACATTGGAAATACGCGTTAAGAGTTTTGAAATAATTGTATTTAACTAAAGACTTAAATTTACACTATAATAGAAACGGAAATTGTGATATTTTAGATTGCTACGTAGACGCAGATTATGCGGGAGATAGCGTAGACAGAAAGTCTACATCTGGTTATGTAATTAGATTTTTCGAAAATGTTATTGATTGGAAATCGCGTAAACAAAAGTGTGTAACAAGAGCTTCGACTTATGCGGAATATGTCTGAGACAGTGAGCGAAATAAAATTTGTTATTGAGTTGATAAACCTCATAAACATTGAATTGTATGATGCTATTAAGATTTATGAAAATAATTCCTCAGCGATAAATATTGCAAACTATGGAAATTTCACGAAAAATTCAAAACATATAGAGATACACTATCATTTTGTCCATGAAGCGGTAAAACAGAAGTTAATTGAAATATGTAAAATTGATACGAATGAAAATATTGCATATGTATTTACCAAAGCGTTGTGTAAAGACAAGTTCGAAAAATTCAGGAATTTGGTGAATATTATATAAGATATGTTAAATTGAAATCTAAGAAGAAAGAATATGTAATAACTTAAGCGCACAATATATATGTAAGGAGATGTGTTGAAAATAGAATACATTTACATTGTACGCATGGAGAATATATATAGTATGTGTGAGTGCACGCCTGTACCGAGAGCGCACAAGTATAATGAGTGCGAACGCACACATGTGAGTCTCCCCTCCCTACCTAGTATGTGCGTGAGTAAGATGGTATGTCGAGCAGCAGCGAGAGACGCGCTGCTCTCTCTCTAGTACTTTACGCCGAAGAAGAAGCACCTCACGCATGGCGCAGAGGAAGCGCCGTAGTTTAAGTCTGAATAAACTCATCATTCTTTTTGTCTGTCTAAATTGGTCTTCTTATTTATCTATCCACACCTCAACAGTGTATCACCAACGACGTGCCACTTCATCGGTTTACCGGAGCTTATGTTGTTGTTGATAATGTTGCTCCTGCTGCAGTTTCTGAAAGAAATCACAACAGATCAGCATTGCATTAATAAAAAATTCATGTTGCTCCTAGAGTATAAAAGCCACCTGTCAGATTTAGGAGACATATTCGCAATCCGTTATGGTTAATATTGCTTCCTCAAAGAGGAAGCTTTGTAATGGTGAAAAAAATTTTTGAAACAAAAAATGTCCAAAAACATGTTTTAAGACTTTTGGCACTAAAATCCGTTGTTATTGATAAAAAAAATTTTCGTGTCTGTATGTGTGTGTAGTATGTGTGTGTGTGTGTGCGTGCGTGCATGCGTGCGTGCGTGCGTGTGTCTGCGTGTACGTGTGTGCGTGTGTGTGTACAGGCGATAACTTTTGAACCGATCGACGGATTTACATCGGAAAAAGCTTATTCTCTTCGTTTCGGAGGAGAATAGAGAGAGCATAACCTACTTTTTGATTTTGCCGATTTTTTTTTTATAACCAAAAAACGATTTTGAATTTTTCGTTTTTTTGATTTTTTAATTTGTTTCAGCCAGTATTACTTAAAAAACTAACTTTTTATTAAAAGGTCTTTAAATTACCTACAATTTCTTATTTTTAAATTTAAATTATCTCTAGCCTGTCATTTGTTATTAATGATAATATGGTTTATATTTCTTTAATTAATATCTCAAAAACTTTTTCATTTCTCCACTCAAAATTTTTACCACTTATTACACTTATCGAGTACAACATTGTGTTATAATTTGAAGAGGTTATGTTGATTTGTTTCCGAGATAAAAATTATTTTTGAAATAATGCGCATTTTCTTTCCTTTACGATAACAGGAGTAAACGTCAATGAATCGTTTTGAAATTTGGCAGAGAATTAGCTTTTTTACATCTAAGGAGTCCGTTCTTTGCCCAAAAAAATCTGACTATTGTGACCAAAGATATTTGCGGTTAAAATTTTTTTATAAATTTCTTATATTTACATTTTTAAAAAGAATATTCCATTAATTGACTCAAAATTTTTACCACTTATTACACTTATCAAGTACAACATTGTGTTAAAATTTCAAGAGGTTATGTTGGTCAAAATTTTTTTACTCATTCCAAATTAGCCCCAAAACACAAATATAAAGTTTCAGAGCAAAATATGCAATAGTTCTATTTAATTCGTATATCATATATAAATAAAATAATTATTGTGTACTAGAGCATATCCCCGAGAAAGTAATTTCAGATTCAGTCCGGCGGCAAGGTGTACTAGGACAACGATAATAATTGACTTTCAAAATATGAATTTCATAAAAATTTCATAAAAATATTTCATAAAAATATAGATTCTTAAATATGAAAAAAACTACCTCTCTGTTAAATTTCAAAACGATTCGTTGTCTTTTGTTAAGAAGTACAACTTACAAGGAGTGTATTTCAGATCTGGGTAATGGATTGTCACCAACTCGCAGGATCTTTCTTCTTTCACCTAAAAATGAAAGCCGATGCGATACTATGCCTTAATGCTTTGATGATTCTGAGATAAACGCCCTTGAATCATTTAAAAATAGAAGGATATTTTCCATTAAAATTACAGTCTTTACGGATGAACCTTCCTCTAATACGTATAAACAAGCATACAAACATGACTATTTACTTGATTATGGTATCACATGGTGAAATGTATAAAAATCTGTCATGAAAGTATCCTTAATTAATTTATATTATCTTATGTAACGACATAAACTCACTGTAATTGCTTATTTGGCGATGAACTTTGCATTTATACCTATAAATAAGCATTTAGACATTATTATCACTTAACTTATGATTTTATATGGTAAAATATACCATAATTTTTTACAAAAATACCATTATTAAATTAATATTATCTTGTTTGCTGTCATACAATGCCTTCTTTTCCAATATTTTTTAATTTAAATAGCAATATAAGCGATTGTCGCCTGTTTTTGCTTTGTTGCAGCTTTATATGTTCAGGTGACTGCTTATTATAGTGCGACACGGCGACATCAACATTTTTTGCATTGTACACATTAGAATATTGTTACAACTATTCTCTAACGATCTATGGATAGAGTGGGCTCATTGGAACATGAATACCTTAATTATTCTTTCAGTTAGAAAGCTAAGGATGGACTAGAAATATAAAGCCATGCTGCAAGGCGGCAATCGCTTATATTGTTGTTTAAATGAAAAAATATTGAGAAAGAAGGCATTGTATGACTTCAAACAAGGTAATGTAAATTTAATAATAGTATTTTTGTAAAAAATTATAGTATATTTTACCATTTAAAATAATAAGTTAAATGAAAATAATGTCTAAATACTTATTTATAGGTATAAATGCAAGGTTTATTGCCAAATAAGCAATTACAGGGATTTTACGTCGTTTTAATAAATAAGGTAATATAAATTAATTAAGGATATTTTTATGACAGATTTTTATACATTTCAAGTTTATACGTAATCAAGCAAATAATTATGTATGTATGCTTATTTATATGTATTAGAGGAAGGTTCATCCGCCAGGACTGTAATTTTAATGGAAAATATCCTTCTATTTTTAAATGATTCAAGGGCTTGTATTTCAGAATCCTCAAAGCATTAGGGTCTAGTATCGCACAGGCTTTTATTTTTAGGTGAAAGAAAAAAGATCCTGCGAGTTGGTGACAATCCATTATCCAGATCTGAGATACACTCCTTGTTATTTATTATATTTGTATGATTGTTACAATGATGGATTAACTTTAAACCACTAAGTCGAGCAGGATAGTAGTTAAATACCTGTTTCAAAACAAATATTTATTAGATTATTGCCAATACATACTTTTCTTTCTCAAACTAATGTATTTCTTTAAAAAACAAAAAAGATATTTTTTATATTCAGTCAAATTGTTTAAAAAACAACAAAGATCCACAAAGAAAACAGTTTTACTTATTAATAAAGTTTTGTTGTGAAAAATTTACTTTTGTTTTTTAAATTTTAAAAATGGAATCGATAAATTAGTTTGAGGAAGCATCTTGCCAATGAATTGGCAGCGGTTTTTACTTTGAGGTGATATGGTTCAGTATTTAATCAAAAGGAGTATAAGAATTATGGAAAACGACTCCGGTAACGCTTCTACTTCGGGGAGGTATGCGTGGATGTCATTACTGTGGGCTTGTGCGGCAAACTCATCGAGCCCCTCTGGAGTATCATGGAAATGACGACATTTTTTGCTATTGTTAACTTTGGAGTAGCTTTGTATGCTCCTGTGATGATGTGGATTGAACATCTATTATAGGCTGCTAAATTATCAGAAGGTACCAATCCCGCAGTGTTTCTTAATGGAGTGTTAATTTCATGAAGCAGGAAGCAGGAGGTGAAGACTGTTCATAACCAGAAAGCCAGAGGCAGTAAATAGCCCGAAGTGACGCTGAGTACGAGGATAGCATTTTCGGAGTAGGACAGTCCATAGGAGAAGAGGACGACGATGCAAATGAACTTGACGCTGTGCTGGTATTGCCGAGGAGTGCAGCGAACTGCTGGCGTAGGTACGGAAGGTTACGGCCGAAGCCCTTGATTCCAGCCATGGCCTCACGACAGCTGCGACGGCGGTGGCGGCGACGACGACGACGTTCTTCCGCGCTTCACTAGCTGCCTCTCCTCCTGACTCTGCGTGTGGGCTGTGCGTATCTGCGTGTGTATACGCGCTTCCTAATCTAACATCTTGCCATCTTGGCCGACGTCACGTCTGGTCTCTCCTCACGCACCGGCGCACGGCTGCACAAACTAGCTGCAGCGCTGAGAACATGCGCTTGGGCGTACACGCACACACGGACAAGGCCAACAGTTTCGCCGTCGCCGCCATTGTGACTCTCTGGCGATGATACATATTACCCATATGGTATAATAATCTATTTTTCTTTTTGACGAATTACATAAAATAATGAGAACACCCTTCTGTGTTGCGGCATATTCTGCCTGTGTACGAAGTTTCAAATCAAAATATCTATTAGTTTTTGCATAAACTTTGAACGAAATTTCGAGGAGATGCCGAGTTCGAATTCAATTTTTCGTTCAAAGTTTATGCAAAAATTAATGAATGTTTTGACTCGAAACTTAGCCAGAACGAAAGAATATAAAAAAACAAAGACTAGTGTTTACATTATTTTGCATAATTCGGTCTATTTTTAAAGTTATTAAGTAAAAACCAACCGTATCGACTTGGTCGGTAAAAACTGAGTATGGCATCCCCTTAATATAGAGATAAAAAAATAAATAATATAATTTATGGACGGGATTTTTGACAAAAGTAAAATATTTGAATTTGAAACTTATACCAGTTAAGTTGACAGCGTAACAATCTGACTTATCAACAGACACTCACTCCTTTATTGTAATCGTATATTAGTGTTAACATGCACAGTTGCCATTTCATATTCATATAACCACGGTGATATCAACAGCTCCTTTATACAAAGTGTTGTTCTTAGTTTTCATTTTCTCATTCATGAACGGATTTTGGAGTAAACATTTAGTGTATAAGATGTGAAGGTTTATTAGGAAAGTTATTAAAAGTGTAGCACAAGTGTGCAGTAACTGTTAAGTTCAATATTTAGATATAGCTTTTTAATACTTGAACTTTTATTGGAAACTTTATACTTAAAATAGCAGGGATCGATACTAAAGAAAAATTATGTCTATACTAACTCTTACAAAAACATTTAGTGTACAGATTCAAATCAATTTTGAAAGGATGCAAAAGATATGCTATTGCGTAGAAAAATATTACGGAACCTTTGCTTCTGCCAGAAAGCTAACATCATCAACCATCGTCGGAACCTCACTATGATTTAATTGACATTTTATTTACTGAAGTGAAATCTATTATGCACTGCAATAAATATATATTAGTCGTATTCTCTTTATTAAGTGATAATGTTATATATTATGTGTAAAAGAATAATGAAGGAAAAGTAAAACGGTTCACACTATCAGACATTAAAAGATTATGAATAGGAGTGTTGCTGCTATAAACATTTTTTTAAGCATTTGGCTATGGGGTTACTGACTTTATAACATGTATTAAGGATTTTGAATTTCTAAACACATTCTACATTTACCTCAGTATATAATTACCTAATATATGTTGAAAAGTTTATTAAAAAAATTGGTAAAAAAGCACCGAAGGAAGTTTATATTTGACGACTGAACAATGCTGAACTGACTGATGTCGCTAAAAGATTTTAAGCTAAAAACAATACTTTTTTATATTTCACGGCAGAGAAGGAGTCACAGAAGAAATAAAGATGTATTTTGGCAATTTTATCTTTAAAGCTGTTTTCTACATAATGTAAAATTTTGAGCTTTGCCGTCGACTCCAGCTCTAGGAACTGCATATATTTTGATGGGACAGGTCCTAAAATCTTAGTATTCTATATGACTATTGACTGAAGAGTTGTATGTATCCAATTTATTTGAGTAAATAATTTTTGACCGTAAAATATTATTTACTCAAATAAATTTGATTCATACAACTCTTCAGTCAATAGTCAAATAAAATACCAAGATTTGAGGTCCTGTCCCATCCAAATATATGCAGTTACTGGAGTCGCCGGTAGAACCAAAATTTAGAAATGACCATATCTTTGGATAAAATCAATAACAAATTTTTTTTTTGATCGCATTTTATCACAAATTAAATATACTTTCAGAGTATTACTTCTACATATTTCTAATTATTGAAATTTATTTTTTTTCAGGACATTTTATGAAGAAAATTTTAAAGGTGTCTGATCCCCTTAATACCTGGCCAAATCGATACTTTACGGTGGGGGAATTATAAGATACGTAAAATTGATGAAGGTTAATCACATGCATATATTGTAAATAAGACATTGGAATATAAATAAAGACTACATTTAATGTGATATATGTATTTATTAATTCAACCTTTACAAATCAGATTTACTTATCCAACTATTATGTGAATTATCAAATCCTAACCATTTAACGTAAATCTGATTGCCACGTTTCTTGAGCACTTTTCCCACAAGATAGATGTCTAGACATTTAGCCTTGAGCAGTTCTTGTTCATAGAAACCAGCAGCGATGGGTTGATTCTGATAGTCTCTGAGCTTGTAGGTAACAGGATTAGTAGCCACTACTTGACTAATTTTAAAAGTCTCTGTTGACCAATTAGGTGTATAACCTTTCTCAAATACTTGATTTATCTTGCCCGCTCTTACTTTGTCTCCAATTTTAAACTTTGGCTTTTTAACATTTTTAGTCTTTCGAGCAAATCTTGCGAGTAATTCTGTTTCGTTTGCTATTATATCTTTCGGCTTCTTTCCAGTAGTACGATGTTTGCTATTATTGTTACGTCGGGTTTCGCTAAAAAGCCAACTAGAATGTTTCTAAAAGAGAAACGGTTGCTCGCTTTTGAGCCTAGGAAATGAAACCTAATAGCTCAGGATCAAGCTAAGATACTACACTAAATGGGTAGGAATAATGGCATAAAAGGGTGCGACGCGGTAGTTAAAAATGGGAAATAACAGAAAACGTTACATCAGCGAGTTGATTTTGATAACTTACGTAGATTATCAGGAAACCACCAGTAAGTTGTTGGTACACTGATATCTAGGCTAGATAACGTATTTGTTAAGGCGATTTGAATAGTTGTATTTTATGAAATGTGTAAAAAGAACACCTGATTTAAATGTGGGCACTAGTATTCGAGGTTGCGATTTATATTACAATACATGGGGGCGGTATGTGGAGAATATTTTAACTAGCTAAGAGAGACAAAGTTAGATAGTAATCCAAAGTGGTTGACTTACTATTTCTCCTGGGTCCTTGGCAGGTTGAATGATCCTTTGTCTCCGCTTGCAATTTTATTATAAAAAGTGTCGTTTGTTTAAAATATAATAAAAACCAAAACAAGCAGAGGTGTATTACCTACGACGCCAACAACGCCATGGCGTAGGGCGGTATGTATGCAATGGGCGGCACGAAAAAGCCAGTGAACTAATATCGAATATGCAATAAAAACGAATATGCAGACTTCCTTTTTACATTTTATTTACTGCCAATTTAGAAAAAAACAGTTGTTGCATTATAGCATTATTTTTCGAGCTTTTCTTGCAGCGAATTCTTCAATAAGAGAGTCAAAATTTAAATGACGATTTCATTCCCCTTCAATGCATAATAATTCTAAAGCATTAAGTCTATTATTACTTATATGAGAGTGTAAATAATGTTACCATCATACTTAAAAATATAGATAAAGCTATATGTATGTTAGGATATATTACTTCGTATTTATTTTCACAAATTAATTGCGACATTGCTTGTGCTGTAGGTTTTTCCAGTTTTAGTGATTTCAAAGGAGCTCCGAAGTGCTGACATTCAACAATTAAATTTTCTTTTAAATCTTCGTTATGTATACTTACAAGGGCATTAGCATTTAATTCCATCATAAAACTAAACCCGTCTTTTATTTTTAAATAAGCCTCACTCCTTTTTTGAAATTTATTAATAAGTTATGTAAAATGAAATAAAATACTTTTACACGCATGTAGTCACTTCCAGACAGTACAGTCTCATTAGATGTATTTTCATCATGAAAAGTTTTACGTTTCCGAATTCTAGAATTAGAACAATCAAATGTGTATTCTTGTAACTCAGATAACTCTTTAACTTTATTTTCGTAATTTTGAAAGTTTGCTTATCCCTCATTTCTGGAATAAAAGTTTCTAAAGATTTATACAGTTTTACAACATCTGATAAATTAGCTGATTGTGATTGCAAAGCTTGATTAACAGCATTAAATCGGTCCATAACGTCGTTCCAAAATATAGCCAAAAAGCAACTATCTAGCGTCTGAAAATATTTATACAGCCCCTCCGCTTCACTTCGTGTTATAGGTTTTTCAATATTATTTTGATAAATATCATGTGAAGCAGATAAACATTCAGACCGGGACTGACGATAGCTCTTACAAGCATCACTTCGACGAGACCATCGCCTTATGACAAACATTTTATTGTTTTTTTGTTTCCTAATTTTCTCATTAGCTGTTCCCATCTATTCGTAAAAGCCGAAAAAAAATTATATAATTGCTCTAAAAAAAAAAAAAAAATTTACAGCCTCTTTGCTGTACTCAGCAGCACAAGTCCCAACTAAATTTAACGAGCTGAACATGGAACATAGTCAGTCAGTGGATTTACATGTAGAATGCGCGCTTGAGTTCCGTTGTATAATCTAGAGATGTTACTTACATTATCGTAAGACTGACCGCGACAGTTTTTAATATTTAAGCCAAGATCTTTCAAAAGATCAAGTATCGTTTCTGCCAATTTTTCCGCTTTATGGCCGCAATTTGAAACAAATTTAATAAATATTTCTCTTGGTGTGCCAGTTTTATCTACATACGCTTTTTTTTAACAACTGTTCAGACATAAGAAAAATAAATTCATCGCATATAGTTGGTGATAGATATGACACCTGTCCTCTACCTGGATTACCGTAAGATTGAATATGTTTAGCAAGGAAAGGTTCAAATTCGGCTATCATTTCTAAACTCATCATATAATTTCCATTATGTAAACTTCCGAAATGTTCTTCTTTATCCCTAAAAGCTAAACCACGAGATGATAATGATTTAATCACAGTGACAACACGTTCCAAAATATTTCTCCAATAATAAATTTCAGTTTTTATTTGTTCCGTTAAAGTATCAGTAAGAGTGTTAGAGAGTTTACATCGATGCGAAAACGTAATGATATTCATTTTGTGATCCATTGATTCTTCGTACTCACTTAATCGTTGATTAATATTACTCCAGTCCGTGTAACCTATAGTCAAGGACTTAGATTCTCCGAACAGCTTACATGGCCCACAAAACACCGCGTTTGCAGATTTGAAGTACAATAACAAACTACGAAGTTGTTCTTCCCCATTTATAAGTTGTCGATAAAACACAGACTTATTTAAATATCTATATCGATCATGAATTAGCAGTTTCGATGAAGAAAAATCAGCTTCAATATTTTGTTTAAATCCTTCTTTCAATACTGCGTTTATAAATGCTTCGTTTACGACCCACAAGGCAGGATCATTATTTGTGGCATTTAATTGAATACATTCTTCTAAATTTCTCGATGTTATAACATCAACTTTGATGTTACAATAGGTAGTATATAGATATTCGACCTACGAACAGAATACTGTAGTCGAACAGAAAACCCCATCACTCAAGAAAAACTAGGTTGCTAAGCAGGCCCTAGGTAGCCTATACACACCCCTCTGTTTGAGAATTCCATAAGTTTAAATGAGTAACATGCTGTGGGTGATGAAATAAGTTGAGTCGAACACGATTTATATATAAACTTCATGTTATAGTGTTCACAGTCATAATTGGCCTTAATAATTACATTAAATTATACTGGTTTTAACAAGACTATACTAATAGAAACCTCCGCTGGCAGCGTCAGCGGAAGCGTGGCACCATCCTCGTAGACGACATCGAGGAGAAGCGGAAAACTTGCACCAGCAGCAGAGCAGCAGACAACAAGCACGAAGAGGCGCGTTCTCGTCGTCAACCTCAGAAAGCGCGTGCGCGTTGGAGCGTCTGTCGATGCAGCACGTATGTAGGGAGAGAGAGAGAGAGGGCGAGAGGAGCGAGAGGGGGCATAAGGGAGCGCTGCGAGAGCAACGGCCGGAGGGAGCTGCGCCAGCTGGTAGGACGCGGCGCTCACTCTGTACTGGGCCTTAAACTAGTAACGTTGTACAACTCGCATTTTGTAAATCGTTAAACGATTAGTTAGCCGTAACGTAGTTTACGACAGTTAATTAAGTTGCATAAAATAGGAGAGTAACTGCTAGTGTGTCGAAGTACTCGTAGTACTTTCAAGTTCTGTTCATCTTCAAAAAAGCAAGTTTTGTGTGCCGCGAGTGAAAAGTGCGCGTGTCGAGCCTCGCGTCGCGAAACCTCGCGGATTTATCTCGCGTGCGAAAGCCAACGATATCGTGTGCCGCGTCTGTGCGGCTGGCGCTCAACGTTTTGTAGTCAACGGCCGTGTGTATGAGCACCGAGATTCATCGTTCTTCATCCTCGCGCCGAGATACGTCATTCTGCATTTTCGCGCACAGATACGTTCTTCTTCCGCTCAGCCGTCGATATATACACTGAATTATCAAACTATATAAAATTACAATTTTAGGCAGAGTTATGTCCAGTACTGTTTGTGTCATATATTTACCAGAACCAGAAATGTCTTTTTTCAATATAGCATCTGTGGCAACATTTTTTGTAAAAAAATTATCTATTTTTCGCGTTGAAACAACAATTTCGTTTTCTATTTCTGATTTTCATTTGGCAATTTTTCGATACTTGGTGCCACTTAATCTATCACGCTGATAGCTCATTTTAACCTACAGAGGTTTTACATTATACAATTATTTATTACGTCATTAACTAACTCACTGGTTTACATTTTTTATAAATAGAAATTATAAAATAACATACTTATCCTAATATTCTCAGGAAGTACACTTTATTCGTCAGTTTATAGGAATTGCTTTTTGCTTTTCAAACATACATGCAGAATTACCATCACGCAATATACTTAACCTATACCCTATATAAGGCGATAGTTTTCGTGTTATGAAAACTGAGGTTGTCAGTTGTGATCAAATGAGAGCTTATGCGCATACGCACATATTCTCTTTGCTTTAGGAGGTTAGGTAGCGCGAGCCAAAAGTATAGCAGGTCGAATGCCGTATGCCTATATATAACTCTCTAGAGTCCCCGCACTCTCCAAATTTCACGCAACTGTCCACCAGTACATATAGCGCCACTTCATCTGTGTGTACATAACTAATTAACTACATAGAACCGCTCCGTTTGTATAGGCTTCCTAAATATTTTAGATAATATTCAAAGTATTGTCATTAGTAACATATCTCTTTTTCTCTCAAATCTGAAGAAAAATCTTCACGTTATTGATGAAAACGTTCATTTTTTACGTTTTATGACGACTTTCCCATAAGACACCGTGTTAAATTTTGTAACTTTCGGAGCTTGTATACATTAACGGTGAAGCTAGACTTTCTAAAATTTGGATATGTTGGGAATAAGAGTAAAAAAGGTATACCCTACATATTTCAAGAAATTCTGAAAAGAAAGTCCAAAATCACAATAACCCTCTTAATAGTTAGTATAATAAGTGTGCGTCTTACGCAACTTTTATAATGGGAAAAAAAATTGTTAGTGTTACTTCTGAAATGTACTACGAATAATAAAACATGAATATAATATTGAAATATTTAAAAAATCAAATAAATTAATAAAAAATATACAAATCTGAATAAAATAAAAGACGTAATTTATTATATTAATAATTGTAATTATTTCCCTGGGAAAAATTAACTATAATTTACACCTAACGTTCTAATAAAAGGAACCATTTTTAGCAAAAATTGTAATGAAAAAATAATATAATATATCTAAAAATACATATTTTATGAAGTGTAAGTATCATAATTTATTTTGGATTGGCACATCATGATTAAATACATGTAATGTTCGCTTTTTAGCCATTGTTATGTCGGGGCTATAATTTTGCTAGTATTTTAAAATTATATTCTGACAGGTAGATAAGTAGTCCTTAAGTTAAGCATACATCGACGTATGACGATGAATCGAAGGTTATAAACATTTAGCATAATCTCCTTACGTCGGTAGGAAGAGATTTTCTTTTCTCCGGTCGGATATTTACTACCGGTCAAATATACTTACTAAAATAACTGCCATACCGACCTTGGGTACACTGTCATGCGGCATCTGTAGTTAAGTATTTACTTATATGTGTGAGAATGTTGCTATAAGATTAGTAGTTGAGTATAATTTAGCAGCTGTCTTACAATGTGCGCTGCAAAGGCATGCTTAGTTTAAAGGAACATTCCATAGATAAATAAATATGTACTATGCGACGGGCTGCATATAAATTACAAATGAAGGCAACCGATAAGCTATTAGGCTATAATAATCTCTACGATTTAAGTATCTGTCATTTGTCATTTGTCATACGTTGAATAATTATGTAAGAGCATCGGGCGTATATTAAGAAATATTATAAGCCCTAGAATATTCCAAATTTCGATAGAGATGGCATAAAGTAGTTTCTTGTAAGAAATAGTTTCTGATAAGAAGATATCCGGTAGCGGCTGAGTGCGCATCAACGGCCACTCGTACGTGACGAAAAGGATTTTCTCACAGCGACCTCGAGGCAATCATGGAAGTCCAGGTCGAAGCTGATGACCAATCATAAGTTTGCGCGCCAGTTCGCCCCGGACGAGCTGATCGGCAACAGCTTGCGACCGAGTCAGTCTCAGTCCGACCCTCCAGACCAGGAACACGTTTCCAGCACCGCACCAGACGAGACTTCGTCTTGATCCAGTTTCACCGTACGAGATACATCACTGCAATTATTACGTTAAGGTTATTTTATTTGTCGGACACGTAGGAAATTACACATTGTTTTTTTTTATATTCATTGTATAAATTCTATGTTTGCGGTAAAGAAAGCGCAGTTGCGGCTTCGTGCGAGGCGTATATCAGAGCATACGAACTCTAGAGTGTTTTTTTTCCTTTTCGTTTGACTACTAAATTGACAGAGAAGTAGTATAGATACCACTCTGGCAAGACGTCGATGAGTCATCGGCCCGGTGCTATAACCACTCTGGCGGGACGACGATGAGTCATCGGCCCGGCGCTGGGCCCTGTTGACATTGTTTACATAAACAAGGTAATTAATGAATGTTTAATTGCTTTTTAATGGTTTGTTTGTGTAATCAAACATAAACAAACAATTAAAGCAAGCAATTAAGAAGCAATTAAACAAACATTAATTACACATGTTATCTGTGTTTTCATAAACATTGTAATTAACATATGTTTAATTATTTTTTAATCGTATGTTTATGTAAACAAGCAATCAAAACGAAGAATTAAGAGGTAATTAATTACAATGTTAATGTACATGCGGATAACAACGGCCCGTACAGGAATCGGTGACTCCACGCCACACCAGTATAGCGCGTCCTTTTCGAAGACTGTGTAGGAGCATGCTACAGTGTACAACAGTTGAGCGAACTCGGCTCTGTCGCAGCAGCCGAAAGTCTGCAAAAGCTTACCTTGTGGAGAGATTGGTAACGTCACGATTTTTTATCTCACCAAGTGTATTTCGGATGTAGCATGCTGAACTATCGCATCTCTTCTTTGTTCCGATATTCGTATAGGTCTTATCGTTGTTAATTCTAAGAACTCCAGAGTATTTCTATTGTGTTCTTTTTATCCACGGTCTTTCGCCTCTGTAACAAAATTAAAAATTTTTAAATTCTTAATAAAAATTTACAACGCCATTGAACTCGTAAGAGGTTCTCACAAGAGAATCAAAAGTCGCTTATTAAGCGTTTTTTCAGTATGAATTTGCAAGTGAAATTACCACTACTATAATTTTATTATTAGCAATTTCACAATGTATACAAATTTTATAAGAGAGGATTGGTGGGTAGGTGGTAAAATAAAAAAATAGTCGGTTTCTAAACAGCTGAGCGATCTTGGTCCTGTTGCAGTAGCCGTAAGCCAGCGTCTGCAAATCCTTACCTTACGAAGAACTTGGTATCGTCACGATTTTTATCGGGCATAGCTGCGATAATTGACTCATTCATATATGATATTCGTGTGTGTGCGTGGGTGTGCATGTGGATGTGGGTGTGGGTATGGGTGTGTGGGTGTGGGTGTGGGTGTGGGTGTGGGTGTGCGCGTGTGTGTGTGTGTGTGTTATATTTCTTAGGATGAATTTACAAGTAGTTACACTAACCGAATATCTCACGGCAAAAACACAAAAGGGATATTTGGAACACAAACGATGATGTTAGTGTTTTGTCTTGAGTATCAAGTAATATTAAACCGTTTTTTACTGATTGTCCAGCGATATATCGCTTCATTGCTTCTAAGAAGCCAGTATTTTATCTTGAATATATAACGTACTTTTTTATGATGCATATCGGCGCGTAAGGTGTCAAACAGTTACCGAAAGGTTAAACAAACTTCGATATCGCTCATGTCACTGTTTTGTTTTTGAGCTATGAGCAAGACTGAGATTATTTCTTAACGTACTTCTTCTTCTCGGTAGTATATCCGTAATAAGAGACGTGTCGGATTCACCCCTGTGCGGATCGAAGCAAACATGGAGAGTAGGTTTCATTGTGTGTCACGATATACCGTTCAAGCGATAAGATGCTTTTGAAATCAAAATATATTTCGCCTATAGTATGGTCGCAATTTCTTTTACTGAATATAGCTTTATGCATTATAAAAGCCCTGGTCTTATCCGTCGGTCATCTCAGTAGCTATGCGAATCATGGCGAGGATGAACATGATTTTTACTCCGCGATTGGAATCTGACCAGAATAGTGAGTTGCGTGAAGTGATATCGCGCATGGTATCTTCATTGCAGTTGGATAGACAACCTGTCTGGAGAAGGTGTAATATAACATGGCGATCGTTTTGCGCCGTGAGTTACGCTTTCTATTATCACAGAGCAGCTTACGGCGAATTGCCGCATTTTACAGACGATTATTTAGTAATAGTAGCGCAGTCTTATCAATAGCCGGAGAATATTTGACCGAAATTCAAATGGTAAATGCTAATGTTCTTGGAGATATGATGGTCGCATTCCAGGAGCAACGTGGTAAGTAAAATTCCTTTTTGTTTTTATAAAATTTTAATTTTGAAAAAATAATGATTTTTTCAATGAATTAAAAATTATAGCATTAGGCGAGCTGCTAGCTGATGACAGCGATGCTTCTACAGTTTTTATGGATTATAACGGCGGTCAAAACCCTGTAGGACGTAGACTCGTGTATCAGATCGACAGTGACTTTCTGAGTAGCGATGAAGAAGTGGCACGGGCACCACAGCAAAATATGACTGACGGGGCAAGCCTGAGTGAAGACGATCTTTTTAGTGATGAAGAGCAAGATCTACGAGTGCACATAACAATACAACAACAACAACAACAACAAGAACATCAACAACAAGAAAATGAAATAAACGAAGCAGCGCCAGAGGATGATCCCGCACCAGCCGATGTTGAAGAGAAGAATGCTGAAGATTCAGACAACAAAAGTGTAAACATGATATCCTCCTCCGATGAAGAGGATAATAACAGATTGATGGGATGCTCAACCAGTATCGGGAACCGAGACAAGCTGTAGAAAGAGTTATCATGAGTGAGAACCCGCCTCCGTCAACGAGCAGAATTGAGGAACGGCCACGCGCAGGCACACGCATGACTTTTATACCACGAGAGCGCCGCTGTCAGAGCGTTCATTCCACAACATAGAGGATGGACACCGTTTAATTTGGTATAGTTTCGACGAAACACATATCTTAGATCGTCGCATTAACGAATGCAAGTATTTTTTAAACATTAATACATTTTTTTTGCTATGTTGATTTTCTGACATGAGAATTTTTTTTTTAAAGTTATCCGAAGAAGAATCAATTGCGGTGACGGATTAGCGATGCCAGAAGATTTACTAGATTTATTAGAACGTGTGCGCGATAGCTTTAACGGAAAGCCGGAAGAATAAATATTTTATGTATTAAATGTTTTTGAAATTTTTTTAATAAAAATTACAGTGAGAGAAAATGAATTTTTACTTCATTCGCCACACTCTTTCTCGGACCTGTCACCATCGTCCTCATCTGCAAGTTCAATATAGCCTTCACTCCCTCTGTCACCAATAGACCTCGGCGTAAATTCTACAATACCCGAGAGTAAAGAACCACTGCAATTGAGGTATGGCAGCAACGAAGGCGCGCGCATACGTGAAAGCAGCAGTGCCACCTCTAACGAAGAAAGGGAAGGCGACAACAGCGATAACATAGAAGAAGAAGGAGATGAAGAGGAGCGCAGGAGGAGAATCTCGAAATAAGACCACCAGGTGTAAGATTTTGCGTTATCGATGAAAGCGAGAATTTCGTGCGTAGATTTAGAATTGACTGGGCATTATATTGATATCCATGCATTCATTATTGCATCGGCGCCCGATGACGGAGCAGCTTTATTGGGTGTTGCAATTAAAAGCGAGCACTTCATGAATGACGCGGGTGGTCTGTCTTTTCGCCCACATGAAAATTTTTATTACGATGGTCTCTGGAATTTAATTTACAATCTAACGCAAAGTAACGTTAATTCTCAAGTGGATGAAAGTTTTGTGCTACAAATAACTTTTATAAACGTCCCGGTAGGTATGGGTGCACCCAGCAATAAAATATTATCAATTGATGTTGTATCCCACAAATCGATCGTATCTATAAAAAACAATGATAATTTGTGTTTACAGCGCGCGTTAATGGTTGGTGAGGCTTATATAAAATTACGTGCGAATGACTCGGACGAAGTTCGCAAAGAATGGAAAATAATCAGCGACGGCCGGCGAAAGTTACAGGAAGATCAAGCCAAACGCTTAATACAATTTGCTAACGTGCGTATCCCTCGTCGCGGTTGTGGATTCTTCGAGATAGAAGCATTTCAAGAGTATTATCTTCTTCAGAACGTAGCTATTGTCGCTTATGATAAAACAACTTTCGGCAACGGCGAGCCTCCTTTTTTCGACAGTCGCGCTGAAGTAGAAACACAAGGAGAATTGCAAGAAGTTATTAATTTATGTTACGATCCACTTGCGAAACATTTTGATACAATTTTAAATGTGATCGGAGTAGCGAGGACAAGTTTTTTTTGCACTTATTGCAATAAATGTTTTCATTTTATCGACCAACATAAATGTAGAAAAACTTGCTCTAAATGCTTCGTTTCTTCTGCTTGCTTATCAGATGGCGTCGACTTAATAAAATGCGCACAATGTCACAGGGAATTTTTCGGAGCTACATACTATAAAAATCATTTAGAAGACGGATGTTACAAAAAAAAATAGAAAAATATGTGATGTTGTAAAACTTTGTACGAGGTGTTGTAAAATTACAAATCATTATCAAGGACAGCACATGTGTGGACAAATGTGTAAATTTTGTAAAAAAAATCATTTCATAAATGAAAATTTATATACAACCTATTAAAAACCAGCCCGATGGTCGAAGAAAAAAAGTATACGGTGAATATTCGCCAGCAAAATTTTTATACATTTTCTATGATTTTGAAACGCGTCAAGACGAAGCATATTTAAATTATAGAAGCGCAAAAATTCATATTCCAACTTTGTGTGTAGTGCAACAAGTCTGTACTGATGGTATCGATAACGATGACGTCACACAGTTTTGCAACACTTACGGTATTCGTCAATACGTCTTTCGAGAAGAGCCTATTACGCGTCTCATTGAATTATGCGTTCGCGATAAAACAAATTTTACAGAAATCGTGTGCATCGCGCACAATGCGTGCGCGTTTGACGCGCAATTCATATTAAAGGAGCTGGCAGAGTACTCAAGTCAAGTTCTACCGAGTGTTATTTTAAATGGACAAAATATCGTCTCTATCCGATATGGGAAAACTAAATTTATAGACAGCTTGAATTATTTTCTGAAAAATGGGTACTTCCCGCATTTTTTCAATACTTTGAAAAATCAGGAATACGTTGGATCCTTGCCTGATTCAGCTTTTTACGCGCCAAATTCTATGTCTGCCGAGGAGAGAACGGTTTTTCTTCAATGGTATGACGAACAGCCGCGTGATTATGTTTTTAACTTTAAAAACTAAATTGTCGAGTATTGTTGTATGGACGTGGAAATATTGCGCCGTGCATGCATAGCTTTTCGGAAATTTTTCTTGATATCGGCAACACAGACCCCTTTGTTTCGGTGACCACAACTGCATCGGCTTGTTCCTATTTATACAGGAAAAATTTTCTCAAGCCAAATGCTATAGGGATTTTACCACCCGCTGGGTACAGACGCGATGACAAACACTTCCAAAAATCTGTCAAGTGCTTATTACAGTGCGAGCGCGAAATCGGGCGAGAGATAATTCACGTGGATCGTGGGCGCGAGTATAGGTTACCAGAAGGTTTTTTAATAGATGGGTATTTACCACCGGACTTGACGACAGCTGATGCTGTCTCGACTGCGTCATCGTCAGCTACTATATTGGATAAAGGGATCGTGTTCGAGTACCAAGGTTGCTATACGCACGGGTGCCCGCGCTGTTTCAAAAATAAACGCGATAAGCTTACTGCTTTTAATCGTACTTTGAATGTAGCATACGAGAACACTCGCGCTAAGATAAACAAAATAAAGTCGCACGGGTGCGAGGTCCGTGAAATTTGGGAATGCGAATTTGATCGTGTTGTAGCTGAAAATCCCGAAAGTGCAAATTATGTCAACAATCATCCGCTTATTAGTAAAATGATTTTAAACCCTCGTGAAGCATTTTTCAGAGGGCGCACGGAAAATATAAGATCATATTACAAAGTAAGTGATGGTGAAACAATTAGATATATGGATATTTGCTCATTATATCCGTATATCTGTAAACGAGGTAGGTATCCGCTCAGACATCCAGATATATTTGTGGGAAATCAGTGCGACACGTTGACGGGACGAAATAACAACGATCTATCACGAGTAGAAGGTTTGATCAAATGCAAAATATTGCCTCCTCGCAATTTTTTCTCCCTCTGTTACCAATGAAAATGCACGGAAATTTACTTTTTGCTCTTTGTCGCTCTTGTTGCGAGATGATGCATCAAGATGATTGTAATCACGAAGACCTTGTGAGCGTGAATTCTTGGGTACGTGGGTAGCTGATGAGTTAAGAAAATCCATAGAATTGGGTTATCGAATAACGGAAATACATATAATATGGAACTATAAAATAAGGCAGTATTATCAGCAGAGCGATAAAGATGGATTGTTCGCCGGCTATGTGAATGTTTTTTTGAAACTGAAATGAGAAGCTAGCGGGTAGCCTGCATGGTGTGAGAGCGAGGAGGACAAAGAGCGTTACTTAAATGAGTATGAGAAAGCTGAAGGCATACAACTGGAGGGGGCGAAAATTGAAAAAAATTCTGGATTGCGCGCAGTGACAAAGCTCTGCCTTAATTTCTTTTTGGGGTAAATTTTGGCAACAAAGCAACTTAAAGCAGACTGCCATTGTAAAAACGCGCGAAGCTTTGCTCAAACTCTTGGTGGCTCCTGGTAGTAGTCAGCGTATTGCCCGTGAACGACGAGCTTTTATACGTAAACTGGCAAAACATCGCGAAAGCCGTGGAGCCAGCGCCAATTACAAATGTAGTAATCGCCGCTTATACTACAGCTCAAGTGCGTCTAAAATTATATGATCACTTAGAAAAACTCGATCAGCGTCTTTTGTATTGCGACACTGACCCCTGTATATTCATTTGTGACGAAAGGGCGAAAAATAAAGAATATAGACCGCATCTTGGTTCGCTATTGGGCGATATGACCGACGAGCTAAAAATTTTCGGTCAAAATGTCCATATCGAAACATTCTTATCCGGCGGGCCTAAATTTTACGCCTACAGAGCGATCGATCCTTCTACAGGAGAAACATTTGAATTTTGTAAAATTAAAGGAATAAGATTGAATTATGCTAATACTTTAAAAATACATTTTCACAGTATCAACCGCATGATTGAATCTTTTTTCAACGGCAATGCAACTAATATCAAATTAGACTTTAGAGCTATAAGACGAATGCCGGATCACGATATCGTCACCGGAGACGAATTTAAAACTTGTTGTATTGTCTTGAATAAACGGCGCTATCTTAGTAAAGAATTATCATTGCCTTTTGGCTATAAGCGTTAAACATTTTCTTAACAATAAAAGTGTTATTTTTTTATTTGTTGTTTCTTTTTTTTCCTCTCCATCCTCATCTTAGAACTAAGCATAAATAATTTCCCGCACGTGCTGCATCAGCTGATACGCACGCGCAAAGTATACGCTTTTAACACGGGGGCGAATATCATCTCATACATGCACGCGCCCGGTACGCGGTATCAGCTGATGAGAACCGCGCGCCGCAGAATTAGCTGATAAAGAGCGCGCGCTCGTGCGTTTAAAAGCTAAGAGAGCTCGCGCGCCGCGCCGCCACGAACGCATCTATACGCTGGGGTATTATTCTGTAAAAATAACGCCTGCAAAAAACCCACGTTAAGCGGTTATGCGCATACGCAGTAACGAAAGCGATATTTTTTAATAGTTTTGATCGCCTTTCGCTAGCGATAAAAGCTATTACGCTACCATCGCGCGATAATCAATTGAAAATTACGCCATTTCTGGACTTTTATGCGTTATTATATTCAGCGTTACACATCGCCTTGATAAAATAGCGCTAAAGCAAGACTCGCGCTTTGATTTCGCAATGCAATACGCTTTCAAAATATTCATGTGCTAGTAAAACATGGATATACGTATCTATTTCACATGTTCTTCAATACATAAAACAGAAAATGTATTCAAAGAAAACTAAAGTTGTACAAAGGTAATGAAAGTTCTTTCTTTCTAGTTTTAATTTTTTTTCAAATTGAGCAGAACGTTTCTGGGCTAAATGTCTGAGGTTTAAAGAAAAGGGCTCTTCTGCCTTTTTTTCAAAAATTTCAACCTTCAAAAAAAAGTGTGACAAAAACGTATTTTAATTGTACACAAGTTTTTCCGTATATTTGGTGACATCAAAAAGAAGAAAAAATGCCTCCAACATGTGTGCCTTAAAGTTTTCTCCGTAAACGTAAACATCACAGTCTCATGTTTTTTTGAGCTTAGGAGATGCAAACAATATTTGCACGCAAATAAATAAACCTTACATAGCTTATATACGATGTACATAAGTTAATTATAATTGTAATATACTTTTCTATGATAATTTAGCTAAACAAAATCAATTATTAATAATTGGTAAACGTGAAAAAAAATCTTTACTGTTGACTCTTACGCAGGAACTACTGGAGACTCCAGTAATGCTAGCTTTATGTCTGCTACTCGAGTCACTCAAGTCGTTTTGGCCTGAGTCTCCAGTTAACGATACTGAACTTTTCTCTCCGCATATATTTACATATACCCTAGCGGAAATAGGATTTGCAAATAACTGTTAATAACTGCAAATAACTGAAATAAGCAGTTAGATTTGAGACAGTATAATCAGTTTCTAGCAGTTATTAGCAAATATTAACAGTTATTTGCAGTTTTTTGTAGTTATTTAGTTATTTTGCAGTTTTTAAAATAAATACCGTAAAAATAAAGGTGCTATATCAACAGTTATCAGCAGTTATTTGCAGTTATTTGCAGTTATTTACAGTTATTTACAGTTATTTACAGTTATAAACAGTTAATTTTTTCGCTCTAATAATAACTTTATTTATTATTAACAAAAATGCAAATAACTGCCAATAACTGAAAATAACTGCTAATAACTGCTTCTAACTGTTTATAATTGTTTATAACTGTTAATAACAGTTGATAGCATCTTAATTTCTACAGTTAATATTTAATGAAACCGCAAATAACTGCTAATAACTGCAAATAACTGCAAATAACTGTTAACAACTGCTAATAACTGCAAAGAACTGAATATACTGTCTCAAACCTAACTGTTTATTTCAGTTATTAGCAGTTATTTGCAGTTATTAACAGTTATTTGCAGCTTATAACAGTTTTTTGCAGTTATTATTTGCACTTGGGTAGTTTGGCGAGGTACTGTGTATTTGACTGAGGTAAAAATCGTTGGAATTGGACTGTAATTTATAGTTATAATTTTGATATACAAAAAAAGAAAAATTTGTTGGAGTTATTCAAAAAGAAACATTTCTTTGTTTTATTAATTGAGAAAATAAATTTTTCTTTCCCACCAGTATTTAGAATGTACTTCATTTTCTCAAAAACCCTTATAAGTACAAAACAAGTTATTAATAATTGTAATAAATTTCGATAATTGTATTACAATAATAATTGTATACATTTTTATGTATGTATTATGTGTGTGCCGGAGACTGAGAGGAATAACTAAGTTAAGAGAAATAATTAAGTTTACTTTTTATTTTTAACAATTAATAAATGTATAACTTTATTTGTATTAAACAATTGTAAAAATAAATAGTGGAACGCGTCGAATGCGAGGTCTAGCTCTGTGGGGTGCCCGAGGGTGGAGTCCAGGTGGTGCACTCCGCATTTTTTTGCATTAAGATATCAGGTCGCATCTAATACGCAGTGCAGGTGTTCGGGGTAGCAGATGTCCATCATGTTTTCAATGCGTTCCGTGGGCCCTGATATCTTAACGCAAAAAAATACGAAGCGCAGCACCTAGACTCCATCATCGGCCACCCAGAGGACCTAGACCGCGCATTCGATGCGTTCCGACACTTAGAGGAAAAAAGCAACGGAGCGCACCACCTAGATATCATCATTGCCTGGAACACCTGGACCACGTATTAGATGCAGCCTGATATCTAAACGCAAAAAACTACGGAGCACATTATCTAGACTTCATCATCGGCCACCCTAAAGACCTAGACCACGTATTCGATGCTTTAATTTATCGATAAGTAATACTTCCTTATAATAGTTGTGATTTCCCTTGCAATTGAAGATGGAAGCTATGCCCACATAGCACGAAATGTTTCTGCAAGGTTTTCAAAAGGTTTCATGAAAGATTGGAAACATTGCAAAAATATTTCGGCAAAAGGTTTCTAAACGGTTCATATGTCCGCGCAATAAACGTTCAAAAATATTTCTTCAAATATATTTGACATCATTCCTAAAAAGTTACATGTAAGTTTTCTAAAAAGTTTTGACAATGTTTCAGGAAAGTGCCTCAGATGCCTACAAATTTCATGAAAGGGTTTTAAAACATTTTAAAGAATTCTGAAAATATTTTCTGAAAGGTTTTCCTTAAAAGTTATAAGACATATTTCTGAAAGGTTGTGACAATATTTGATGCAATTGCCTCAGATGTCGCAAAACATTACAAAAACTTTTCAAAATATTTCAACAAGTTTTCAAAAAATATTTTTCGGAAGCTATATGAAAGGTTTCCTGAAAAAGGTCTGTGAAATATTTCTGAAATGTTACGACAATGTTTTACGCAAGTTTATAAGAGGTCTCTAAACCATCACGAAAAGTTTCTGAAATATACAAAAGATATACAAAAATATTTTTTGAAAAGTATCCGAAGGGTTTCCTGAAAAGTTCTGTGAAATATTTCTGAAAGGTTACGACAATGTTTTACGCAACTTTCTAAGAGGTCGCAAAACCATCGCATAAGGTTTTGGAAATATTTAAAAAATATTTCAAGAAATATTTTGTGAAAGATATTGGAAATGTTTCCTGAAAAGTTCTGTGAAATATTTCTGAAAGGATACGACAATGTTTTACGCAAGTTTCTACGTGGCCTAAAAACCATCAAGTAAGGTTTTTGAAACATTTTAAAAAGATTTCAAAAAATATTTTTCCAAAGATAACGGAATTAGAAATTTTTTCATATTTTTTTTAACAATTTTGAAATCATAAGTTTTTTCCTTGTAGACTTTTTAAGTAGATGATCCTTCCTGAACTCCTGTAACTTAATATATCTGAATAGTTATTGTATTATATCAGTTATGTTTTTTAATATTAAGCTATTGTATATTTGCATTAATTTATATTAATTATCGCTCGCAATTTCGCATTTACAAATTATCTTACAGAAAAACACAGAAAAAAATGTTGACCTAAGGTGGGATCGAACTCGAATCCCTCGGATTACGAGGCTGACGCTCTAATCACTACGCTACGCAATGCTTCTACCGTACAAAATTTTAATTTTACCTAAATATAGAGTAAACTTGAGTAAAAATTACAAACATTTGATTAAAAGACAACATATTGAATACTTTCTACTATGATATTTAATAGACTCAACTAATTCTTTTGTTAAGGCAATGTGAAGTACCGACACTATCCCTACCTTACCGGCACCTAAACTTTAATTCTTTTATCGTATTTAAACAAGAATTTTAGAAAAAAGCCTTCTTCATGCTCTCCCAAATAACATTAAGTGAAATGCCCTATTAAATTTTTAAATCATTGTATTAATTAGATTTTTCTAAAATGGATTTTGAAATGTTTGATGCTTTGTTCTGGTTAATTACTAATTTGAAAAACGTTTTTGGGAAAATCTAATGGATGGAATCATTTGGAAATTTAATAGGGGGTATGCTTAAGGGGGCTAGACACCTTTTTTCTCTTAAATAAGAAGTCACATTTTAATACATAAATGTAAACTAATTATTTCATACTTTTTACATATAAAAGTGGGTATATTTACCTTATCTTAAAACTTTCTCCGATGGACCTTTTATATGGTCCAGAACCATAGTCATCGATGAAACAAGTTTTTTCACTATCCATAAGCTTTGAAATTTTCCTGTGGATGGATTGACTCCAGATTTGAACTAAATTACTCCTGAATAGTATGATTCTCATATGAGTGTAGGGATTTAGGATTAAATGTCGGAAAAAATTTTACATCAGAAAAATTATGAAAAAATATAAAAAATTTAAAATAATTAAAAAAAAAACTCTTGAAAAACAGCACAATTTTTTTTTTCTCATTAGATCAAAAATCCCTACACTCATATGAGAATTATACTATTCAGGAGTAATTTAGTTCAAATCTGAAGTCAATCCATCCACAGGAAAATTTCAAAGCTTACGGATAGTGAAAAAACTTGTTTCATCGATGACTATGGTTCTGGACCATATAAAAGGCCCATCGGAGAAAGTTTTAAGGTAAGGTAAATATACCCACTTTTGTATGTAAAAAGTATGAAATAATTAGTTTACATTTATGTATTAAAATGTGACTTCTTATTTCAGAGGAAAAAGGTGTCTAGCCCCCTTGATCCCATTTCGGTAGGCGTGAAAAACGCTTTTTCCTAAAATTTTTGTTTAGCTGTGATAAAAAACATAATATTTGTGCCGATAAGTTAGGGATCTACGTTTGAGTTAAACATGGCTTCAAGACCGGAGGGCGTGAAAGAATGTTTTTTTCTAAAATTTTTGTTTAAATACGATAAAAAATTCAAGTTTAGGTGCCGGTAAGATATGGATCGTGTCGGTACTTCTCCTGGTCTTAAATTCGTACTCTTGTGAATTAAACATTCACTTTATTTGCCAAAATATTTGCAAGATCAAATAAATAAGTATTGGATTTGATTAAATAATTAGTAGAACTAATATGGTAATTAATAAAATACAACTAAATATTTAGTTAAATCAATTTAATATTTACTGTAATCTAAGAAATATTTAGTCAAATCGAGGAAACGTTTGATTGACGAGAGAAGGAAGTGTGAGAAAAAAAACCTGACAGAAAATCTTTTCAACACCTTCGCATAATATTTTATGAAATGTTATACATTTCTTTATAGAAAGGTTGTAATAAACTATTCTTGAAAGCTTTGTTAAACATTGCCCTGATATGTCTTGAAATTTTTTTTATGGCGTCTATACCATATAATATTTAAATGTTGCTAAGACATTTTGTAAACTATTAACACAATGACACAGTAAATTTTTTTAAAGTTCTCCTCATAACCTGACGTAAAATATTCCTGCAAGCTTTTGGGAATATTTTATTACAGTTTCTTTTCCTGAAAAAAACTTTCCAAGAAATCTTTACAAAATCTTCCCATAATATTTTAAGAAATGTAATGTCTTTTTGGAGAAATGGCGTTAATACCGTATTAAATTAATGCAAAAACATTTCAAAAACGTTTACGCAATGATACTGGAATTTTTTTTAAAGGTTACTTTAATAATTTTTCATAAAATATTTCTGCAAGGTTTTAGGAATATTTTTTTGTTGTTTTTATTTATGTGAAAACAAATATTGCAGAAAGTCGTTTCGTTAGAGAAAGATTGTAAGAAAAATTACGGGAAAGCTTTGTAAAACCTTGCACTAATATCTCTTGAAATATTTTTTTCACGGTCTCAATAACGTATCAAAAAGGATGAGATAACATATAAAAATTGGACGATAGGGAGGTTCACGGCCTCCGATGGAAGAATGGCCAGACCTCAACAAGGAGAGGTTTTTTTCAACCTGTTTCTGATGAATATGGTTGCCAAGCAATGCGCATTTTCAAGTCTTGGACTACGTTTAGACACGAACTATCTAAGTCTAATGCTAAGCATTCTTTTCTCATCAATTGTGGTCGAGAAGAAATCATACCAACACATATCAACAACTCTATGAGTAGAGAATTTTGTTTCAATAGTAAATTGTGCCAACGTTCTTTCACAAATAGTTCAAAATTATTCACCAAAAGAATATTAAAACTTGAAATTCAAGACCTCTTTAACCATATTGCTCATATCAAAAGTAGACTAAATGCCCTAGCTGTCCTATTGGGAAAATTACATTTAGACAATAATGTTATTACAAAATTTAGAAGTTTTACAGAAAATAAAACATTAAAAATTTATAACAACTTAAAAGTAAAATTAGATAAAAAACTTTTTAGGCTAGTATCTCGAAAACCAAAAAATAATAAAGAATTTTGCAATAAAAGTAATTGGTTGATAAATTTAACAAAAGAATCAATACCACAAGATGTTTTAGATGTAGTTTCATTAGGTAGAAATTTCAATCTAAAAACTAAGTTCACAAAACATAATATTTTCACCACAGTCAAAAACGTTGAACACTGCCTAAGTATGAAAGATTTTGAACATAATAAGGAAGTTAGAGAGATCATCGTCGATAACATCTTAAAACACAAGAATAACAATAACGCTGTTTCAAAACAGGATATTGAATTTTCTAAGAAACTCAAAATCACAAAAAATTTCCAAAAAGAACGCACTAATCTATTTTTTACATGTGCAGATAATGGTAACGTTACGGTTTGCCTGAACACCGATGAATAAATTGACAAAATGGAAAATATTTTCAGTGACAAAACCACATATACTAATGTCAAGAAAAATCCTCTCAATTCTCTACAGAAAAAAGCTCATCTATTACTCTCTTATCTGAATGATAATGATTATCTACCGTAAAATATCATAATAACAGTCTGACACAAACCAACACAGTGTTGGCAAAAGCTTATGGATTGCCCAAGATCCATAAAGACGGCGCACCGTTACGACCAATTATTTCGTCTATCAACAGCCCGGGGCATTTGCTGGCTAAGATTCTATGTAGTGATCTTTCTTCTATTTTAAAAAAGCCTAAGTCACACGTGAATAATAGTTTTCAATTGAAAGATAGGATATCAAATATAAACATTCCAACTGATTATATATTATTGTCTCTCGATGTTACCTCGTTATTTACTAATATTCCATGCCAGTTAGTCATCGATAGTCTAGATAAAAGATTTTCACAAATAAACAGTCGTTCAAAAATTCCTTATGTTCATATTATAGAGTTGGTAAAATTCTTGTTTGACAATACGTTTTTTCAGTTTAATGATAAAATTTATAAACAAATATTTGGTAGCCCCATGGGCTCACCAATTTCTCCCATTTTCGCTGATTTAGTAATGGAAGATCTAGAAGTCCAGTGTTTAGAACAATTAAAGGACGAAATCAATTGTATCCCGTTATTTTATTTTCGGTACGTTGATGACACGATAATGTGCATAAAAAAAGAATTTTTACAACCTACTCTAGACATATTCAATAGTTATAATTCACATTTACAATTTACTCATGAAGTTGAAGTCAACAATAGTATTAACGTTTTAGATTTAACCCCGGTAAAAAACAATAGCAAAATTATCACCAATTGATACCAAAAGAAAACCAGTTCAGGCAGAATTTTAAATTTTTCTTCAAACCATACCACACAACAGAAACGTAATATTGTGTCTAATTTGATCGACAGGGCCATTCTACTTTCGGATGTTTCCTTTGACAAACAAAACATCGATATTGTAAAAAATATTTTAAGTAACAACAATTATCCTACGAATTTCACAGATTCCTGTATTTCAAGTAGATTACGTTATCACAAATTTAAAAATACAACTATTGCAAAAACTACCACTAATTCGGTTGAGCCGTCCTTGACATTAGCCTTGCCCTTCATAGAAAAATTTTATTATACGTCTGCTAAACTACTCAAAAAATACAATATTCGTTGTGTTCCCCTCATGAACCAAAAAATGGATAACATTATAAAATTAGGCAAAGATAAAAATTGTAAATGGAATGAGACTGGAATCATTTACAAATTTAATTGCGGTAGTTGTAGTAACGTATATATAGGTGAAAGTAAACGTTCCTTAAAAAGTCGTATTCAAGAACATAAAAAATCGGTAGAAAAAATTGATCATGCCCTATGTATTAACAATAACAAATTAATGCCTGTACCCACACATAGTTTTGAAAATTCCAATCATTGTTTTGATTGGGAAAATACTGTAATATTAGACAGAGAACATAATTTTAATAAAAGATGGATTTTAAAAATGTTACACATAAAAAGTAATGGATGTACTATAAATAGACATGAGGTTACAAAATTTTTGAATGCACAATACAATAGACTAATCAATCTATGCAAAACATAACGTTGACTTTACACGCGACATATATATACATATAGACACACAAACACACGTTCGTACTGTCCTCCTCGCATATATGTGTAAATTTGCGTTTGATGCGACTGGACAATATATCCTCGCATATATGTGTAAAATTGCGTTTGTATACTACTCGACAATAACATAGGGAGCAATGCTTATATACTCGAAGATAAATTTAGCCGAATTTCAGTCATCTGTGAGTGAGACAATGTGGCTTTCTACTTTTGACAATGTAGTTGTTACTACTAAATAATTTGATAATTATCTGGTTGACATATTGTTGAGATTAGTTTTGTAAGTTTTATCTTTCAATGTTGTTTATTTAAAAAGCGCTTGTGAAACGATATTTATAATTGTATTTATATCTGAATTTTTCAATAAACAGTTCCCTGATGAGGCTGACAACAAGGATCAGCAAAACGTTGGAATATAGAATGTGAAGTGTTGTGTTTTTTTGTTTATTTTTGAAGGGTTGACCCTCCCTATCGTCCAATTTTTATATGTTTCAAATAATGGAGGGTGGTCATAATACGTATCTAGGATGAGATAACATTGCTAAAATATTTCAGGCAATGATACAGGAAATATTTTTGAAAGATTTCGTTATAACATTTCGCGAAATATTTTTGCAACATTTCGGAAATATTTTTTATATTTTCAGTTCCATAAAAAAATTATTCCAAGAAATCTTTTTGAAACCGTTCCATAACATTTCATGAAATGTTTCTTTATAGAAAGTTTGCGAGAAAAGTTTCGGAAAAGCTTCGTAAAACCTTGCAGTAACATTTCTTGAAATTCGTTTTCACGATATCAATACCGTATCCAAAATGTTGCATAAACGTTGCTAAAACGTTACTGGAAATGACAAAGGAAAGGATTTTGAAAGCTTCCTTATAACTTTTCATAAAATATTTTTGCAGTTTCAGAAATATTTTTTTACATTTTCAGTTTCATAAAAAAATCCTTCCAAGAAATCTTTTTGAAACCTTTTCGTAACATTTCATGAAATGTTTCTTTATAGAAAGTTTGCGAGAAAAATTTCGGAAAAGCTTTGTAAAACCTTACAGTAACATTTCTTGAAATGAGTTTTCACGATGTCAATACCGTATTCAAAACGTTGCGTAAATTTTGCTAAAAGGTTTCAGGCAATGATACAGGAAATGTTTTCGACAGATTTCCTTATAAGCTTTCCTGAAATATTTTTGCAAGGTTTTAACAATGTTTCTTGAATGGTTCTGTAGGAATAAAAACATCTTTTTTAGAAATTTTTTCAGCAGCTTTCCATAATATTTCATGAAATATTACATGTTTCCTTTAAGGGACGTTGTAAGAAAGATTTCATGAAAGCTTTATAAAAGCTTGCAGCATCATTTTATGAAATGTATTTTAATGGTCTATTTGTAACATTAATAGAAATGTTTCTAAAATGTTTCTGTAAGGTTTCTTGACATTTTTTTGAGAGGTTTCTATAATATTGCAGCAAGGTTGTAGCAAGCTTTTTATAAAATATTTCTTGAAAGGTTTCACCAAAACTTTTCATGCTATATGGGTGTATACTAAAATCGTGTGACACTATTACTACCGTGGTATGCTGCTCATCCAACGATCGTATAATTGTGTAACTGTCGTAGTATGAAAAGCAACATACTTATTTAAGTATTCTTGCTATTTAGCAAGAAGCCCATACCATATGGGTCCCTTACTTCGATTGCTAAAACCGTCTTACTTATATAGTATGGGAACTCCTATACTCCACGAGTACAAGCCGTTTTAATTATGGTGATAAGACTTTTCTTCCCGCGTATGAGAAATAATTAGATATTTTGATTTGAAGAAATAAATTTTTATCGTGCACAGATGCAGAACAGAGGCAATGTTAAATTATCCATGTAGATTTTGTTCACATTTTTTAATCGCGCCTGTTATGCAGAAATCGTGTTTTAAAATCCTGCAGAGTTGCCACTACAAAATTAAAGGAAAAAAAATACTCCTGAGTTAGAGGGCTCTTAAAGCAAACGCCGAGTTAGGGGGTTATTCCTCTCAGCCGTCGATGTATAAAAAACAAAACGTTTTGGAAATATAGTTTACGTGTGCTAAAATATCATTTTATATGTACTGAAAATTTATCGCCTTACGTGAGCGATATTGAAAATATCGCTCAAAGCGCGTAATTTTTACAGAATAATACCACTGATAGAGCGCTCGTGTATAAGCTGATAAAGAGCGCACCCTAATAAGCTAAAAGGGTGCGCACTGCGTCGCGCGTCGTGGGGTCAACGCACGCCGGGGGTCACTGGTGAGACAGTTGGTTGTTTCATAAGAAAAGAAATGATAAAAGCACGAGCAAATTGGGTTTAGTTGTCAGTCTCGAAAATGGATACGCGTTGGAAACATCCATTTACGTGTTGCGTGTGCGGACCTACCGGATGCGGCAAAACTCAGTTCGTTAAAAAATTTCTCGCTAATTTACCGACAATCTGTAACGTACGCTTCGATCGCATACGTTTTGCAAGCCTACCGGACGGAGCTGAGACCCGATGGTGGTGACGCACCGCGTATCGAATTTCGGAAAGGTCTGCCTCAAGCAAATGATTACTCTAACGATTGCGATAAAAAAAGTTGTTAATACTCGATAATTTAAAGCATGAATCTTCATGCGATGTTATATTAGATTTGTTCACGAAGGGCAGTCATCACAAAAATATTAGCGTTATATTCATAACGCGAAATATTTTTCATAAAGGAAAGTCACAGCGCGATATAAGCCTGAACACAAAATACATTGTTCTCTATAAAAACCCGCGTGATCGCGCTTAAATACAGCACTTGGCGCGTCAAGTGTATCCGGAAGATCCAAAATTTCTGGAAGAGGCCTACCTTGATGCCACGCGAACCCCACATACGTATCTTTTTCTCGATTTATCGCAAGACTGTCTCGATGAATTTAGATTTCCCTCTTGCATATTTCCCGACGACAAAACGCACTACGTTTATGTGCCAAAAAATTCAAAGTTTCGATATTTATTTAATTATATTTAAAGAAGATTTAATTATACTTAAAGAAGAAGAGGGAGTGACGCAAAAAAAAGAACATAAATATGTCAGATGCGCGAGCCCTCGACACAGTTGAGAGATAACGATGGCAGGAGCAACACGGATGAATTCTAGACGCTGTTTGCGTTGTACTAAACGTTTTCCTAAAAAACAGTTGGCACTTTTGGACGCACTCTCACACTGCGACGGCAAACAGCGTTCGGCCATCCTTTGCACGGTAGATAAATCGCTCGTCAAGTGCATAAGCGAGTGCGCATTAAACGTTTTACACGGAGTAGTGAAATTGAGAGATTGTGAGAAGAAACAGCTGAATAAGCACACGCACGTATTGCGTAGATTAATCAATGGAAAGTCATCAAGTTGGAAAACTAAAAAAACGCGCAATAGTGGAGAACGGAGGATCTTTTTTGCCAGCTATTCTTGGGCCAATCTTAGGCGCATTCATATCTAAACTGTTTGGAGGAGGAGGAAAGCAGTGAAAAAAAATAATCAGAGAAGCAGTATGGAATGTGCTCGTAAAATGGTAATCGTGCCTGAAGACGCAATCGAACGCGTGCAAGCCGTCGAAGCAACGAAAACTATTGCCCCGAGCGAAGTCTCCGGCGTAAATTCCGTGCAAACTCTCGGTGACAATTTGACCATATTAGACCCCGAAATGTTCGATATTCTTCACTCGAAAAAATGGGTGAAGGACGTTTATGAAAAATATTAAAATTATTTACAAGTTTTGCGACGTTATCTTCTTTTCCGTGAAAGCGAGCGCAGCAGCAGCAGCAGCGATACACAGCGAGAAATCGACGAAATTGACGAGACACTAGCCCCACTCACCGAAAAAGCCATTGTACCCAAGGCGTATCAGCGCAAGGTACGGCTTTTGTTGCGACATTGAAAAACAGTAACACCCGAACGTCTGAAATGGAGCAATGCCGGAACAGTGAGTATAGATGGCCACGCGGTAGAGCATTCAAATATATAGAATTACTGAACGACGTGGTTCGAAGGGGAAACAATAATGACGAAGAAGTCCCAGTTGGACACATGGAGTTTTCTAAATTTGTTAAAACTTCCGATACTCCGATGAATTTAATAGGCAACAGCAAAGTTTTAAAAATAGGCAGAATAGTCACAGCGCCTTTGGATACGGCCAAACGACGACTGAATAAGGAAGCCGCGAATGCAGAGCCCTCTGCTGTACTTACAAGGAGAAGAAAGGTTGAACAAAGTAAAAAAAAGTGGTTACTATTCCAAATATAAAACCCGTACGCATAAACACACACCCACACACACACACACGCGTGCATAAACGCGTGCGCGCAGAGACATGATGTACGAGAAATAGTATTACGATCTCTTACAAGAGGCAGGATACGCGGGTGTAAGAAATCTCGAACGCGTAAATAAAAAGAGAGGTAAATCCAATGAGAAGGCTAAAATATACGCATGGCTTAGTAACCAAGACGCTTACATGCTTCATCATCCTATAAAACGAAAATTTCCGAGACTGCGCTACAACGTAACGAACGTGGACGACCTGTGGGGTTGTGATTTAATACAGTTAACCTCGATAAAAGACTACAACGACCGCTTTTGCTACATTCTCGTTGATGTGGATGTGCTCAGCAAGTATGCGTGGGACGAACCATTGCGCGATAAAACAGCGCGCAACATTGCCGGCGCGTTCGAAAAAATTCTAGACAGAGCGAGCCCGCGAGTACCGGTGTGTTTACAATCCGACCGTGGCAAAGAATTTGTCGGCTCAGCTTTTCAAAGACTTCTAAAAAAATATGACATACAATTTAGAGTAGCGCGAAATCCCGATATCAAAGCGGCAGTAGTCGAGAGACTCAACAGAACAATACAAGAGCGTATGTGGTGCTATTTCTCGCACAAAAATACAAAAAGGTATGTCAACGTAGTACAAAAAATTATATAGGCTTATAACAACACATTGCACTGTGAGTAGTATACCCCTCGCTACGGGCCGTCACAACAAACTTGACCTCGACGACAGACGTCAGCTTGTAGTCAAGGCCAAGAAAGTCGATCCGAAGACCATAGCGAGGTACGAAGAGCGATGCAGCAGCTCAACAAGCGCACGCGCACACATACGCACAAGCGCAGCGCCAGCACATTCCAACACACACACACACACCAGCAAGCATATTGTGGAGAGAGAGACTGACGACGCACGATGGAGAGAGAGAGAGAGAGAGAGAGAGTGTGCAGCGCTACGGTGTACCAAAATAAGCTATGTTTTAAGCTACACTTTGACGCATCAAAACTTTTGTGTGTGTGTGTGTGCGTGCGCGTGTGTGCACATGTGCAGCACTACGGGACACCAAGATAAGCTAGGCGTTCAAGACCAGTTCATTTTGACGCTGCAGTATCATTTTATAACTTTTGTGTATAAACGTGTGTGTGTGTGTGTGTGTGTGTGTGTGTGTGTGTGTGTATGTGTGTGTGTGTGTGTGTGTCTTCGGTTTGACAAGGTATAGTGTATTATGGCAAATATACATATATTAATTAGATTACCGATTTTCGATATTTTATCGGATTTTGGAAGCTAATGGTACGTGGTTCATGAATATATAGTCTTATGGGGATTCTATGGGGTTTTTATGGTGTATTTTATAACTTTTGTGTATAGCCTCTCTGGACTATGGCAAGTGTACCCGCATAAAAAGTTTTCTGATTCATGGGGTTTTATGGGGTTTTCGATATTTTATCGGATTTTGGAAGCTAATGGTACGTGATTCATGAATATATAGTCTTATGGGGCGTCTATGGGGTTTTTTATGGTGTATTTTATAACTTTTGTGTATAACCTCTCTGTACCATGGCAAGTGTACCCACATAAAAAAATTTCAGATCCATGGGGTTTTTATGGTTCTTTACAATTGTTGTTACAGCCTCTCTGTACTGCACAGCGAGTGTCTAGCGCCCACGCGCAGTGTCTAATCATGCACGCGCGGTTTGGAAAAATCGAAAAACCGTAACTTCATGGACACTCGAATTTTTGCGTAGAATCACTATCTACATAACGTTCTAGCGCACATTTGCATGGGGTACAAGAGAGACACACGGCGCACTTCAGAATCCTCACAATACACTCATGATACTTTACGGCAGAGATGTTCGCGCTACAAGACAATATTCACGACTGACAGCCGAGCGGCCGTTGGTCTTTGCCACGGATGATCTGATCGCACGTGGGCTCTCTGCTATCGCATTATATCGGCTTACCTCGAATTAGTTATAACTTACAGTCGTCGAAATCGTATCTTGTTATGTGGACCATCATGTTTTCAATTTCTAGAATTACACACGCGTGCAGAAAACTCCTGACCATGACATTCTTTATCAACGGTCGCGTTCACGGCCGGCACACTGCGAACGTTCATTTTCAGCGTAAGTCTGATAGTGTAACATCAGACGACGAACTGCAGATATGTTATTTTTAAAAATTTCACGTGCCGATGGCTCAGCGAGTTGCAGTATAGTGGAACACCATATTTTCCTTAGCCTATGAAGTTAAGATATATATTAAATTTCTTTATGACACAGTCTTTCTAATGTTACAAATAATATGTGCGATTATAAAATGAGGAAAAAAAAAGTGAGAGAAAGTCACGCACGCGAAATGCTGACAGCTGAGTCAGATAAAATAAAACATCAGCGCTTCTTTAGTTTTGTCTTTACCATAATCATTAAAAACACCTGTATTACGTTACATAGAGAGTATGTGATTACCGGATAATTAAGACGACATATTATTTTGGTAAGTGTAGATTACATTACCATGAAAAGAATTTCGTTACGTTAGTGAAATCAGCAAAAGCTCTTAAAGGACTGTTTATTGCTAGAAGACACGTGTCTGCTGATTCGAGAGAAATGTGACGTACGAGAGGCGCATCAAAGTGTAACTGTATATTTTTTCATTAAATTAGTATATGTAGCGCCAGTATATTTAAGGAGAATAGTGGCTTGACTCGTCAGTACGCTTTGGCCAGTTGACAATGAGAGATCACCCGGTAAAATGGTTAGAGCTAGTGTTAGTCATCTTGTGAAAATTTTGCGACTTGCTTTACGCATCGCAAGAAATCGCGAACCACACATTCGTACAATGTATGGACCTGTGCGGTCCAGTGATTTTGAAAGATTATCTTTAGATGTGTTATGTAAAAAATTGGATTTCCTTTTACTGCATTGTCGGATATCTACAATTAATTACATGTACGGTATCGGCTTATTTCATAATAGAGATATTCTTTCAATCATCGTGAAGGCCGTAAAACAACGTAACGAGCACACCGATTCTCTAGCCGGGTGTATAATGCGACGTCATTGTAAATATCTCATTTTTATTATCAATATTTTTCTTTATTTTCAATAAATTAGATCGATTTTTCCCACAGCGGTCAATCAAATGTTCGACGATACGGAAGGTAACGAATTCATCATGCGGTGTCAATATCAAGACGATGCACAGCCAGGACCTTCGCAGGTGATGATCCACATCCGGGCCCATCAACAGCCGATGTATATCGTCATAATGAGAATATAGCAAATCGTAAGTATTGAATCTGTTATAATAACTTTCATATTATTATGGCACGATTCAATATTTCAGCTTTACAACCAGTAACCTACGCTGTACATCACGAAAACGAGGGAACACGTAATCGTAAGTATTGAAAGTATTAAAATAAAATAATATTTTACAATGAATAAATTTTGATACATTTCAATACTTTAGTTACAGAAGTTGATTCATCGCTTTCAACGATGACGCAACATGTCGAGGAAGGATATGATTCGGACTCTAGCAGTAGCAGTAGCAGTACCAGTAGCAGTACCAGCAGCAGTAGTCAGTAACAGCAGAACTGATATAGCTGAAGAAAGAAATGACGAAAGTAAGAAAGTATAATATTTTTAATCATTTTCAAAATAAAAATAAAAATAAAAATAAAAAATGAAAATAATTATTTTACAGCTAATTATTTACAGCATGGTGAAGGATCAAGACCATGCTTTATCGTAGAAAGCGAAACAACACGGCGCTATCACCGGTTTCGTTATCAAGGACGAGAGATACGAGGAAGACTAGCTGACCCACCGGCAAATGCTAACATTTATATGTGGCTCGAAGCTTGCTTAAAGGATTTACATAGACAACTCTGTAGGCGTGGGGAGGCTACCGACATTATAGGAGTAACGATAAATAGTGAAAGATTTAATCATGGACCTTTATGGCATTCATTTAGATCAATTAAAGAGTTCAATGTAGAAGATCTTTGGGAACTGTTATCAAGTGCAATTCAAAGTGCAAATAATTTTAATATTAGCGATAGATTTTCAGTTAGCTGTGCAATCGTGAGAGGTGTAGCAGGACGTGGTCGGACACAGTTAACTCATGAAAATGTCAAGAAAAAGTCCATCTTATCTATTAAAAATGACGATAATCTTTGTTTGCCACGAAGCTTGGCCACCGCCTATGCTTATGTCATCAGAGGACAAATACGAACGGGAAGATTGCACGAATATTGGAACCCTATTCGTCGAAACAATGTATCCGTTCAAAAGGGAGCAGCCGAGGAGCTTTTAAACTTAGCAAATGTTCAGATTCCAACAAGAGGTTGCGGTCTCGAAGAAATTCATCGTTTTCAAATCTTTTTTGCTACACGCACTACAGCTCTAGTGGTGTACTCTTTTAGAAATTTTGCCCGCGGATATCCGCCTCTCTACGATGGCACACGTTTTGTTATGAACACACAAAGATGTATTACCAACACTTTACGAATTATGTATTACGAACATTACAATCACTATCAACCTATTCTGAATTTGGTTGGTGCTAGCGGAACCCGTGGTTACTGCATACCGTGTAATAAAAGTTACTGGCATGTCGAAGACCATCGATGCACAAATAAGTGTTCTAAATGTTTGATGTCACCACCGTGCACTGCATTCGGAAATATTAGAAAGTGTACCTCGTGCTGTAGGACCTTTTTCAGTGAAGATTGTTTTCGAAATCATTTCAAGAAAGGCTCGTATAACAAGAATAATAGTGTGTGTGATAAAATAAAATTATGCCAAAAGTGTTTTAAAATTGTTCTCGAAAAAAATCGCCGAAGTGTAAAACATGAGTGTGGTGTATCGTATTGTGACACATGCAAATTAAGATTACCGCTTGGACATCTGTGTTATATTCAACCTATTAAATTGAACGAAACAGTGAGAGATGTTTTATTCTTATTCTACGATTTTGAGACTCAGCAGGCGATGCCTGCGTTAGGTGACGAAGAAAGAAAAATCCATGTTCCAAATTTGTGCGTTGTGCAGCAAACGTGTACTCATTCTCTTGACATCAATGACATTTCTATTAGATGCGATCATTGTGGAGTTCGTGAATACGTGTTTAAAGATGAACCAGTGAAGCAGTTGATTGATCTTGCTTTAGCTCCAAGACAACAACTTAAAAAAATAGTTTGCATTGCTCAAAACGCGCAAGGTTTTGACGCGCAGTCTATATTCAAATACATTGTCGAACAATACAGAGGTATACGCGTGGATCCAACCGTCATAATGAATGGGTCGAAGATTATCTTAATGGAGATTGCGAATGTAAAATTTATAGACAGTCTAAATTATTTTCACATGCCATTAAGTAGTTTACCAAAAGCCTACGGACTACATGAAATCGAAAAAGGTGTTTTTCCACATTTGTTTAACACACCTGAAAATCAATCGTACGAAGGACCACTCCCTCCTTTGGACGTGTACTCACCAGGGAGTATGCGCATCAAGGACAGAGAACGTTTTTCGGAGTGGTATAATGAGCAATCAACAAACGGTTGTGTGTTCAACTTTTAAAACGAAATTGTGAGATATTGTAAACAGGATGTGACAATTTTAAGATTAACTTGTTTAGCCTTTCGAAAAACTTTTACGAAATTTGGTGTGGATCCATTTGCCGAATGCACCCCTATAGCTTCGACTTGTATGCGCGTGTATCGCAAAAAATTCTTAAAAAAGAATCAAATAGGTATCGGTCCACCTCGCGGTTATAGATGGTGCGACAATCAGTCTCAAAAAGCGGTGTATTGGCTGTGCTGGATGGAAAAGCGTATACTTTGTCGCTTCATCGAACATGCAGGACATTCGGGAGAGAGATAGAGAGAGAGAGAGAGAGAGAGAGAGAGAGAGAGAGAGAGAGAGAAGGCTACCCGAAGGTCTGATTGTAGATGGCTACAGTCAACCGCGGCCCGATGAAAATCACAGAGGCATACTACTTCAATTTCACAGTTGTTTTTGGCACTGATGCCCTCGTTGTTTCAGGATTAATAGAGATACAGTTTTGATGAGTGCTGATTCAATGAACGTTAGATACGAAATAATAGTAGCTATTAGCGATAAGATAAGGTCAAACAATTATAAATTAATTGAGAAATGGGAATGCGAGTTTAACACTGAACTCTCCCAAGATGATCAGCTTCAGCGCTATGTTCAAGAAAACGTCGATAATGTGAAATGAAAACCTTTGGATACGCGAGATGCTTTTTTCGGTGGATGAACAGGTAACACCGTTAAAATGTTCGATTGCAAAAGTGACGAAAAAATAAAGTACGTCGATGTATGCTCGTTGTACCCGTATATCTGTAAACGAGGTAAATTTCCCGTTGGTCATCCCATCATATACGTCGGCGAAGAAGATTGTCGTCAGTTTTTAGGAACATACAAAGACATCTCTCGAGTGAACGGTTTACTAATGTGCGACGTGCTTCCACCGCAAAATCTGTACCACCCCTTATTACCGGTAAGAATGCGTGGTAAACTAATATTTCCCTTATGCCGCACGTGTAGTGAACAAATGATCCAAAAAGATTGCCCGCATCAAGACCCAAATGATCGAATTTTACGGGGGACGTGAGTGTCTGAGGAAGTTAAAGAGGCTGTCAAACTGGGGTATACAATTCAACGCGTTTACGAGATCTGGCAATACGAGATGACGCAATATAATCAAAAAGAAGGCAAAAGTGGAATATTTGCCGAATATATCAATGAGTTTTTCGCGCAAAAAACTATGGCGTCTGGTTTTCCACCCGGCTATCTGAACAACCAAGATAAAGACGAATACGTAAAAGAATTGGAGGTCAATGAAGGTATTACTTTAAATAAAGACGCGATACAGTACAATAATGGTCTAAGATCAGTCGCAAAACTATGCCTAAACTCTTTATGGGGTAAATTTGGTCAACGTGAAAACATGACACAGACAGAAGTCGTTACTAAACCAATAAGATTGACAGAGTTACTTACCAGCCCAGAAATAGACGTTAACGAAATTATACCGATCAATGACGAAACACTCTACGCCAACTGGTATTACAACAATGAAGCTCTGTTGTCATCTCCAACAACAAGTGTTATGATTGCTGCCTTTACAACAGCACAGGCCCAACTGGAGCTATTCAAGTATTTGCACGCGTTGGGTCCCCGAGCTCTTTACTACGACACGGATTCTGTTTTTTATGTTAGCAGAGAGGATAGCGGCGAACGCGATCTACCAACAGGTGTGGCTTTAGGCAAACTCCAAACTCCGGAGGTCCAAAATTTTACGTGTACAAATTTAAAAACCCGGACGGAAATGAAGAGTACGTGTGTAAAGTAAAAGGCATAAAGCTAAATTACTCCAATAGTCTACAAATAAATTTTGACACTCTTCGGAAGATGATCACTTCACCCGGTAGTGAGATATTGCTAACTAATTTTGCTATTCGACGAACAGCATTCCACGAGGTAATAACGCAAAATGAAACAAAGACGTGTAAAACCGTGTACGGAAAGAGAAGATTCGTCGCGTTAAGTAAAAGTTATCCATACGGCCACATTCGCAGTCCGTCTACTACTGACGCATCAGAGAACCACACCCTGGAAACCTAGTGACGTTGGTGTAGCAACGCAAGGAGCGCACTTGTGATCGGTGGCGCTACAGTATAAAAACAGATCATTGGCTACCGCTGTGTCTCCATCGTTGTGATTAGCGGCGGCGGCGCACCAGAAGAGAGTTCATTGGCTGCTGGTGCGCCCCCAAGCGGCGTTGGCGCACGAGAAGAGAGCTCACTGGCTGCTGGTGCGCCCCAACAAACTGTTTTAGTGGCCGCGGGAGGCGCAGCGGCTAAGAGCTCATTGGCCACCGCTGCGCCGGCGAAAGAGCTACTTTGCCGCGGAGCTAGCCCCATCACAAGGCTCGCGGACTCGCAAGCGGCCGCGCGCGGGGGGCACCGGGCGCGGTTACGAGCTCTTCGGGAGAGATGTTTCAGAGTCTCCAGTCAGTGTGAATTATAGACACGCGCTGGAAACATCCGTGGACGTGTACGCTGAGTGGCCCCACCGGTTGCGGTAAAACAGTATTTGTTAAAAAATTTCTGAAATATATTGACCGTTTGAGCGACACTCGCTTCGCGCGTATTATTCTTTATTACGGTGAAAGGCAATCGGGATACAGAGATCTGGGTAAAGACGTTGAATTTAGCGAAGGTCTACCGCAAAACACCGATTGGCTTAACGATCCGAAACCTAAGTTGATCATCATCGATGACCTCATGCGCGAATCGTCCTCTGGAGGAGCCATAGTGAATCTCTTTACGAAAGGCAGTCATCACAACAACTTGAGCGTGATGTTTATCACTCAAAACATCTTCCATCAAGGCAAAGGTCAGCGCGACATATCTTTGAACGCTCAGTACATTGTAATCTTTAGGAATTTGCGAGATCGTGCCCAGATACGTCATCTTGCCAGGCAAGTATATCCTGAAAATCCGCGATTTTTAGAAGAAGCCTACCGGGACGCAACATCGCAAGCTTTTGGCTACCTCTTGTTGGATCTGAAGCAAACCACATTGGATAACTGTCGATTTCGAACGTGTATTTTCCCCGATGATGAGTACCATTACGTTTACGTACCGCGAAAACAACTGACAAACAGTCAAAATCAAGTTCCAATCGTGGCGTTGCAATGACTACAAAAATGCGTTATCCTTTTGGTCGAAAAGATGCTACCGTCTTGGCGGCATTGTACCATTTTAACAAAGAACAGCGGAAAGCAGTTTTACAGAAAGCTGATGCAAAATTGGTTCGTCGTATTTGCGAGTGCGCTTTAAACGTATTGATAGGTAACGTTCCGTTAAGTAAAGGTCACAAGGGTCGGCTGCGTAAGCAAGCAAAAGTTCTGCGAAAGCTAGCATCACCGGATATCACTTTACAACGAAGAAGAAACATTATAGTGCAACGTGGTGGTTTTTTGCCTGCTCTGCTAGCACCTCTGATTGGCACGCTTCTTGCTAATCTCGTGAATGAATAAAGATGGAACACGCGAGAAAGATGATTCTCCTACTGCAAGAGAGCCTTGAACGTTTGCAAACCACGCTTGGAAAAGATAAGATAAAATCTGTGCAAACACCGGGATCGGTGACGAGTAGACTCGATGCTGAAATGAGCGAAATAATAGACTCACCATCATACAAAGGCGATCGTGAAAAGTGGACTCTCTACCGTCAAGTTTTACAGCGATATCTTCACATTAAAGGGACCGAAGGAGAAGGTAAGTATAAAAAAGAACAAAAGAATGACAGTGTCAGCGAATCTAATACGGTGGACGATAATGAACAGCAAGAGGAGGAGGAGGAGGAGGAGGAAACCGATGAGCTCATTGACGCAAACATTATCTATATCGTCCCGAAAAAGTCCAAAACGAAAGCCAAACAGCTCGTGCGATGCTTGCGAGCTGGTGGTAAAATAGTTTGGGATGCCAACGGAGCTGTAACGATAGATGGCACGATTGTGCCCGGAGCCAACTTGGTGAATGACGCAATGAGAGATAGAAAAAGGAGCGCTCTGCCTGGTCATCTTCAGTTCGCTGTCGCTCTTCACCAAACAACTGTACCCCGAGAGTTTATAGGTAACAAACGTGTTTGGAACGACGTTACGAGACCCTCGCCGATCAGTGAGCATTTAGAAAAGAGTGCTTTTACTACACCGCCTTCCGTTCCTATTTTGAGAGTTCAGAGTAGCGGCGACAGCGCCGCTGATGAATCAAATCCAACGCAACCCGAAAAAAGAAGAAAAAAGAAGTCAGCTGAAAAAAAAGAAGGTCTCACCACCACACTCTGAAATACTGTCATGGCGCGGAATGAGCAAGACATTCGGGCTGCGCTAATAAATTCTCAAGAAGAAGAACAAGAGAAAAACGGCGTTCTAGATGCAATTACCGTTTGAAATACATGTACCGCATTACAAATTTTGCGGACCCGGAACTAAGCTAGCAGAGCGTATCGAACGTGGCGACGTTGGAATCAATCCGTTAGATGAGGCCTTCCGACAGCATGATCTAGCTTATGCTGACTCGAACAGTAACCGTCGTCAAGCCGACCGAGTTTTAGCGCGATATGCCTTCTCTCGCATGCTCGCCGAGGAAACGCCGTTTGACGAAAGAACAGTCGCGATGATGACAGATTGCTGCATGGTTAGCAAGATAACTTTTGAAAAATTTTTTTCGCGTATCAAGAATGTTATCAGGAAACGAGACAAGAAAGATAAAAAACTAATGCGTGGAGAAATAAAAACTGATAAGAAGACGAAGGAACAGAAACCGAAGGATAAGAAGAAAATAGACAAAATAATAATCTCGAACAATGAATAAAACGTTTGAAAAACTTTATTACGAAGCACATCGGCTTTCGGCGTACACTGGTGCTGATAAACTTTTACGAGCTATGCGTAAAAAATACGATCGTCAAATTGTTATTGAATGGCTTGATAGTCAAGACGCTTATAACTTGCACAGACCTGTTCGACATTGTTTTCCTAGACGTAATTATAATGTGCGCAATTTCGACGACGTGCGGGAAGCTGATTTGATGGACATGAGATCTATAAAATCTTACAACGATGGCTACAGCTACGTTTTAACCGTAATCGATGTTCTCAGCAAATACGCATGGGCTGAACCTGTCAAGGACAAAACTTCGAGAAATGTCGCTGATGCTTTTCTGCGTATTTTGTCGAGAAGTAACGGACGGAAACCAATATGTCTTCAAACTGATAAAGGGAAAGAATTTATCGGCGGGGCGTTGCAGAGGGATCTCTCAAAGCACGGTATAGCGTTTAGAGTGGTACGCAGTCCAGATGTAAAAGCGGCCATTGTGGAAAGATTCATAAGAACTATAAAAGAAAGAATATAGCGGTATTTTACTCACAAAAATACTCGAAGGTATGTTGATGTTTTGCAGAATATCGTAGAGGCGTACAATCATACCAAACATTCGGCCACAAAAATGGTGCCAGCAGTCGTAACACTGTACAATGCAGCCAAAGCTCGTAAAAATTTACAACGTCGATATGGTAATCGTGTTTTTAAAACTCTTAAATACTGCGTCGGTAACTTGGTGCGCGTCAGTCGTGCAAAGAACGTTTTCGCTAAAGGATATGAGAGTGGCTGGACACTAGAGATTTTTAAAATTACACGAATCTCAACGACGCGTCCGCCTGCAGTTTATTATTTAGAAGACTTGGCAGGTGAGGAAATTGACGGTTTTTTCTACGCCGAAGAATTGTGCAGAGTACGTAAAAATTTAACTACAGACGTTTTTGAAATTGATGAACTTTTGAAAACTAGAGGCAAAGGTTCGTCTAAAGAATATTTTGTAAAGTGGAAAGGATACAGCGATAAGTTCAATTCCTGGGTTAGAGCGAATAAATTGACGAATATATAAAAAATTTTTAAAATGACAGATCAGTTTTATATTGTGTTGCCGAGCAACAGCAGCATGAATTATTTTGCGGAAAATACCACGACACCTTTCATCACGCAACTCCCTCAGCAGATACGTCTTCAAGGTTCGTGGTCAGTCGCGCTTACGGAGGTTCAAATTCCGTTGACGTTTCAACACGTGTCTTCCGAGCAACCGGATAGGACAGTTTCGCTTAATTTCATTCCACACTCGACTCTAGAGACAACGGCAAAAAATGTTAGTACTACAGTGTCGCTGGTTCGTCCAGGAATTTACAGAGATATAAACATTATAATAAGCGAGCTAAATAATTTAAACTGTATAGAGGGCCATTTGGAATTCGGTGTCGATCCCGGTGGTTACGTGACAGTCTACAGAGTTTGTACAAAGATAACTTGCTCTGAATTCAGTCACCAACTTTGTTTATCCAAGAAGTTGCGAAAAATTTTGGGATTCGAAAGCATGAATAGTATTTTTATAAGAGATGAAGAATCAGTAGTAAGTGATAGACCTGCTCATCTCTCCAATGGGCTTCCATCCATGCTTATGATTTATAGCGATATTTGCGAACCTTACGTAATAGGTGACGTTCAATTGCGATTTTTGCGAGCAGTATCGTTAAACATCGACGATGATTACACGTATGGTAGTAGGAGAATCACAAGTTTCTCCCCACCCATGTACATACCTTTATTATTCAACTCATTTCAGACAATCGATATCGATATAAGGGACCAAAGTGGACGTGCGATCCCATTCGATTACGGTACTCTAACAGTGACACTTCATTTCAAGAAACTTGACTAGAACTCAGTTTTAATACAATGATGGAGCGCTACCAAGAATACTTCAACATGCAAGTTGGTGGTGGATACAGCGCAGGGGAGGTGTTTGGTGGGGGTCAACGGATTAATGGTGGGGTCGGACGTATTTACGTTGGATCCCTCTACCAAAGGGGGCACGGCGGTATTGGTTCATTTTTGGCTGGAATTTTCCGTCGCGTTCTCCCACTTTTCACTCGTGGAGCCAAAGCTGTTGGAAAGGAGGCTGTGCGTACTGGTATGAACATTATATCTGATGTTACCGAGCGAAACACTCCATTTAAAGAGTAAATTCGCAAACGCTTTAAAGAATCTGGCGAAGTTCTCAAACGAAAAGCAGAGGAGAAATTGGATAAGCTAATGGAGGGGTCTGGATATAAATTACCACGCTACGGCTTACCACTTCAGTTGCGAATGGGCGCTGGCTCTGATACAAATCACAGAGATAAAAAGAAGAAGAGCAGCTCTAGAAAAAGGAAAACAAGAAAACGCAAGTCTAATAGTTCGAAAAGAGGCAAGGCTAAGAGAAAACAAACGAAACAAAAGAAGAAGAGAACCACGAGAGATATTTTTGGATAGATAAGATGGCATTTTTACACACCCATTCGTGCGGTTGTCTCAAGTCGGAGTTGTTTCTGTTTGAAATTCCTCCTACTCAAACAACGATAGAAAATTCACACTGGATACAATATAAACCAATATCGTCTTTAACTGATGACTCACCTATAGAATTTGCGTTACCGGGCAATGGTGAAGAATATATTGATCTTGCTCAGACGATGCTTAGTCTGCGAGTAAGTCTACAAACTACGGTTGACGTACCACAAGTCGTTACAGACCAGGTACCCAAAGTCGGTCCTGTCAATAATTTTATGCATTCTTTATTTAATCAAGTGGATGTATTTTTTAATCAAAAACCGGTATCACCGCCTACAAGCGCGTAGGCTTACAGAGCATACCTTGAAACTTTATTAAATTATGGACCTGCTGCAAAAAATTCGCATTTGACGAGTGTGCTGTGGTACAACGATACTGCTGGAAAAATGGACGACGATCAAGATGCAAATGCAGGCCTTGTGCAACGTCGCAAATTACTGTCGGCAACAAAATCAGTTGACATGATTGGCCATCTTCACTGCGACGTGTTCAATCAAGAAAAATTATTAATAAACGGTGTCGAGGTAAGAGTGCGATTAGTAAGGTCTCGCGATAGTTTTTGCCTCATGGATCCTACGGGCTGTTACTCTGTACATATAGACGAAGCTAATCTTTTAGTTAGGCGAGTCAAAATTAGTCCGGGTATATTACTAGCACACGCCCAATCACTTTCAAAGACAACTGCGAAATATCCTCTCACGAGGGTTCAGGTTAAAGCTGTAACAATGCATAGAGGTATTCACGGTGAAACTTTGGATAATATAATATTAGGTCAACTGCCAAAGCGAATTATAATCGGGATTGTTGACAATAAGGCTTTCAATGGCGATCGAGCTCTAAATCCGTTTAACTTTGAACATTTTAATATAAATTTTCTATGCTTATACGTTGACGGTGTCAAATACCTTCTAAACCACTACAACCTCATTTCGGAGCTAGCAAATTACACATTGATGCTTATCATACGTTATTTTCTGGAACAGGCGTACATTTTCTTAACGAGGGTAACCAAATCTCGCGTGAATCATATCCTGATGGCTATTATCTTTTCGCGTTTGATTTAACTCCCGACCTATCGGCTAACGAATGCACTCATTGGAATTTGATTAAGCACGTTAGCGTCAGATTAGATGTACGATTCGCTGAAGCATTAGCCAATACTATAAATTGTATTGTCTATGCTGAGTACGATAATATTTTGGAAGTAGATGTATCGCGTCAAGCTATTGTAGACTTTAGTGGTTAAAATATCAAAGTACAGATGGCGTTGTTGTACTACATATACGTGGAAGATTTGTTTCTTGATGACCAGTACGTTTCGAGTCGTGATCGTCATTGCAAGCTACATAAAAACGATGGATTTAGTTATAGATATCCAGTGTCTCAAAGATACTGACAATAACAATGCACCAAAGGAAATCGCTGTTGTTACTCTTAATGGTGATTTTCACGGTCATTGGTTAGTGGCTCCGACGGCTTGTGTAGATGATTTGAGCGCTGAAATTAGAAGAAAAAATAATTGGTTAACTCAGCATTGCCACGGCATTAATTACTTGGACGGTGAAGTTGATTTGAAAGTGTTTCATAAAACTCTGCAAGATTTATCAAAAAGTGCTCGAAAAATTTACGTTAGCGGTAGTGAAAAGTGGTTGATGCTTCATAAAATTATAGCAAACGAAATCATCAATTTGGAGTATGATGTAGATTGTCCTCCGTTCGATAAGTTATCATCTAATGTATATTGTATGCATCGCGCTTTAAAATTTTCGGGTCATAAATATCGATGTGCGTTAAATCACGTTTATCGTTTGAAAGGCTACTTATCTTCACTGCTTGGTTATCTAAATAAAAATTTAATCGATCTTCATAATGGACAGCCTTCAAATATTGAAGATCCTTTCACCAATCCAGTCGCATACTGTAGGTGTATTCCCAGCCGATCAAATCCCGCGGGTGTGGATCAAGCCGACGGCGTTCATCGTTAACACTGACATCCATACCAAGCCTGGAATGCATTGGGTTGCTTTCTACGTCGATAGATCTTCTAACGGTCTATACTTTGATAGTTTTTGATTACCACCTATAATACCCGATCACATAAGCCGTTTGCGAAAAATTGTAAAACATTTCGTTGGAACGCAATACAACTTCAAAATGACGCATCCGATGTATGTGGTCAATATTGTATTATGTTTTTAAGCTATATGAGTAATGGTTTAGGTTTCAAGAAGTTTCTGGATAATTTTTCTGTCAACTTGGAGAAAAATGATAACGTAGTTAGACACTATGTGCGCTATAAAAAAGCTGACGGAAATTTCATTGGCAACGGTGGATGCTTCGTCAGATGTTTGCAAAACTCTCGCTCTAAAATGTCTTTGTTATAATTGTCAGCATTTCTATTATCAGGCGAAAGAAGTTTTGATGTAAGATAACGTGTATCATGGAAACTTAACCGTTTCAACTACATGTGCGTCGTTGTTTAACCTTGCTCGTCTCATTCTTTACTTCTCAAACGTCTGCACTTTTTTAACCGTGTGCATAGTTTGAAAAGCTGTATTTAAAGGATCACTTCAGAGTGTTTAGCACCAGTCGCTTTCTACTCGTAAAGATACGCGGATCGCCATGGCGACCCTACCACGAGCTGCACAACACCCACATCAAGTCTTTTGTACGTTGTACGTCTTAAATAAATCGTTCATCAAGAAGGTAATGGTTGGTTTGGAATATGACGAGCTCGTCGACAAGTTCGACGACGAGTGCTACAAACCTGTGGTTCGACTATTATCGAATGACTTTGAAGGTGTTGCATTTTTATACAACGACTGGGAAGAATTCAAAACAAGTTTCGACGACATTGATAAATATTTTCGTGGACTTGATAATAGTTTAAAGGACCAGAAAATTTACGGAAACGGCTGGACTTTAAAATTCACCACAAGTCACCAGGAAAAAGCAATCGAAATTGAGGAAGACAGGAGGCCTGGTGTTGATCGAATCAAGCGGTTTCACCATAGTTTGGTAATGAAAAAAGTTACTTTTGATTGTCTCCAAGAATTTATTGTAAAGTGTGTCGATACTCGTCTTAAATATTTAAATTCTATTGCGAGTAGTGTACAATATCTTACCTGCGACGTTATGGAGTTTATTAAAACTAAAAGTAGTCTCATGCATGAAGCACAAGTACAACTGTATACACCTAGTATTGTAAAAGACGTTGTAAATTTACCTCTAGTGTAGAAAAGCAATGTAAAGAAAAAGATCAAGCATCTCTACCGAAGCGCGACGTTGCTGATGTTTTGTATCAGATTGCATCATTACACATGCCAAGAATTGTTGATGTATTAAATACTATATTATTTGATAATAAATAGAAAAATTTGAATATACTTACTATGTACTTCTTTTTGTCTTCCTTGCCTTCCTCTTAATCCCAACTTATTATATTTTTAAAACCGTTAATTTTTAATTTACATTTCTAAATTGTAACTTATATAAATTAAATTTTATTTCACGAAATGAAGCTAGCTTGCATTTGAATATTTTTTGAATAAGTATTTTTAAATTATTTAATTGAAAGAATAAAAAATTAATTGAAATTAGATACTCATAAATATTTTAATTTGCTGACGCAATACGTAATTTGATTACGTATGTATATCAAATAACCGACTGAAACACGTTCACACACGCATACACACGTCTGTATGTGATTTCTTGACCTTGACCCCAGCTGGCGCCTGCGGTTGAGGTCAAGTTTGTTGTAACGGCCCATAGCGAGGGGGTATACTACTACTGTGGAACAAAAATGAAACCATCTGAGGTAAATCTGTACAACGCAGCAAAAGCCCGTGTAAATTTGCAAAAACGTGCTCTTCGACAAAGCGCAGTGCAGAGTAACGGCCGCAAGAGGGCTCACCAATCGTTACCTAAATTCAAGGTGGGTGACTTCGTTTAAATCAGTCGGACTAAAAATACCTTCGAGCGCGGTTATAAAAAAAATTTCAGCGAGGAAGTGTTCAAGATAAATAGGGTGTCGCGATGACAGAATATCTACACGTACGTTCTCGAAGACTTAAACGGTGAAATTATCGACGGATTTTTTTATGCGGAAAAACTTGTATTGGTTGGCCGAGAACGCATCACAAACCATCAAACATTTAAAGTGGAGCGCATAGTTCGTACGCGTGGACGAGGGGCAAATAAGCAACTACTAGTCAAGTAGTTAGGATACCCTGACAAATTCAACTCTTGGATAAAGGCGAGCAATCTCGATAGTATCTAATTCTCGAAAAAAGAAATGGAGAACCAAGATGAATTTTATATGGTGTTACCGAGTAACAGCAGTACGATGTATTTCAGCGATAATACAACAACTTGCTTCACCACACATTTACAGCGCGAGATTAGGCTGCACGGTGAATGGTTCATAGGTCTAGCTAGAATTTACGTGCCTTGTACTATAAATCACGTACAAAATACTGATGCTTCTTATTCGTTTTATTCCTACGACAGGGGTAAGATAGTACGCAAAGAAGTGTACCACTTTCCCGACGGTATTTATAAAACAATAGAACAGCTAGCTGCCGAGATAAATAGATCGAACGACGTATATCAACATCAAGTACTGGAACCGATGAAAAGCCGCTTAGGATATTACGCCATAAAGCGAAAATGTCATTGTGAAGAGTTTTACATGACGGGATTCAATGATAAAATTTGTCGTATTTTTGGTATTGAAAATTTCGTGACTAAAGGAATGTTCACGACCATCAACGAGGGCACCAGAGGCATTGAGAGTGTTAGATCTGCTTCATTGTCTCGTGTTTTCCCAGATCAAATGTACGTTTATACGGACATTTGCGAACCATTCACAGTTGGCGACACTCAAGCATCTCTTCTATGTATAGTTTCAGTCACAGATCGAAATTACAAATTTGGTTGTAACTACGTGCAGCGTTTTGCTCCGATACATTATATTCCATTACTTTATCACAATTTCCACAATATATTTATAGATATAAGAGATCAGCACGGCCAGCCTATACCATTCGAGTATGGTGCGTTGATGGTTACGCTACATTTCAAACGCAACCGCTAATAAATTATGGCCAATATGAGTTACTACATTCAATGCTACGACGACGAGCAAGTCGGGAGTGGGGTTAGGAGAGTTTTCGCTGGCTCTACTTATCAAAGAGGGCGAGGAGTGAGAGCATGGTTAGGTGGCCTGTTTCGGAAAATGCTGCCTTACATCTCCAGTGGAGCGAAAGCTGTAGGAAAAGAAACCATACGAGCGGAGTTAAATATTTAACCCGTATCATCGCTCAGCGACGAAGGAAATACTCCCATAGAGTTTGCGGTGCCAAATGGTAGTGAACATTACATAGACCTTACGCACACGATGCTTTACATTCAAGTAAAGGTTGAACCAATAGAGCTTATATTGAATCGCTGTTGAGTTATTCTCCGGCTGCTAAAGAACCGTATTTAACTACAGCACTTTGGTAAGATGATATGTTTGACAACTTTGAAGCTACTCTGAATATTCCTATAGAAAATGCTACCGCGAACAAAGGAGCCCTATATCGTCAACATTACATACTTGGAGGAAAAACCGTCGATATGATTGGTCATTTGCATTGCGACGTATTTAATCAAGATAAAATGGTTATCAACGGAGTGGAGATGAGAGGACGCCTCGTACGAAGCAAAGATGCATTTTGCTTGATGGATGTTTCGGATGATGGTAAATTCCGTGTCAAAATCAAAGAAGCCAGTCTCATCATATGCAGAGTAAAGATAAGTCCCGGTGTTTTACTTGGGCACGTCAATGCTTTAGCTAAAGCTACAGCCAAGTATCCGATTACATGTGTCGAAGTTAAGTCTTTCACACTTCACACTGAAATTCTCGGGGACACTCTCGACAACGTCATTTTCGGGCAGCTGCCTAAAAGAATAATTATAGGTTTCGTTGACAAAAAAGCATTTAATGGAAATCTTAAATTCAACCCGTTCAATTTTCAACACTTTTCGATAAATTATCTTTCATTGTACGTCGACGGAGTACAAATTCCAAGCAAACCGTTATAACCTCGCTTTAACGGCAACAGTGGTTTCTACATAGATGCTTACCATACGCTGTTCTCGGGTACAGGTATACATTTTCTCAACGAAGGCAACGGCAAGAATCGTCATAATTACGCACTAGGAAATTTTCTGACAGCCTTTGATCTAACACCAGATTTACCAGCACGCTGTGCTACGCACTGGAACCTAGTACGGTCGGGTAGCGTACGCGTGGAAATGCGATTCGATGGCGCTCTCGCTAGTACCATAAATTGCATTATTTACGCAGAATACGATAACGTGCTGGAAGTCGATTTGAGCAGACAAATCCTATCGGATTTTATCGCGTAAATGTAAGAGGAAGGAGAAACAAGAGTAGTGGGGATAAGCGTTTATAAAAAATGAACTGCCAACGCGTGAGGATCAGTTGACATTTGCTGTTTTACACGGCGATACACTCTCGCGCTCATTCCTTGAATCATGGATTTCGTTGTCGACATACGAGGTTTTCGCGACGTTAATAGAAATTGTTTGCCAAAGGAAGTGGCTGTGATTGCATTGCAAGAGCTCATAGTCGGCCATTGGATAGTAGCTCCACCTTGTAATTTTTTGCATTTGTCACCAGACATAAAGACGACAAACAGCTATTGCACAGTTCACGTACACGGAATACAGTAGTTCGAAGGTGACGTATCATTTCGGCGCTTGCGCCATCATCTCTGCAAAGTTGTCAAGAAGGCGAGAAGTATCTACGTGCGTGGGGATCAAAAACGAAGATATCTCGAGAACGTGCTTGGACGTTGCGTTATAGATCTCGAAAAGTGGAGGTCGCCCACGTTTAATAAATTAGAAGTATTAAGATATGAGGTAAATTTATGTTGGCGTGTGAGAGAGAGAGAGTGTGTATGCGCAGCGCCATCACACGGATGATTGTACTGGCGAGCGGCCGAGCGGGAGCTCACTCGTTTGTCCTCCTCCGCACGATGCGGTAGTAAGAAGGAGATTTGTACTAGGAAGAAAGTGTGTCAATAAAGTATTGGGAATTGTTACTGTTCACAAGTGTGTGATTTATTGAACAAACCTTATTAAATCCTTAACATGGTAGCAGTGTGCATGGTTTTTATTCAGTGTCGGTACTGTCTCTCGAGAGAGCAGTAACGCACTTTAATTCCACGAAAGGGATACTGTTTTTAAGTTGAGCGCGTGGTAAGGGCAAAAACATAGGAAAACAGATGAAAGTGAAAGAAGAGCCTCAAGTAGTAAAAAGTGAAAAGACAAGCGAAACTGAAAGTGGAGAAGAGTTTTTTGATACTGAAAATAAAGAGGTAAAAAAGGAAGTTCCTGTTGAAAGCAAGATGGCTTCGGAAAACAAAGGATTCACGTTACAAGTATTTGATGGGACACACTATGATAAATGGAAGTACAAGTTGAAATTATTCCTAGAATTTAAAGAGTGCAATGAAGTTATAGAAAATAATGTAAGACCGGAAGCGATAACAGAAGTCGAGTGGAAAAAGAAAGAAATAAAAGCCAAAAATTATATAGTGAACAGTGTGAAGAATACACAACTAGAATTAATTATCTCAGAAGAAACTGCAAAGAAAATGGTTGCTAAGTTGGATGAAAATTACTTAGTTAAAATTAGCGCTGTGAAGTTATTATGCAAGAGAAGACTACTTGATTTGAAAATGGAAGAAAGTGAGAACCCGACAGACTTTTATAATAATTTTGAAAAATTAGTGAACGAATTAAAAAATGTGGAAGAAAATGTGACGAAAGAAGATAAATTGAATTACTTCTTACTAACGCTACCAGAAAGTATGTCACACATGGTTGATATTGTGGACGCATTAGCTGAAAAGGACAAAACAGTGGAATTTTTAAAGTCAAAATTGGAATTTAAATTTAAGAAAAGACAAGGTGAAAGTGAAAATTCGAGATCAAACGCGTTTACGTTTGAAAAAAGAAAAGAATAGAAAAGGACATGTTATGTATGCGGCAGTGTAGGGCACATACAGTACGATTGCCCGAAGAAAAATAATTCGTGGAATCAAGGGACGCCGCAGCGAGGAGGCGGTAGAGGAAGCCGTGCGCCACAGAGAGGAGGGGGCAACGGCAGAGGCTACTCGCAACAGCGAGGAGGCGCTAGCAGGCGTGGAGCCAACCAACAGCGCGGATCGAGTTTCAACCAGCGCGGCAGTGGCTGGTACGGACAACGCGGCCAAGGCGCGAGAGCTAGCGACAACGGAAGCCAAGCTGAGCGAGGCACGGAGAAGAGCGAAGCATTTAGCGTGTCAGTACAGGTTAGTTCTGCGCAAACTGATAACGGTAATAAAATAGAATGGATTTTAGACAGCAGATGGTCAGACCATGTGGTCAATAATGAAAATTATTTTAGCGATTCGATTGCATTAAAAGAACCGGTTAAAGTAAAAGTAATTGATGGTAGACATTTGAAAGCAACTAAAATAGGACATGTAATGAGTAAGTTTAAAGCATTTGATAATGAGAAAAATATTGAATTGAAGAATGTATTTTATGTTAAAAATATGGACAGAAATTTAATAAGTTTTGCAAAAGTAACTGATAATTATAAAGTTGTATCTATTGGAGATAGTTCAAAAATTTATAATAAAGAAAACAAAATAATTGCAATAGCTTGGAAAAGTAATAGAATTTATAAAATGACTAGTTATTTAGAAAAGAATATAGAATCAAATTTAGTAAGAAAAGATAATGAAAAAATGTCTTTAAAAGAGAAATGACATATTAGGACACGTTAACTTTAGTTATTTGAATACTATGTGTAAAAATCATACATTGGAAGGTTTGCCTAGCGAAATAGAATCAGATTATTATTAATACTAATTTACGCTAATGCTACGTGTATTGACAACAAAATGTACTTCCTCCACAACATTCCTTTTGAAAATAAAAGAAAAAGAGCAAAAGACATTTTAGAGATAGTGCATACAGATTTAAATGGGCCGCACTCTGAAGGTTATAAAGGGGAAAAATATTTTCTAACTCTTATTGATGATTACAGTAAATTAGCCAAAATCTATCTGTTAAAGTCAGAAAGTGAAGTACATGATAAAATTAAGGACTATATAAATTTAGTAGAAAATAAGACTGGAAAGAAAATTAAGAAACTAAGATGTGATAATGGCACTGAGTATTTGAATAGAGATATGTATAGATTATTTAGAGAAAAGGGAATTGAATTAGAAACATATCCACCTTATGTACATGAGTTAAATGGTACTACTGAAAGGTACAATCGGACGGTTATGGATAGTGCAAGGTGCTTGCTAGCTGAATCTAAATTAGAAAAACGATATTGACCAGAAGTAGTCTGCGCCGCAGCTTATTTAAAGAAAAGAACAATTGCAAACACCGTAGAAAAAAATAAATCTCCTTATGAAATATTTTTTAATGAAAAGCCAGATACTAAATATTTAAAACTATATGAAAGTAAAGTACTTGTGAGAGTACCGGAAAGCAAAAGAAATTCGAAATGGGATAGAAAAGCAGATTTAGGAACGTTGATAGGTTATGATGTAACAGGGTACAGAGTTTTGATAAGAAATAGAGTCATTGTTGCAAGACACGTTGATATTATAGAAGAAGATATAAAGTGTATTGGCTTTGATGATAGTGATTTAGAAAATGAGAGTTTAAATGGAAATTTTGATAAAGAAAATGAACATGTAGAAAATTTAAATGAAAACCGTGAACAGAATGAAAATACAAATGAAAACACTAACGCTGAAAATGAAGTAGGAGAAGTACCTGATTTAAGAAGGCCACAAAGACGGATTAAAAAGCCTAGTAGATTTGATGATAATTATGTATACAACGGATGCATTTATGTAAATTATTGTAGTGCAGATAGTCCTGTAAGCTTTAAAGAGGCAATTTGAAAGTAATGAATATAACATCTGGATAGAGGCTATGAACAAAGAAATTAATAGTTTAGAAAAAAATCAAACTTGGCAGTTAGTTGAAGAACCAAAGAATGAAAAAGTGATAGACTTAAAGTGAATTTACACTAAGAAAAGCGAAAATATGTATAAAGCGAGAATTGTAGTACGGGGATACCAACAAATAGATGTGTTGGACGATATTTATTCTCCAGTAGCGAAAACACAAACGTTGAAAGTATTATTGTCATATTGTTGTCAAAATGGACTTTTTATAGAACAAATTGATGTTGAGACGGCATTTTTAAATGAGAAGGTTAAATTGAAAGTATTTGTTAAAAGCCTGAAGGTTAGGAGGATGGAACTGAAAGTGTATGTATGTTGAATAAAGCATTGTATTGTTTGCGTGAGAGTCCCAGAGCTTGGTATGAGTGTCTGGATGATTATTTAAAATCATTAGGATTTATAAGAAGTGAATATGACTATTGTTTATATACGTTGATAGATAAAGATGAGATTATATATTTGATTATATTTGTAGACGACCTTTTGATTTGCTGTAAAAATAGACAAAATTTAGATTCTATTAAAAGTATGTTAAAGGAAAAATTTCAGATGAAAGATTTAGGAAGAGTGAGTATGTATTTAGGTATTAATATAGAGTATGATGAAAAGAAAAATGAGATGTCATTGGATCAGGAAAAATATATAGAGTCATTAGCTAGAAAATATCAGATTGAAGAAGCTAAATTATATAGAACGACAATGAAACAGAATTTAAAGTTAGAACCTGCGGAAGAATCAAATGAGAAAATAAAGTATAGGAATTTGATAGGAGCGCTTTTGTATATTAGTTCAGGAACTAGATTAGATATAAGCTATAGCGTAAATTACTTAAATAGGTTTCAAAATTGTTTTGAGAAAACGCATTTTAAATATGCTTTAAGAATTTTTTGTATTTTACCAAAGGTTTTAAATGAAGATATATGAAAAATGATACAGCAGATGTTCTTGAATGCTATGTTGATGCAGACTGGGCAGGTGATAGTGTAGATAGGAAATCGACAACTGGTTATATTGTAAGAATGTATGGAAATGTGATTCATTGGAAATCAAGAAAACAAGGAAGCATAACTAAGTCATCGACAGCTGCAGAATATGTTGCACTGTCAGAAGCAGTAAGCGAAGTATTATTGATAAAGGACTTGTTAAATAACTTTAAGTTGAAAATTAGAAACCTGTAAATATGTATGAGGATAACTCAGGTGCAGTTAGTATTGCTAACTATGGAAATTTCACTAAGAAATCAAAGTACATTGAAGTACATTACCATTTTGTAAACGAGAATTATGAAAAGGGATTAATTGAAATTGTAAAAGTTAGTTCAAAGGAAAATGTTGCAGATATTTTGACAAAAGCTCTTGGGCGAGTAAGATTCGAAAATTTGAGGAGTTTATTGAATTTAATTTAAAGAAATATTGTATTGCGTACAACATAAATGTAAGGAGGCGTATTAAGATATGAGGTACATTTATGTTGGCGTGTGAGAGAGAAAGAGAAAATGTATGCGTAGCGCCATCACACAGATGATTGTACTGGCGAGCGGCTGAGCGGGAGCTCACTCGTTTGTCGTCCTCCGCACAATGCGGTAATAAGAAGGAGATTTGTACTAGGAAGAAAATGTGTCAATAAAGTATTCGGAATTGTTACTGTTCACAAGTGTGTGGTTTATTGAACAAACCTTATTAAATCCTTAACAAGAAGTACTGTTTCCGAATTCCTTAGTGTGTGCAAGTCATATCGAAAAACATATAGAAAATAAGAAAGACTTTTGTGCACTTTTCAAAGCAAATATAATAAGAAAATGGATATGAGGCGTTTCACGTCAATTGTCCCAGCGCGCGGCGCGCGAGCCCCAAAACCTGCTATTTCTAACTCATGTTTATGATACTAAAAAGTACTTAAAAAAATTGTTTGATATGCGTTTTCGACGTATTTTTTCCTCAGCTTTCCAATGATGTTGGTAGTTTTATCAAAATTTTCCATTTTCATCTTCAAAAACTCTTTTGCATTCTATTTCTCGCAAAAAACATCTCGGGCACTCTTTGGAAAATATCCTTTCCTACGTAAAAAATGCTCAGCTTTCGATCTAGAGAATAATTTTACGCAGCTCTTTACAAGTATCGTAACAAAGGCAGAAAGACTTTTCGCTTTGGTCAACCAGGTGGAGTAGATGTAACCGACGGAGACGATGAATATAGCAGCACACACACGGAAAAAGGAAACGACGACGACAACAACAACGAAATCAACATCGTATTCAGTGAGAAGATACCCAGTGAAGAGTTTGTAAATCAATTAGAAGATGGACACGAGAACAATAATGCTTGAGATACGTGCGATAAGAGCAAATACAATAGGTGTGTATGCTGCTGATCACATTCCAAAAATTTTAAGCCCGCCCGTGGCCATCGTAACCAATCTAGATACAGCAAATAAACCAGAATCGCATTGGGTAGCCATTTACATAGACAAAAATGGATACGGATTATATTTCGATAGTTACGGGCTCGACCCCTCACCACACCATCTTGATTGCCTACGAAGGAACTGCGAGCAGTTTCAGTGGAATACAAAACTATTACAAAATTTTGATTCAAAAATGTGCGGGGAATATTGCATTATATTTTTGCATCATATGTGTAGTGGTAGTTTTGCCGCATCTTTTCACACAATACATACAGAAACGTTGAAATAGCTGCTAAATTTTATAAAGTTATTCCACAAAAGCGAACAAGAAAAGCGGCGAATCCTTACCGGAATCATTTTCTTCCGAGAGACACTTCATTGGGAACTGGGCAGAGTAATCAAACATGTAACGTAAAATTATAATTTTTTTTGTAATCCTAGATGTAAGAGTAAAATATGTATACTTTTGTAATTTACTCTTAAAATAAAAATTGTATTAGTAAAAATTGTATTGTACCTTTATTCACATCCTCACCTACCTAATTCCCCTGCATGCTTTCAAGAAATTATCACAGTATCTCTATTTTGGTTATTTTCATATCATGAGTTCACATCGGCAGTGATTGTAACTGAAATTTTTATTGTGTAATACAAAGCCAAAAGTAAGGTTAGGTTATATATAAGAATTTATTTCTTGGTCATCTTTATCGGTAACTGTCATTTTTATCTCGTATTCGTTACTGCTTTAAGCTCACGTCATTTCAACGTACTTTTTAATGCGAATACGATGCGAAAGGTTCTGTTACATTCAAGAATTTATATCGTATCGGTTACTGTTTAAGCCACGTGTCATTTCAACGTACTTTTGTATCGCTAATACGAAGCGAAAGGTTATGTTACATTCAAGGATTTCTTTCATCATCTTTCTCGGAAACCGTTATTGCTTCTTCCTAGAGGAAGCTTTGTAACAGTAAAATTTTCAACTTCGTTAAAACTCTCTATAAACATCATTAGAGGTATTAGAAGTTTGTTTCACATGATTTTAGAAAATTTCTGTATGGATGTGTGTGTGTGTATGTATGTATACCGCTTTATCTCCGGATCTACGCGGTCGATTTTAACCATCAAGTTCTCATTTTTTTTTTGTTTTTTTATTCCGAATTAGGGAAGAAAATAATTTTTGATGATTTACTGATTCGTTTTTGTTTTATTTCAAATTTTTGATTTTCGAAAAATTTATTTTTGATTTTTTTTAATGATCGGATTTAAATTTTTGAATCGGATTGGTCGCATTCGAAAGAGCATAAAAAAACCTATAATTTCAAAAAAAAGAAAATTATCTAGCTATCACGGTTCTCTTGTTATTAACAAAAACGTGTTTTTTTAAAAAAGCTAATAACTCTTAAACTAAACGGTCAATTTTTTGGAGAAGATTCACGATAATGCAGAATATAAATTGCTATAATCTGTGAAATTTTTAATCCTTTCTGTTGGTTAGTTTTTGAGAAAAAAAAAATGGAAAAAATGTGTTCTCTATGTCGCACGTTTTATGGAGTAAACCTGGATTAATCGCTTTGTAATTTCTTATAGAGGTAGATTTTGGATAGATTTCGGCTAAGTTCTTGGGGCTACATGATTGGTCCATAAGTTTCTGAGATATTTGAGGTTAAAATTTTTTTAACCTTTTTTCAAATCGAAATTTCTCGAAAACGGCTTTATGTATCTGAATGGGATGGGTGGCATTCGAAAGCAAATTTAAATACCTATATTTTCTAAAAAAAATTATTTTTCTAGCTATCACAGTTCTTTTGTTATTAATAAAAACGTAAACATAGAAAAATGAAAGAAAATGAGTTTCGTATGTCTAACCATTGCGGCAGTAAAAATTGACTTAATCGCTTCAAAATTCCTCGTAGAGGTGGATTTTTTATAGTTTTCGGTCGATTTATTTGGGCAAAATGATTGATCCATAGATTTAAGAGATAGTTGAGGTTAAAATATTTTTAACCTTTTTTCAAATCGTTATTTCTCGAGAATAGCTCTATGTATTCGAAGGGAATGGATAGCATTCGAAATAGAATTAAAATAGCTATATTTCCTAAAAAAAAAATTTTCTTTTATAGGGTATTCTGTTATTATAAAAAACAAAACGTAAGCATTGAAAAATGAAAAAATAAAAAAAATGAGTTTTGTATGTGCAACGATTGCTGGAATAAAATTGACTTATTCGCTTCAAAATTTCTTGTAGAGGTGTATTTTTTAGATTTTTATGTCGATTTCTTGGGGCAAAATGATTGATCCATAAATTACAGATATTTGAAGTTAAAATATTTTTAGTAAAATTAATAAATGAAAAAAATTGAGCTTTGTATGTCTAGCGATTTTGAAAGTAAAATTGATTTAATCGCTTCTTTAAATCATTTATTAGATGCAATTAATAATGTGTCAACACAAAAGTATTTATGTTAAGATATAAATAATACAAAATAACCTACCTTCTTGGAACGCAACTAATACACATTCAATTCACGATATATAAAAACCCTTTTCATAATTAATATTACCTCTAAATTATTTTACTGTGATATTTTGTATAATTAATAGATAATATTTCTTAATAAAATTTCACAAATATATTGTTTATTCCACACACAAATTTTTTTTATAAATTTCATTTTTCCACTTATAAAACAATTTATTATCGCTGTCAAGCGCGAAACCTTCTGCTATTTTCGTGTTCCGATGGTAGAATGATGTTTAAAATTTAACAGTGGTCCGCGTTATACAAATTAATCAGACGTGTATATTTTTATTTTCAATTTTGAAATACTTTATTTCTAATGGAAAAAATTGGCGGTAAAACCTGTGTAATTGTAAATTGTTTCAGACGCAGAAGACAACTTGTAACTATATACATTCTACTAAAGACTAGATTGTTTTATTTAAACAAAGCCTGTAATAGGCGTGGCATATACATTTGAGAGTGTACATTTTATCTAATCGGTTTTCCGTTTTTACTTTTTGTATCAATAACTACATATCAACTACAGCTGCTTGCAGATATCATTAACTATAGGTGCTCTATACCGTTCTACTCTTCATTCGTATACCGTAAGTTGTTTGTCACATTCGTTTGCTCGTAGATGTTGCAATGGTGATGTTCTTTGAATATCGTTTTCAAAGGATACGAGTGTACGATCTAGTTTCTGGCAACGTAAGAAATAACGAAATATGTATATGTTACTAGAAAGTGGAAATGACGCGCGATACGCACGCGTGTTGTTTACTTGCTTTTTCTAATTTAATAAGCTATTAGCTATTAGGTTCATTATTTAAAAATATTGCAACGAGGTATAATGAAGGTAGGTTAATGAAATTGTCGATCACTCAAAAAACATGTATTTTTTTATGAATAACTAAAGACGGTATTATTTAAATAAAATTAAAAATATACCCCTACAGCGAGTTTTCAATCATTATGAAAGCAGATAAGATTATGAAAATAAACAATTTATTAAAATAATACAGATGTTTGTTATTTCTTAAATAACTAATTATTTTAAAATATTTTCGAATACTTGTTTTTCAGAGAATATTTCATAAATCGACTCAAAATTTTAACCACTTATTACACTTATTAAAAACTATATTTGGTTAAAATTTCAATACATTTTCTTCATTCGTTTTTGAGAAAAATTATTTTATAAAAGTATGAAAAAAGAAATTGGTAAATTAGTTTGAGGAAGCTACGTGCCAATGAATTGGCAGCGGTTTTATCTCGTATTCGTTACTCTCTAATCCACGTCATTTCAACGTACTTTTTTATCGCGAATATGAAACCGAAAGTAAGGTTATGTTGCATTCATTATATTACAACGTCATCACCCCGTTCGATTGGTTAAGGGAATTGAGACGTAACGGACTCATCGATCAATGGGGAAAAACAGAGTACGGTTGGGACAAATGTATAAAAAATGGAGCCTGACATGCTAGCCTCCAGTCACGAGTATCAATTCCGCTTGAGAGTACGGTCACGTGTGGATATTCTAAGCACGGTTGCATTTAAAATGGACAAAAATGAAACAGCAGATGTGCCGCCTGCACCAGCAGCAGCACCAGCAGCAGCAGCAGCAGCAGCTGTAACTCCACCACCGCTACTACCTCCACCAACAGCAGTACCGCCGCTACCTCCACCAGTGGTAACACAGCGAGTTAAAACCCGGATCTGCCAAATCTCTTGCTCTCTACAACCTACGCTATCCATAAGTCAAATTCCAAAAGAGTCGCTGTTGGACTGGAACACCACGCTGGATTTTATAGAGCTGTAGTGAAACTCTGTAGTACGGGGTCTCCTGCAAAGTAGGTAACTCTCGAAAAAAACAGTTGGGAACTGATCGTCGACCACATGGACGCGATGATAGGGTATGTGCAAGATTCCTTCACCTTCTACAAAGACTTCAGTAAGCCTACAAAAATATATCTTCCAAACCGCGATATCAATATTACAACGGCATACGGCGTGAGGTCCATCCTTATCGACGAGAGACCTAGTGTACCGACACCGAAGCTCGTGAGAGGAGACTTTCTCGAAGCGCAACCAATAGACGAGGAGACACAGTTTCGAGACTATTCTTGACAGTACGAGATACCACAGAAGAAAAGAAAATAAGATACTCCACCAGGGGTCGTCATGCAGCAGGCTACTTTGAACGGCCTACGAGAAGTGCGCGAATGTGTCGATGAGTGGTTAAAACGATTAGAAGAATGTGCCGGATTTATAAATCGAAGTATCGATAACGTAATTGAGTTTTTAAAAGTTGAGTTAAAGAGAGGAAGTACTGAAAAAGCGAGAAATATTTAAAAAAAACGAAATTAATAATAGAGCAAAGTTGCACATGGAATTCAGTAATATGAATAAAGAATTGTACGACATTTTTCTTGTGGAATTTTAAGCTTTTGGCCTATCCAACTTTGCTAATGATTTTTACAATTATATGTTCGCAAATGAATTTGTATAATTTTTTGTAATATATTATTCGTATGCTTACAAAAATATATGTTCGAAACTTTTAAATAAAAACCGACTATCTTTTAATTTCACCACCTATTCACCAATCCTCTCATAAAATTCGTAAATTTGCTTTTCTTGCTCTTTTTTATTGTTATATGTTCTGCAATTGTTATAAGTTATACACTATATAGCTCACGTTAAATATATCGAAAAAAGAAGCGACTTTTGATTCTCTTGCGAGAACCTCTTATGAGTCCAATGGCGTTGTAAATTTTTATTAAGAATTTAAAAATTTTCAATTTTGTAACTGAGGCGAAAGAGCGTGGATAAGGAGAACACAATAGAAATACTCTAGAGTTCTTTGAATTAATAGCGATAAGACTTCTATACGAATATCTGAACAAAGAAGAGATGCGATAGTTCAGCATGCTACAGCCGAAATACACTTGGTGAGATAAAAAATCGTGACTTCACCAATCTCTCCACAAGGTAAGCTTTTGCAGGCTTTCAGCTGCTGCGACAGAGCCGAGTTCCCTCAGCTGTCGTACACTATACCATGCTCCTACACACTCTTCGAAAAGAACACGCTATACTGGTGTGGCGTGGAGTTGCCGATTCTCATACGGGTCGTTGTTATCCGCATATACATTAACATTGTAATTAATAGTTACCTCTTAATTGTTTGTTTTGATTGCTTCTTTACATAAACATACGATTAAAAAGCAATTAAAAATACGTTAATTACAATGTTTATAAAAACACAGATAACATGTGCAATTAAAGTTTATTTAATTGCTTCTTAATTGCTTGTTTTGATTTTTTGTTTATGTTTGTTTACACAAAAAAACATTAAAAAGCAATTAAACATACATTAATTACCTTGTTTATGTAAACAATGTCAACAGGACCCAGCGCCGGGCCAATAACTCATCGACGTCTCGGCAGAGTGGTATCTATACTACTCAGAGAATAAATAATTATTTTAAACGAAGTTAGCGTTGCACGAGTTTTTGTGAATCCGGACAGTGAATTTCGAAATTTGTTCATTTTCAGTGTCAGTGTTGTGCGATTTATATGCGTACGAGTATAGGAATACTAAGTTTTATTATACCGAGTAATAAATCATTATTGGGTTTTTTTCAATAAAAATATTTCGAGTATTATTTACATTTACCAAGTATTTCTCCAAATTACATCAAAGGGAATTTTTTGTTTTACGTGCATTTTATTAGAGAATTTATTTTAAACTTTGACCAAACTAACTTGTTCCAGTTAAACGGAAAATTAAAAAATCTTATTGTAAATACATAATTAAGTGAAGTTAAATTACGGGAACGCGTGCTAGAGGGAATATATTCCTTTTTATGGGGAAATAATATTTTATTAAAATTTTTCTCTTTACTTTAACTTGTTTCTTTTGCCTCCTCCTAGAGGAAGCTTTGTGATAGTAATTTTTTGTAAAAACATGTTATAATTGTTTTTCTTGATGTTAGGAAGCAAAATAAATGATTTTTGAAAAATGTCTGTATGGATGTGTGTGTCTGTACGTGCGTGCGTGCGTGCGTGCGTGCGTACATGTGTGGATTTCAGCTTCACCTCGATTGATTTCAACCGAATTCTTTTTGATTCGTGAATGCGTTTTTGTTTTATTTCGAATTTTCGATTTTCTGAAAATTGATTTTTACTTTTTTTAATGATAAGATCGAGATATTTCAATCGGATGAGGGGTAGCGTTCGAAAGAGAATTAAAATACCTATATTTTCTAAAAAAAAAATTCTAGCTAGTTCTTCTGTTATTAACAAAACATGTTTTTTTTTAAAAAGTTTATAACTTCCAAACTAAACGGTCAATTTTTTTGAGAGAAATCATGATAATGCAGAATATGAATAGCTATAATCTGTAAAAATTCGAATCCATTTTGTCGACTAGTATTTGAGAAAAAAATTGAAATATAAAAAAATGAGTTTTGTATGTCCAACGATTACGGGAGTAAAATTGACTTAATCGCTTCGAAATTCCTTGTAGAGGTAGATTTTGGATAGCTCTTGGTCGAGTTCTTTGGACAAAATGATTAGTCCAGAAATTTCAGAAATATTTGAGGTTAAAATTTTTTCAACCTTTTTTTCAAATCGTAATTTCTCGAGAACGGCTGCATGTACCAGCTCCAAATTTATAGACAATTTTGTACGTGATATAGATAATATGTGTGCGAACTTTCATCAAAATCGTACTATTACTTTTTGTGATATTCGATTTTGAAAATTTTCGTATTTTACAAAGTTATTCTCATTATCGCATAATAACTAGAGGAAACAGAAATTGGTTTAATGATGTTGAAATTTTGTGAAGATATAGAGTCCTATATATTATCGTATAAGCCCTTTAGGTAAAACAATTTTCTCATGATTTTTAGAGATATTTAAGTTTAAAATGCTTTTACGGTTTTTTTCAAAATAGTAATTTCTCAATAACGACTTCATGTATCAGCTTGAAATTTATAGACTATTTTGTATGCAATATAGACAATAACTGTGTAAAATTTCATCAAGATTATATGGTTATTAAAAATCTTGTCTTTTTGAAAATGACTTTCTTTGTTGTCGCACAATATAACTACATTAAAATTGTTTTAATTTCTTTGAAATCTGGTGAAGATGTAGAATTTGTATATTATTTATTAGAAAAGTTCTTAGGGTAAAAGAATTCGTTTATGAATTTCAGAGATATTTGAGTTTAAAACTATATTAGCGCTCTTTTAAAATCGTAATTATTCGAGAACTCATTTATGTATATTAAAAAATGGAAATGACATGCGCTATGCGCTGTGTGCCGATGCGTGCGTGATGTATACTTGCTTTTGTTTTGTAATAGCCAATTATAATTTATAAGGTTAGAACCTTTTTCTTAAATCGAAAATTCCAGAAAGAGCACACAAATACAGACAGGCGTACTACTAGAGACAAGTACCCTATGTATGAAATTTCAGGAAGAAAATATAATTTGAAGTAAAGGTTATTTAGGAATTTTAAAAGGTTTTGACGATAATATTACAATGAATTATTTTATTTATTTTTCACACATAATTAAAAAAAAAATCATACCTATTATTTTATTCATATTTTATACATAATTTAAAAATTAATAATTTTTAATCTTCATAAATAAATTTAAATATAATTATGTCATAAATTGTTGCAAAAATTATAAATTATTTTATTAAAAATTCATTAAAGGAATACGCAAATTAAGTTTGAGGGAGCCACGGGCCAATGAATTTGCAGCGGTTTTTTTTATACATATACGAATAAAATTATTTAACCAGTCAGCCGAATTAAAGTTTTTAAAGGGAACTAGATGGGCGTAGGAACGTGATTATAGTTCTTTTATTTTTTTGGGAGATTTTAGTTTGTGAAATAAAATAGAAAAAAAAATTATTTAAAGTCTACAAATTATTTTTGGAATATTAATTTTTTTTTCGTTGACCGTAATGGGTTATGCCTAACCATTAGAGTGAATATACGTTTCGGGCGCGAAGTATCCGTGCATCTACAGTATTTTCCGGCGAAGTAACGTTTATGCGAAAGCATACGAAAATTTATTCGAGTTTTTGTTTTGAGTTTCTTTTTCGTGAGATTGTTTTTTTGTGCCTGTATTGTGCCACCGCGCCACTACTGCGGAATCAGCTATTAGATTGAGATAGTTGATTTCCTACAGCATCTGTCCCATTGTGCCTCTACTGTAGATTGGGCTCGCGCGCAAGAGAGATACTATAGCTTATCGCGGGGTATTCGGGAGTTACCCTTGCCGCGAGTTTGGTTTCTTCTTCATAGTAGGGTGGAACAACGAGGGAGGTCCCCTTGTTAGTTTCAAAAACATTCGAGTTTCAGAATTAATTCCAACTAGTCGAGGTTATAAGTCTAGGACCCACTGCGCCCCGCATGGTTCAGTCAGCTACCATATAATTCTTTTTATTTATTAAACACGAAATCTGCCGGAAGAATGTACCGTTGTTAATTCGTTAAACACCAGCGATGGCCGGACATCACAAATGGTGACAGCGACGGTAGGATTTTGTGTTTGTTTTTTTTTCTTTTCGTTTCTATTTATTTTTTTTATGTGTTTCACCCTGTCCAAAAGAAAATTTTTTTCTTCTCTATAAAAGTTTTGTTTCTTTTCTTTTTTCGGTTTGCTTGATTGTTGTGTTAGGCCCGTTGTTGACAAAATTCAATAAGTTTCTCCCTGCTCGCGGCAACGTGACGAGGGTAGATAGGGCGAAACTCACGGTCCTTTTTGTGAAAATAATGGAGTCCAATCGCGACCCCACTCGCGAGGAGTCGGTCGAGTATATGCAGGAATTGAAAAGGCGCGAGGATCGAGCATGTATTATCGAGATAAAATTAAACGAGCGGGAAACTAAAATACGCGGGAAGTTGGACCGTGTGCGAAACGAAGCAATGAGCGCGGTACGCGGTCAAAACGAAAGAAATGCCCAGCTAGAGGCGATTATTGAGGAGCAGAGACGGATCATCGAGCAGACAATCGCGCTAAGTAATGGGGAAGATAGAGAAGAGGTTTCCCAAGAATCGGAGGAAGTAATTCACGTGAGTACTGTTAAATTACCTATGACGCCGGCGAAACAATTAAGACCGCCGAGAGTAATTTCAAATGAGCCAGCCGCGCGAAATTTCGGTAATCTTCGATCGGATCGTAGATCGGCGTCCCGCGAGATTGAGGGAACAAACGGTACCTCCCGATCGGATCTAAGGGAGCAGATAGCCGAAATACGTCGGACCCTACGTGAATTAGAACAGGTTATGGGCTTTCCTCGGGCGCCCCCTCCAGCATCGGAAATACCATTCTCTTTTCGTTTAAAGGAGGCTGTTTATTGTGTACCAAAATTTGACGAGGCGAACTTGGCTTCTTTTATTCGGTGTTGTAAAAGAGCAGTAAATCTAGTACCCAGAAGTCTGGAGGCAGAATTAGTACTAATGTTGAAAAATAAACGTCAGGATTACGCGTATATCTCAGTAGAGAGCATTGACTTTGAAAATTTGGAAGATTTTTCGGATAGACTAAAAAATGTATTCGTACCCCCGGAAACTTTGAATAACTTAAAGGATGGGCTTGACGCGATCACCAAGCATAGAGATGACAGCATGCTCCCGTATATAGAAAGGGCCATGGTTATTCGCGACAGAATGACCGATTTGAAACGATGCGAGGTGGGAGGAGAATTATATGAAAATGAGGTTTCTGAAATTAATCGCGATACGATAGAAGGATTGCGCGACGGCTTATCATGCGTACTTAGAATTAGCTAAGACCTCGCGAACGGCTTATCTCTTCAAGACGTTTTAGATAACGTTTTATTTGTGGATGAGCAAGTGGAGCATGATAATAGGTTAGGGTGGTAGTGCGTGTTGAGCACAAAGGGAATCAGGGGTCAGGGGCACAATCGGCCCCAAAAATCCTACAGCAGTCGCAGGCACATCAGCCCACGGCTACAGGAACGCAGGCTCCCGCGGTAGATAAAAGTAAGATTCGATGTTTTAATTGTCACAGATTCGGGCATTATAAGAGCTACTGTAGCAAGCTGGCTTATGCCCAACTACAAGCGAGTCAGGGAAACGGGGAGTCTGTCTCACAGGGCGCAACCGAGACAAACCAAACGCCGCATCCTGTGAACACAGTTGAGGAGTTGGCCGAGCAATGGTCCTCAACGTCGAGTTAAAGGGGGTGGGACCCATCCCCATAGTAAAAATTTCGTCGTCAGACTTTCGGATATCCCCGTTAAGCGCTGTGATAGACTCCGGCTCCCAACCAAATTTAGTAAAGATTTCAGCATTAAATAAAGATTTGTTGATGGACACGGCCGAGTACTCAATTTTACGCGGCATATCAGGTCAAGATTAGATCTCGCTAGGAATATGTAATGTAAATTTATTCGATACTAGCACAAGATTCGTAGTTGTTTCAAATAATTTTCCGATAAAATATAAAAATATTCTGGGATCACATTTTTGCACGGTAAATTCCGCGATCACTGATTATGAAAGAAGTCAAATTATTTTTAAGGATCATAAATTGCTTTCTGAAAATTCAGTACTATATAGGATCCCGCCCAAAGGTGAAATAGAGGCTGTAGCTCTGGTGCATGAAGGAAAGGATTTAACAAACGGTTTTGTGGACCCGTTCGAGCTTCCTGGGTAGGCAAGTGTCTACGTGAAAGGGGGTGCTGTAAGATCAATGAATGGATCGGTAAGGCGAGTGGTTCCGACACGCTCGAGAGCATTTATAATGTGAGTAAAATGAAAAAGACCGAACTCAGTAATCTATTACTGGATCTGGTTAGAGTCGACCTTCCTTTGTCGGATTTTCCAACGCGTAGTTCGCGAATAAAATGTGCAGGTCCGGGGACGTCGAGGAGGCACAAATAGGCAATGAATCGGACGCGGAGCAGCCGTGTGTAACATCGGAGCCGGTTATGTTAACAGATGAGGAAGAACTAATTTTATATATCGAAACAATAGAAACAAAATTATTAAATACCGTAAACGAGTGCGGCATAACGGAAATCGGTTGTATCACGGAAGAAGCGGACATGCAATTCACTTCGTGCGTGAATGAATGTTTTCCGATCGATTATGTAGAAGAGGGGGGCTTTAACACCATGAGTGGAAAGGGAACAGTATTAAAATTAGTGAGGAAAGATCATCTCAGCCCCGAACTATTAGAAAGATTAGATAGATTGATTAAACAAACAGCAGAGATAATTTACATTCCGGGAGAACCGCTACCCACGACGAACTTAGTAGAGCATAAAATAGAGTTGAGTAGTGAGATGCCAATTAACGTAAGAAAATATTCTATATCTCAAGTCCTGCAAGAATTTGTACGCGAGCAGATAAATGCGCTTCTCGAAGCCGGGATAATAGAGCCTTCAACGGGTGAGTTCAATTCACCGCTATGAGTCGTGCCGAAAGCGGAAAGCCGTGAGGGTAAGCGCCAGTGGCGCATGGTGAACGACTATAGGAAGCTAAAGGAACAGACGGTTACGGTAACGTAGCCGATTCCTAATATAACGCATATAACTGAGCAATTGGGGGGCGCGGATTACTTCCTCGTGGCTGATTTAGCAAGCGGTTTCCAGCAGATCCCTTTGAGACCGGAAGATCGCAAATATACGGCGTTCTCTACGACCTCTGGTCACTTTCAATACGTTAGGCTACCCTTCGGCATGAAAAATGTTCTCGCCACCTTTCAGGAGCAAATCAATAAAATCATTAGGCAAAGGAGGGGGATGTTCGCTTATATAGACGATATCATCATTGCCGCGTCAACCCTTGACGAGTTAGATAATGAAATGCTCTCATTAGCGAATAAACTCCTCGAAGTCAAGATGAGACTGCATCCGGGCAAGACTCAATTCTATCAAACGTCCGTGACATATTTGGTATATGTAATTACGCCAATGGGAATAGAGCGGGATGTTAGAAAATTGCGGGCCATCGCGAAGTTTCCTTCGCCAGAGACGGTAAAACAAATCAAACAGTTTACGGAGTTGCGGTTACTATCGCTGATTTATTGAGAATTATGCCGTCATTGTCAAACCTTTGCTTGAACTTACCAAAAAGAGCGTGGAATTCGAATGGGGAGCGAAGCCGCAGGGGGCTTTTATGACCTTAAAAGAAAAATTAACGTCGTATTAAGACACCCTGACTTTGAGAGACATTTTTATATAACTAGCGACGCGTGTATTGATGGCATTGGGGGATATTGCTCGCAAGTTTATGATGGCGTTCACCATCCTGTTTCTTACGCGAGCCGCGGACTCATAGATGCGGAGACTCGGTATAGCGTGATCGAACTTGAATTACTGGGAATGGTTCATTGCGCACAACAGTTTCGGTACAGTGTAGGGAGAAAATTTACCTTTTTAACGGATCACAAACCACTTCTGTGACTACATTCAGTGAAAGATTCGACTCTGCGGATAAAGAAATGGTATTTCAAGAATCGCAAGAATCGGACGAAATAGACAAACGGGAGGCTGGTGTGTTATTCGCAGAACCGTCACTAACCCGGCCAAGCTCCTCTTATACGTCTGTTTCCTCCCCAACTTCGAATCCTGCGGAGAGCAATCCTGACCCTGACAGTGAAGTCCCTCCTGATGAATCCCACTCGCTTGACGAGAGAATGAGCATGAGTGAAGATGCCGAGGAGATGACAACGAAGCACGGGAGTTCGGCGGATATTATAGACGCTCCTGTGGTACCCTACGAGCCCTCGGATCCGAGTAGACGTGAGCCCTGGATATCTAGGAATGTCATTGTCTCGCGCGAGGACTATTTACAACGCAAAGTTAATCTCGCATACTTTGTAAAGGTTAAAAATTAACCTTTGTGTACGGGCGCGATAAAATTGACAGATGCAGATAAATTGCCATGTATCAACGACGTCGTTTTAGGTAGGGTTAAGGTGACGTCCGTAAGGAGTAAATCTCATATAGCGGTCCCGATAAGGGAAAATTTACATGTTCGCACGGACCCGGATATTATTAAAGACGCAATATGTTTCCTACTCTACGCTGCGTTAACCCTGCGATTGATAAGTTTGCGTATATCGAAAACCGAGCACTTAGATGACCTTACATGGGATGCGATGGTTGATATTATAAAGGATGTTTTTTCCGCCTCGCAAACGAAAATAATCATTTGCAAAAACCTAATAATATTTCCAGAACCCGAATTCGTAACACTTTGATTACGGAAATACATGATTCCGCCATTAACGGTCATAAAGGTGTCATGAAGACTTATAAGCGTATGAGGCAGTCGTACTACTGCACGAAGTAAGATATTCAGGATTATATTGCGCGTTACCACAATTGTCAAACCACCAAGCTGGTAAGGAAGAAGGTTAGACAACCCATGATCTTGACGGACACGACCGGTGATTCGTTTACGAAAGTCTCTCTTGATAGAGTGGGCCCCCTTCCGGAAACGAAAATGGGAAATAAATTTATTTTAACAATGCAGGATTTATTAACTAAATATAGTATTGCCGTGGCATTACCGGAGGCAAATTCCAGAACAATGGCAGACGCCTTTTTGCTTAAATTAGCATATATTTTTGGAGTCCCGTGAATTGTCCTCACGGATCAGGGTACAACGTTCACCAGCTAGCTGGTTAAGAACTTCGCGAAGCTGTGTAATATCCGACTTTGTACGACTACTGCATTCATGCCTCAATCAAACGGGTCCATAGAGCGAATGCATCACTCCATAATAAAGTGGCTTAAGAACTATGTGACTAAAATCAAGAAGTAGGATGCGTGGTTGGAGTGTGCGTGCTTCTCGTATAACATTAGCGTACATGAAGGTATTAGGCTTACGCCCTTCGAGCGTGTGTATGGAAGAATATCACGAGTGCCATCTGGAAGGGCGGAAATCAATGAGGATATGTCGGAAACCTATCAAGACTATTTATTTAGACTAAAGGCCCGTTTGATAGAGATAAAACAGCTAGCAAGGGAAAATTTGAATCGGACCAAAGAAAAATCAAAGGATTATCATGATCTCCGAGCAAATCCTTGTATCTTTAAAGTGTAATGTTGATAAACGAACCAAAGAAGGGCAAGTTTGCACCGGAATATTCGGGATCGCATAAGATCTTAGAGTTATTAAACGACGGTAGAAATGTAAGAATATCTTTTAAAAGCGCTACAAGGGTAGTACACTCCAATAAGTTAAGGAAATTGCGTATGGAATACCCGGAATCCGAGCAAGGGGACTCCGAATCGTCAGCATGATGAACTAATATATGTTTCTTCTTTTGTAGAAATGATGATTGCTGAATCAATGCAGTTGGCTGTTATGCTGGTCTCATCCATTCCTACTTCCTTCTCCATCTCGGGCTTTGTCTGTGGAAAGGGCCCAACGAACATCACTACATTCTCGGACAATGGCATCCAGAAGTGTGAATTAGGTGCGGTGTCAACCAACCATATGAACCTCGAGTTCCAACTACTGCAGCGGATCGAGTTCGAGAACGTGGCCGCGGTCAGTTGCAAGATCAGAGCCGAGCAGAGAATTCGATACTGTGGGATGCATTCCCAGGTTTCCGATGTGAAGAGCGACAGAAGACCTTCATGGTGCATCTGGACAAAGAACTGTGTGGTGATTTGATACGTTACGGACAGACGAAGTATCGTGACGTACTCATTGTGGACTTAGTAAGTAACATGACGAACTATCGATCGATTATAACTGCGGGACATTTGACCGCGAACGAAGACTGTAAGGGAACGACGTATGATCAATAAAGTGAAGCTACAAAAATGTCGTAGTAACGGTAAAACTCGAGATCGAGATTAATGAATTCGGTGCGTCAGTGGCCTCCAGGGTGGTTTGTTTATTTACAGATGGACGATGCATAGGGTCTGATGGCGCTCTCGTGCACTGGACCCCCGTACTACCCTCCAGGTGCGGATTCGAGAGTTTCGCTGTAATCTTCGACGGAATTGGTACCAAGGTCACGTCCGATAGCTCGCCAACTATCTACTTCGGAGACTCGACTGATGGGATTCAATTTGTGCTGGCCGCAGCTGGAGTGGAAAGTCTTTGCGGATACCGGATTATTAAAACCGAATACCCGAAACTGGACATTTTGGAAACAACCGTTGAATAAAACAAAACAAAATACAAAGAAAATTTTGTTGACAGCATATTTCAATATTAAAATATCGTATTTATCTCGTCCGGTCAGCACACAATTTGATCGCATCTATCATGATATCCTTTTCCATCACTGTAATTTGGAGAGACAGGACCTAATTAGTGCGCTTTCACAGGTAAAAACGGATCCAGAAGTTTCGAGGTTATACAACGAGTGCAGCTGGGGAGGCCGTGCACATTTTGTAGTGTCAACCTGTACAGTGCAAGCTTCATCACCTCCAGGCGAGCTATCACGAGCTTCCAGTTACCTGCGACCAGGAGGAAGGATTTTTGAAGCTGAGATCACGGATCGTCACCCGTCTGACCACACCTATTGACTGCAATGGATTGCTTCCGCCCTATTTCGTATTGCAGGGAACTTGGCATCAATTCTTGCCAGAGCCCATGAGAGTCGAGGCTCTCCAGAAATTAACACGGCATCGTAAGCCGACATGGAAGTACGAAGAGCTGCAAAGTATCACGACGCACGGGATATATCGGGAGAAGGAATTGAAACAGCTCCGCGAACATTTGTTGTTCAGCGCGGAAAAATCCGCTATGATGGAAACTCTCAGCTCCTTGATCCAGAATCCATTTCCCACATTGCGGAATCCGCATTTGCACGTATCTGGTCCTGTTTCACCAAATTCGGCATAATAACTGCCGATATACTGGCAATTATTATGAGTTTTCAGACTTTGAAATTTATTTTAGACACGCTACTACGAGGTCCTGCTCTGTACACGGTATACGGGTGGAGTAGGCACCTGCTCGCTGCCTTTTTGACTATCTTGGCGAACCTGTTGCTGAGCCTATCTAAATCATCGGATCAACGGGCAGAACCGGAAGAGGCTGCTGCGCCCAGAAGTACGTCTGCCACACCTGCAGCTAGAACTCGGACGCACGCCATTCGTCAGCAGGTAGCATACCGCAGCATCCCACCTTAACGTCGGTAAACCAGCAGTGAGGAGTTAGAAGAGCGATTAAATTTTAGGAACGCTTTGTCTAACGCCTAACACATCCCATTTAAGGTGGGGGGTGTTATTTCGGGGCTATATTTTTGCGAATATTTTAAAATTATATTTTGACAGATAGATAAGTAGTCCTTATGTTAAGCATACATCGACGTATGACGATGAATCGAAGGTCATAAACATTTAGCATAATCTCCTTACGCCGGTAGGGAGAGATTTTTCGTTTCCGGTCGGATATTTACTACGGGTCAAATATACTTACTAAAATAACTGCCATACCGACGTCCGGTACATTTTTATGCGGCGCCTGTACTTAAGTATTTACTTACATGTGTAAGAATGTTGTTATAAGATTAGTAGTCGAATATAATTTAGCGGCTGCTTTGCAATCTGTGCTGCAAAGGCATGCTTAGTTTAAAGGAACAGTCTATAGATAAATAAATATGTACTATGCGATGGACTGCATATAATTTACAAATTAAGGCAACCGATAAGCTATTAGGCTAGAATAATCTCTACGATTTAAGCATCTGTCATTTGTTATTCGTTGAATAATTATGTAACAACTTCGGGCATATATTAAGAAATATTGTAAGCCCTAGAATATTCCAAATTTTGATAGAGATGGCATAAAGTAGTTTCTTGTAACCGGTGATAAGAAGATATCCGGTAGCGGCTGAGTGCGCATCGACGGCCACTCGTATGTGACGAAGAGGATTTTCTCACGGCAGCCTCGAGCCAATCACGGAACATCAGGTCGACGCTGACGACCAATCATAAATTTGCGCGGCAGCTTCCCCCGGGCGAGCTGATCGGCAAGAGCTTGTAACCAAGTCAATCTCAGTCCGACCTTCCAGACCAGGAACACGTATCCAGCGCCGCACCACACGAGACTCCAGCTTGATCTAGTTTCATCGTACGAGAGGTATCACCGCAATTATTAAGTTAAGATGATTTTATTTGTCGGACACATAGGAGATTACACATTGTTTTTTTTTCTTTATATTCATTGTATAAATTCTATGTTTGCGGTAAAGAAAGCGTAGTTGCGGCTTCGTGCGAGGTGTATATCAGAGCATACGAACTCCAGAGTGTTTTTTTCCTTTTCATTTGATTACTAAATTGACAGAGAATAAATAATTATTTTAGACGACGTTAACGTTGCACGAATTTTTGTGAATCCGGACAGTGTATTTCGAAATTTGATCATTTTCAGTGTCAGTGTTGTGTGATTTATATGCGTGCAAGTATAGGAATACTAAGTTTTATTATACCGAGTAATGAATCATTATTGGTTTTTTTTTAATAAAAATATTTCGAGTGTTATTTACATTTACCAATTATTTCTCCAAATTATATCAAAGGGAATTTTTTGTTTTACGTGCATTTTATTAGAGAATTTATTTTAAACTTTGACCAAACTAATTTATTCCAGTTAAACGGAAAATTAAAAAATCTTACAGTAAATACAAAATTAAGTGAAGTTAAATTACGGGAACGCGTGCCAGAAGATATATATTCCTTTTTTTTTGGGAAATAATATTTTATTATAATTTTTTTCTTTAGTTTAGCTTGTTTCTTTTTTTTATACATATACGAATAAAGTTATTTAACCAGTCAGCCAAATTAAAGTTTTTAAAGGGAACTAGATGGGCGAAGGAACGTGTTTATACTTCTTATATTTTTTTATATAATATAATTTTATAATTTTTTTTCCTTGACCGTAATGGGTTATGCTTAACTATTAGAATGAATATACGTTTCGGGTGCGAAGTATCTGTGCATTTATAGTATTTTCCGGCGAAGTAACGTTCATGCGAAAGCATACGAAAATTTATTCGAGTTTGTTTTGAGTTTCTTTTTCGTGAGATTGTTTTTTTTTGTGCCTGTATTGTGCCACGGCGCCAATACTGCGGAATCAGCTATTAGATTGAGATAGTTGATTTCCTACAGCATCTGTCCCATTGTGCATCTACTATAGATTGGGCTCGCGCGCAAGAGAGGTACTATATGTTACCGCGGGGTATTCCAGAGTTTACCAGCGAGTTTGTTTTCTTTTTCATAGTAGGGTGGAACAACGAGGGAGGTCCCCTTGTTAGTTCAAAAGCATGCGAGTTTCAGAATTAATTCCGACTAGTCGAGGTTATAGGTCTAGGATCCACTGCGCCCTGCTCGGTTCAGTCAGCTGCCATACAATTCTTTTTATTTATTCAACACGAAATCCGCCAGAAGGATGTACCGTTAATTGTATTGTTAATTCGTTAAACACCAACGAAGGCCGGACATCACACGATAAATTTAACTAAAAAATAGTTAGCTCCTGGTTAATATTTCTACGAGGGTTTATTTACATTTATATTGCACACAATAAGCAATATTTCCAAAATAAGAGATTTTTTTAAATTTCTATCTCCTTTTGGGCGGCACAAGACATTTAGCGTATGGGCGGACTACGCTTTAATATGCCTCTTGTTACAATAAGTCTTTTTTCGTACTATTCACTACCCACATTTACACACAAACAATAACGAATACAGAGAAAATTGATTTTTCATCCATAATTTCTAATTAATCATGTATTATCTTTATAATTATTGTCTTTAAGGATTTAAGTAGCAACTTTAAGATTTTTCGATGGAATTTTTGTATGTGATAGAGAAATGGCCATGTCGACAAGGTTATAAACAATGTTAATTTGTCGTTGTATGGGGTGGTTGGAGAGATAGGTAATTAGTCTTCCAACCAATCAGTAAACTTCTGCCAATTCATTGGCCTGTGGCTTCCTCAAACTTAATTTGCTTATTCCTTCAATTAATTTTTAATAATAAAATCTATAATTTTGCAACAATTTATGACATAATTATAATTAAATACATTTATGAATGTTAAAAGGTATTAATTTTTAAATTATGTATAAAATATGAATAAAATAATTAGTATGATTTTTTTTTTAAATTATGAGTGAAAAATAAATAAAATAATTGATTGTAACATTATCGTCAAATCCTTTTAAAATTCCTAAATATCCTTTACTTCAAATTATATTTTCTTTGTGAAATTTCACACATAGTGTACTTGTCTCTAGTAGTATGCCTGTCCGTATTTGTGTGCTCTTTCTGGAATTTCCGATGTAAGAAAAAGGTTCTAACCTTAAAAATAATAAATGGATATTACAAAACAAAAACAGGTACACAACACGCGCGCATAGCGCATAGCGCATGTCATTTCCATTTTCTAGTATACATATGAGGCGTTTCACGTCAGCTCGAACAGAATCATGCTGTTTTCAGCTTGTGTTTGAAGGGCTAAGATGTATCTAAAAAAAATAATCCCCAAGTGATTTCGATATATTTTTTCCTCAGCTTTCCGATGGTGCTATTAGTTTCTCAAAATTTTTCAATTCTTAGTATTTCTTGAATAATATCTCGAAAAAATCAAAAAATTCCTATGTAGAAAAAGGCTATATCCATGTAAAATTTCCTCCTCTTTCGATCTAGCAGGTCAAAAAAAATATTAAAAATATAGTTTTTGAGATATAACACGTTTTATGTTTTTTTGATGTTAGAATTGAAAAATTTTGAGAAACTAATAGCACCATCGGAAAGCTGAGGAAAAAATACATCGAAATCACTTGGGGATTATTTTTTTTAGATACATCTTAGCCCTTCAAACACAAGCTGAAAACAGCATGATTTCGCGCTCGCGTGCCGCATCTGGAGAGCTGACGTGAAACGCCTCATATACGCGTTCCCGAATAATTACGATTTTAAAAAAGAGCTAAAATAGTTTTAACCTCAAATATCTCTGAAATTCATAAATGAATTCTTTTACCTAAGAACTCTTCTAATAAATAATATAGAAACTCTACATCTCCACCAAATTTCAAAGAAATTAAAACAATTTTAGTATAGTTATATTGTGCGACAACAAAGTTATTTTCAAAAATACTAAAATTTTAAATATCAAACATCTAAAAAAATAACCATATAATCTGGATGAGATTTTACACAGGTATTGCCTATATTGCATACAAATTAGTCCATAAATTTTAAGCTAATACATGAAATTGTCATTGAGAAATTACGATTTTGAAAGAAACCGTAAAAAAATTTTAACCTTAAATGTCTCTAAAAATCATGAGACAATTCTTTTACCTAAAGTACTTATACAATAATATATAAATTCTACATCTCCACAAAATTTCAACATGATTAAACCAATTTTTGTTTTCTCTAGCTATGCGACAAAGAAGATGACTTTATAAAATTAATTTTCAAAATCAAATATCTCAAAAAGTAATTGTATGATCTTGATGAAAATTCGCACACATATTATCTATATCATATACAACATTGTCTATAAATTAGGAGCTGATACATGGAACTGTTCTCGAGAAATTATGATTTGAAAAAAAGGTTAAACAAAATTTAACCTCAAAAATTTCTGAAATTTCTGGACTAAACATTTTGCCCAATGAACTTGACCGAGATCCAAAATCTACCTCTACAAGGAATTTCGAAGCGATTAAGAGATAAATTTTACTCTCATAATCGTTGGACATACATAACTCATTTTTTTCATATTTCAATTTTTTTCTTAAATACTAGTCTACAAAATGGATTCGAATTTTTATAGATTATAGCAATTCATATTCTGCATTATCATGATTTTTCTCAAAAAAATTGACCGTTTAGTTTGGAAGTTATCAGCTTTTTTAAAAAAAAAAAACATGTTTTTGTTAATAATAGAAGAACCGTGATAGCTAGAAATTTTTTTTTTTTTTAGAAAATATAGGAATTTTAATTCTCTTTCGAATGCTACCCATCCGATTGAAATATCTCGATCTTATCATTAAACAAAAGTAAAAATCAATTTTGAGAAAATCGAATCAAAAACCGAATTTTTGACTCGCTATCACAAAAAAAAACAAAAAAATGAGACCTGTTCCGTTAAAATCAATCCAGTAGGAGCTGAGATCCAGGCGTACACAAACACGCACACGCGCAAACGCACGCACGCACGCACGCACGCACGCACGCACGCACGCACGCACGCACGCACGCACGCACGCACGCACGCACACACACACACATACACACACACACACACACACACACACACGTGCTAAACTAAACAGTCAATTTTCTTGAGAAACATTAATAGTCCGACCCATTTCTCAGCTAAAATAATTTACAATGAGATTAAATCTTCCATAAAAATACCCGCATCCCATATTAATAACAGTTTGGATTTAAAACAGAAATTTGAATCAGTGATCATTGCGGATGATTATGTATTACTTTCTTTAGATGTTCCTTATTTACAAACATACCACTGCAACTAGTATTAGATAGTCTAGATTGAGTATTTGAATATACTCACAATAAATACAAATTTCCGTTCCATTAAATTGTTACATCCACTAAATTTTTATTCTCCAACACTTTTTTCTCATTTAATAATAATTCTTATAGACAGATTGAATGTATTCCTATGTGTTCTCCCATTTCCCCCCTATTCGCAGATATAGTGATGGACGACCTAGAAACGAATTGTTTGAAAAACTTAGAAGAAACTTATAATGTCAAACCTCTGTTTTACTTCCGTTATGTTGATGATACCATTATGTGCATCAACAAAAATAATATTGATTTAGTTATTAAGATTTTTAACTCATACAACAATCGGTTGCAATTTACGCACGAATTAGAGAAAAATAAGAAAATTAATTTTTTAGATATATCTCTAATTCGGTACAATAATTCAATTATTACTGATTGGTTTAATAAACCTACCTCGTTCGGAAGACTAATTAACTATCTCTCCAACCACCCCATACAACAAAAAATAAACATTGTTTATAACCTTGTCGACAGGGCCATTTCTCTATCACATGCAAAATTCCATCGAAAAAATCTGAAAATTGCTACTCAAATCCTTAAAGACAATAATTACCCTAACAAATTCATTAACCGTCAAATACGTACCAGGATGAACACAATCAAACATAAACAAACCCAAAAAATAACACCATCACACAATAGATCACTTTCCTACATTTCTTTACCTTTCAACAATCAACATGATAAAATAGCAGCAATCCTAAAAGCCTTCAACTTTTGCGTTTTACCCATTGTCAAAAAAAGCTTCAATTTGGTTATCAAATTAGGGAAAGACTGTACAGAAGAATGGTATCAGACTAATATAGTATATAAGTTCTCTTGTAAGTCGTGCCCTGCATGTTATACAGGAGAAACGAAACGCACTCTGAAAACGAGAATTAAGGATCATCAAAAAAATAACAATCCAGAAGCAGTAGTATCACAACACAAAAATAAATTTTTACATGACTTTGACTGGAAGAATACGAAAATTCTAGATCACGAATCAAATTATAAAAAATGAATTCTATCCGAAATGGTTCATATTAAACTTAACAAAGACAACATTAATAAAAAAGAAGATGTATAATTTTTAAGCAGCTCATATTTTCCGTTACTGCGCCTTTTAAATTGATCGCATATTTTGCTCCGTTTCCGTATATGTACTTGGTTTGTTTGTAAAAGCACTGACATTTTATACTATAATATATAATTTTCCTTATTGTAACGCAATTGATATTTGTAATTACACATTGTTAATATTTTAAGTTTGTAATTAATAAATTATAGCCCGAAGAGGTTGGCGGTCCTTGCAAATGAAATGTTGCAAAAAATAAGAAATTTTGTATTTCTTTTATCTGCCTCCGTCAGATCGATTCTTCTTATTCCACTAAAATATCTCCGTTTACAACCATCCATATCAAGAATACATATATTCATTTTTAGACTTTTCACACAATATTGGAATTTTAGAAGTACATATATTTTACTTTGTAACCGAATTACATTTTTTTGGCAATGTATAATAATTTTCATACATGCCTATTTACCAATAACATTAAATACAGAAGAAATTATTTCCTTAAATTTTCTATCTGTAATTTTTCAGAAATACTACACCTCTTTTATACTCTCGGCAATTACTTTTATTCAGAAGTTATCAAACCATATCTAGGGTTTGATATGTAAAATTAAGATAATATGTACACTTACAAATAAAGCATGTGCAATATCATATCCAAAGTCAAGCTATATTGTAACAAAACTATGTAAATGGATAAACCACTTTGAATAATGGTTAGTTTAATAGAATTCCATAATTTTTTGTAGCAGTTGCATAACATTGCTAATTAGTTATCAATTCATAAAATAATATTCATTTTAAAGTTAATAATGTTCATGTTATAACCAATATTCCTTTTATTTAGTATTGGCACCGCCCAATTTTCATATACATTTACAGTTTCATGTTGAAAACTCATGATTTTAGAAAAATCATTATGTCAAAGTGGATTATTCGTCGTACTGTTAAATGTAAAACAATAAAATTGTTTTCTTATTATTTAATGTTTAAGTTATATAGTATTTGCATAAAGTTACCTCATTAACGAATCTTAGCATTCGATTTCGTGCGAGGGTGGAACCAAAATCCGAGCGACCAGTAGTATCCCTCTACGTTTAAGACAAGGCAAAGCGGCTGCGTCCCATCTCAGGCCTAATTTGCTCATTACAGAGTTCACCCCAACACTTCAGTCTCGGTAGTCTCGTCAACCAAGCACCGTCGAGTGGATTAAACACTCGCGGGAGCGATCTTTTTCCTTTTCAAACTCAAACTCAACAAAATTGTTCCCCGCTCGATGATATTTTTAAATTCTGAGTTTGGTTAAAATTCATAAAAGTTTATAATAGTCACAAATTGATCTATTTATTAAATAAATTTAAGTGGTTAATTATTTGATTAAAATTAGAAAATTTGCCCAATGTATAATGAAAATAGAATAATCATTTTCATTATAACATTATTTTTTTTTTAATGTAAGACATATTATATATATTTACATAAATGTAATACAATAATATTAATTTGATTATTTTATTATTATACATTTAATAAAAAATAATATATAATATAGTATAGTATAAATGAATTTATTTTTTATTAAATGTAATTACGAAGATGTAAATCATAATGTAATTTTTGACTCATTTATTTTAGAAAAATTATGAAATAAAATGATAGATAGTTCTATAAAATGGCTAAATTGATCTCCACGAGCAAATTCTCTTACAGTTAGTCGTAATACCTTTCCCAAATCGAAATAGTGTGCTACATTTTTATAGCCCGCACTATTTGATAGAAAATTTTAGCACACGGCGACACTGGTAAAAGAAGTATAGAAAATACTTTAATAAAAATCACAAATTTACAAAATACAGGGAACTGAAATGCGTTTCGTCCTTAGTCGTACCGGGTGGACTCATCAGGAAGATCCCGGTAGACTTATCTTCGACGCCGAAAATAAATGTTACTTGGATTTATTTAAGGAAGTTGGAAAGTGATTTTATTTGTGGAAGCCAAGAAGTGGCAGCCACCTGGTGGATAAAGTAACAAAGATACAGATATAAATAAAATTTAGGCATGTTTGTGATCCAATGCCGTTTAAGTTTCTTAATAAATTTTATACGCTCGTAATAATATAGTTCTATAAAATGGCTAAATTGATCTCCACGGGCAAATTCTCTTACAGTTAGTCGTAATACCTTTCCCAAATCGAAATAGTGTGCTACATTTTTATCTTCCTGATGAGTCCACCCGGTACGACTAAGGACGAAACGTATTTCAGTTCCCTGTATTTTGTAAATTTGTAATTTTTATTAAAGTATTTTCTATACTTCTCTTACCAGTGTCGTCGTGTGCTAAAATTTTCTATCAAATAGTACGGGCTATAAAAATGTAGCACACTATTCACAAATCACATTATAATTTACATCATCAGTAGAGGAGGAAGGAAGGGCTAGGTGGAGTCGCGGATGATTATGGTGGGACGACTCCCATGGTTTTAGAGCCCTTGGCGATGAGTTCCATCGTTTTATTTAGGTTTATTGTATGATAAATTATTTTTGATAATTTTATTTGATTGTAGCATGTCCTAAAATCATATTTAATTCTCATTATTTTTCATATATAATACCTATATAAAATAAAATTAAAAACTCAACGCGCCTACAACAATACCTCAATGGTGGTTGCTTTCGCCGTAGAGGGAATCGTGGAGGGGACAGTAGAGGGGAAGGTAGGGGGCGAAGTAGTGGGGACGGTGGAGGGGGGCGAAGTAGTGGGAACGGTGGAGGGGGTAGAGGAAGTCGAGGAACCGGTGGAGGGGACTGTGGAGGGGGTGGAGGGGACGGTGGAGGGACAAAGGAAGGACGGTGGAGGGCTGAGATTGAAAAATAACGCGATTTTTGAACGAACTTAATATTAAAAGGTGGATAAGACGGTGGAGGTGGGTGGAGGGGACGGTGGAGAGGGTGCAGGCGACGGTGGAGGGACTACGTTCAAATATAACAGTAACGCCGATATAATATAGGAATATATATATATATTTCTTTAACGGAGTTATGCAGCCCAATCTAGACTTCGAGAGTTCAAATAAAATTTTCGGAAAAACTCTGCAATAACCTGAGGAATGTTGTCGTTGTAGACAATGGCGGTGCCTAGCGCCGCCCTTACCTCCTTATAGTGCAGAACTCTGGGGTGCAGGTATTAATATACAGGGTTGGGCTGCATAAACCCCCTTACCTCCATATCTAACTCTGGAGAAACAAACTTTATGTCAGCATAAGTATACATACATTTACACACACACACACACACACACAAGCTCGCGCACGCACGCACGCACGCACATTATTCATACCCGGAACTTTGAGGATTTAGAGTTTCTTTCGCCAGAGTTCGTATATGCGTGACTAAAGAAGTAAACCCCTCTGTGGGTAGAAGGTACTAATATAAATCCTCAAAAGTACCGTTTCGTACCTATGGCACTCTGAGGATAATCCTCAGTGTCGAAAAATCCTCAAAGTATCGGTAAGTTGCTGAATATAATCCTCAAAGGATGCAAAAGATATATATATATATATATATATATATCTTCCTATAGTATATAGTTGTAAGAGGCTTGTAGGGTACCCAGCCCCTCCCCCCTCCCCCCTCCTTACAGCCCCTCCTCAACCCCTCCTCAAAATAATGGAAAAACAAGATTAGAAATAGAAGTTTTTAGTATTACTTTTGCTCCTCAAAACCCCTCCTCCCTCCCTCCTTCCTCTCCTTCCTCCTCTTCAAAACCCCTCCTCCCCCCTCCTCCTACCCCTCCTCTTAATATTGTATTGTTTTTCTCATTTTTTTATGCATTTTATATATATTACGAATAATTTGATATTGTTAATATTATATTATTAAATAATTATAATATCGAATGATATAAGGTCAAGTTTAAAAAATTTGTATAAGTTCCCCATTCCTTTTTATGTATAAGTTCCCCATTCCTTTTTGTATATAAGAAGCCTTAGTCACATCAGGGTATGCCTTTAATAACGTTACTAATGATTATAGTTTAATCTAATAATAATACATTAATACTATAGTGTATTAATGTACGTCTTAGTTTGGGAACCCGGTATATATATATCTTCCTATAGTATATAGTTGTAAGAGGCTTGTAGGGTACCCAGCCCCCCCCCCCATCACCCCTCCTTACAGCCCCTCCTCAACCCCTCCTCAAAATAACGGAAAAACAAGATTAGAAATAGGAGTTTTTAGTATTACTTTTGCTCCTCAACCCCCCCTCCTTCCTCCGCCGCAAAACCACTCCTCCCCCCTCCTCCTGCCCCTCCTCTTAATATTGTATTGTTTTTCTCATTTTGTTATGCATTTTATATATATTACGAATAATTTGATATTGTTAATATTACATTATTAAATAATTATAATATCGAATGATATCAATTATAAGGTCAAGTTTAAAAAATTTGTATAAGTTCCCCATTCCTTTTTGTGTATAAGAAGCCTTAGTCACATCAGGGTATGGCTTTAATAACGTTACTAATGATTAGAGTTTAATCTAATAATAATACATTAATACTATAGTGTATTTAAGCTTATTTAAACAACAACAAATTTGCTCTCAAACACAAAATATTACAAAATAATATGAATAATCCAACTAATTTTAAATCTTACAATCTTAAAAATTATATTGATCCATCATATTTTGGAAATATGAGTATAACTTGTAAATTTTGCTCAGCTGTATTTTGGAAAGAAGAACGAAATAAATCAAATTGTTGTCATAATGGTACAATAGATTTATCTCCTCTTAGTCCTTATAACCAAAATCTTAAAGACCTTTTATTTCACGATAATCATTTTAGACTTTTAATGGGATATTACAATAATTTATTTTGTTTCGCAACATTTTGTGCTAATCTAAAACATGAAAATCAAAAAGCTATTTTCAATTTAAAAATTCAAGGTCAAGTTTGTCATACTACTCCCAATACTTTACTACCATTACATAATGAAGAACCTATTTGTGGACAATTATATATTTATGATGATATTAGTTCAATAGAAAACACTTAAAACTAACGACAAATTAACTAAAGAACATTTAGAAATATTAACAAATATTCTAAATAAAAATCCTTACGCTGTAAATTTTAAATCTTTATATCAATTATCTAATGTACAAAAGTTTCCAAACTATAAATTATATTTCATTCGAAAAACGGATAAACAAAAACATCGTTACAATAAACCTCTTACAGCTGAATGTGGAGCAATAATTGTATCAAAATCAACTATTCCTGATGACTATGATCTTTGCATATATCCTAAAAATATTTCAGAATGTGAAAGTAAAAAAATATACATGAATAAATTATCTCACCATGTCGATCCGATGGTTTTTCCAATAGTATTTCCAGCTGGTGATTTAGGTTGGAGTATTGAATATAATAAAAAGCCAAAGTTTAATATAAATAAAATTTATAATACAAACAGTTTGATTAATACTTCGAAGTCTGACGAAGAAATTTATAATACAGATAATTCTACAAATATTTTAAAGTCTACCGAAAAATCAGTCAATCTTACTATTTTGCAATATTATTCTTATAGATTATCGTACAGACCGGAAATTAAAAATTTTTCACCTTTATTATATGCTGGAAGATTAATACAACAATATGTTTTACAAGCTCTTATTATGGTAGAAAATAATAGGATGAATTTTTTCAGAAATAATCAACGACAACTTCGTATTGAATATTATCAAGGATTATACGATCACGACTTTAATTTAGCCTCAAATATTACTCAAAATTTTGAAAAAAAGAGATATTAGGAAATCTTTTTATTTTACCAGCAACATATATTGGTAGTCCTAGGTATATGCAACAGCATTACCAAGATGCCATGGCAATAGTAAGAACAACAACAAGGCCAGATTTATTAATTACTATCACATGTAATCCAAAATGGAAAGAACTAAAATTAGTTTTACAAAAATTTCCAAAAGGAACTTTACCTAATGACATTCCTAATATTACAGTTAGATTGTTTTATGCAAAATTTAAATGTATTTTAGATGATATAGTAAAAAATAAAATTTTTGGAACGGTAATCGCTTATGTTTATACTATTGAGTTTCAAAAAAGAGGTTTACCACATGTTCATCTTATAGTTACATTGCATCCAAATAATAAAATAATGACTCCTAACACAATTGATAAATATATTTCTGCAGAAATTCCAAATAATGATAATAAAGAAATGCAAAAATTAGTAATTAAACATATGTTACATGGACCTCATACAAGTAAATCACCTTGTATTATTAAAGATAAACCTATATGCAAAAAGAAATTTCCTAAACAATTTCGTGATTTTACAATTTTAAAAGAAAATGGTTATCCAGAATATCGACGACAAGATAATTCTGCAAATAATCATACATATAAAACAAAAACTGGTCCAATCGTTTATGTTGATAATAAAATGGAAGTTCCATATAATAGTTTTTTACTACAAAAATATAAATGTCATATTAACGTTGAATATTGTGCATCAATTCAAAGTATCAAATATATGTTTGATTATATACATAAAGGAGGTGACAAAGCATTGTGTAAAATTCAGAAAATAAATAAAGTAGATGAAGAGACTTCTGTAGTTTTTGATGAAATTTCACAATATATTGACGGTAGATATTTCAGCCCAATGGAAGCCGCTTGGCGCCTAGAAACGTTTCCTCTGTGTGGTAGAAGCCATACTGTCATTCATGTAGCCGTACATACCGAGAATCAACAAAAACTTGTTTTCCAAGAAAATAAAGAATTTGACGCTTTGCGTAATAGAGAAACTACTTTACTAGCGTGGTTTAAATTAAACAAAATCGATCAGTTTGCGAAAAATATAAAATATGTTGAAATTCCTCGATATTATGGATTTACAAAATCTAAAATATGGAAACGTAGAGAACGCAATAAACAATTTGATACGATTGGGCGATTAAATATTGTTTCACCTAAAGATAATGAAAGATTTTTTCTTAAATTACTGTTGAACCGCATAAAAGGTGCTACTTCTTTTAAAGATTTACGAACATTTAATAACGTCTCATAAGAAACATATAAAGAAGCAGCACTTGCTATGGGTTTAATAGAAGATGATTCCCAAATTTATATTATTTTTGATCAAGCAAGTAATATCATGCTTCCTTTTCAATTACGTAAATTCTTTGCATGGTTTATCTTAGCTGAAAATTTTCAAGGTAATTTAATTTGGAATCATTTCAAAAAATTTTTTACTGAAGATTTTAAAGAAAATAAAGAAAATAATGCTTTGTGTCACATTCAAAATATATTACAAACTGGAGATAAAAGTTGTAAAGATTACAGTTTACCTGAACCAACAATAAATAATATCGAAGAAAGTCCTGAAAATTTAGCAAAAAGTAAAAATCTTTTTGAAATTTTGTTTAATCAATTAACTACTAATCAAAGATTAATTTTTAATGAAATTATAACTAACAAAAATAAAATTTATTTTATTGATGGACCTCGAGGTTCAGGAAAAACTTTCATATACAAGACTTTAATATATCACTTTTTATCTTTGAATAAAAAAGTTTTATCTATAGCTTGGACAGGAATTGCATCTATTTTACTACCTAAAGGAATGACAAGTCATTGTTCTTTTAGACTTCCTTTAGTTTTAAACAGTATTGAAAGTGCTTTTCTAAAATTAGAATCAGATAAAAAAAAAATTACGGGAAGTAGATATTATAGTTTGGGATGAAGCATCAATGATCCCAAAAAAAGCTTTGGAAATTGTTGATCAAACACTTAAAGGTATATGTTACAGTAATGTTCCATTTGGTGGTAAATTGATAGTTTTAGGAGGCGATTTTAGACAAATTCTGTCAGTCCTAAAACATGGTTACCGAGACAGTATAGTACAGGAGACAATAAAATTTTCTCATTTATGGCGTCTCTTTAAAGTTTTAAAATTAACCGAAAATATTCGCTCAAAAATAAACAATTTGCTTCATTTTTATTAGAGTTAGGTGAAGGTAAAATTAATCCATTTATAGTTCCAAATAAATGGAACCGAAAATATATGTAATAAAATTTATGATGATATTAATCTCGAAAATTCCGTAGATCGTATAATATTAGCTCCTGATAATGACGATACTAAACTTATAAATAATAAAGTTTTGAACTTATTACATGGTAAAACACATACATATTATAGTTTAAATTTCGCAACGCATAAAGGAGTTGATCAAACAGATGAAAATATTCACTTAAATTACCCAATAGAAATGCTTAATAATATTAGAGAAGGTCTACCACCACATGAATTAAAATTAAAAATATATGCAATTGTAATGTTAATTAGAAATATAAGTATATCAGAAGGAATGTGTAATGGTACACGCTTGAAAATTATAGGTTTATTTAATCACAATATTAAAGCTGAAATAATTACAGATGAAAGAGTTGGTGAAGAAGTTTTTATACCACGAATAACATTAAATACTGGAGATTCTTCTTCATTTCCGTTTATACTTTTTAGAAAACAATTTCCAGTTATATTAGCTTTTGCTATAACAATAAATAAATCTCAAGGTCAAAGTTTTAATTCTCTAGGTATTTACATTAGACGACCTTTATTTTCACATGGCCAATTATATGTTGCTTTCTCCCGATGTAAAAATCCTAACAATATATTTATTGAAAATATTTTAGAAAATTCATCAATAATTAATAACATTGTTTGGAAAGAAATTTTTGACACTTAATCTACACTTTTTAATAAACTTTTTCAAAAATTATTATTTTTTTTATATATATTTTTATCTAAATTTATATAGATCAAAATAAACCCAACTAAATTTATATCAATAATCATTTTATTTATAATATTATTCTTTTACAAAAGTACAAGACATGTTGTAATTTCTTATAAGCATAATATCATATAAATAATCTGATTATTTTATTACATATAATAAAAATAATTTCAATATAAATATATTTATATGAAATATTTTTTTATTAAATGTAATAAAGATGGGAATCAATTTTCATTACATTAATTAAAAATTATTAATATAAATTATTTAAAATTAATAAAATTTATTAATCAAAATTGATTCACAGCTTCCATGGTGGAGGAAGGATGGGATAGGTTGGAGTCAAGGAGGATGGAGGGACGAGTCCCATGGTTTTTAGGGTTATTGACGATGAATTCCATGGTTGTGTTTAGGCTTATTATATAAAAAATGATTAACAATAATTTTATATTATTTTGGCATGTCCCATTATCATATCTAATTATTAATATTTTTTATATAAAACATCTAAGCACAATAAAATCAAAAATTCAACGCACCTATAACAGTACCTCAGTGGTGGTGTGGAAAACTGTTAACTTTAATAAATAACACGCTAAAAAATTAACTACATATTAAAACACATATAATAATATGAACATGACCTTACACTATTAGACGTAATAAACAGCGTCACTGTTTTTATAAAATCACGCTACAAATGGGAGTTGGCGAGCGGAGCGAGCAGGGGGCGAAGCCCCCCTAGTATATATATTGTAACAGGGCGAATAGTTTTCGGAGCGAGAGAGTTTTCGGCAACGCCGAAAGCTTACCTGTATGCTCTCTCTCTCGCTCACACTGCTCCGCAACGACGATGCCTTCCTCGGCGCTGCTCGTCGAGGACGATGCTCGCCTACGTTGCGGCTCGAGCGGCGCCCTGGCAGATTTGCCGGCTCTGCGCGCGCTCGGTGCAATGCCGTTCGCTGACTGTGTACAACCGGGTAACTCAGAAGTTACCCGGGAATTTTGATATCGTGTGTGTGACTCTACGCGTTCCTTAATGTAAGGGGAAACGCGCGCGAGTACCTGGGGCTCAGATGATCGCCGAGGAAGTCGGCGATCCCGCGGAGGCGGCGGTATCCGAGGTACTCGTAGGAATAACGGCGGAAGGGAAGGGGGCGAAATAACAATTCGCGAACTCTTAATTAAGAAATATAAAAGATCGTTTTATTATCTAATCATAAGAGGGGTTTACACAAGAAAAGGGTATTGAGCGCGCCGCGGTCTCTAATTCTCGCGAGGTCGAAATGCCTCGCGAGTCGCACGCGTCGCGGACGTCGCGCACAGACACACTCACGGAGACGAGGTGCACCACCCGTCTCCGACGCTCTCTACCTCGCGCGTCGAGGTAGAGTCTCGCTCACGCGTAGGGGGCCTGCAGGCACTAACCTTACTTATGTGTCGACGGAGTCCGGGCTAGAGCCGTCTCGTTCTCCCTCGCGCACGACGATGAGGACCTCCTCCGTAGCCTTGCTCCCTCTCCTTTCTTTCTCTCTCTTCTTTCTCTCTCTTCTTTCTCTGTCTGCTTTCTCCCTTGCTTTCTGCGTGCGCGCACCGAATCGGCAGAAGATCGACTGAACGTTCTCGCGCGCACCGTTGCCGATCCGCCCTCCTCGCGCCTGCGCATCCCCGCTTCGCTCCTCGATGGCTCGAGTGCGTGGTAGTTCGCCCGCGGATTCCGAACTTCGTTACAATATATATATTTATTAACCAGAGTAATACAAAATTACATTACAAAAGTAGTCCAGCAGAGGAAGTAACTTCCTGTATGCTGGTCTGGTCTATATAATAAACTTACAAGAGTAGATAAGCTGGACGGGTTCTGGCTCACTGAACCAACATTCTGGTGCAGTGAGCCAGAACCAGCTCACCATTTTCGGTCATGATTTTCAGCGAGCGAAAATCGACTGAGCCAGAACCCGTCCGACATTCTGGTGCAGTGAGCCAGAACCCGTCCACCATTTTCGATCGTGATTTTCGGCGAGCGAAAATCGACTGAGCCAGACCCGTCCGACATTCTGGTGCAGTGAGCCAGCCTACCATTTTCGGTCATGATTTTTCCCCGAGCGAAAATTGACCGTCACGCACGACAATTTTTAAAACTGCACGCTCAAAGCGAGAGCGCGAGCAGCGAGAGAGTGCGCATGCACACTGCGAGAGTGCACGCGTTCACTCGCAATTTATTTTAATCTTTTATACTTATCGCGTTCGGGTAAAGAATTGGTATTCGTGGAATATTTCTGAGAATACTGTTTCCATTTCGAATCCTCCTTTTTCTCCTGTTTAGAATCAAGAAGTGGAGTATAAGCGCTTGAACTTGTGGCTTGACCCATCTTGTTCGACGTCAGGGACACGAATGAAGCATTTACTCCCAATCCATAGACATCTCGCACATTTCGTAGAATTTTTTCAGAAGTTTAACGTTATGAAGAGCACAGCTGGTTTTGTAGGTGCCCTCGTGGTTTGGGCAAACTGTTACAAGCTTGATCTTGTCCAACGGTGGAAAACCCATCTCCGTTACATCGTGAACGTTGAATTTGAAACGTTCGAGCCATTTTTTTCTTGGTGGAGCCCATAACGAGTATCTGACTAGCATCATGCAGACATTCTCGAAGAACACTTCCGATGTCGGTGTAGGGACGGTCACCAGACTTCCAAGAAATACCATGATAGAACTTCTTCAGCCAAATATTTTCTCCCTTATACTTATCGGTGAGTCGTTTCCAAGGGAAAGGTTCCTTGAATAAAAAGATTAGAGGTTGGGCGTCTTCGTCCAACGGAACTATTGCCAGTTCTTTCAAAACGAAATCATTACCAGGCTGTTTAAAGCCCTGCATATCGACGATGTATTTCATTTTTACACAAGCTTCTTCACGTCACCACTGACGGGACTATACTGAACGATACGGTCGTGTAGAATGAGACAATACGCGGCTGTTCCAGCTGGAAAATTATTTCTCGATTCAAATTCTAAACGCACGTCCACGGGAGCGTTTTTCAAACATTCGTTTTGTTTGGAACAATGGATCACTATCAAAGGTAAGTATTTTATAAAATCTACTTTATTCAAAAGTACTCTGAAAATTTGCATACATATCATACAGTACAGCGTACTGGTTACGATCTATATCTATTTAGATATAGATCGTAAAATTTTCATACGGGTAACATTGCGAATTTAAAAATAGTTTAACATTACTTACGTGGCAATGATCGAACTGACTCGCGTTTACCTGCCTCCGAGATTTTCTATTCGTTTGAAAAGCGAGAATAATGAAGCGTGGTTTTTCCAACTGATTGGATGTCTTCACAGTCCAAACGTGTTTAGGAGAAGATGGAAGGAGGGAATATTTGTAGAATTCCCAACTGCGGTAGCTCATAACCACAGGTCTGTTTTTCTCGATGTAATTGAATAGAGGAATCTTTCGCTTATCGGAGAGAAATATGTATGGCATCAACCACTCTATCTTCGTGAGGTCAATTTTAAATTCTTCATAAGTATTATCTGGTCCTGCTGTCTGTATGATGGCATTGATATCCTTTCTCGATCTCGTGAGTATGAGTTCGTGTTTAACATATACTAAAATTTTTCTATAATCTTCGGCAAATCCAAGAATCATGCAGAGAGGTATAGACAGGTCGAAGTAACCATCATCTTTGGTAAGTTTTTGCGTTACTTCTACATCGAGCCAGCCAGCGTTCTCGATGACCAATTTTTGACTAGGATTGAGAGAAACCCAACCTTTCATGAGAGTAGTTAACCCTACTTTTTTACATTTATCAATTTCAATGGCATTTATCTCGTATCTGATTTCTTCAAACATGTGACAGATGGCGTTGTTGACTAACATAGAACGTTCGAGTTGAGTGCCATTCGGCTTAACTAATTTACCACATACATGTATTGAACTTCGTGATGGTAGAAGACATAAATCCTGATGTCGAATGGCGATGCAAATTTCATCGCTATTTCCAAACGATGACGTGGTGTAGGGTTGATGTGCATGAAGTTCATAGTGAGTCACTGACTCATCAAATGTTACAGGTGACTGAATGTTTAGAATTTCTTCCATCTTTTTGTAGGCAACAGAAAAAAATACAGGTTATTTTCCACCAGCGACGATTCTTAGACCGAGACTTCTCAGGAACTGAATGTTTTGTCGTGTTAGCGCTCTGCTTGCTCGCGGACGACTGATGGTCTGTCGACATGTTGACTTCTTTATATAGCCCCTACCGACCTTGCTATTGTAAACGATCCCCATCACACTTGCTTGATGTGAAGTCTGATTGTGATTACTTCTCCTCGAAAATTAACTAATTGTCCGTCTTGATCGACTATGCGTATTTGTAAGTGATCTATGCTTTTAACTGTAACTGGAAGGTAAACGACCTGTGAGGGTACTTCAATGATCTTATATCCTGGCGGTACTGCTGGAATGAATTCGTGTATCGTATGAATCTTAGAGCCGTTTATATATGCGCCTGAAGTTATATTACACTAGACTCGCAACGCGTTGATCTTGAGGATAGTTACAGGCAAATATGAATTATGTATTAAATTAGCTTCTAGAACGCGTTTGGTGAAGCCAAGTAGTTGAGGACGAAAATCAATAGGCTGACTACACTTAATAACACTGCGAAGTGTATTATTGTTTGGCTTCAGACTGAATGAAATACCTTTGGGTGTTAAAGTTTCACGGAGAAAGTTTGCTATATCCTCTATCTCGTAACTACCAGTTGGTAAAAATAACTCTTCTTTACCCACGTAAAACTTATTATTGCCTGTATCGATATTTGGTATGAAATTGAAGGTTAAAAGTTCAACTAAACCGAGAACGTAATTTTTGTTTGCTGAAAGTTCAATAGGTGGAAAATACTGTACTTCGAGAACTGATGAATTACCGGAGAGACTTAACGTCAATGTATTCTCCATGACTATTCAATGTAGAATGATTAAATTATCATTGCGCTAGCCTTTATATAGCCTGACCGAGCTTATTACATAAGAACTTGAGACAAAGATGACCACAGTTGAATGTATTGTAATCTTGATATCTCTCATGATTATATTTAACCTCATTTACACGTAGATATAGCATTAAGTCAATAGGTGGTTGAAGATCTCCAAAACTATCAAAGTAAAGTACATTCTCACCACGTTTGCGATATGCTACCCAATGTGTTCCAGGCCCATCTTTATCATCTAAATTTACAATGGCTGATTCCCGATTATGAGGTCCGCTTGGAGGTAAAGCATTTCGCATAAAGACTCCGCGAAAATATGGGATTTTTAGAATTTTAGCATACTTAATTAGATCTGTGAGAGCCCTCTGTGGTAATCTCACTTCAGGGTTCTTTTTTTTTCTTCAGCCTGAATTTTTTTTTTGTTACCACCTATACGAAGACCTGCACCTGTTTTATACGGTTTCAGAAAGAGACCCTTTCCCAATGCTATTTCTTCCATTTTCATGTTATGCCTCTGATTCTCTTCTAATTGCTTTTTAGCTGTACTCGCATCATTAACCATTTTTGCTATGCCAGCAGCACCACCAGCCACTACTCCAACAGCACTCAGGCCAGCAAATATTGGCACAAGAAACGGTAGAAAACCACCTACTTTTGAGGGTACCGGTAAAACGCGTGGAATGATAATTTTACTTTTTCCACCTGCTTTCTTGACAGCAGAACGAGCACCTTTCAAAGCAGAGAGAATCACCTTACGAACGGAGTTACTTTTAACCATTGATTTTGAAGCAGCTTTTATTATCTTGTTTAACCGTGTTGACTGGTTTCTCTTTACACCCATTCCGACTTTTGATTTGGCTTTCATAATATTTGTAATTGTATAAGCAGCTACTTTCTCGCCAATACTTGAATCTTTAGCCTTAACTCTCTGCCACGCCTTATCTGCTAAAACGCTATCCGCGTTGTTTCTAGACTCAATGTTTTCTCTGTTCTGCGAATAAGTTATGTCGTGCTCTTGACAAGCTCTATCAAGTAGATTGATACCTTTATCACCTCGAGCTAAACGTTTTGCTAACTTAGTACCTGGCCCGTAGTACTGATATCCTGGTAAATGAAGTTCTATTGGAAGACTGTTGAGAATTTTATTGATTAAACCGCGACCTCGACGTCGTCTGTATACGATCATCACACCACGAAGATTCGATGAAGACTGAACCCCGCGAGTATAAAGCGCTTTATTTATAGTCGAACGATCAGTTGCGATCGAGACCTTGTACTGTACACATGAATTTCAAGGAACACTCTGTTCAACTCCCGGTATTTAATTTCGATAATATCGTGGAGCAAGAAAAAAAGACAAGCGGCATGGAGACTTATTTCCAAACAGTATTGGAGCTGTATTTTGTGGACCGTCAAGTTGTGGAAAAACCAATAGTTTGCTTGCACTTATTACACATCCCAATGGTGTTCGATTTGAGAATGTTTATACATATTCAAAGTCTTTGAATCAACCGAAGTATAAATTTCTTCAGAAACTCATAGAACCATTAGAGGTCATGCAGTATTTCCCCTACAGCGAACACGATGAAGTTATAGCTCCTGAAAATGCTCTTCCGAACTCTATCATTATATTCGACGACAGAGCTTGTGAAAAACAAAACCATGTTAAAGCATTTTTCTGCATGGGTAGACATAAAAATGTAGACTGTTTTTATTTTTGTCAGTCATATGCTCATATTCCAAAGTATCTCGTTAGGGATAATGTAAATCTTTTGGTAATTTTTCGGCAAGATGATGTTAATTTAAAACACTTGTATGAAGATCATGTTAATTCTGATATGACTTATACACAGTTTAAAGATTTATGTGTTAAATGTTGGAGAGATGAGAAATATGGATTTCTAATGATTGACAAGGATAGTCCAATCAATGGAGGAAGATATCGTAAGGGCTTTGACTGTTTTGCTATAAATATGGGCGGCACTTAGTCTTTCATTCACAGTCTACAACTGAACGTTGAAGCGTCAACATGGCAGAATTCAGTCGAAGAAAGGATATACTTCATGAGCTTGTAAAAGCTCGCAATGCAGTTCAACTTAAATATAATTTGTTGAAGTATGGAAAAGATACTTTTGAGAAAGCAATGGAAGATACTTTCAAACCCATTGTTGATCCTCTTCAAAAACTTGTTGAAACGTCGAAAAACCATATTCAATCGGAAAAAGATGTGACGATTCCGAAAACCAATGATACTTTAGACATTAGTTATATTCCTGATAGTACTCTCGATAACACATATGGTAATGATACTTTAAATAATACTATTAAAAATATCAAAATAGATAGCTCATTTGAAACCGCAGGTAGTGAAATCGAAGAAGAAGGGGGTAATTTATTAGATAATAAATACATACGCATGCTTAGTCAGAAAAATAGTAAGTATCTTGATAAAATTTATGAAGTAGGCAAAGAACATGGTCAAATGATAATCGGCAATACGCCGATACACTTTGATAGTGATTACGTTAGAGTAGAAGATGAGAAGTATCCAAAGACTCGAGGACTTTTGGAGTTATTAATCACAAAAAATCCTGAGCGAAAGTATGTGAGTTCACATGACTTAGAAAACTATCGCAGTATTCTTGAGACAACTAATGCTTACAAAAAGAGATACAGAGGTGATGAATCTATTCGTAAACACAACAGTAAGAAATATGATGAAATTATTGTTCCTCTTTTCTTTAATGAATCTAAAAAGCGTAAGATGACCCCTGATAAAAAGAGTGGTTTTGGTGTCTTACCTAGACATAAAATTGCGCGAAAAAATTCAATGTTAGATTATGTGTACTGGGATGATCCAAATGAACTTGTGAATCGTCTTCGTTTACTAATAGCTGAGAGATCAGCTGAAAATCAGTCATACCAATGAAATCCATTCCATCATCGAAGAGCTTCGCGAGGCTGGGTATATACACTGAGGTGAAATTAATGCAATGTTCAGTATCAAGATGAGTGTCGACGTGTTCGGATGAAATCTGAAAGAAAGAGAGGGCATTAGAGGTCCTCCAGGAGTGGGATATAAAATCACATCCGATGGGCAGTTTGATCTTGAAAATAAGAGATTATGCAATGTAGGAGCACCCAATGATCTACACAATGCAGTCAATGTGCAATCATTACAGCATATAGCGGAGGGAGAAGTTGAGAAAGTCATGAATGTTACATATGGATTGAGAAATGATTTCAATAATTTAGATGATATAGTGGAAGCTCATCGAGATGAATTAGATACAAAAATTGCTAGTCTCGAGAGAGAAATGGAGAGTATAAAAGAGATGATACTTCAGTTATCACAGAACAGTAATTCAATAGATACCAAAGAGTCAACATCGAAGTATGGATCATCAAAAGAAAGTAGTAGTAGAAGAGTTACATAAATCTGCTCGAAGAAACTATCAACGCCGTAAGTTTGATATGCGAGGCATAGATGAAAAATGGCGAGCTGATTTAGATGCAGCCTTACGCTAGAGAGAATAAAGACTACAGATATATGCTCACTGTAATAGATGTATTTTCTAAGTATGCTTGGGCTGTACTGGTTAAGAGAAAATCCGCAGACAACGTTGCAGCAGCGATGAAATTAGTTCTGTCTCAAGGTCGAGTACCAATGAATTTACAGACAGATAGAGGTAAAGAATTTTATAATTCAACGTTTCAAAATTTGATGATGCAGTATAAGATTAACCTATACTCCACATACAGCAACTTAAAAGCATCTATTTGTGAGAGATTCAATCGAACGCTGAAAAACAAGATGTGGTTGCAATTTAGTTTACGTGAAAATTTTAAGTGGCTTGACATCTTACCTGATTTGATTACTGCTTACAATAATAGGAAACATAGAACTATACATATGAAACCAAAAGATGTTACAACAGTCAACGAAGCGCAGGTTCTGACACAATATTCCAGCAAATCTCAACCTGTAAAAAAGCAAAAATTTAAAGTTAATGATAGAGTACGTATAAGCAGATTAAAGCAAGTATTTGAGAAACGATATACGCCTAATTGGTCGACTGAAATATTTACAATAGTTAAAGTATCAAAAACAAATCCTGTTACTTACCATTTAAAAGATTATCAAAATCATCCGGTTTCAGGTTGCTTCTATGAACAAGAACTTCTGAAAGTGAAATATCCAGATATTTATCTCGTAGAGAAAGTGATCAAGAAACGTGGTATCAAGTTTACGCAAAGTAGCTCGGTTTCAACAGTTCTCACAACAGTTGGATAAACAAGAAAGACATATAATTTGTTTAATAATAATTAAAATAAAGAGAAAGTGGTGAGAGCCCCAACCAACGCTCTCTACCTGTGAGGAACAACCAAACATTTTTCCCCTCCGTAAACTTTCTCTTTATTTTTGTTTTTATTAAATTTGTTTTACAAGTTTATTAATTTACATTATAAAGTTATTAATTAAATTACAGAATTAATAATTTATTTACATATTTAATGTTTACGAAATTCAAAATTTTGTTCACCTTGATATAATAAAAATAATTTGTACTTATTAGCCCTTTCGGCAAGTTCATCGACCAAATTCCCATTCTCCTCAAGGGCCTTAGAAACTCGATTGGGGAGGAAGAATTGGAACTCTCCGTCGATGACAACAACGTCCTTCAATCCGTACTTGGTGCTGACCGGCTTGATCTCTGAAACTATGTACATTTCACCCTTCTCTAATTCGGACAGATTCTTCTTTGGAAGATAGGTATTTGAGCAGATACGATTTAACATGGCAAAGTCCATTCTGAAACAGAAGAATATTAACAGTAGTATATGGACTGATATAGCGAGACATATTATATTACAAGAGGGGAGGGGGGCGCCGCGGGTGGGGTCATTAAGTTAAGTGTTATGTAAACAGTAGCTGCACGGTAGCTAATGACCCATGTCAAGGGCTCATGTCAATGCGGCTATTGTTTTCAAAACCGCTACTGTTTTGTAAACAAGCCACCCATTAACAATGGATAATTAGCTACTGTTTACATAACAGTTATACCCTCTTGACACCTTCATGTAATATGATACGCGCTATACCAGTCCATGTACTACAGAGAGAGAGAGAGAGAGAGAGAGAGGACGCACACATCCACCCACGCACACCCGCCCGCCCCACCCACCCACACACACCCCCACACACCCACATCCACCAACCCACCCACAGAGAGAGATGGCGCACCCACCCACCCACACCCACCCACCCACTTACACCCACCCGCCCACCCACCCACTCACACCCACCCATCCACCCACGCAGCCACCCACTCACACCCACCCATCCACCCACGCACCCACCCACTCACACCCACCCATCCATACTCACCCACAGAGAGAGACAGAGAGGGAGAGAGAGAGGGGGGGTACGCGGCATAACAGCCCATGTACGAGAGAGAGAGAGAGTTCCTCTGTGTGGTGCAGGTATGCGTCAGCATCCCTACTCCATCGTTGGTCCGTCGAACTGCGCAGCGGGAGTCCCAAGTGGTCAAAGTATAAGAAATAGTTTTGTATACGTAATACTCGTAATGAGTTTGTGGCCCTAAAAAGGGTCGTTTTTGTGTTAAGTTTTAATTACATCGTGAATAACCTTGTTTTTTGGGAAAGGAATTGGTATTGGTGGAAAAAGATTTATATCGCGATGAATCTTTATCCGACGACGAATAATTTTTCTTTTCTTTATCGATGAGAGGCTGTTTATCCTCTGATGTCTGCTTGCTAAATGGCGGACCCATGATGTGTGCTCTGTGAAGGTTGCAGTCCTTCTGCTCTCGCGCCGATGCTACTATTAGCTTATATGTAAGGCCAAGTGATTGATGGTGGATGGGGATAGAGCGGAAGAGTAGGGGCTATGAAATAATGAAGAAGAAGGCAATTCAATTAAAATTTGTATTTATTGATTAATTATTAACAGCCTCGTATACATCTTTTCTAGTGTCGGTAAATAAAGACATTTTATTTCTACAAATAGTCTATCCACATTCGAATTACCAAAGTTTGAATAAATCATCCGGTTTTTTACATTAGATATTAATTCGTCTTTGTGGTCGTTGAAAAGTTTAATAAATGTGGACCCGTCGAAACATTTATCAAGTTCGCGACTGTTCTCGTGCCTTTTCAAACTGTCTATCATTACATTATACATGACATTAACATACGTGGACATATCCTCTAACTCGCGAAGACGAAACTCTATACACTCGCGCATGCTTTTTAATATTAGAAAAGTACGTCGCATGATCACAACACTTGGAAGACTCTCAACTTTTCTCTTCTTTCGCGCCGGTGCACTCTCGTCGTCGTCGTTGTTGTCATCTGCGTCGACGGCCGTGATAATTGACTCTGTATCGATGCGCAATCCGTCGTTGGTATCCCAATCTTGCGCCTCATGCTGATAACGACGCCGGCTCCGTAATGACACAGGCTCCACTGTTTTCTTTTTCTGATTGATTCCCAGTACTCTCGAGTTATAAGCGGTAGTCAAATTAATCTCGTGCTCAGTTAGGTCGATTTTTGTAAACTCCTGCTTGTGCCCGTACAGATGATACATTACTGCAGGAAAATGCGTGGTAAATTCGTCCCACGCGGTGATTCCCATTGTTATGTATTTGCGTGGCGAAGTATCGCCACCGAATTGAATCACTGTACGGAAATGCCCACCGTAATATTGCAATCCAAGGTATGCAAATTTCGAGTGAGACTTATTGAGCGCGTAACTTGTGTTAAAAAGCAAGTTTTGCGGAAGATCGTCTTGATTCATTTTAAAATAGCTGTCACAAACTTGTTTTAAAAAAGAAATACTAATGCTCGTGGCTGAAGCAATGCCGTTGTACGAGTGCACTTTGTGTGTGTGTGTAAAGAAATACTGGGGCGTACTTTCTACAGCTGATTTGACTACTGGTGCTGCTGGTGCTGCGTGTTCTACTAGACTGACGTAACGTCGTCGGTTGCGCTATTCGTTTGGGTGTGCGCCTCGAGAGGTGGTAGGGGACGCCGACAGTGGGGGGATGGCGGCGCAGCCAATGAGAGCACGTGTATGACGCAACGTAGCCGGTGATGGGGGAAAGGTGGCGAGAAAAATATTAGGTTTATTTTTGTACCCAATGACTGTGGAAAGCATTTCCAATAATTGTCGTTATGAATGCGTCCATTGTTTAGCGTTTTCAATCACGTACTCTCGACAAAGATTTTCGTGAGAAGGAAATGCGTGCTGTGGCACGTACCCGATAACAACGTTAAGTGGTTCTAAGCACAGTTCACCCTGGCCATGAATGCGTCAAATGTTCAACGAATTTAACGGACAGTTTCAAGAGTGTGCTCTCGATTTTACGATATGTGTGTGTGTGTGTGTTTAACTGATTACGAGTCAAAGCGTATACATGATAAATTTTTCACATGAATGCATTCTTTGTTTTGTGAGAAGGAAATGTGTGCCGCGACATGTAACTATTTATGGTTGTACCCGATAACTACGTTAAGTGGTTCTAAGAACATTTTACCCCCGCCATAAATGCGTTCTTTGTTTAACGGTTTTTAAGTTACGCGTGAAGAAAATGTGTATATGATAAAATTTTTGACGCCTAAGTATTTCGTAATAAAAGAAAATGTTTTGAATACTCTCTGGCGGGAGGAAAATGAATTTAACTGATTTTTTTTTTTCAGGAGTGGGAAAATGAAAGGTCTGTAAATGAAAACATGATTTATATATTTTTTGTTTATTCGATCAAACTTACAAACTATGAATACATAAACTTACATACTATGAATACATAAACTTACAAACTATGAATATATAAATTTTGAAAAGAGACAAAACTTACAAACTAGGAATACATATGGTTTAACCGAGACAGACACAAGCGATGCTTAAAATTAACTACGAATACATAAAATCGTATTTGAACCAGGGGCTGATTCATTTCAGTATTAAGATATTACAAGTAATGAACAATCACGCATACATATATTAGCTTACAAATCTAGGCCCAACAATGCAAAATATATCTTAAAGTTAGAGAGATTAATAATGAGTCATTGGCCTACATGCCTGAGTGCACGAGCCGCACCCTTGTGAAGTAGCACGCGGGAAATTGTACGCACGTCCTTCTTTTTTTAATTTTTTGTTCTTTATAATGTTATAAAATTTAGCAGCTATTTTGTCGTTGACGCGAGCATCCGTCGTAAAGATGTTACAAAATTTCCGTAAAGTAAACCCACTACACATAAAATGCAAAAACATGACGCAATATTCACCGCACACTTTAGAATCGAAACTTTGCAACTTCTTCTTGTTCCACCTGAACCACTTGCAATTTCTTCTGAGTCGATCGAGATGATGTCGCGACGATGGTGGTAGTCCATAGCTATCGAAATAGGTACCTCTTGCATGACTGTCTATATAGAAAGCTACCCAATGAGAGCCGTGCTTGTCCGCTGTGTCGAGATTTGCAATGACCGCCGATGGACGGCTCAACCGGCTTGGTATGTGATTGGCTGCATAAACTCCGAGCGAATTAGCAGAGAGGCCGCAGATGGCTCGCGTTATTTCATTCGTGTTTATTTTTTTTTTCAGTCAGAGCATGTGTCGCCCTCGATGGCTGAGTAGTATATGTCATTACTATCGCTGCTGTCACTATTTGTATCTCTTTGCTCGTAAACTGCTGCAAGGAACATTTCACTTTCCACTTTTTCTTTAGGAAGCGCTTTCCATTTCGCAGGAAGTATCGAGCACAGCCACTTATTTAGCTGATGAACTTTGTAAAGAGCACAAAACTCTTTTTTGGCCAAAAAGATTTTGGTTGAATGCGTGGCGCACAGTGTATTGTCTGGGAACATTTTGTTGATCTTTTTAAACGATGGTGAATTAAATTTTTCCAAGTTGATGACGTTGCGTCCGAAAAGCGCTTCGATGTATCGGGCCTTCTCCTCCCCGCGCACAAAAATTGTTCGCGATACTCTGGCAATGTTGTAAAGATGCCGATGTAGTTGACGAAGCGGTACTTCGCCGTCAAACCAATGAACACCGTGAATTTCGACGGTTAGAAAGGTGTTTGTCTCTTTGACATCGTCCGGCAAGTCGGCAAAACTATGCGGCGCTTGCACTATCCAATGATCACTAATTTTCTTTTGCAGGCACGTGATAGCTACTTCCTTGAGCAGAAACTTTTTTTCCGAATCACGAAAACCTTGAATATCGATTACATAGTCCATTTTGTGTATAGGCGTGTGTTTGCGTGTAAGAGAAAAAGCGAAGTGACGCGAAAGAGCGCCGCATGTGAGCGCTACGCTTCCCCCACCACTTTTTATGACTGTGGCAATGTGACATGTGGCGCCTCTGCAGGCCCATCGTCTTCTGCTCTTGCGCTTAGGCGCTGAAATCCGTTAAAATTTGTCGAGTGGAGTTGATTTCGAGAACGTTATCGTACTCTGCGTAGACAATGCAGTTTATTGTAACAGTCGGCGCCGTCGCGAAGCCCACTTCGATACGCACACTACCATAGCGTACGAGGTTCCAATGAGAGTGGCAATGCGCTGATAAATCGGGTGTGAGATCGAATGCCGTAAGAAAATACCCCATTGAATAGTTGTAACGGTTTATGCCTAGGCCCTCATTGAGAAAATGTATCCGTGTGCCTGAGTAGAATGTTTGGAATGCCTCGATAAACGTTGCGCTGTTGCCTGTAAAGTGCGGTTGTAACGGTTTGCTTGGTATTTGAATCCCGTCGATATATAACGAGAGATAATTTATGTCAAAGTGTTGAAAGTTGAATGGGTTTAGCGCTCGATTTCCATTGAATGCTTTGTTATCGACGAAACCGATGATTATACGTTTCGGCAGTTGACCAAGAATCGCATTATTAATGCTATCGCCTAGTGTACCAGTGTGAAGCGTAAATGTTTTCACCTCGACACGCGTAATCGGGTATTTGGCTGTTGCTTTGGCCAGTGTATTGGCGTGTGCGATCAAAATACCAGGATTTATCTTGACACGACGAACAATGACGGTAGCTTCTTTTATTTTTATTCCAAATCGGCCGTCGTTTGTGGAATCCATCAGGCAAAATGCATCCTTATTACGCACCAGACGCACTCTCATTTCGATGCCATGGATGAGGATTTTATCCTGATTAAACAAGTCGCAGTGCAGATGTCCAATCATATCGAATGCACGACCCTCTTTCGTAAAATATTGCCTCTGAACGAGGCCTTTGTTCGAACCGATTGCTTGAATTTCCGGCACGCCCTCCATACAGCCGGGTATATCATCGTACCAGAGGCTCGCGGTGAGATGAGATTCTTTGGTAACGGGGGAATAGCTCAGCAGTGGCTCTATGTAAGCTCTGTACGCGTACATGTTGTTGGGCGGTGAGGCGAGCTTTTGATTGAGAAAAATATCGATTTGATTGAACATTGAATGAAGAAGATTGTTTCCAGAGTCAACTTTTAGATTTGTATCGACATCGTCGTTGGGGAGTATTTGTGCCTTGACAAAGAGCATGGTGTGTGCGAGATCGATGTAATGCTCGCTAGCACTAGATACGACGAATTCGATGGGCGCATCGCCCTCGTCGCTGATCGAAGAGACGGGCTTATAGTTCAAAAAACTGCTGCCCTCGATGGAGGTTTGAGTAGATGGGAGGGAGAAAAGATCGAGTTCGCTCGACATACACTCTCACGACTGAGAGTGCAAGAAAGACATTTTCAAGATTTATTTTGGACCGAAAATATCGTTAATGTGCCGAAAAACGGGGGTTTTACGCGTTCTCCTGCTCGCTTTACGAGTCTTGCGCGGTGCGGCTGTCAATTTTTTCTTACGCTTGGTCCGCGAGGTACGGGCGCTTGCACGTGCCTTTGTCGACTGTCGTTGCCGTTTGGCGCGCCTGGTAGTTATATACCCTAACCTCTTCATGATTTCGCTCATTTTCTCTGCCGCTTTTCTTTTGAGATGGCGTTCCGATTCTCCGGCTCTCGATTCTATGGCCTCCTTGAAATTGACACCATTGTTTGTGACATCGTCTATGATTTTCATACCTGCGCGCAAGGTCTCTTTCCCGACGGCCTTAGCGCCACTCCTAACGTATGGCAGAATGCGGCGAAAGAGGCCCCCCAACCAAGAGCCAACACCGCGCCCTCTCTGAAAGGCCGAGCCAGCGAAAACGCTTCTTACGCCACTCCCGTCACCTATCTGCTCATCGTAGTATCTAGTATAATGAGACATCTCAGTGACTTCGTCTGAAATGGAGTGTCACGGTCAGCGTACCGTACTCGAATGGAATGCGCTGTCCGAGCTTTGGGATTTTCGATAAGATTAACTGAGAAATTTTGCAAACTCAAAGCGCCCGGCAGGGGGTTCTTCCTTCTCCACACGCGGGCTCTTTTGCAGTGTGTCGAGAAGTAACTCGATTATGCTCGAGCGCGCCACTTGTCGGCCATCGATGCTCACAGTGCCTGCATTGTCCCACTTTAGACGCTCGGGAACCGTTGTCCTCCAGTGCCGAAGCAAGAGTCGCGCTTTTGGCGCGAGTACTTTGGGTATACCTCGGAGAATGGTCTCCTCGCTGAACGGCGCGAGACTCTCTTCGATTTCGTCTACCTCGTGATTCGTCTCGCGCCGCTCGGCGGTACGCTCGTTGTCGCGGAAAAAAAGATAGCGACGTAAAATCTGCAAATAATTCAGACATTTTTCGTAATCATCGCGCGCTGCCTTCGAGCGTAAAACGTCGTACATTTCGGTGTCCAAGCGAGAAAAATTATCGCCATGCGTTTGTAAACTTTTTTCCTCGACATCCGCGGTTGGGCACGCGGCTATCGAACCTTCTGGCACGAGAATCATTTTACGCGCGTGTTCCATCTTATTGCGTGTCACGCGAGCCAAATATTTTCGAAATGAGAGTACTCACGATTGGACCTAATAAGATAAGCAGGAATGATCCCACGTTCTGAATAATCGCTCGTTTCTTTGTGCGCCAATCGGTGTCACCACTCGGGTGCGATAACTTGCGCAACGTGTGTTTATGCTTGCTCAATCGTCTCTTCTCGCTATCCGATAATTTTACGACCCCGTGTAAAACGTTCAACGCGCACTCGCATATGCACTTGACAAGGGGTTTGTCAGCCGCTCGGGCGATGGTTGTGCGTTTTTTCTTATCGCCGTGGCAGAGCACGCCGAGTAGCGCGAGATTTTTCTTGGAAAAATGTTTACCGCGCGATAACGTACCGCGACAAGAGGTAGTTCGTCGGTACGGGGCCATAGTTATTTCCCGATTGACGTTCAGCAGGCAAATCAGCGTGATTTAAAGTATTTGGGCACGTATGCGTAATATGCACTGTCACCGGGGAATATGTTTGCGCGAAATCTAAACTCATCGAGACAGTCTTGCGAGAGATCTATAAAGAGATAAGAGTGTGGCGCTCGCATAGCGTCTATGTAGGCTTCGCGGAGAAAACCCGAGTCTTCAGGATGGATTTGGCGCGCGAGATGCTGTATTTGTGCCTTGTCGCGCGGATTTTTGAACAGCACTAGGTACTTTGTATTTAAACTTATGTCACGCTGCGCCTCTCCCTTGTGGAAAACATTTTGCATTATAAATATCACGCTGATATTTTTGTGATGACTACCTTTCGTAAACAAGTCTAAAATAACGTCGCTCGAGGATTTTCGCATAAGATCATCGAGAATTAGTAATTTTTTCTTCTCGTTGTCCGAGGAATAGTCGCCTATCTGCGGGAGTCCCTCTCGAAACTCAATGATAGGTCCATTGGCCTTAAAAGCTGTTCTGTAAGCCTCTTGCCATTCAGCGGAATAAAACAGTAAACGGTCGAAGCGTGCGGTACACATGACCGGTAAATGGGCGAGAAAGCGCTGAACAAAGCGTATTTTTCCACAGCCTGTGGGTCCACACACACAGCAGGTAAACGGATGTTTCAAGCGTGTATCCATTTTTTTACGACCTCTAGCCACCGAATGAGACTGTCCCACGCTTCCCCAATCATTTTATACCCTTTTTCCCATTCGCGCGAAACATTATCGTCTGCATGACGCGCGGACGGGGCGGCGGCGGCGGCGGCGGCGGCGCGCGCGCGGGGACTAGCATCTTTACCGCGGTGATGAGCTGACATGGCGACAAGCTGGTCGTGCGGGGGGATGGGCTGATCCGCGGTGACTAGCTGATTCATGCGCACGCGCGCGCGTTGACTAGGCTGTCCCCCGCCGCGAGAATGAGCAGGACTACCGCGACGACTAGCATGCAAAAGCCGGCGATATAGTTAACTATGAAACATGACGCGACTTTGTAACTACAATACCTTCTTAATATATTTAACATGAAAACGCTATAAAACATTCTGTATATTACTTTGTTAAGACAATATAACGGCCTATTATCACAGCATGCTTTTTTTTCAGCGTACTAATGCGAGGAAAGTGATGGATATAGGTAGAAATAATTTGGCAGGTAAATAATTTTTATTAAAAAGGACAATTTTTATTTTACATAAATACACGCAGTTACAAGTTTTTTTATAAAATATACATACTATGCGTCGCTCTTATAAACAAAAGGTAGTGATACTGCATCGCGAAAGTATCTACGCTTCTTAAGTACTACGGAACACGACTTCTTTTCGTCGCGAGTGATGACTTCGTGCGTGCGAATGCGCCTGATCGGTTTATATTTCAAAACGATGGGTTCTCTTTCGTTTTCAAAATACGCTGCGATCAAACGCGCGATGCTCTCGAAATTTATTATACACTAATTGGCGCTATTGAAACTAATACCCTTAATCTTATAGCACTCGACAGTTTCCCTGGTAGAGGGTACGACAGCTTGGAAGCCATAAGATTTTGGACCCGCTGAGAGAAACTTTGTAATATAGGTACCCTCGCCGTAGGCCTTTAGCTCGTCTGTCATGTTGCCGAGTAAAGCACCCAGAGACGGAGTATACTCAGTAGGTTCGTTTTTCTTACATGTGAAAATACACGAGTCTGTGTCCATGTATAGAACACGCGCTGCGGTGAGTTTTTCAATATAAGAATACAACTCGAGACGCGCCTGTGCGGTTGTATACGCAGCTATTGCCACATTTGTATTACCCGAAACATCGACGGCATCTTCGCGAAAGCGCCAATTCGTGTATAAAAGGTTCTCGTTGACCATAAGAACATCGAATACTTCTTTTTCCGCCGCTGTAAGAAGTTTTAATAATCCCTCAAGCGTTTTTATAATAGTCGTTTGTTTCATATTTGAGCGTTGGCCGAATTTTCCCCACAGCGAATTCAAACACAATTTCGAGACAGAACGCAGCCCCGGATTTTTTTCTATTTTTTCCGAGTCTAACCTTATCCCCTCGTCACGCTCGTACTCGTCGACATAACGTTTTCTACTCTCTTCGTCTGTACACCAAGCAGGCCAAGCGCTTGCCTGCTGCTTCAATCGGAGAAAGGTATTGACATACGGCGCAAACAGCCCACCCGCACCCGTGACAGGATCGAACTGCGTGGTCTCATACTGCCAAATAACAAATATTTCTGTGACGCAGTAGCCAAGTTCGATCGCCTTCTGTAACTCGCAGAAAACCCATGTGCCTGTAAATTCACGCTCAGCGGCTTGGTCGTGATTACAGTCGCCCTCTCGCAATTCCTCACAGCACGAGCGACAGAGGCCGAAAATCAGCCGAGAGTGCATTTTTATGGGTAACACAGGCAGCATCAAACTACGAGGTGGTAAAACCTTGCACTTTATCAGCCCTTCCACGCGCGAGAGATCATTGTTTCGACCGCCAGTCAACTCCATGCATTCTCCGCCGATGTAAATGCGCGGGTGCCCAATGGGATAACGTCCCCCCTTGCAGATATATGGGTAAAGAGAGCAAATATCGGTATATTTGATCTCTTCGTCCGGCGCGGTACTGCGAGAAGTGACGATATTTTCCGTGCGGCCACCGAAAAAAGCGTCACGCGGGTTTAAGGATATTTTGCTCATGACCGGATGAGTCGCTAAATATTGCGTAATTTCCGGTTGCTGACTTTTCACGCGCGCGAAATCGCATTCCCACATCTCACGCACGTCGTATCCGAACCGCCTCATTGCTGCGACTTTTGCCACCGTGCCCTCGTACGCCTGTGCGTATGTTTGGCCGTATTTTTTTTTCTCACAGTACGATTATCGCTGAAACAGCGCGGACAGCCATGCACGTAACAGCCTTGATATTCAAAAACAATTCTTTTGGCTGTTGAGGCAGGCTCTCCTCCTCCCCCGATTGGCGGTAGATACCCGTCTACGAGAGACCCCTCGCGTAAACGAAACTCGCGCGATCGCCCCGCGTGTATAATTTCACGCCCGAACTCGCGCTCACAGTATAGCAGCCACTCTATAGATTGCTGCGAGTGCTTATCCCCACGCCTATATCCGTTTGGCGGAATCAGGCCAATAGTTTTCGGCTGCAAAAAATTTTTTTTAAAAACATACATACATGTTGACGCAATTGTACACGCGGAGACGAACGGGTCTGTTTGAGCGACTTCTATGAAAATTTCGCGAAACCGTATGCACGCGCGTCTCAATATTTCCACGTCCATTTTACAGTATTCGACAATCTCTTTTTGAAAGTCGAATACGTAGTTTGGGGCTGTATTCTCATACCACACGAGAAAAGCGGCACGTTCAGCCACAGACATAGTACCTGGGCAATAAAACTCGGGTGCGGGTAGAGGGCCCCTGTAGTGCTTATTCTCACTGGTATTGAAAAGGTGGGGGAAATAACCTTTCTTAGCGCTCTCGGGCAGTCCAAATGTCGCAGGCAAAGCACTCAGTTTCAATTGAAAGTAATTGATACTATCAATAAACTTTGTGCTCCGGTACTTTAGCTGCGTAATATTATGGCCATTTAATATTACGCGCGGCGTTCCACACTTGGAACTTACCGCCAACTCTTTCAATATAAATTGAGAGTCGAATGCCCGAGCATTGTACGCTATACACATAATTTCGGCAAAATCTGTCTTTTCTCGCACACATAGCTCCAAGAGTTGTTTAACGGGATCGCAAGTGAAAATGAATTCGCGCACCCCGCAAGTGGGGCATTCTATTTGTATGTCGTCCACGCCGATGCAATCCGAGCATACTTGGTGCGCAACGCACAAATTAGGTACGTAAACGCGGGCATTTTCGCCATACGGAGTGTCTTGTGTTGTCACGAAATCATAAAAAATATAAAGATATTTCTTTTTTTTTACCCCGGGGACGACAACGCTGATTGACTGCATGAAGCACAAGTCGTTAAAGCACTCGTGTTTCTGCTGATACACGTTTAAAATGTGCATGCAATTCTCACACAACCGCACAACGTCGCACACTTTTTTATTATTTCTTTTGTAAGAGCCTGCACGCTTGTGATTCGCGAAACACTCGTGACCGAAAAATTGTCGCCCACAATCCACGCACTCTATCATTTCGACTTGATCGCTTCTGCATGGCGGTGAAACGTAACAGCACGCGCATGTTCGCGTACATTAGTGCTGATTTACGCAGCGGAATGCCTTATTACAGTAAGAACAGAAAAAACGCGATTCCGCCCCTCCGAATAAATTAGTAATTAAATTAAAATGTCGTGCATGCTCTTCAAACATCAAATAAATAATACCGGCTAGTGGGGCATTTAATTCCCGGAGAGTGTTTCGTCCATCAAGGAGCGGGGGTTCGCCGCTTCCAAAATTTTGTTTCTCGAAATAACGAGTGCTACGCCACTTGCGAGAAAAAAATTTTGAAAGCTCACGAGCTCTTCAAAACCACAGCCATCACCCGGAATATTTACCCCAGCGGCGTCCACCAGACTTTCCGCGCGCTCTTTTTGCAATTTTCGACGTCCGTCGCGAATCTCATGCCATTCTGCGCGCACCTCATCGCAAGGCTGCAACTTGAGAGCCATGTATACCCTTCCGACCGCAAGCGCACGCGGTAAACATAAATTATCGTCATTGTTAATAACAACGATTGAGCGCTTTCGCAAATCGCTCAACTTTAAGCCACCATCCGCACCTACGGGCATTACTACATAGGACACCTGTAACTCGAGTCCCTCTCCGATACCCAAAATTTCGTTACTCTGCCTTATGGAACTTATTAAATTCCATAAATCAGCGTAATTAAAGTTCGCAACAGGCCTGAACGACAGCCCGCCCGTGCCACGTGAAAATCGCTCATTACAAATTGTAATCCCGATTAATGTATGTCCTGGAACGCGTGTCGTTATATAATCGTGCATGTCCCTAATCGCGGCCTCTACCCATAATACGGGATTTATATCTGCGCGTGGCTCTATAATTGAAAATCTTACTCTATGGCCCTGCACTCCGAGGCGTCGCAGGTACTGCTGTCCCTCAACCACAGCAGTGAAGCGCACGCCGGGGGCCGTATGCTGTCGTAGTCTTCGGCATCATAAAGGTCCTAACTGCCACCACCTCCTACCTGCACGGGTGAGCGAACCTCAGCTGTAACAAAACAAATGATGCCTTTTATTAAAATATATTAAAATAGATTAATGGTTTTACGGTGAGGGATTTACTTTAAGGTTCTGCGATACCCGCAAAGCTTTCTAATACTCTATTCACCAAATCCCGCCGATTGCTTTCTGTATACAAAGGCGAGGATTCGTCTTCGGCTTGGTCGCGAAACCATCGCTGGAGCCGTGCTTGGCGATTGTCTGATACCCGCTCGTATACCTCCCGCAAACGAGCAAGCTCGGGGAGCGATGCCACAATCTGCGTTAAAGACCGATCGCGACTTCGCACAACTACGCACGGAAAAATATTTTTAAAAAGGGCACATATTTTAAAATATAAGAATAAATATTTATTTACATTCGTTGACCACACGGTCGAGGCGCTCGCGTGTGTTGTACCCTTGGGCCGATTGGTTGGCGGTGGCACACAGCACACCCAGTATGTGCCATCTTTCTCTGCGCGCACTCTCAGCAGTGGTGGAATGGTCGTCAGCCTCTACACCAGGTGGTTGACTTTCCAGAAGCCGAAAGTCATCATCGATGTGAGGTAGACGATCGAACGCAGCAAGATGCTCGCCTATGGCTTCTTCTTGAAGCTCGATCTCGTTTCTACTTCTCGCGCTTCTCTTACAGCCTCCTCCTCCTCCTCCTCCTCCTCCTCCTCCATGCGATTAAGGATATCCCCTACAATTAGTGCAGGGCTTTCTACCTCTCGTGGAGGTTCTTCACTCTCCTCGGCGCCAGCATGCACATCGGCTATAATAACAGCAGGCTCAGCGTCTTCATCATCATCATCATCATCATCATCATCACTGGTATCAAAACTCAGAGTGCGTGCGACTGGATTAAACGTCCCCGAGGCGCGCCGCGAGTGTGTAGGAGTGCTGTCTTCCGCGCCGGAAAAATATGTAGCATCGCTCGAATCATTGTCATTTAGTAGACTCTCCAGAGCTGAAAAATAGCATGTCAATGATTATAAATTTTATAAATATTTTGAAATATTTTGAAATATTTTAAACTTACCAAGCCGCTCCGACCTTCCTTCGATTATGTCACTAAAAACTGGCAGACCACTTAATCCATGATTAAAAACAAACTCTTCGATTATCCGTAAAACCTCGCCGGAACGTCTAGAGCCCCGATATAAGCGCGCGATTGCGCGATACCCCGTCGTCCTAAGGGTCCTCTGTAATTGACAGATCAACTCATCGCGAGTCATCCCGCGTAAGCGCTGCAGCCACGCACTACCTCTACTATACCCCTCTCTACCAAAGAGCCGCAGTATGGCTTTTCGCAGCGAAATTTTTACGAACGTATCCATCTCGGAGTTTCGAACAGACTGATACCGCTGCAGCGTCGCTTAGAGCTCTTATACAAGCGCAGTCAAAAGCATGAGCGATAAAAAAAAAATCAGCATCTCGTCACGTGACGTTTGTCGAACTTATTTTTCCTCGGAGCGTCCAGTTGCATTTTCCTAGGACCCGAGATGCCCGTAGTATAAACAATGCCTCTCTGCGCGCACGAAAAACAATAACGGTGCTCGTGACGACTGTTTGATAAAAAATCGTCATGTGGCGCGAAATAGCGCTTTTCCAAAGGAGGTCTAAGATGAATGATAAAAAAACAATGAGCCTTCTATACTCGAACATCGACACTGAAAAGGGATAGAGTTTCATGGCTCTCGAAACGAAAACATTTGTGACGCATCTGTGGAAAAAGAACACATGCATGCGAGATAAAAATTTACAACGCACAGCTAATGGTCATGAAATATTGTTCTACAAAAAACATAGTTTATTACTTTCAAAGTTTGGCTAAATGTCACGAAGACATCACTTTACTTTTGAGCGTGTGGCCTACGGAGCGCAAAGCGGGGGTAGAAGCGTGGGCCTGTGCGCAAGGGTCAGCGCTTCGGAGAGCCCAGCTAGCAGGCGCTAGCACTCCACAGTCGCACCCCACCACAGAGGCCTCCCCACCAACGCAGCCAAGTCGCGACCCTATTCAGTGTTTAACAGAATCTGACAGCACCAATATTCACCGAGCAATGGACCAAGAAGTAGCGAGTCTGCGAGCAAGGCTCGCAACAAGAGTGACCCGGAGGGCCGGTCATGGGAGCAGTGCTGGCACTGCAAAAACTTTAGATGCGGTGCCTACCGCGAAAGCACGTGTAAGTGCCTTATAGGAATAGACACACCCGGATCGCCTAGCGTCGGATAGATTGAAGTATCGGTGAAGGCAAGCAGCGGATACACCATCAAAGGACGCACCAGCACCAGCAGCAGCAGTAGCAGCAGCAGCAGCACCAGTGTAAAAAAAACAATGTGCGCGTGTGGCAAGTGGACGCACATGAATGGACGCACCGTGACAAGTGAAATACGGTGTCTACGAACACACGAAAATGTACGGGAATAGGTGTGTGTGTGTGTGTGTGTGTGTGTGTGTGTGTGTGTGTGTGTGTGTGTGTGTGTGTGTGTGTGTGTGTGTGTGTGTGTGTGTGTGTGTGTGTGTGTGTGTGTGTGTGTGTGTGTGTGTGTGTGTGTGTGTGTGTGTGACGGCCATGGCGTCTGCGAACACACGTAAATGTATATGTGCATATTCGTGTGTGTGTGTGTATGTGTGTGCATGTGTGTGTGTGTGTGCGTGACAATCGCAGGCTCTGCGTACGCACGTAAATGTATGCGCACGTGTGTGTGTGTGTGTGCGCGTCAATAAATATTAATAAATAAATATATAAACGTTGTTTTTACTCTCTCTACCCGCCACCTCTCTCTCTCTCTCTCTCTCTCTCTCTCTCTCTCGGTGAGTGTGGATCGGTGGGTGTGAGTGGGTGGGTGGGTGGCTGGGAGGGTGTGAGTGGGTGGGTGGGTCGGTTTGAGTGGGTGGGTGTGGGTGGGTGGGTGCGCCACCTCTCTCTGTGGGTGGGTTGGTGGATGTGGGTGTGTGGGTGGGTGTGTGGGGGTGGAGGTGGGTAGGTAGGTGGGGCGGGCGGGTGTGCGTGGGTGGATGTGTGCATCCTCTCTCTCTCTCTCTCTCTCTAGTACATGGACTGGTATAGCGCGTATCATATTACATGGAGGTGTCAAGAGGGTATAACTGTTATGTAAACAGTAGCTAATTACCCATTGTTAATGGGTGATTTGTTTACAAAACAGTAGCGGTTTTGAAAACAATAGCCCCATTGACATGGGTCCTTGACATGGGTCATTAGCTACCGTGCAGCTACTGTTTACATAACACTTAACTTAATGACCTCACCCACGGCGCGGCGCCCCCCTCCCCCCTTGTAATATGATATGTCTCGCTATACCAGTCCATATACTACTATTAACTATTTTCAAAGAATATTACAAGTCAATAAATGAAATACTTACCTTTAAGTGTCTAGAGTTGTTCAAAGTCTAAGTCTCTTGCTGGGAGGCTTTCCGTTCTCAGGCTCATCGAGTGAACGAATGTGCTGACTGCTCGACGCGCGCTCCTTATGTAGGCCTCCGTCGGCTTCCCCCTCTCCATCACTTTCACTCGTGATTGGCGTTTCCACCTCCATCTCCTCCAGCTGTATCAAATTTTCTAGAACTTCTCTGTCCTCCTGCTCATCGAAGATTCCATAGTATCCCCAAGGAAGTGTATCCGTACTATTCACGAGGAGATGACATTTCTCATCATGTGGGCTTAGAGCAACCTTCTTCTCTTTCTCGGTTCGAACGATGTGATTCTTAGAACATATATTATTCTGTTGACAGATCACCGTTGACTCATTGAAAAGACAGTCTCGATAGTTATCGAAAGTGATTCTTGTTTTCACAACAATTGATTTGACTCCCTTGGCTTTTTTAATAGGTTTATCGTTTTGTATGAGGACACTATACATTTTGCTTCGAAGTCCAATGAATTCGGTCATGATGTTACCATTGCATTCGTCCTTCATTAATCCTACGACTTTCTTATTCTTATGAGGTAGTTCAAATTGATTATTTTCAGGATAATCTGAAGTATCAAACTTGTTGGTATCCTCCTTCATAATCTCGTACATGTTGACTCCTTGAATTTCATATATCAAACTATCTGTGTCAGTGTAGAGAAGTTTGCTATTTTTACCCACTCTTTGTCTCATATACAAATAATGAAAATCATAAATGAGAGTCTTAGACATATCGAGAACGCTAAGACCGACATAGATCGGTTTCCTGATTGAAATCTCCGTTCGAGCGAGTTGTATGGCAACCAAGTTTTCATCAAAGATCGAGCGGCTATGGAAATTTGGTTTAGCAATCAATACCTCCGCCCTATAGCGGCCGGTCCACTTGTTAACGAGTTTCACATCTACTCGTTTTCGCTCATTTTCCATTGTCTTGCCATACACGGCATTAATCAGAAGTTTGAAAAAGAGTTTTTCAAACTCATTTTTTGCCTGTTTTCTCTTCTCCGTGTTTAATTCGACATAAGGCTTGAGCCATGGACTTTGCTTGAATCTGAGTGCCCTATGAACTTTCTCTAACACTAGTCCGTGTTTGAGAGCTTGTTTGAGGGCACGATAATGAATAACATACCTCTTTTTGTTGAATAAAGTAGTCAGCAGCTTCTTTTGACGAGAACCAGGTGGAGCCATATGTTAGCGACAAAGAGGCAGGTCTTTATGATCATCGTGAAGACTTACCGGATATTCCAAATTCACCTCCAAGATATAACCGATAGGACCATCATCTGGAATGTCAAAGAAATTTGGTTCGTTTACATTTTTAACCCAACGAAAACCTCCTTCTGGTAGGTACTGCGTCATGGCCCATCCGTACAGGTTATTAGCATCGTAGTACATTAAATATTTTTCCTCTTCGTCTGGATTGTAACCATCGGAAATAAATTTGTTGTTTGCCTTAGCGTAGCGATTCGAACATTGGCTGATTCCACCTCTGATTCCCCTCTTAATAAACATCAGCATGTCTATATCCGTGAGTAGCTGGAGCTCGGCTTGTGTGCACTTCAACATGCCATCCCACGTTAATCCTGGAGTAGTGTAGTAATGCGCAGTATCTAAGCCATAAGCCTCGATACACGTTATTCGAAAATTGTCAAAGACGTCTGCTAATAGAAGCACATCTGTTTTCAGATAAATATCAGAATACTCACCAAGCATGCTGATATTAAAAGTATTCCAAACCGTCTTCGCATGAATATACCCAGTGTCCGCAATACCGCAGTCAGTTAATTTACTGTAAAAATCTTCCTTTGAAGGTAACTCTTTATCCTCCAATTTTTCAAGTGATGAAACGTAATCATATGGGAAGACGCCTTTTCTCAGCAACAACTTTATTTGTTCTTCTGTATATCCATCTTCCATAAAGATGCTGCTGACAATATTTTTCTCGTCCAAATACGACGCCAATTTCTCCAAGGATGATGCCATGAACCTGAAGGAATCTATAAATCTGAAATTAAAATCAGTACCTTCGATATATTTCGAAAACGATATGTAACGCTCTTTGTTCTCAGCAATAAGTTGCACACGCCCTTTGAAGATAGTATCACCAGCAAGTTCCTTGATGATGAAGTGGGAGTCGTACCCAGTAAGATTGTGAAAGACTACAGGAATAAACCTTGCATCTTTATAGTTGATATTACATCCTTCGTGAGCAGCGTCTCTATATCTGAAATCATAAAAAATATTATTATTAATTAAATAATTCAATAGTTTATTAAATAATTAATAAATAATATACTTACCTTCCAGTGATATGACAGTGATCTCTCACTTTCTTGTGTGTAGGTAAAAATGCTTTACCACAAATGTGACATGACTGAGCTTCGTTAAAGTTTCTATTCTCTTCATCATCTAAATTCATTGGTTGAGGTGCATTATACAGATTATTAAGGTGTTCAGCAAGTTCCCAAAGTTTGTATACAAACCACTCAGCAGAAGTCATTTCACCGGCTTTTTCCAGTCGGTAACTGTGGTAGCTAGACAGTCTATCATCGAAACTACACTTCAAATAGTATCCAATGCTATAAGCCTCATGTTCTTGAAATGCATGCAATGATTCATCATTCACAGGCTTTAATAAACATTCAAAGTCTGCATATATAACATAAGGTACTTTGATCTGTCGCTTAAAATTTTTTAATGAAAGAACGTTATCCTGCGGTACGGGTAATTTAATCTTACATTTATTAAGTTGACTGCAGTCGATTTCATGCTTCAGTAACTTCTCATTTGTTTTAAAAAAATGTAAACATCGGTCATAGATGAAACACTGTTGATTAACGGATGTTAACTGACTTCTCACCAAGCGCGAGAAGTTTTTTATCCAAACAGAGTGAAGTTTTGGAGCTGAACTGTTTTCATTGCTAACCTCCTTATTTTCTTCATCATTCTCGTCTATGTAATAGTCTTGTACAAGAAGTAAATTAACATGCACATTTTTCTTTAATGATGTTACATAACACAGATTAACCCGAAATTTACTGTTGCACATATTTAAAATATAAACATTAACAGAAACATGATTTTGTTTCTCAAATTTACTTATTTGTTTTAGTGTAACAGGAAACTCTATTCCATCAAAGTTAAGTTCATTTTCGAATTTTTTATACAGACTAACTCGCTCTGAATTACATTTTTGAGGATGTAGTGCAGCTAATATAGACGACTTGAAGCATTGATTATCTTCGTTTTGAACATTTATACATGCCTTTTTTATAAGAATTTCTTTAGGAAGTGGTATATAAGAACTACCCTTCATCGGCTCAAACTTATTAATATTTATCGTAAGACTTAAAATCTGACGTAAACTCCACCCCGAATCTCTTTCCGCGAATTCTTCCATCTCTCGCTGAATAACTTGCATAATATTTAGTTCAAAACATTCCTTCAAATCCGTAATTTTGTAAATAGGTACATTCTCTGTATTAAAGTATTTTACTTCAGTACTTACCGAGTCACTTTTTTGTATCACATATTCCGCAGCAAGTTCAGCATTCACCTTGAGCGCGTTATACTCCTTGAGGGATGATTCAATCTTTGACTTGAAGACAGCTTGAGCATCCTTCATGAATGAGACGATGTCTAAATGCCCCAGATTTGTTATCACGCCTGATTTTATTTGTCTCTCAAACGCCGAAAACACATCATCCCATTTTACACTAGTTTCACTCACTGCTGATGGGTTTTGTCTTAATTCTCCACCTGTCTTAAGAAAATCTCGTAATTTATTTTGAATGCAGAGCAAATGTGTCATAAAAGTTTGACTCCTCTTCTTCTGAGCTCTAGTGAGCGTTCCTGAAGAGATTATCTTCTGTAACTCTTCAATAAGGCCAACACACATGTCAAACCATAGCTGTATATCACTAGTGACTGCAATACCGTTCTTTGCATACTCTAAAGATTTCCATAAACACTTGATATTCTCACCGAAAATGTTTAGTTGCACCATCCTTTCTGAATGAAGTGATGTAGCTCCACGATGAGATGAAGTCCCAAATGATGGCTAGCTGAAACGATGATCTTCTTATATGCTGATCTCTCAATAGTAGGTTGTTCTCACTCGATGCGTCTCGCTGGAATGATCAATCCTGCGATCGCAGCTTCCTTATATCCCAATCCTGATAGTGGAGGAAAGGTGGTGATGGTGGTGGTGGTGGTGGTGTTGGTGGGGGGGTATTCCAAGAACTTTAAGATGTAAAGAAGACTTCTAGAAGCAGTGACCAATTATTGTCGAATAGAAACTGATATTTAAAAAAAAGAGAGAGAATGGTGGGAGCCCCAACCACTGCTCCCGACCTGTGAGGAACATCCACCGACTATCTAGAAAATTTTCCTCTCCATTGTTTTCTCTCTCTTTTTTTTTTATTTTATTTTTTATTTTTTATTTTTTATTTTTTATTTTATATCACCTATTCCTCAAAATAATAATAACCATATCGATTTTCGATCAGATTATCACCCCAAAGAACGAGCGGCTTACTATATCCTCGTGGATGCTTAATGAGCCATTTGCGGAGAGCTAGAACCTTTCTCACTGCGCATGCCGGATTGTTATGATTCTTATGGATTGTGCAGGAGGCATCTACCTCTTCCAAAATATCCTTTGGTACATTCGGGTCTTGGCATTTATTTCCCAAATCAGAGATGAATCTATAAATCATAATTCCAGTTTCCAATAGAAAGAAGTCAACTTTTTTTATTATCTATTACAAATTACTTACTTAAGAGGAAGAAATAACATCAACTACTGGTAATCAATCGTTCCATGAACATAAATGATTTTCGCATCAGCCAATATGCTGTTCCTCATCAAAAGGAAGATGTATTTAGATGAGATGCTGCCTTAGTTCCATGGTATTCCATGAACCATTTCATTAAGCATCTTTGCGATTGTCCGCTCCGTTTCTGTTAAATGATAAGGAGGTTTAAGGTGAAGAATTATTGGTGTGGAATTTTCAGCGACTTCGAGAATGGCTATCTCCTTGGGGACAAACATCTTGTCCGGTGATGTATAATATCCCTGGACACTCACAATAATTTCCATGTTGACTCTTAGAGTTAAAGACAGGCGAATGTGGTTGAGTAGGCAGCACAACTCTTTTATAATCCTTTTCGAGGTTGAGAAGATTCGAATGGAGTAGGGAGAGTACCTTCCAGAGAAAACAATATTACCTATAAATACTACCTGCTCAAGCTTCCAGCTCACTCGACCACCAACAACTCTCAGATAGCCGATACAGCGCAGTCGTTGATAGTCAGTAAAACTTCCAGATGGATAGCAGCCACATTTTCTGGACAGCTCTACTCTCAGCCAGCAAGTCTTCGACAGCTCCGTCGTTGCCAGCAACTCCTAGAGTTATCGGCTCCCGCAGGTCCTCCTGGTTGGTGTCTCTCTTCCTTGACCGATGATTGAGTGAATGAGATCGAGCGGGCACAGCGGTTCCTCTTATAGGCCTCTCCGAGCTCGAGAATGTTCGGAGAGGGGGAGGGAAGCTTCCAGAGCAGTAGCGGTGTGAGTAAACCAAGGAGTGGGGGGAAGCAGTCACGGCTATAAAAAGCGACGTAGCAGAGACAGCGGCACATTTGTCGAGCGCTCCGTTGTCAGCCAGTAGCAGCAGCAAGAACAGCAAGTCCTGGACACCTCAGCCTAGAACTCCTCCTCGGTGGATGGCTCTTTCTGCAGTTCCTCCTGGTGCTTCTCCTGCTTGGTCGGATGAGTGAATCTGGTTGAGCGGGCACAGCGGCTCCTCTTATAGGCCTCTTCGAGCTCGAGAATTTTCGGCGAGGGGGAGGGAAGCTTCCAGAGCAGTAGCGGTGGGAGTAAACCAAGGAGTGGGGGATGCAGTCACGGCTATAAAAAGCGACGCAGCAGAGACAGCGGCACATTCGCCGACTGCTCCACTTCAGGTGCACTACCACGAGAGAGAGCTAAACACGAGATAAAGATGGAGTACATCGTGGACATACAAGGATTTCGAAGATCATCAAACTTATTCGTGGTGAAGGAGTTATCCATCCTCGAGCTCTCTGAAAACTCCATTCCATCGGTCTACCATTTCCAGCCACCTTGTCAGTGGAAAAAACTTCTGGATGAAGAAAGAAGGGTAAACGAATGGCGCATTAAAAAGTATCATGGAATGGCGTGGGAGTCTGGAATGTTCCCATATAGGTGGCTTATAGGAATTTTACAAGGTAGACTCAAAAACGCTACGACAATCCACGTAAAAGGTTATGAGAAAAAAAAGTGGATTGAAGAAATGGTTCCTGGAAAGTGAGTATTAAAAAGCAAAATTTTTACATAATTTTCAATCATTACATTTCTATTAATTTCTACTATTTTCTTAGGTTAGTTAATAACATTGAGGATTTCGGATGCCCGGCGCTAAAAAAAGTCCATAAGGACGAGAAAATTAGATGCCCGAAACACCCACTCTGTGCGAAACCGAATTGCGCCGTAGAGAATGCAGATGCGTTGAGATGGTGGCTGCTAGAAAATGTTTACATCCACGATGATTCACCCAACGTGTCCTGGGAAAATAAGGATGTTTGTGAACATCCAGAACAGCGCTGTTTGGGTCTTGTAGCAATGCCTCGTACAGGAAGTGATACGCTTACAAAAGAATTATTACATTCTATGTACACATAATAATTTAATGTAAAAAAAAATAGTTTAATGTAAAAAATAATTTAATGAAAAATAATTTAATGTAATAATGTAATAAATAAATAAATAAATAAACTATAAAAGAGAGAAAATTTAGAGGGGAAAATAAATGGTTGTTCCTTGTAGGTAAGAGCGTTGGTTGGGGCTCTCACTATTTTCTCTCTTTTTTATAATTTATGTTAAATAAAATATATTATGACATACACATTCTTACACACTTTCATTTTTTTTTTCAAACATTTATTTTCACACGTATCTGCATAATTTTATTAATTTATACATTTCTTTCTTTAAAAAGTAATGTTCAGAAGAAGTGAGACCTCTAAGATTTGATCTGTTACTGACTCTTAAATTAATTTAATTAATAATTATTATTTTATTAAAATGAAAAATGATCAAAATATTAAATAAATAGTCGAATTAATATCAATCGTAACTAACGCTTTTTAATTGTTTAAGATGACGGTCAGAAGTAATAGCGTTTCAAAACACACAATACGTTCATTAAGCTTACATACATGTATTTATTAACATACACTGAGAAAAGAATATAGTTAATGTTAACGTATATACGTATGATAGGATTAATCTTACCAAAGCCAGTTGTGTGAATCTTACATATTGTAACAGCAATATAGCATTTTGGTACTAGCATACGTATGTTAACAGTTACTATACGTATGTTAATATATGTTAACAATACTCTTATCGTTTTCTCAGTACATTCATTCATATTTTATTTCAAAATAAAAATACAAAAATTTAAAAAAATATATCATTATTATTAAAATGTTTTAAACTAATACATAAATATATAAATACATATACATAATAAATAAATTAAAAACTAAATCTAAAATCCTCTAATTGAAGGACGCGAAGTACCCGTGGGTACTCTCACAGGTCTCGTAGGCTTCCTGAGCCACGGAGCACGATACCCCCAGATGACGTAGCCGCTACGTTTTCTCTTTCTCCTCCTTTCCTTAATTGCAGCCTGCCTTTCATTAGGAAATCGGTTTGGAGTAAGTACTTCTATTGAAGAAAGAAGCAGCTCAAAGCATAACTCCGGACCCAGAATCTCGCAGACTGAAGGTAGCGGTGGTGGAGGTTGAATTAAGGCTAAGGGAAGCCCAATCCGTGTCTCGGTATAAATTGGAGGAGAAAGAGGAGGAAACGGTTGAGAGAGACTTGTATTAATTCCACCTGAAAACAAAAATAAGGTTATTCTATATAGGTTATTAAAATAAGGAAAAAGTAAGTTTTAAATTCATTATTAACACGCACCCACACCCACACACACACACATACAACTTATAATAGTTACTAACTAACCTTTTCTTTCAGGGACGCGGAGGATGGCAGCGGTGGACACGGCGATGACAGCGGTGATGGCGAGGTAGGTAGCGGCGTAATCGACGACTCCGTTTCCTGTAAAGGTAAGTATATAGATAAGTATATAGATAAGAATATAGTAAATAAGTATATAGTAGATAAGTAGGTAAAGAAAAAAACTTACCATTAATTGTAGTGGAGGAGGTGAGGATGATGGTATTGGCGGAGGCGGTGGTAAGCGAAGCAATGCTATTACTTCGATTTCCTGAAACGAAGTAAAATAAAATTAATATTTATAAATTATAGAACACACACACACACACACACACACACGTACGCACGCACGCACGCACACACAACTTATAATAGTTACTAACTAACTTACTAACTAACTTACTAACTAACCTTTTCTTTCAGGAACGCAGACGATGGCAGCGGTGGACATGGCGACGGCAATGGCTCCGGGTATTGCGAGAACAACGGTGGTGGCGAGGTTGGTAGCGGCGGCTGTGGCGAGGGAGGCAAGGACGGTAGACCTGGAGGCAGCGGCGGTGAAGGTGGTATCTCGATGTCCTGTAAAGATATAAAGTAAAAATTAAATTTAGATATACATAAATAACAAAATATTTCATAAAATAAAAAAACATAAAATTACTGTGCTGTTGTATAGCTCACAAAAGGATTCAAGGAAATCCTTCGCTGTTGTTACCTCCATGGGTGGAGGAGGAGGCCTCTCCATGCCACATAACGCCTCAAGCCAGGCCTCGACATCCTCCTCCTCCATCTCAAGTGAGGATGATGGAATCATCTCAGTTTCCTGAAAGTAATTAAAAACAGGTAAGTAAAGGTAAGTAAAGACATAGGTAGAATGGTAAGTAGAAAAATAAGTAGAAAATAAGTAGAAAATTTCAATAAAGAAAAAATATTATTAATAGAATTAAAATAAAATAGATTTTTAAATTATCAGTTAAAACTTACGATAAACTCCATCGAGTTAAACATGCTGGACGGCAGTAAACTTGGACGCAGCAGCGGCTGCGGGCATGCCGACAGCAACGGCAACGGCGAGCATGGCGGTGGCGTACCTGGAGACAGCTCTGGAGGCAGCGGCGGCCACGGTGACGAAGATAGCGGCTGCAAGCACGGCAACGGCAACAGCGAGCATGGCGGTGGCGACGGACACGGCGACGGCGGGCACGGCAATAGCGGGCACAGCAGAGACGATGACACGTTCATCGTCCTCCTCCTCCTCTTCTTCGGCGAGCAGGGTAAAGCCGAGAACTTTTTCTTCCTCACCTTGCTTGATGCTGATGCTGGAGGAGGTGGAGGAAGAAATACGTCGTCATCGTCGTCAGGCTGTGGTAACGGTGGTGATGGCGGCGGTAGTCCCGCCGCAGCTCTCTTCTTCGCTATCCAGCGCTCCATGTTGTCGTCATCGTTGTTCTCAGCCGGGGCTTGTGTCTCTACAAGGAGGTTGTAAAGTCCCTCATACAGACTATCTTCAACACTAAACATTTCCACACACTTCGACACTAATTGTTCCTCGCATAATTCACGAATGAGCGCCGGTCCTTCGATTCTCTCCCTTTTATGGGAGAAGTCGTGGGGTGTCGAAACTTCGCGAACGCGAATGAACCGATTTGACTGGTAAGGTCTCGCGAAGCTTCGATACCCCGTAACTTCTGCTACTAAGAGAGGGAGGGGAGGGAAGGGGTAGAGAGCTGTCCAGAATGATCTCTCGCGGAAAAATCATATTACAAATACTATATCTTTTTAATAGCTGTAATTGGATTTTTTCACGAGAGAATATTCGTTTCAAAAAAATTTTGTTTAAGATAATTTGTTGTACTTATTATTAACTTTAGTTTTATAAAATTCGTTTTCTTGTAAAACATTATTGTCTGAAGTTAAAGAAAAATTTTTCTAAAACCAAAGTTAATAATAAGTAGATTATATTAGCTTAGACAAAATTTGTTTCGGAAAAATAATTAAAAGAAAAATTTATTTATCTTTTCACTCCTGTGAATATTTTCATTCTCCATAATCCTCAGCATCGTTGTAGCATCTCATTTTCTTGATATACACATACACGCATAGACACATACATGCATGTTCCGAATTAAATTTCGGTTCACCAACAAAAAATGTACACATGCTCAATCTCGCCGGCGAGAGAGCAGTACACGCACAACAATACTGGACCATGCAGTATATAAACAAACAGCGGTAGCCGCGAAAGCTGGGATGCTGTTTCGATAGCTCGCGAGAGAACAGTACACGCGTACAACAATACTGCTACATGCAGTACGTAAACAAATAGCCATAATCGCACGAAAGCCGGCACGCTGTTTTGACAGCTCGGGCGAGCACGTGCTCGGCGGCCGTCCCGTGTACACTCCCGCCGCGCGCAGGCGCACGCGCTTTCTCTCTCTCTCTCTCTCTCTCTCTCTCTCTCTCTCTCTCTCTCTCTCTCTCTCTCTCTCTCTCGCTACACTCGATCTCGCTCTCGCTGTGAGGGCGCGCAATTCAATATTGTCGGTGCGTACGACGGTCGCGCGTGACGGTCAATTTTCGCTCGAGGAAAATCACGACCGAAAATGGTGGGCTGGTTCTGGCTCACTGCACCAGAATGTTGGACGGGTTCTGGCTCACTGAGCCAGAACCCGTCCAGCTTATCTACTTACAAGCTAAACTTACAATTTAATACATTTCTTTTAGAGCGTATTTGTTTACACTCCTGTAACTTGGTTACAGGGAGAAATAAATTTCAATTATAAATAAAACTATGTCACTACCACTCTCACCAATATCTTATTAGCACAGATCTCGCAGTTGTAGGTGTTTCTGTTGTTGCATTGTTGTTTCTTGCATAAATTATCCTTTCATGTTTATTGAGTTGAGCTGGGCATGTGAGCCCAACTGCACAAGTGATCCCATAATGAGGGAACATGTCCCTCTGTTGGTTACTCGAATCGCATTTACTGTTTGATGTGAAGACTATTTCATCTATTACTACTATATCCTTGTGTTTTGGTTGTGCATCTAGTGGGTACATTGAATTAGTAAAAGTTTGCTTGCCTCTGATACGTCTATCAAAATAAAAAACCGCTGCCAATTCATTGGCCCGTAGCTTCCTCAACCGAAATTTGATGATTTCTTTAATTAATTTTTAATAACAAAATTTATAATTTTTTAAAAAATTTATTGCATAATTATAATTAAATTCATTTATGAATATTAAAAATTGTTAATTTTTAAATTTATTTATTTATTTATATTTTATTTATATCAAATTAATATCAATTTTGAGCTTATAAATAAAGTTATCATTTGAAATAGAAGTAAAATATCTATATTTTATAATAAAACAAATAGCTATCACGGTTGCTTTGTTATTAACAAAAACGTGTTTTTTTTATATTTCATGATTCATATTTTTTAAGAAAACAAAAATTTATAGCTATCATTGTTCTTTTGTTATTAACAAAAACGTGTTTTTTTAAAAAAGTTCATAACTCACAAATAAATTATAATAATGCAAAATATAATGCATTCATAATGCATAATTCATAATTATAATGCATTCATAATGCATAATTCATAATTATAATAGATTATAATAGATATAAAATTTTTAAACATTTTAATTCATTTTGTTGGTTGGTTTTTGAAAATTAAAAAAAATCATCGTATGCCTACTCAATGACGTTTCCTCATTCCACACCACCTAGCGGTAGATATCGTATCGGTAGGTAGCGGTAGCGGAGTTATGAGTTTTTAAACAAAACACGTTTTTGTTTTTGATGATAACTAAAGAACCGTGATAGATAAAAAATTAATTTTTTTAGAAAATATAGGTATTTTAATTCTCTTTCAAATGCCACCCACCCCATTCAGATACATAGAGCCGTTCTCGAGTAATTACGATTTTTAAAAAATGTCAAAAAATTTTTAACCTCAAATATCTCTGAAATTTATGGACCAATCATTTTGCCCAAAGAAGTGGACCGAGAACTATAAAAAATCTACCTTTAAAAGGAATTTTGAAGCCAGTAAGTCAATTTTACTCTTGTAATCGTTGGACATACAAAACTCATTTTTTTCATTTTTCAATTTTTTACTCAAAATCTAGCCTACAGAATGTATTCAAATTTTAACAGATTATAGCTATTTATATTCTGTATTATCATGATTTTTCTCAAAAAAATTGACCGTTAAGTTTAGGAGTTATAAGCTTCTAAAAAAAAACACGTTTTTGTTAATAACAAAAGAACCGTGATAGCTAGAAACTTTTTTTTTTTAGAAAATATAGGTATTTTAATTCTTTTTCGAACGCTAGTCATCAGATTCGAATAACTCGATCCTATCATTTTAAAAAATCAAAAAACAGTTTTGAGAAAATCGAAAATTTGAAAAAAAAAAAAACAAAAACGCATCGCCCCAATCAAAAAACGGATTTTTGACCCGCCATCACGCAAAAAAAACAAAAAAAAATGAGACCTGTCCGGTGAAACCCGACCTAGTAGAAGCTGAGATCCAGGCGTACACACACACACACACACACATACACACGCGCACACGCACACGCACACGCACACGCACACACACACACACACACATTTTTCAAAAACCATGTATTTTGATTCCTAACACCTCGGAACACAATTATAACATGGTTTTACAACAACTCAAAAATTTACTATCACAAAGCTTCCTCTAGGAGGAAGCAAAAAGTGCTTTGTTTGATCCTAGGTAGTTAATATCACCATATGTCATACGGATGTTGTTTGTAGTTGTTTTGTTTCCTGGTTCTTTTGTTACTGGTTTTTGTAGTAATTTAATGCTATTTTCATTGGCTATATATAATCATATCATATATTTCTTCTATTCCATTATGTTCTGTTTTGGTGGGTTTTTTATTTTTTCCTTGATTTTCAGTTGTATCTGTGCTTTTTAAGAAATGGGTATGCTTAATTCCACGTGTTTTAGGATCATGGCAAAAAGGACAATTTTTGTTGTATGTTTTTGTTTGTGGATTACGGTTCGACTTGGGCCATTTAGTAAATTTCCTTATAAAAAAATATTCTTTTTTCTTCCGTTTCTGTAGTAAATAACTGGATTATGCTGTCTGCGATTAGGTTTATATTTTGCAAGTATCTATCATTGTTGAATTTTTTTAATTTGGTGTAGTTATAATTTGTCATTCGTTGGTGTAAGTGAAATTGGTGTCGTATGCATTTGGTTTTCAAGCAAATGTATGTTCTAGTATCTAATAGTAATGCTTCAAGCATAGTCTTATCCACATGGACTTCCGATGTTAGACAGTCATACTTGACGGTTGTTTTCCTTCCTTTATATTGTAATATTAGGCCATAGACCTTTCTAGTGTATTTTACTTCATGTAAGATTGTTCTGATTTTATTGCAGTCTATTCTAATTTCTTCACTTGCTGTGTGTTCATAACTTGTTGATCTTAGTTTATTTTTATCCATTCTCTTAACTTTTAGTTAACTTTTCTTAGTTTAACTTTTCTGTTGTTTTAATATATATATATATATATATATATATATATATATATATATATATATATATATATATATATATATATATATATAGGTATCTCATGACTTATTATCACAATTATAAGGAATTCTGTTTACCGACACAAGTCCCTCGCATTGACTCAAGTGGCAAAACTGCTACTCAACACGCTATCTAAGTGATAGAGCAATAACTCAATCCATAAGTGCCTAGATGAGTGCACTAGCACTAATGGTCACGGCGGGAGATTTGAATTACAAATCCTTTCTGTTTACTAACAATTATATATGGCACGCATAATTAGCCAGAGATACTGAATGAAATAACATACGAGCTACGCTTCCAGAACATACGCAGCACAACCCCATATTAAGATAATCATTATTAATCAATTTTGAATTTCGCGCCATACAATTCCAGATGGCAGATAAGTACAGCAAGTATGTAACTAGATAGTTACATGCCAGTCCACGTGTTATCTAATGCAATCAGACAAGGATAGCACGATGGGAAATAGCATGGGTGCGAGTGAGACAGATTGTCGGAATGATTTTATTTAACTCATCCTAGTAAATATACCATATAAAAATGTAAATGAAAGGATAGGATCGTAGAAATAAAGTAACACTCAAAAATGCAATTATGTGTTGTTTATTAATTGCATAAAATTACTTTACAACTGTTACACACTGATTGTAGTCGATATATAATATCAACAATTATACGCGAGACTACAATCAGAGAAGCTTGATAATTATTCTAAGTTAATTTCACACGAAAAATATTCTAAGTAAATTCGGCTCGAAAATATTCTAAGTCCGAATAAGATAAATTAGTCGAAATTATTATGAGTCTAAGTTACAATTTAAATAAGCGACGGACAAGGGCTTCACCCTATGAAACAAAAAGAACAAAAGCTTCTGCACCGAGTGGTGGCGTGAGCTGGCTTTTTATACCCGCACTTTTAACTAGGGCAGATACAAAGTGAGGGGTTTTTGGATATCTCATCTATGCATAGGGTGACAATAGAGTGAGAGGGAAGGTTACTCTGGTTCAAATGTGGCGCGTGCCAAGGACAAAGGTTGGATCGATAGGAGGTAATGCTAAACGTAAGTTAATATACAAATAAAATAGGCTGTTGATTTTGAACGCTTACAACGTAAAATCACGATAGGGTTCGATCGCATAAAGCGAGAATCCAAATTGTTGTGAGTCTCGATCGTGCTAGGACGATAGTCTCTATCCGTTGAGAATGAGGATATGAGAAATGAAGCCATTGAGCAGGACGGCGGATGAGAGCGCGGCAGTGTGGCGTAAGCTGTCGATACGCGAGGTAGGCGGTACGTCGTTCAAGAACGTTCACGGAGCAAGCCGTGCACCTGAGCGGCTCCAGTAAGACTGGCTCCCGCGCGCCTACCCAGAAATATTCTAGGATGCCACGACTAAGAGCGACCTCTGTCTTAATCTGAAGCGGTTTTCACAACTGCGTGCTCGGGCGTGCCCGCCAAAATCAACGTGCGCGAAAGGGGAACGCGGGAAACAAAAATAATGGAACGAAGGAATCGTTTCAGCAGCGTGAACACAAAGTGTAGTGTCGTAAGGTTGCAATGGGGACGCTGTGGCTGGCACGATAGCTGGTGAATGAACACTCCCTCGACCGTTTGGTTTTAATTTGGATGGGATAGGAGTATTACTAAAGAAAGGGGAAAATTGGAAGGAAAGTATCGTACCCTAATCGGCTTTTCTTTATTGACAACTTTTCTCTACCCAAGTTTACAAATTCCCTATTGGTAATTTTTATACTAAAATTCATAATTTTTATACTAAAATTCATAATTTTTATACTAAAATTCATAATTTTTATACTAAAATTCATAATTTTTATACTAAAATTCATAATTTTTATACTAAAATTCATAATTTTTATACTAAAATTCATAATTTTTATACTAAAATTCATAATTTTTATACTAAAATTCATAATTTTTATACTAAAATTCATAATTTTTATACTAAAATTCATAATTTTTATACTAAAATTCATAATTTTTATACTAAAATTCATAATTTTTATACTAAAATTCATAATTTTTATACTAAAATTCATAATTTTTATACTAAAATTCATAATTTTTATACTAAAATTCATAATTTTTATACGATATAACAATACCATCTTTATTTTCTTCACCCAGCTATACTGGCGTTACAGATGAGCTCGCCTCGCTTAATTCTGAATAATACAATACTCCTACAAAAATTGCAACGCAAGGTTGAATAATGCAGTACTCCTATACGGAGTCGCAATCCAAAACTTTATTTTAATCTTTATTTTCAAGTAAACGAAAGACTAAAAAGGTAAATATTTCTACAAAGCTAACAATAATCAGAGTAAGAAATACAGAAAGTACTATGTATAACAAATCTTTTGTTGAAATCTCATTTCGAATGTCAATCACGTGTACACTATGCTAATTTTCGAAGTTTTGTTTAAGAGATAATTCTTTGTGCAAGTTTCATTTAACATTAGGTAAGTACCCCAATGTCCCAGTCATTATAGACACCGTTGAATCCTTCACGTTCGTCAATTCGCAGTCTACCATTCTTTGGAAATTCAATTATTTGACAGTCCGAAATGGAAATTTTATAATCTTTCCGGAATAAGTAACTTCTAATCTAAATTTGCTTACAGTTGAAATAAGCCATAACCCATTCTTTTGAAAATAACGCCCTTTTTCTTGTGAAAACTATATATTACCTATGGTAAATTGCCATAATTAGTTTTTGATAAGAGCATTTTCTCACAAGAAATAAGATTTTTTAAAAATAACACTGATTTTCACAAAAAAAGAAAGCATTTCTTTCATTACATATTCTTTCATTGATTTATGCATACATAACAGTTCCCTATATCAGCCACTATTATAAGTATAGTTCGCTTGCAGTTGTATAACAAACTCGATTAGCTTTTTGTTTATCCGGATTTAGTCTGAAAAACTGGAAAAGATTGCATTGCGTACACAAAAAAAATGTCCTCATTTGTAAAAGGTACAACCCTTTCAATAAATAATTCACCATTTACACTATATCTACTTTCACAACCCAATCGAATAAAATAGATCGAACTTTTGATAGAAAAAACTGCCAATCTAAACTTTTCGTATCTCTTATGCTTAGCAAAGATTTATTTAATTCCGCCGATATAAACGAACAGCACCTTTTGGCGATCCAGTAAATCGCATAAGTTCGATCCGAGCTGTTTAGTTTTGAATACAATATCCATTAACGCGTATAAATTCTTCAAGCTAAAGTCAAGATTGACTTCTGTTTTTGTATTTTCCAATCAGAAATTCTTTTACTTTATTATCCAACCTTTCAAACTATTTTGCCATAACCGTTCTCTCGCTTGCGTAATCATTCTCTATTATATAAATATAGGTTCTTTTTCACCCGTCATAATTTTGATCCTGTCGTCTCGCGATGTCCACATTGCCCTATTAATTTCTTTACAATTTTCTAACAAATAGCTAGTAGGTGGTACATTGTACTCCTCCCCCTTGAGACAATGGCAAGGTCATAAAATTACTCACTCTTTTTCAAATTGTTAGTTAGTGCGCCTAAACTATGCAAATCTAACTATATCTAAGATTTTTATTACGTGTGTTATCATGTTATCGGATTCATTTAATTGCTGATACGCGTCTTGTAAAGTAATTTTTCTTCATCCAATTTCACTGGTTTAAATTACATACTGGTACAAATTCGCATTTTCAAATGCCAGTCCTGGATTGGTGTCGATTGCATAATAGTAAAGTAGCCGATCCCTTGCGCGGATGCTAGAAAGGACAGCAGAAATCCGGTGACTTCGATTAATAGTTTGACGTCGACTACTGCTCGCTTTAAATTACAATTTGTTACTAAAAAATTTCAAAAGAACTAAGTTGAAAGTGCTAAGAATTAAAACCCATTGTGTGTACAATTTTGAAGAATCTTTATCTGCAAACATGAAAGTAATATGTTATCTTTATTAGTCCGAAAACTGGTTTCAATTTCAAAGTTGTTGCAAGGATAAACATCAAGGTCCTCATCTGTAAACATAAATAAAAGTATTAACTTTCCAAATTAATTTAAGCTTTCTTTTTACTCTTCCAAGATTTCGGAATCTGCGGGCCGCTTAACATGCGACAAGCGTAAGCGATTACTATGCACGACTTTGGTCTTATTTTCCTTAATTTGAATTTTCACTTTGCCATTTTCCCAGATTTTAATTATTAGAAAAGGACCTGAATATTGATTTTCAAGTTTATGCGGTTTTGGCCCGCTTTGCAACCATACAAAATCGCCGATTTTGAAATCCTTAGGATTTGATTTTTTATCGTAATATTCCTTAGCTCTTTGTTTAGCTGAAACTAGTTTTTCTTGTGCGGTTCTTTGGAGAAAACTCAACCTCTCGACCAAAGTTGTCATGTACCCTGCATAAGTAGGCAATATATCTTCCGGCTCTAAGGGGTCGCTCGAGGGCACTCTCGCCAGGCGCCCGAACACTAACTCGAATGGAGTGTGCTGGGTTCCTTCATATTTGCCCGTGTTGAAATTAAACATTGCTAACTCATCCCACTCATCCCAATCTAAATGTTTAGTGGCAAACATTTTCAAAAATTCACTAAGTGGCGAGTGTGAACGCTCTAAAGAGCCTTGTTTAATTTTAAATCGTTTTGCAACGCGCTTAACTAATTTACTAAGAAAATTGGTGCCTTGATCGGTAAGCATAGCTTGCGGCGCGCCAAAAGTGCAAATAAAGCGTTTAATAAAGGCATCTGCTACAGTAATAGCTGTTTGGTCTTTTAAAGGGACCCCCACCGAGAATTTTGTAAATTGATCCTGCATAGTTAAAATATACTCGGATTCGTCTTTAATTCTCGGTAACGGTCCTACAATATCCAAACTAAGCGTGAAAAATGGAATACAAGGGTCGTCTGTTATAATCATTTTCTGTTTTGTTTTGATCCGAACTAATTTTTTAAGCTGGCAAGGAACGCATTTGTGAATGAAGGCTTGCATGTCCTCCTTTAAATGCTCCCACTGATATTTATATTTTATTCTATTCAAAGTTTTCGTTACTCCTTTGTGCCCACCCGCCGCCGAACAATGAACTTCGTGAATTATATCCGCTCTTTTACTCGGCTCCGGGTGCCGTATGAGCCCACGACAAATAATTATTTTAACACTATTATTACCTAATTCACGTCTTAAACAGGCCAAAATATCTTTAAACTCAACATTTTCGATATTACTGCTTCTAGCCATACTAAAAGAAGCAATTTGGTTAATGTCTAACAATTTAGCTACCTTCCTAAATAATTGTGTCAAAATTTCTAAGGCATCCCATAAGCTATTTTTACCTTTGCCCCTAAGCGGTAATACAAAATGCATTTTTTTATTGTCCTTCATGGTTTTGGGCTCTCCCGTTACTAAACTCTTGAAACGCGGAAGCTTCCCTAAATCTTCTAGACCCCTCATCGAGTGGGTCTCCGTCAGTGCTTACAAAATAAAGGTAACTATCCTTCCTCATAAACAGTTTCTCTCTACAGTAGATTATATTGTCTTGAGGACTGACCGTTTTCGGCGGGTTACTTTTTTCGTTGACCGCGTCCTCGTCCCCGAAAGTCATGTCGGAAAAGGGATCTTCAAACGCCGAGACCTTGTCGCGCCCGGATGCTTCCCCGCACGCGACCTCTCTTGACATAACTCTTTGCTCACTTTCCTCGGGCGCGAACGCCAAGACAGATGACGAGATTGGTCTGTGTAACGTTTCTTTTTTATTGCTATCCGCAGTTTGTAGTGCAAGAGGCGCAGACGCCTCTTTATCTTCGAGAAGGGACGCGCATTCCTGTACCTCTTCGACCGTGGGAGCTACATTTCTTTTACGCGGCGCGAGAGCTTTAATGGTTTGCTTATACTTTTCACTGGCTTGTCGGCCCGCACGCTTACGCGTGGCCATTGCATGCAAGGTGGGTGCGCCGTCCCCCTACTGGCTTTGCCGTTCCTGCGTCGGCTCTACTGTCTGCTCGCCAGCGACAGAATGGCGCCCCTCTTCCCCTATGCTTACTTGCGTCGCGACGCATACCTTTTCCGTAATCGGGTTGCGCGAAAGTACGTCCGCGTTCAAATTTAATTCACCTTTCTTATAAAGTACGTCAAATTGATAGTCCAATAATTTTAATTGCCAACGAGTGACTCTTGATCCGGGATCGTTATGATTATTTAACCACACAAGCGGTCTATGATCCGTGATCAACGTAAATTTATTCCCGTACAAATATGGTCTAGATTGCGTAATAGCATACACGATTACCAAAGCTTCTTTTGAAAAGGTGCAATAATTCTTTTCCACCTGATTAATGAATCAGGTGGAAACAAAAGCTATAGGGCGATCTTTCCAAATTTCTCCTTATGATAAAACTGCCCCGATTGCATACCCGCTAGTGTCAGTAGTTACTAAAGACTTTTCTTCGAAATGCGGATGCGCCAAAACCGGTGGTTCGCATAACTTATCACGCAAAGTCTCAAATGCCGTGTGCGCGCTCTCGTCCCAAACAAGTTGTTCTTTTCTAAGGAGGTCTGTTAAAGGCTTAGCTATTTGCACAAAATTCTTAATAAACCTCCTGTATTATCCCGCTAAACCCAAGAATTGTTTAATGTTCTTTTCATTTTTGGGAACAGGGAATTCTTTTACTGCTTTTGATTTTTCCGGATCGGGTCTCAGTCCATGACTACTAATAATGTGTCCCAAATAATTTATTTCTGGTTTAAGAAATTCACATTTCTCAGGCTACAAAACTAAATTGGCACGACGTAGTTTTTCGAATAAATGATCAATTGTTTCTAAATGTTCGTCAAAAGTTTTAGAATACACGCAAATGTCATCAAAGAAATGAACTACGTGTTTCATACCCGCAATTACTTTAAGAACAAGTGACAAGAATACTGGCGCACTTGTTTTTAATCCAAAAGGTGATCTAACAAAATGAAATAAACCGAGCTCACAAGAAAAAGCTGTTTTTTCTCTGTGCTCAGTTTTAATTTTAATTTGATGATAACCAGCGTATAAATGGAAAACGGAAAAATATTTAGCATCTCCGAGCTGATCCAAAATGTCAGCTATGCTTGGAACCGGATGATTGTAATCAGGGATAATCGCGTTCAGCTTTCTAAAGTCGACGACCACCCTAAATCTTTTTTTGCCGTCTGGTTCCGGTTTTTTGTCAACACAGAACACCGGCGCCGAGTAGGCGCTTGTCGAAGGTTCGACGATGCCTTTCTCTAGCATTTCTTTGACCTGCCTATTGATTTCTTCTTTCAAAATAGGTGGGTGTCTAAATTGTTTAATTCTAATTGGAATATTCGTTGTTGTAGGTATCTCATGTTCAATTACATTAGTCGCGGGCATAATATCTCCCGTTAAATAGAATCGATCTGAATATTTCACAAAAAGTGACTCAATCTCGGATAATTGATTAGGTGACAAATTCTTAAGTCGTAAAAGCTCCCTCAATTTAGTCACCCTCTTATTTCCTAAAACGGGAACCGTGTCTGCCACGCACATAATTTGATGGGCGCGTGGCTCCCCTATTTTATGACTTCCCCTATCTACTCTAGTTTGGCTACTTAAGTGCGGAGGGTGCGGCCTATGCTTCCATACTGACCAGACTACTCCATTTATATTTCTTTTGATTTGATGTAGCATCTGGCGTAAAGTGCATAACATGTCAGAGGTCACCTCGCCGTCTGTCACGCGATACTCTCTCATTTTCTTAAAAATAGGAATGGCGGTGAAACAAGTAACAGATAAAGCGCAAGAGTATAAGCGTAATAATGAGGCGCGTCTCCATGCTTGTAGACAGGCTAGTTTCCCTAGCTTGACGCACAGCCCCTCAATAAGGCGCGCCAGCTGAAAATCCTCTCGGACAAAAGCATAAGACAATGCGCTGGTCAATTTATTACTTCCACCCTTCTCAATATTGTCGCACAATGACAACTTTTGGTTCCTTAATAAATTACTAATTTTGCTAAAACTATTCCTTTTAATCTTAGTTCTTTTGTAAGTTTCATGCTTGTATTTAATACACGTAAAAGTCTTTATTTTATTACAAACAAAATTTACTTTTCTTCTATTTTTATTTAATGCAGTTTTTGCTCTACAATATGTTATATTTACTCTAACATTTCTCCCTTGAGTGCTGACACTCATACTACTTTTACAACTTAAATTTCCAAATTTTTCTTATTTTCTACCACAACACATTTATTAACTTTACTTTCTAATTTAGTCAAATTTTTTACAAGAAGATCTTCACTAACCCTATTTTCCCAATTTTTATTTAACAAATCCAAATTCTGCTGAGGTACGCTATGATTTAACGTTTCCTCTCTAAGTAAATTATTTCCAAATATATTTCTGTCCACTTTTTCTTTCAAACTTTTATTTTTACTAAGCTTAGTTCTCAAATTTTACGTTTTAGCTATTCTAACTAACCGATTTCTAGTTTTACAATGCTTAACTTCCAAATCTTTATTTTTATCATTTTTCAAGTTTAAGCTTTTATTTTCACAAATTTCAGTTTTTAATTCTTTAGTTTTTTCAAATTTCAATTTCAAATTTTTGTTTTTACAAATTTTATGTTTCAAATTGTTAGCTTTTTCAAGGTTCAAATTCAAATTTTTGTTTTTACCAATTTTATTTTCCGAATCACTAGTTTTTTCAAAGTTCAAATTCAGAATGTTGCTTTCACAATTTTTACTTTCCAAATCACTAGTTTTTTCAAATTTCAAATTCAAATTTTTGTTTTCATCAATTTTATTTTTTAAATCAATTTTTTCCAAGGAGTGCTCGGTACAAATTTCAAATGGGGCAATACTTTTAAGAGAAGTAAGACAAACATCTGAAATAACTTTCTCATGCGAAGCAGGTAAATCGCTCTAAATGTTCCGAGTGCTACACTCGCCTAAAACAACACTGAATTTGTCCGACAGAGCAGTTGCAACGGGATTTTTCGCGTGTCCGCGTCCGGAATTGCGCTCATCCCCCCACATCGTACCCTGCGTTACTTCCTTATGTCGTTCGGCTCGTGCCAAAATCACACTCTCTTTGTTTATTGGCCGCGCGATATCTACACTACTCATGCACCGTAAACTGATTACGTGAGAAGCGATTTCCAAAAAATTTTCTTCATAATTAATTTTTGCCCCGTATTTTCTTAATATTTCATTGCCGATTAACCCGTCCTCTTCTATAGGAAAATCGCCAGGAACCAGATGAAAATACACTGTCAAATCGCGGAAAATCAAAGGTATTTTCCCGCGCGAGTTAATCGATTCCTTAGTAATGCCCTTAAGTTCAACAATTTCATTTTCAAAAATAATGGCTTTACTAGATTTTTTACTAATTTTAAGCAAAGATGGTCCCGCTCCCGTATCTAACATTAACTTGAGCGATACGTCATAATATTCAAATGACATTTCATCAACAGGTGATTTACTATTAATACTGAATAAAACCGATTTTCTTGCAAATTTTAATTCTGATTCGCGTTTAGTTGGTACGGGCGCGCGTTTTCTAATTGCCCCCAGGTCGCGTCCTGTGCCGCGGGGCTGTTCGCGTTTCCCGCCTCACGCTGTAATTTTTCTCTATTTTTTCTTTCCAATACCTGGCATTCATTCTTCCAGTGTCCCTCTTTTTTACAATAATTGCAAAACTTAACAAAATTATTAACTTGATTCAATTGTGCCACTGCGGGACTGCGCGATCGCGGTCTATATTGATTTTGTGAAACTAGGGGCGTGGCCGGCCGCGCGTTAGCCAATGAGTTCGCGGGTGGTGCCGAGACATGCGCCTGCGTTGCTACTAGCCGCGCCCATGTAATCGGCTGCGTCGGTGGTTGCTGTGCACTCGGGGGTAATAATGCTTTTAGCGTCCAATAATTTTTCGCGATATGATTTCTTTTGTCACAATATTGACAAATTTCTGTCGGTTTATTTTGAACAATTTTAACTTCGGCCGATTCTGCTTTCAATTTGTTATTTTCTTGGTTTAATTCATTCTTACACGTCGGTTCGGATTTCTCTAAATCGGTCATTTCACGCTCAATTTCTATCGCTTTTTCTACGGCTTCTTGAAAAGTCGCGGCCACCCCCATGCGCCTCTTAATTTCCCAATCCATACCGCGTACAAAAAATTTTAATTTGTCAGCTTCCACATACTGTGTGAAACCAGCATCATCCCTTTTTTCTCTTTTTGCGGCCTCTTTTAATTCTATTGCGATACGCCTAACTGTGTTTGCAAACGTTATAATGTTTTCATTTCCTCGTTGCCTGGCCGCGGCTAATTCTCCCATCAAAGTGTGGCGAGTTTTATACGATCCGAAATTTGCCTCAAAATACTTAACTAGATCCGTCATATTAAGAAAAATTATCTCCTCCATTGATTTTGCTGCTTCACCCGTTAGCCGTCGCCTAATTAATTTTACCAGGTCGGCTTCATTTGCTGCCGGAATCATACTAATGGCTTCTCTTAAGCCGAATAAAAAGATAGTAAATGGAATATTACTACCGTCAAATTTTGGTATGCAGTCTAGTGCATCTTTAATCGACAAATTTTTTAAGGGAGTTAAAGTTGCATTTGGACGAAAAGAATTCATTGTCGTTGGCAGTGTTGCTCTAACATTAGTAACTAAAGGCGTACTATGCCCTCTTCCCCTGCTATGTGCGGGGTATAATTTGCCGTATGTAATAAGTTTGCATCAAAAATCACTTTATTTTGTGTATTATCCCCGTCTGCTGTGTTTATGACTGTTTTATACTGCGTAGTTTCACCGTCTTCCGTTAATTCTTGATCGGATTTGATTAGAGATGGAAGTTTTTCGGTAATCAAATGTTTATCTACGCTCGAGATTGCTTCCATAATTTCAATAACACTAATATTGTGATGCATAAATTCGCGTAAAATGTCTATCATGATTTCATCTTGACAAATTTTTTGAACTAACGCCCTATCCGCGGTTTCTGCAAGAAATAACTGCAACTTCTTAACATCCCAAATTCTTTCTGGCTTTACTTCCGATGCCGATTGATATCTAGCCCTGAGCAGTGCTACTAACTCATTGAGCGTAGCCGTTACTAATGTAGGTTCCTCTGAACTATGGTATTTCCGCAAAATCTCCGTTGCTTCTGAATTCCTAGCGAACGCACCGTTTGCAGTTGCCATTCTAATAATTTATTTATATTTTTCTTTTGAATGCAAGAGACGAAGAGAAAAAGAATATTTTTATAACTGTGGTATATATCCCTATTGAAAAATATCGCGCGATTATCGTGCGATGAATCGCGCGACTAATCGCGTGGAGATCGTGCCAGTTTATCGACCATTTTCTGGCGCGGTAATCGCGCGAGTCAGCCGAAATTCAACATTAAAAAATAAGTTTTATTTTCACAACTGTGTACGTGCTTGCATAATTGACAAACATTATGACTAAATGTATCAGTGCGTATAAACTGCAGTTTTAATGTACGTGTGAGTATGTGACTGTATGTATCCCTGTTGAAAATATCCACGTGGATTGACATGGATTCCACATGGATTCAAATGGATATCCGCGTGGATCATCCACGCGGATATCATGATGAAAATCCATGTGGATTATTTGAAATCCATGTAGATTGTGAGAAACCAACCCGACTTGAAAAATCCACGTGGATTTGTTGGAATCCACGTGGATTCCAACTAATCCACATGGATGTATACAATCCGGCTGAAAAAATTCATATGAGACTCACTTGAATCTCACGTGATTCTCAGGTGAGTCTCATGCCAAATTCTCATGTAAGTCTCATGTGAGTCTCATGTTTCCACTAACAATTTTAAATGAATTAATACAATTTTTTGTTGTAATTAATTGTTTAAATTAATTTAATCGTTTTAATTTATTTTCTAATATGAAATTAGAGATGTAAATAAAACTCAATGAAAAAATAAAACAGATGTATATATTTTTAAATGTTTTATTTTATAAAAGTATAAAAATATGTATTTCGGTACAAATAGTATTTTCGCCACCCTGAATATGGCCAAATAGAGCGTATGCCCTATTGACAAAAGCTTGTGATCAATTACATGATTATTTCCAAAATCCAGGAATATGCTCTGCTTGATGTATAACTCAATTTATTTATTATTTAGCAGTTTAATACTGCTTCTAATTGAAGAATAACAGTTTAATGAAACATTGAACGATAATATATTATCGTGCAAATGTTTCATTAGAATGTTAGTATAATTGTTTGCAAGTATTACATTTTAAAAAATAATTAATTTAATTGAAAATATAGAATTAACTTTATTATTATAACAATTGTAATGTACCGACACAACTGTAAGTAAATAATAGAGACATGTAACATACCTGCAACATTAGAATAATGTTATTGATGATATTTTGCTTAATGTGGAAAAAGAAGAAACGATGTTCAACGAGCCTCGTGCTCGCGCTCACGACGCCGACCCGTGATAGCAAATTCACACGAGGCCGGCGCCGAGCGCGCCCACGTGTACTCGATATTAGTAGATACCGCAAGAACAGTCACGATGGCGACGGCGATAGGGCGCGCAAGGAGGCGACGTCTTGGCGATGTTGTCCCCGTTGACAGAACTCAGCTGAAATTTCGCGTCAAGCCTCATATAACAGAACAAAGTCCAATTAAGTATCTTACAAATTTGTGTCCTGACTGGTCTTGGCGAATTCACATATAGTTATAAAAGCACTTCACATATGAAAGAGTATTGACATGTGGATGGCTTTACTATAGTTTATAAATTTTAATCGATTTTTAAATAAATTGTTTGTACATTCATTATTTTATTTCATATAATTGAGGTTTTTTGTTCACCACTCACTGTTATAGTGTAATATACATTTTAGAATATTTTAAATTATATATTTATTCATTTTGTTATTTTGTTATAGTCATATCTTCTTTGAGATCCACAATTCAGTTGTTCGTTGATAGATTGAAGACTTGGGTGGCTTTAGCGTAAGAAATATATTTGGATCCAATGAACTAAATAATATTGTAGATCTCTTATACAAGAGGACCAAAATCAACTTTAATCATGTGCAAACTGTAGCTAAAGAGACCAAGTACCTATAAGCATACAACATTTTCTAATTACATAGAATATTCTATATACTCATAGGTAGTGCCTTTAGTTACAACTTTTATTAGTCGATAAGTCACTTATGGGCTGGGTGACTTTATCGCAGGAAATACTGGGATCATATGGACAAAATACCTTGATCATATTTGACCATAACAGTTATGACATGTACGTATTACTTTTACAAATAAAATTTTTATTTAACATGACATTTTTACAAAATCATACTTACATTTTCTTTTATTTTAAAATAATGTTTTAATAAAATATTTATGGTCACAAAGAATCATATCACGTATGATGTCATTAGGTCCATCGGGTTCAAATATATCCAGCGGTAAAGTCACTCATCCTATATTAAGTACTTATAAATTTGGATTTTTATAATCAATTATGGTATTAATTTATTTATATTAGGACTAGTTCTATGTAGAAATGAATATTGTGAAAGAGTTTAAATTATACGATGACTCATATCAAATGGTATTGACATGTGCGTAGCTTGGACTGTACTTTCTTTAATGTTATATTTATACTTATTCGCAAGTATTTTATACATAATACTATATAAGTTATTGTTATAAAATTTACAGCTAAAGAAGAAACCCATGCTTTATTGTTTAATGCTTCTTAAGTACTCATAAATGTGGATTTTTTATAATAAATTATGGTATTAATTTATTTATATTATGACCAGTTCTATTTATAAATGAATAATGTGAAAGAGTTAAAATTATATAATTACTCATATTAAATAGTATTGACATGTACGTGGCTTGGACTGTACTTTCTTTAATGTTATATTTATGCTTATTCGCAAGTATTTTATATGTAACTCTATACAATTTCCAATAAAAGAAGAAACCCATACATTATTGCTAAATGATACTTGATCATTAAAATATATTGTTTTAAAGTTTGTTTATTAAGGGGGCTAGATACCTTTTTTCTGAAATAAAAAAGTCATATTTTAATACATAAATGTTAACTAATTATTTCGCATTTTTTACACATAAAATGGGGTATATTTACGTCACCTTAGACCTTGGTCTGGGCCCTTTATATTGTCCAGGATTGACTCCAGATTTGAACTAAATTACTCCTGAATAGTATAATTCTCATATGAGTGTAGGGATTTTTGATCCGATGAGAAAACAAAATTTTGTGCTGTTTTTCAAGAATTTTTTTTTAATTTTTAAAATTTTTTATATATTTTCATAATTTTTCTCATGTAAAAATTTTTTCTGACATTTAATCCTAAATCCCTACACTCATATGAAAATTATACTATTCAGGAGTAATTTAGTTCAAATCTGGAGCAAATTCATCCACAGGAAAATTTCAAAGCTTACGGATAGTGAAAAAACTTATTTCATCGATGGCTATGGTTCTGGACCATATAAAAGGCTTATCGGAGAAAGTTTTAAGGTAAGGTAAATATACCCACTTTTATATGTAAAAAGTATGAAATAATTAGTTAAGATTTATGTATTAAAATATGACTTCTTATTTCAGAAAAAAAGGTGTCTAGCTCCCTTAAATGCAGCAGTACATTAAAAACAATATTATATTCATAACATATAGCCTTTTACTAACTGTAAACTCTATTTTAATGATTAAATAGCATTTAGCAATAATGTATTGGAGACAGGACAGAATCAAAAATACATAAAAGTTTAATGCCTTACCTAGATATAAACCTGGATAACATAATAAGCGTGAAGGTGATGGCTAGACTTAACCTACAGGCAACCAGCGGCAACGTCTGCGAGAAACTCAGCATGGCCTCAGAGATGACAGCATGAACAGCAGCAGGTCTTTCTTCAAGAAGCCACAATGAACCCTCTCTCTCACATTCGGCTTTAGTCGTCATAACTCTTGAAGCGTAAGCACCGGTCGCAACACGCGGCGTTTCATTATGACTAGCTGTCGCGCACATGCACTTCTGTATAGGCGTCCCTCTCTCTTCCTCTCTCTTTCTAGTTCTCAAACTCTCAATAAACACATGCGGGCGCGGTAGTCATCAAACAACGTGTTGCAACTTGCGCTCTCGTGTTCATGGGTTACGAGTAATGATTAATGACGTGAAAGAGGGTTAATTGTGGCTTTTTTAAGAAAGACCTGCTACTGTCCATGCTGTCATCTCTGAGGCCATGCCCAGTTTCTTGCAGACGTTGCCTATAGGTTAAGTCTAGTTGTCATCTTCGCGCTTATTATGTTCTTCACGTTTATATCTAGGTAAGGCCTTAGACTTTCATTTATTTTTGATTCTGTCCTGTCTCCAATACATTATTGCTAAATGCTTATTAAATTAAAATAGAGCTTACAGTTAGTAAAAGGCTATATGTTATGAATATAATATTGTTTTTAATGTATTGCTGCATTTAATAAACAAGCTGTAAAAGAATATATTTTAATGATCAAGTATATTTTAGCAATAATGTGTGGGTTCTTCTTTTATTGGAAATTGTATAGAGTTATATATAAAATACTTGCGAATAAGCATAAATATATCACTAAAGAAAGTACAGTCCAAGCTACGCACATTTCAATACTATTTAATATGAGTAATTATATAATTTTAACTCTTTCACATTATTCATTTATAAATAGAACTGGTCATAATATAAATAAATTAATACCGACCCATTCTAAATGGATTCAACAAGCAAACAAAATTAAAGTCTTTGATTTTTTTGAAACTCTGAGGTCATATTCTACATTAAATTCCGACAAATGCGCAGTTTCACACAGCCTACTATATTCACGAGTGCAATATACATTTTTTTTAACACAACTATATTCATTCTCATTTTTCGCCGAAGAGGGGAAAAAGGCTGTACATTTATTCCCTAATCATTTCTCATTTCCAGCGCAACGCACATTTTGTACCCGAGCCGAAGGCGAGCGTACATGTGCGTAGCGCTGGGAACTAGTGTGGGGGTAGGGAATTAACGTAGCACTTGTTTTCCACCTCGGCGAGAATGAAGTACTAATTTTACGATGTGGTGTGTTAAAAATTATTTTTAAAGTAGTGTCACATAAGTAGAAATAAGTAGAAGAGTCAGTATAAATCAACATCCAATATAAATAGAAGTAAAAAAAGTACATTTATTTATTTGATATATTGCACTTTTAAATTCGGTATAATAGTTAGTAATAATATAAGACAGTCTATCATACATATTGATCAACATTGAACAGTGAGCCATTCGTGGGTGTTTGTTTTTCTCATTCGCCTTTCGACATTCACAATTTCTGCATCATCAGTCTCTCGGATAATTTGCCAAATATGACTATCGCGAATGCCATTAATCGATCGAACTTTTTCCCATTCCTCGGTCTTTTGAGTGCGAAAATTTTGCAATTCTTCGGTTTTCAAAAGTATAATTCTTATTTTGCTGGTATACTCACTGACATATTTTACAAAATCATCAGCATTTTTAATACGTTCGCTGGGTGGTGCAGACAAGTTATGAGTTGTAGCAAAATGTTTTAATAAGCCACCGATGCCATCGCACGCACCTTTTCCATGCCCAGTTGCAGAAAAAATTCATTTCGCTTTATGGAATTCTTTTCCCAATTCATAAAATTGAAATCTGTTCTTGAAATGACTGGCAGCACCGTCAGATATTATGGTTATATCATTTTTCCCATCTGCAGTTAGTTTCATTCACTCATCTGTTATCAATTTCATAGCTGCTAAAGCGAAAGCTGAATCGTGTTTTCTATCCTCACTCACTATGCCAAAACTCGTAGTAATCTTTCCGACATAACACACCGATGTAAAAATAGAAATTTGTGTATTAGTCCAGTGATACCCCTGAATGGCATCTTGCTGAATGATGGCCCAATTTTCTGCAAAATCTCCGTGTAGAATTAAACGATTTTTACTCGAAAGCCCATCTTCTTTTTCTAATTTGATTTCACGTTGCTGGAGCTCTCTCATTCGTCTATGTTTGCTCATTGTATTTGCGCAATTTTCAGCTCTTTGAGATAAACATCTAATGTGCAAGTTTTCTTTACAAGATCATTTTTTTCCCAAATTGCAAAAGTTATTTCATCAAATAGTAAATCTTCTTCCAAATGAAAATTTTCTTCGGTTATCATTTTATCTTTGCAAATTTTACACTCTCGAAGAATACACGAATCATTTTCTATATATCAAATAATCATGGATAAGATCTCTTATTTAAGTATAAGAAACTCGGATTTACTCTTTTTTAACACAATTTTTAGAGCTGTTACGATAAGGTCGAAATTGGCGCAATAGACACATAAACAGGAATTGCTTAAAGGCTGAATTAATACCCATTTTGGTTGCAATTGATAAATCTTTCTATGAAGGTTAGATTTTCATTTTCTAACACCAAACTTAAGTTTTCCATTCGTCGCATATCTTGCATTTATTAAACTCTAATTTCTGCCTCGAGACGTTATACAGTTTCCTAATTTTGCAATCAGTTTCATCATAAAAAGTATCTAATAATTGCTTGCGCTTGCGATTAACGTAATTTGACAATGCTGTCGCGTCAACATTTGACGGAAGCTTGAATGGCGATAGAGACAATTTATTCTTAGTGAGTATTCTTAGTGAGTATTTGAGAATCTGCCGGCATTGTAATTTGAGATTCAGGCGTTTGATTAGATGATGTAGATTCTCTTGGCGTTGACTCTCCTGCTTCTTTAAAAATTCCTTCAGATATTTTCTTGAGTTTTTCATAGCAAATTCCACACACTTTGATATATTCTGTTATATCCTTGTTTTTATACTCGTTAGACATCAATAATCCATTTGCTACATCGCCAAGTAATTGAAATGGCCGCTTACTATCTTCATAAACGTACTTTTTATTAATACTGCTGATATCCGGACACTTCTGAGTTCTCTTGGAACTAAACTTAGCCTTTTGCATGTTTGTTGATATGTATCAGTATATGATTGAACGTATACGAAAAGTTATATAGCCAGGGTTTGTCAGCGAGAAAAAAGAAATTGGAGTGACTCTTAATTATAGTCTTTGCACCAACCCACTCGCAAGTAAAGTTGATGCAAAATATGTTGTAAACGAAAAGTACGTTCGAGCAAATAAATAAAGCAATAACCAAGGTATAGGCAATAAGTAAGTAGTGCAAAAATAACGATTGTCGATTAGGCAAATAGGCAAAATAATATTAGGCAAAATAATGTGGTAATAATGGGTAGATCGAGTGAGTGCCACAGGCCCCTACTTATACACTCGGGGTGATGTTTTTCATTAAATGTGGCGCGTTTGTGCTCGCCATCTAAGGAGCACTTAGGGTACTACAATCGTGTATATACTACAATCGTCCGTGTATTCTGTACCCTTAATTTCTCACACACAGATGCCAGATTTAACTTTAGCACTTGCAGCCAGTCCCTGTGTAAAAATGTATCGCTGCACATAACGCATATGAGGCTTAAAGGTGTAGAAATCGCAATTATCTTTGTGAGGGTCTATCTTCCGAACGAAGAAAGATGGCACGCTGCTGTTTGGTAGAAAGCTAGCTTATTTGGCCATGAAAAACGTATCCAAATTTCACTAAAAGAAAGGTGGTGTTTTTGAGAAATTCAATTTTGAAAAAAAGCACTTTTTTCTGTTTTTTCAATTTAACTGAAAAACTATTCAAGTTATTTAAAATCTGAAAAAATCACATGAAAGCTGGTAAAATTCCACACAATCTAAAAAAAAAGAAACGTCCGGATAGGATAACTTGGGCCAAAACTACGGCCATTTGAAAAAAAGCGAATTTTCATTTTCAAAATAACGCTTTCACAATCTAATTTTTTATATCGCGCTACAGGGCTCCAAAATTATTTTTCGACAAAAAGAGAAAACACGGGTCTAATGAAATTTAATGTAGAATATGACCTCAGAGTTTCAAAAAAATCAAAGACTTTAATTTTTTTTGCTCGTTGAATCCATTTAGAATGGGCCTACCATAATTTATTATAAAAAATCCACATTTATGATTACCTAAGAAGCATTAAACAATAAAGCATGGGTTTCTTCTTTAGCTGTAAATTTTATAACAATAACTTATATAGTATTATGTATAAAATACTTGCGAATAAGTATAAATATAACATTAAAGAAAGTACAGTCCAAGCTACGCACATGTTAATACTATTTAACATGAGTCATCGTATAACTTAAACTCTTTCACATTATTCATTAATACATAGAACTAGTCCTGATATAAATAAATTAATACCATAATTGATTATAAAAATCCACATTTATAAGTACTTAATATAGGATGAGTAACTTTACCGCTGGATATATTTGAACCCGATGGACCTAATGGCACCATATGTGATACGATTCTTTGTGACCATAATGGGGAAGTATTTTATTAAAACATTATTTTAAAATAAAAGAAAATGTAAGTATGATTTTGTAAAAATGTCATATTAAATAAAAATTTTATTTGTAAAAGTAATACGTACATGTCATAACTGTTATAGTCAAATATGATCAAGGTATTTTGTCCATATGATCCCAATATTTCCTGCGATAAAGTCACCCAGCCCATAAGTGACTTATCGACTAATAAAAGTTGTAACTAAAGGCACTACGTATGAGTATATAAAATATTCTATGTAATTAGAAAATTTTGTATGCTTGTAGGTACTTGGTCTCTTTAGCTACAGTTTGCACATGATTAAGGTTGATTTTGGTCCTCTTGTATAAGAGATCTACAATATTATTTAGTTCATTGGGTCCAAATATATTTCTTACGCTAAAGCCACCCAAGTCTTAAATCAACAATGAACAACTGAATTGTGGATCTCAAAGGAGATATGCCTATAACAAAATAACAAAATGAATAAATATATAATTTAAAATATTTAAAATGTATATTACACTACAACAGTGAGTGGTGGACAAAAAACCTCAATTATATAAAATAAAATAATGAATGTACAAACAATTTATTTAAAAATCGATTAAAATTTATAAACTATAGTAAAGCCATCCACATGTCAATACTCTTTCATATGTGAAGTGCTTTTATAACTATATGTGAATTCGCCAAGACCAGTCAGGACGCAAATTTGTAAGATACTTAATTGGACTTTGTTCTGTTATATGAGGCTTGACGCGAAATTTCAGCTGAGCTCTGTCAACGGGGACAACATCGCCAAGACGTCGTCTTCTCGCGCGCCCTGTCGCCGTCGCCATCGTGACTGTTCTTGCGGTATCTACTAACATCGAGTACACGTGGGCGCGCTCGGCGCCGGCCTCGTGTGAATTTGCTATCACGGGTCGGCGTCGAGAGCGCGAGCACGAGGCTCGTTGAACATCGTTTCTTCTTTTTCCACATTAAGCAAAATATCATCAATAACATTATTCTAATGTTGCAGGTATGTTACATGTCTCTATTATTTACTTACAGTTGTGTCGGTACATTACAATTGTTATAATAATAAAGTTAATTCTATATTTTCAATTAAATTGATTATTTTTTAAAATGTAATACTTGCAAACAATTATACTAACAAATTAAACAAAATACTAACATTCTAATGAAACATTTGCACGATAATATATTATCGTTCGAAGTTTCATTAAACTGTTATTCTTCATTTATAAGCAGTATTAAACTGCTAAATAATAAATAAATTGAGTTATATATCAAGCAGAGCATATTCCCGGATTTTGGAAAAAATCATGTAATTGATCACAAGATTTTTTTCAATAGGGCATACGCTCTATTTGGCCATATTCAGCGTGGCGAAATACTATTATAGCACTGCGTGGCATAATTCCGCGTTTATGTCACGCCTATCCGTGACATAAGTAGTCCATTATTGCACCGTCCTTATCATGATACTGCACGGTACAAAAATGGACTGCTAATGGCACGAATAGGCGTGACATGGCGGATTTATGCAGTCAGTGCTATAAAATAATGTACGATACTCGTGTCATAAGTCGTTTTTTACGGCACGGCGTTAAGCGCACTCGCTACGCTCGGGCGTTTATACACGCCGTGTCGTAAAGTGAGACTTATATGCCACTATAGTATCGTAATGTACTATTTGTACCGAAATACTGTGACGTACACGAACAGCTCATGGTCTACGCATCGATTCACATTTCCCCATTCATAAACACGAGAGCGAAAAATCAACAAACAGGATGCATATTTGTGTACAAACATACGATCGCGTGCGCCAGAGAAAATCTTACTCACTCATTCACACAGCGCCTCTGACGTCAGAGTATAAACAAAAATATTGTCATGCGCAAGAGAGAAGACCAGACGATCGACTGGTATATAAAGGGCTCCGATTCTCGGAATCGGCACGCACTTGTGTCCGAGCTCTCGCCTATTCAGGATACCGATAAGCATTGCGCTTAGGTAACTGAAGCTGGCCACTCCTTTGCGCTCGTAAAAACTTATGTCAAGTAATTCATTTTGAGTATTTGATTAATGATTTATTTTTCTTCTTCAAATAAACTCTCTCGATAACAACCGAATCCTAACCTACCTACCTCCCACGGCACGATAGTCGGCCCTCTGCGCCGACTATTTACCCGGCTCCTCTCTTCTCACACAGCACGGTAGTTGGCCCTCTGCGCCGACTACTTACCCGTATCACCTAAGCAGCACGGTCGCAGCCACTCAGTGCTAACGACTTACCTGCACCTACCACCTCTCTGTATCGACGGCACGGACTCCGGCACATTGCGCGCCGGTATCTAACCCTGAGAGAACTCCCATCCCGATTGTATGCTCGAGTCCAGTACACGAACTCTTAAAAAATTGTTAATAACTACCAAGTAACGACATCTAGTTTCATACAAGTTAACTCAATTATTAAGGTATAGATTAAAATCTGAGAGCTGTCATTACTTCGGTACGTTACAATACATATTTTTATACTTTTATAAAATAAAACATTTAAAAATATATACATCTGTTTTATTTTTTCATTGAGTTTTATTTACATCTCTAATTTCATATTAGAAAATAAATTAAAACGATTAAATTAATTTAAACAATTAATTACAATAAAAAATAGTATTAATTCATTTAAAATTGTTAGTGGAAACATGAGACTCACATGAGACTTACATGAGAATTTGGCATGAGACTCACCTGAGAATCACGTGAGATTCAAGTGGGTCTCATATGAATTTTTTCAGCCGGATTGTCTACATCCATGTGGATTAGTTGGAATCCACGTGGATTCCAACAAATCCACGTGGATTTTTCAAATCGGGTTGGTTTCTCAGAATCCACATGGATTTCAAATAATCCACATGGATTTTCGTCATGATATCCGCGTGGATGATCCACGCGGATATCCATTTGAATCCATATGGAATCCATGTCAATCCACGTGGATATCCACGTGGATATCCACATGGATTATCCACATGGAAATCCGCGTGGATATTTTCAACAGGGATACATACAGTCACATACTCACACGTACATTAAAATTGCAGTTACGCACTGATACATTTACAGTCATAATGTTTGTCAATTATGCAAGCACATACACAGTTGTCAAAATAAAACTTATTTTTTAATGTTGAATTTCGGCTAACTCGTGCGATTATCGCGCGATTATCGCGCCAGAAAATGGTCGATAAACTGGCACGATCTTCGCGCGATTAGTCGCGCGATTCATCGCACGATAATCGCGCGATATTTTTCAATAGGGATGTATAAAAAAAAAATTTTTCACTATTTTCACTTTTATCCCGGAAGTGGGCCCCCAATTGTAACGTCCGTGTTACAATGTCGCGAAAACGGTAAAGTGAGCGCGATAAATGTTCCAGTTTCGGTTTACGCCTACACGTAATAACCACGGGAGTAGGAACGCGTGAAAATAGCCAATCGGACTACCAAAATAAACAATGCTAATGCGCGAAATTCATAAAGCGGCAAACGTCAGCGTCAGCGAACAATTAGAGAGACAGAAAAAGGATAGAGAATAGCGATCTACAGAGTTACTTACTTTGGGGCGGTTGCGGTTGGCTCGTTCTCTCAGTTGCCCTCAGCAGTCTCAGGACCCAAGCGTAGCGGGTGATTCAAATGGCAGAAGGAATGGATCATAGAAATAAAGTAACACTCCAAAAATGTGCAATTATGTGTTGTTTATTAATTGCATTAAGTTACGTTACACAGTTACACACTGATTGTAGTCGAGATATAATATCAACAATTATTCGCGAGACTACAATTAGAGAAGCTTGATAATTATCCTAAGTTAATTTCACACGAAAAATATTTTAAGTAAATTCGGCTCGAAAATATTCTAAGTCCGAATAAGATAAATTAGTCGAAATTATTCTGAGTCCAAGTTATAATTTAAATAAGCGACGGACAAGGGCTTCGCCCTATGAAACAAAACGAACAAAAGCTTCTGCACCGAGTGGTGGGGCGAGCTGGCTTTTTATACCCGCGCTTTTATCTAGGACATATACAAAGGGAGGGGTTTTTGGATATCTCATCTATGCATAGGGTGACAATAGAGTGGGAGGAAAGGTTACTCTGGTTCAAATGTGGCACGTGCCAATGACAAAGGTTGGATCGATAGGAGGTAATGCTAAAGGTAAGGTAGGATTGTCGGTGGAAGGTCATGTTACCGCGAGAGTGATTGTCTCTCGTAGGTCATCTTATTGCTAGTATGCTAGTAGGTGGCGTTATTGACAGGGAAGTAGGACTCATAGTAACATGAAGGAAAAAAGGTTGTAGGGTGGTAAGGATGGGTAGCGAGAGATGCGGTCAGTCGTGCTCGACGTGACAAGAGTATAATTATAAATCGCGACTGACACTAGGATGTGATCAGGGCGCTTGCACTAGTGCAACTGAACTACGGAGCTTCTCATGCGCTCGGTAGCGACTGAGCTTTGAACTTGATTCCTCTTCCTTTTAGTCCTCGGGAAAATCTAGTAATGGGAGCAAAGACCAATCAGAGCCTTTTCCCCCTCTCAAGTGGGAGGAGCTCCGCTGGAGAATTCTAGTTTTCTTGGTTTTCTCTCGAGTATGGGGGTGGCTTAACTGCTTTTATCTTCGAGAGTGGGGTATATCTAGATTTATGTGGTTCCTTTGTTTTTCTTTAATTGCGTCCTTGAGTTCTAAAAATAGAATATTCCCCGAATTTCCGTTGATGATTTCTCGGGAAAATGTAGTAAACAATTCCTGGAATTAAAGATTATAAATATTTCCTAGAAAAGAGAAAAGCGTTTCCCTGAGCGAGTTTTATCCTGATATAATTTATTTAATCTTAATATTAATAGACTCCTAATTATTATTATTACTGCCTAGATTAATTGTTGTTAGTTTATTTGAATCGCAAGCCATTAATTATCAAATTGTTGAGCACCTGTCCTTTATTTATTTAATTACGTACGGAATTTGTATTTATCGTCAGCCATTTATTTCTATTCACGTTATCGTAAATTCGTTTATTATTTATTTATTATTTATTTACGGAACGGTTGATAAAATTTATCTGAAACAAATTAATGATTTTATTGTTAAAATCTCTAACAGGTTTTTATTTTATAGGAATACGTTTCAATGCGTTTGCTATTTAACTGGTTGATTTATTTAATATTTATTTTGAAATCAATCTTTTAAAAGTCGAAATTATCATTGCAGACCGATCCCGCTCTCGCGCCGATGCTACTATTAGCTTATACGTAAGGCCAAGTGATTGGTGGTGGATGGGGATAGAGCGGAAGAGTAGGGACTATGAAATAATGAAGAAGAAGGCAATTCAATTAAAATTTGTATTTATTGATTAATTATTAACAGCCTCGTATACATCTTTTTCTAGTGTCGGTAAATAAAGACATTTTATTTCTACAAATAGTCTATCCACATTCGAATTACCAAAGTTTGAGTAAATCATCCGGTTTTTTAAATTAGATATTAATTCGTCTCTGTGGTCATTGAAAAGTTTAAGAAATGTGGACCCGTCGAAACATTTATCAAGTTCGCGACTGTTCTCGTGCATTTTCAAACTGTCTATCATTACATCATACATGACATTAACATTCGTGGACATATCCTCTAACTCGCGAAGACGAAACTCTATACACTCGCGCATGCTTTTTAATATTAGAAAAGTACGTCGCATGATCACAACACTTGGAAGACTCTCAACTTTTCTCTTCTTTCGCGCCGGTGCACTCTCGTCGTCGTCGTTGTCATCTGCGTCGACGGCCGTGATGATTAACTCTGTATCGATGCGCAATCCGTCGTTGGTATTCAATCTTGCGCCTCATACTGATACCGGCGCCGGCTCCGTAATGACACAGGCTTCACTGTTTTCTTTTTCTGATTGATTCCCAGTACTCTCGAGTTATAAGCGGTAGTCAAATTAATCTCGTGCTCAGTTAGGTCGATTTTTGTAAACTCTTGCTTGTGCCCGTACAGATGATACATTACTGCAGGAAAATGCGTGGTGAATTCCTCCCACGCGGTGGTTCCCATTGTTATGTATTTACGTGGCGAAGTATCGCCACCGAATTGAATCACTGTACGGAAATGCCCACCGTAATATTGCAAACCAAGGTATGCAAATTTCGAGTGAGACTTATTGAGCGCGTAACTTGTGTTAAAAAGCAAGTTTTGCGGAAGATCGCCTTGATTCATTTTAAAATAGCTGTCACAAACTTGTTTTAAAAAAGAAATACTAATGCTCGTGGCTGAAGCAATGTCGTTGTACGAGTGCACTTTGTGTGTGTGTGTGTGTGTGTGTGAGTGTGTGTGTGTGTGTGTGTGTGTGTGTGTGTGTGTGTGTAAAGAAATACTGAGGCGTGCTTTCTACAGCTGATTTGACTGCTGGTGCTGCTGGTGCTGCGTGTTCTACTAGACTGACGTAACGTCGTCGGTTGCGCTATTCGTTTGGGTGTGCGCCTCGAGAGGTGGTAGGGGACGCCGACAGTGGAGGATGGCGGCGCAGCCAATGAGAGCACGTGTATGGCGCAACGTACCCGGTGGGGAGAGGTGGCGAGAAAAATATTAGATTTATGGTTGTGCCCAATGACTGTGGAAAGCGTTTCCAATAATTGTCGTTATGAATGCGTCCATTGTTTAGCGTTTTCAATCACGTAATCTCGACAAAGATTTTCGTGAGAAGGAAATGCGTGCTGTGACACGTACCCGATAACAGCGTTAAGTGGTTCTAAGCACAGTTGACCCTGGCCATGAATGCGTCAATTGTTCAACGAATTTAACGGACAGTTTCAAGAGTGTGCTCTCGATTTTACGATGTGTGTGTGTGTGTGTGTGTGTGTGTGTGTGTGTGTGTGTGTGTGTGTGTGTTTAACTGATTACGAGTCAAAGCGTATACATGATAAATATTTCACATGAATGCATTCTTTGTTTTGTGAGAAGGAAATGTGTGCCGCGACATGTAACTATTTATGGTTGTACCCGATAGCTGCGTTAAGTGGTTCTAAGAACACTTCACCCTCACCATAAATGCGTTCTTTGATCAACGGTTTTTAAGTTACGCGTGAAGAAAATGTGTATATGATGATAAAATTTTTCACGCGTAAGTATTTCGTAATAAAAGAAAATGTTTTGAATACTCTCTCGCGGGAGGAAAATGAATTTAACTGATTTTTTTTTTTCAGGAGTGGGAAAATGAAAGGTCTGTAAATGAAAACATGATTTATATATTTTTTTGTTTATTCGATCAAACTTACAAACTATGAATACATAAACTTACATACTATGAATACATAAACTTACAAACTATGAATATATAAATTTTGAAAAGAGACAAAAACTTACAAACAACGAATACATATGGTTTAACCGAGACAGACACAAGCGATGCTTAAAATTAACTACGAATACATGAAATCGCATTTGAACCAGGGGCTGATTCATTTCAGTATTAAGATATTACAAGTAATGAACAATCACGCATACATATATTAGCTTACAAATCTAGGCCCAACAATGCAAAATATATCTTAAAGTTAGAGAGATTAATAATGAGTCATTGGCCGATATGCCTGAGTGCACGAGCCGCACCCTTGTCAAGTAGCACGCGGGAAATTGTACGCACGTCCTTCTTTTTTTAATTTTTTGTTCTTTATAATGTTATAAAATTTAGCACCTATTTTGTCGTTGGCACGAGCATCCGTCGTAAAGATTTTACAAAATTTTCGTAAAGTAAACCCACTACACATAAAATGCAAAAACATGACGCAATATTCACCGCACACTTTAGAATCGAAACTTTGCAACTTCTTCTTGTTCCACCTGAACCACTTGCAATTTCTTCTGAGTCGATCGAGATGATGTCGCGACGATGGTGGTAGTCCATAGCTATCGAAATAGGTACGTCTTGCATTATGTAGAAAGCTACCCAATGAGAGCCGGGCTTGTCCGCTGTGTCGAGATTTGCAATGACCGCCGATGGACGGCTCAACCGGCTTGGTATGTGATTGGCTGCATAAACTTCGAGCGAATTAGCAGAGAGGCCGCAGATGGCTCGCGTTATTTCATTCGTGTTCATTTTTTTTTTTCAGTCAGAGGATGTGTCGCCCTCGATGGCTGAGTAGTATATGTCATTATTATCGCTGCTGTCACTATTTGTATCTCTTTGCTCGTAAACTGCTGCAAGGAACATTTCACTTTCCACTTTTTCTTTAGGAAGCGCTTTCCATTTCGCAGGAAGTATCGAGTACAGCCACTTTTTTAGCTGATGAACTTTGTAAAGAGCACAAAACTCTTTTTTGGCCAAAAAGATTTTGGTCGAATGCATGGCGTAAAGTGTATTGTCTGGGAACATTTTGTTGAGCTTTTTAAACGATGATGAATTAAATTTTTCCAAGTTGATGACACTGCGTCCGAAAAGCGCTTCGATGTATCGGGCCTGCACCTCGCCGCGCACAAAAATTGTTCGCTATACTCTGGCAATGTTGTAAAGATGCCGATGTAGTTGACGAAGCGTTACTTCGCCGTCAAACCAATGAACACCATGAATTTCGAAGGCTAGAAAGGTGTTTGTCTCTTTGACATCGTCCGGCAAGTCGGAAAAACTATGCGGCGCTTGCACTATCCAATGATCACTAATTTTCTTTTGCAGGCACGTGATAGCTACTTCCTTGGGCAGAAACTTTTTTTCCGAATCACGAAAACCTTGAATATCGATTACGTAGTTCATTTTGTGTAGAGGCGCGTGTTCGCGTGTAAGAGAAAAAGTGAAGTGACGCGAGAGAGCGCTGCATGTGCTCCACTTTTTATGACTGTGGCAATGTGACACGTGGCGCCTCTGCAGGCCCGTCGTCTTCTGCTCTTGCGCTTAGGCGCTGAAATCCGTTAAAATTTGTCGAGTGGAGTCGATTTCGAGAACGTTATCGTACTCTGCGTAGACAATGCAGTTTATTGTAACAGTCGGCGCCGTCGCGAAGCCCACTTCGATACGCACACTGCCCGAGCGTACGAGGTTCCAATGAGAGTGGCAATGCGCTCATAAATCGGGTGTGAGATCGAATGCCGTAAGAAAATACCCCATTGAATAGTTGTAACGGTTTATGCCTAGGCCCTCATTGAGAAAATGTATCCCTGTGCCTGAGTAGAGTGTTTGGAATGCCTCGATAAACGTTGCGCTGTTGCCTGTAAAGTGCGGTTGTAACGGTTTGCTTGGTATTTGAACCCCGTCGATATATAGCGAGAGATAATTTATGTCAAAGTGTTGAAAGTTGAATGGGTTTAGCGCTCGATTTCCATTGAACGCTTTGTTATCGACGAAACCGATGATTATACGTTTCGGCAGTTGACCAAGAATCGCATTATCAATGCTATCGCCTAGTATACCAGTGTGAAGCGTAAATGTTTTCACCTCGACACGCGTAATGGGGTATTTGGCTGTTGCTTTGGCCAGTGTATTGGCGTGTGCGATCAAAATACCAAGATTTATCTTGACACGACGAACAATGACGGTAGCTTCTTTTATTTTTATTCCGAATCGGCCGTCGTTTGTGGAATCCATCAGGCAAAATGTATCCTTATTACGCACCAGACGCACTCTCATTTCGATGCCATTGGTGAGCATTTTATCCTGATTAAACAAGTCGCAGTGCAGATGTCCAATCATATCGAATGCACGACCCTCTTTCGTAAAATATTGCCTCTGTACGAGGCCTTTGTTCGAACCGATTGCTTGATTTTCCGCCACGCCCTCCATACAGCCGGGTGTATCATCGTACCAGAGGCTCGCGGTGAGATGAGATTCTTTGGCAGCGGGGGAATAGCTCAGCAGTGACTCTATGTAAGCTCTGTACGCATACATGTTATTGGGCGGTGAGGTGAGCTTCTGATTGAGAAAAATATCGATTTGATTGAACATTGAATGAAGAAGATTGTTTACAGGGCCAACTTTTAGATTTGTGTCGACATCGTCGTTGGGGAGTATTTGTGCCTTGAGATCGATGTAATGCTCGCTGGCACTAGGTACGACGAATTCGGTGGGCGCATCGCCCTCATCGCTGATCGAAGAAACGGGCTTATAGTTAAAAAAACTGCTGCCCTCGATGGAGGTTTGAGTAGATGGGAGGGAGAAAACACATACACAACAGACATACACTCTGACGAGTGAGAGTGTAAGAAAGACATTTTCAAGATTTATTTTGGACGGAAAATATCGTTAATGTCCCGAAAAGCGGGGGTTTTCCGCGTTCTTCTGCTCGCTTTACGAGTCTTGCGCGGTGCGGCTGTCAATTTTTTCTTACGCTTGGTCCGCGAGGTACGGGCGCTTACAGGTGCCTTTGTCGAATGCCGTTGCCGTTTGTCGCGCCTGGTAGTTTTATACCCTGACCCCTTCATGATTTCGCTAATTTTCTCTGCCGCTTTTCTTTTGAGATGGCGTCCCGATTCTCCGGCTCTCGATTTTATGGCCTCCTTGAAATTGACACCATTGTTTGTGACATCGTCTACGATTTTCATACCTGCGCGCAAGGTCTCTTTCCCGACGGCCTTAGCGCCACTCCTGACGTATGGCAGAATGCGGCGAAAGAGGCCCCCCAACCAAGAGCCAACACCGCGCCCTCTCTGAAAGGCCGAGCCAGCGAAAACGCTTCTTAACCCACTCCCGCCACCTATCTGCTCATCGTAGTATCTAGTATAATGAGACATCTCAGTGTCTTCGTCTGAAATGGAGTGTCACGGTCAGCGTACCGTACTCGAATGGAATGCGCTGTCCGAGCTGGTCTCTTATATCGATGATAATATTGTGAAAATTGTGATAGAGAAGCGGTATGTAGTGGGCGGGCGTGAAACGCTGCACAGCACTGCTGCCGTATCTGAATTTTGACTTATCCAAGGAAACGATGCGCAAGAGCGAGGCCTGTGTTTCCCCCACTGTGTAGGATTCACAAATATCTGTATAAACGTACAGTTGGTCGGGAATGGCACGAGAGAGCGAGGCTGGTCTCTCGGCTACAATTTCCCGCAGCGCGCCATGGTTAAAGGTCGTAAACAGAATTTTTTTCCCGGGCTCGTCATCGAACCCAAAAATGCGTAGAATTTTTTCGTTGAAATGAGTCGCATGTGGCTCTTGACAGGCGCACTTGCGTTTTGGCATAATAGCCATTGCTTTCCTTTACGGGTTCAAGCATGTGATGCTTATAAGTGTCATTCGAGTTATTTATGGCGTCTGCCAGCTGTTGAAGAGAGTCGTAAATGCCGACTGGAAAATGGCAGCATGTTTTCTCACTCTGTTCGTCATCGTCGTTCATGGCGAACAAACTAAAAGTGTAAAAGGCATCATTGTCTTGAAAATGCACGATGCTACATGGTAAGTGAATTTCCACCAGTCCGACGTGCCACTCTCCTTGTAATTTGATCTCGCGTGGCAAGTGGGTGGTGAAACAGCTGGTTGTCTTATCGGGAAAGTAAGCCATACTGCTGTTGCTAGGGAGTACCATGTAAAAATCTACGTTCGCGTCCATGTCTGCTCGTGGTTTTCTACGAAATGCTCTCGAGTTGACTCGCTTTCACCCAAGAATTAAATTTATTGGGATAGCCTAGCCACTTGACGAGCACTTGTTTGTTGGCGCCACGACCTTTCGTGCGCACAATAAGCTCGATTTTGAAGCTCTTATCGCCAGTCAGTCGATCGTGCCCGACTAAAACGAGCTCTTCGTTGTAAAAGAATCCGTCGATTATTTCTCCGTTTAAGTCCGCCAATACATATGTGTACAGCCCTAGTCGCGGAGATACGCGAAAATCTTGAAAATCTCCTCACTGAAATTTTTTTCGTATCCGCGCTCGAAGGTGTTCTTTGTTCGACTGACACGGACGAGGTCACTCACAGCAAATTTACGGTAGGGCACGGCGGGGCGGTGATAATTGGAGCGCGCGCGCTTGGCCAGATTTTCGCGCGCTCGCGCAGCGTTGTAAAGGTTGACCTCTGCTGGGCGCATTCGCATACCGCTGTGCCGAGAATGATTGTACGCGTACACAATTTTTTGCAGAACATCGATGTATCGCTTGGTGTTTCGATGTGAGAAATATCTCCATATGCGCTAGCGCAGCGTTCTGTTGAGCCGCTCGACCACTGCTGCCTTGACATCTGGATTTCTAGCGGCACGAAAACCGATCTCCATGCGCTTGAGAAGATTTTGAAAAGCGGCGCCAAGAAATTCCTTGCCACGATCGGACTGCACGCACATGGGCAAGCGCGGCTTCGCTCTGCGGTAATTCGCTCAAAAGCGTCGGCAACGTTGCGCGCAGTTTTATCCTTCAGTTGTTCAACCCAGGCAAACTTACAGAGTACATCGATGACCACGAGAATATAGCAGAACCCGTCGTTGTAATCCTTTATCGATGTCAGCTGAAGTAGATCGCACTCCCACACGTAATCGACGTTCGTTACATTGTACGACAGGCGCGGGAATCTCCTTTTTATCGGGTGATGAAGCGTGTAGGCATCTTGATTGCTCAGCCACGCATAAATTTTTTCTTCTCCTTCTTGGCATTTACGCGAAGAAGGTTTCGCGCACCCGCGTAACCCGCCTCATGCTGGAGATCGTAGTATTGTTTTCCGTATGGCATCTTATCGCTTATATATCAAAGTGCATCCATTTTTTCTTGGTCTGCATTCTACTGCGAGTTAGCATGGGCGAGGGTGCATTATTTTCTCCGGCCTCTATAGTCTGTTGCCGCGGCAAACGTCGTTTGGCTGTATTCGCTGTTGCAGTCAAAATCCGCCCAATTTTTCAAAACTTTGGGATTTTCTATGAGATTAACGGGCGTCTCGCTAGTTTTGAGAAATTTTGCAAACTCGAAGCGCCCGGCAGGCGGTTCTTCCTCCTCCACACGCGGGCTCTGTTGCAGTGTATCGAGAAGTAACTCGATTATGCTCGAGCGCGCCACTTGTCGGCCATCGATGCTCACAGTGCCTGCATTGTCCCACTTTAGACGCTCGGGAACCGTTGTCCTCCAGTGCCGAAGCAAGAGTCGCGATTTTGGCGCGAGTTCTTTGGGTATACCTCGGAGAATGGACTCCTCGCTGAGCGGCGCAAGACTCTCTTCGATTTCATCTACCTCGTGATTCGTCTCGCGCCGCTCGGCGATACGCTCGTTGTCGCGGAAAAAAAGATAGCGACGTAAAATCTGCAAATAATTCAAATATTTTTCGTAATCATCGCGCGCTGCCTTCGAGCGTAAAACGTCGTACATTTCGGTGTCCAAGCGAGAAAAATTATCGCCATGCGTTTGTAATCTTTTTTCCTCGACATCCGCGGTCGGGCTCGCGGCCATCGAACCTTCTGGCACGAGAATCATTTTACGCGCGTGTTCCATCTTATTGCGTGTCAAGCGAGCCAAATATTTTCGAAATGAGAGTACTCACGATTGGAGATAATAAGATGGGCAGGAATGATCCCCCGTTCTGAATAATCGCTCGTTTCTTTGTGCGCCAATCGGTGTTACCACTCGGGTGCGATAACTTGCGCAACGTGTGTTTATGCTTGCTCAATCGTCTCTTCTCGCTATCCGATAATTTTACGACCCCGTGTAAAACGTTCAACACGCACTCGCATATGCACTTGACAAGGGGTTTGTCAGCCGCTCGGGCTATGGTTGTACGATGTTACTTATCGCCGTGGCAGAGCACGCCGAGTAGCGCGAGATTTTTCTTGGAAAAATGTTTACCGCGCGGTAACGTGCCGCGACAAGAGGTAGTTCGTCCGTACGGGGCCATAGTTATTTCCCGACTGACGTTCGGCGGGCAAATCAGCTTGATTTAAAGTATTTGGGCACGTATGCGTAATGCGCACTGTCACCGGGGAATATGTTTGCGCGAAATCTAAACTCATCGAGACAGTCTTGTGGGAGATCTATAAAGAGATAAGAGTGTGGCGCTCGCGTAGCATCTATGTAGGCTTCGCGGAGAAAACCCGAGTCTTCGGAATGGATTTGGCGCGCGAGATGCTGTATATGTGCCTTGTCGCGCGGATTTTTGACCAGCACTAGGTACTTTGTATTTCCCCTTATGGAAAACATTTTGCGTTATGAATATCACGCTGATATTTTTGTGATGACTACCTTTCGTAAACAAGTCTAAAATAACGTCGCTCGAGGATTCTCGCATAAGATCATCGAGAATGAGTAATTTTTTCTTCTCGTTGTCCGAGGAATAGTCGCCTACCTGCGGGAGTCCCTCTCGAAACTCAATGATAGGTCCATTGGACTTAAAAGCTGTTCTGTAAGCGTGCGGTACACATAACCGGTAAATGGGCGAGAAAGCGCTGAACAAAGCAAGTTTTTCCACAGACTGTGGGTCCACACACACACAGTAAACGGATGTTTCAAGCGTGTATCCATTTTTTACGACCTCTAGCCACCGAATGAGACTGTCCCACGCTTTCCCAATCATTCTATACCCTTTTTCCCATTTGCGCGAAACATTATCTTCTGCATGACGCGCGGACGGGGCGGCGGCGGCCAGCCGGCGCGCGCGCGGGGAATAGCATCTTTACCGCGGTGATGAGCTGACGTGGGGACAAGCTGGTCCTGCGGGGGATTGGGCTGATCCGCGGTGACTAGCTGATTCACGCGCGGACGCGCGCGCGTTGACTAGGCTGTCCCCCGCCGCGAGAATGTAGTTAACTAAGAAACATGACGCGACTTTGTAACTACAATACCTTCTTAGTATATTTAACATGAAAACGCTATAAAACATTCTGTATATTACTTTGTTAAGAAAATATAACGACCTATTGTCATAGTATGCTTTTTTTTCAGCGTACTAATGCGAGGAAAATGATGGATATAGGTAGAAATAATTTTGACAGGTAAATAATTTTTATTGAAAAGGACAATTTTATTTTACATAAATACACGCAGTTACAAGTTTTTTATAAAATATACATACTATGCGTCGCTCTTATAACCAAAAGGTAGTGATACTGCATCGCGAAAGTATCTACGCTTCTTAAGTACTACGGAACACGACTTTTTTTCGTCGCGAGTGATGACTTCGTGCATGCGAGTGCGTCTGATTGGCTTATATTTCAAAACGATGGGTTCTCTTTCGTTTTCAAAATACGTTGCGATCAAACGCGCGATGCTCTCGAAATTTATTATACACGAATTGGCGCTATTGAGACTAATACCCTTAATCTTACAGCACTCGACAGTTTCCCCGGTAGAGGGTACGACAGCTTGGAAGCCATAAAATTTTGGACCCGCTGAGAGAAACTTTGTAATATAGGTACCCTCGCCGTAGGCCTTTAGCTCGTCTGTCATGTTGCCGAGTAAAGCACCCAGAGATGGAGTATACTCAATAGGTTCGTTTTTCTTACATGTGAAAATACACGAGTCTGTGTCCATGTATAGAACACGCGCTGCGGTGAGTTTTTCAATATAAGAATACAACTCGAGACGCGCCTGCGCGGTTGTATACGCAGCTATTGCCACATTTGTATTACCCGAAACATCGACGGCATCTTCGCGAAAGCGCCAATTCGTGTATAAAAGGTTCTCGTTGACCATAAGAACATCGAATACTTCTTTTTCCGCCGCTGTAAGAAGTTTTAATAGTCCCTCACGCGTTTTTATAATAGTCGTTTGTTTCATATTTGAGCGTTGGCCGAATTTTCCCCACAGCGAATTCAAACACAATTTCGCGACAGAACGCAGCCCCGGATTTTTTTCTATTTTTTCCGAGTCTAACCTTATCCCCTCGTCACGCTCGTACTCGTCGACATAACGTTTTCTACTCTCTTCGTCTGTACACCAAGCAGGCCAACCGCTTGCCTGCTGCTTCAATCGGAGAAAGGTATTGACATACGGGGCAAACAGCCCACCCGCACCCGTGACAGAATCGAACTGCGTGGTGTCATACTGCCAAATAACAAATATTTCTGTGACGCAGTAGCCAAGTTCGATCGCCTTCTGTAACTCGCAGACAACTCATGTGCCTGTAAATTCACGCTCAGCGGCTTGGTCGTAATTACAGACGCCCTCTCGCAATTCCTCACAGCACGAGCGACAGAGTCCGAAAATCAGCCGAGAATGCATTTTTATGGGTAACACAGGCAGCATCAAACTACGAGGTGGTAAAACCTTGCACTTTATCAGCCCTTCCACGCGCGAGAGATCATTGTTTCGACCGCCAGACAACTCCGTGCATTCCCCGCCTATGTAAATGCGCGGGTGCCCAATGGGATAACGTCCCCTCTTGCAGATATATGGTTAAAGAGAGCAAATATGTATATATTTGATCTCTTCGTTCGGCGCGGTACTGCGAGAAGTGACGATATTTTCCGTGCGGCCACCGAAAAAAGCGTCACGCGGGTTTAAGGATATTTTGCTCATGACCGGATGAGTCGCTAAATATTGCGTAATTTCCGGTTGCTGACTTTTCACGCGCGCGAAATCGCATTCCCACATCTCACGCATGTGGCATCTCCCACATCTCTCACATCTGTGCGTATGTTTGGCCGTATTTATTTTTTCTCACAGTACGATTATCGCTGAAACAGCGCGGACAGCCATGCACGTAACAGCCTTGATATTCAAAAACAATTCCTTTGGCTGTTGAGGCAGGCTCTCCTCCTCCCCCGATTGGCCGTAGATACCCGTCTACGAGAAACCCCTCGCGTAAACGAAACTCGCGCGATCGCTCCGCGTGTATAATTTCACACCCGAACTCGCGCTCGCAGTATAGCAGCCACTCTATAGATTCCTGCGAGTGCTTATCCCCGCTCCTATATCCGTTTGGCAGAATCAGGCTAATAGTTTTCGGCTGCAAAAAATTTTTTTTAAAAACATACATACATGTGGACGCAATTGTACACGCGGAGACGAACGGATCTGTTTGAGCAACTTCTATGAAAATTTCACGAAGCCGTATGCACGCGCGTCTCAATATTTCCACGTCCATTTTACAGTATTCGACAATCTCTTTTTGAAAGTCGAATACGTAGTTTGGGGCTGTATTCTCATACCACACGAGAAAAGCGGCACGTTCAGCCACAGATATAGTACCTGGGCAATAAAACTCGGGTGCGGGTAGAGGGCCCGTGTAGTGCTTATTCTCACTGGTATTAAAAGGTGGGGGAAATAACCTTTCTTAGCGCTCGCGGGCAGTCCAAATGTCGCAGGCAAAGCACTCAGTTTCAATTGAAAGTAATTGATACTATCAATAAACTTTGTGCTCCCGTACTTTAGCTGCGTAATATTGTGGCGATTTAATATTACGCGCGGCGTGCCACACTTGGAACTTTCCGCCAACTCTTTCAATATAAATTGAGAGTCGAATGCCCGAGCATTGTGCGCTATACACATAATTTCTGCAAAATCTCTGTTTTCTCGCACGCATAGCATAGAGTTGTTTAACGGGATCGCGAGTGAAAATGAATTCGCGCACCCCGCAAGTGGGGCATTCTATTTGTATGTCGTCCACGCCGATGCAATCCGAGCATACTTGGTGCGCAACGCACAAATTAGGTACGTGAAGTCGCGCATTTTCGCCATGGAGAGTGTCTTGTGTTGTCTGGAAATCATAAAAAATATAAAGATATTTCTTTTTTTACCCGGGACGACAACGCTGATTGGCTGCATGAAGCACAAGTCGTTAAAGGCATGGTGCTTTTGACAGTGCCTATAAAAACTGATACCACACTCGTGTTTCCGCTGATACACGTTTACAATGTGCATGCAATTCTCACACAACCACACAACGTCACACACTTTTTTATTATTTTTTTTGTAAGAGCCTGCAGCACGCTTGTGATTCGCGAAACACTCGTGACCGAAAAATTGTCGCCCACAATCCACGCACTCTATCATTTCGACTTGATCGCTTCTGCATGGCGGTGAAACGTAACAGCACGCGCATGTTCGCGTACATTTGTGCTGATTTACGCAGCGGAATGCCTTATTACAATAAGAACAGAAAAAACGCGATTCCGCCGCTCCGAATAAATTAGTAATTAAATTAAAATGTCGTGCACGCTCTTCAAACATCAAATAAATAATACCGGCTAGCGGGGCATTTAATTCCCGGTGAGTGCTTCGTCCATCAAGGAGCGGGGCTTCGCCGCTTCCAAAATTTTGTTTCTCGAAAACAACGAGTGCTACGCCACTTGCGAGAAAAAAATTTTGAAAGCTCACGAGCTCTTCAAAACCACAGCCATCACCCGGAATATTTACCCCAGCGGCGTCCACGAGACTCTCCGCGCGCTCTTTTTGCAATTTTCGACGCCCGTCGCGAATCTCATGCCATTCTGCGCGCACCTCATCGCAAGGCTGCGACTTGAGAGCCATGTATACCCTTCCGACCGCAAGCGCACGCGGTAAACATAAATTATCGGCTTTGTTAATAATAACGATTGAGCGCTTTCGCAAATCGCTCAACTTTAAGCCACCACCCGCACCTACGGGCATTACTACATAGCACACCTGTAAATCGAGTCCCTCTCCGATACCCAAAATTTCGTTACTCTGACTTATGGAACTTATTAAATTCCATAAATCAGCGTAATTAAGGTTCGCAAAAAGCCTGAACGACAGCCCGCCCGTACCACGTGAAAATCGCTCATTACAAATTGTAATCCCGATTAATGTATGTCCTGGTCCGCGTGTCGTTATATAATCGTGCATGTCCCTAATCGCGGCCCCTACCCATAATACGGGATTTATATCTGTGCGTGGCTCTATAATTGAAAATCTTACTCTATGGCCCTGCACTCCGAAGCGTCGCAGGTACTGCTGTCTCTCAACCACAGCAGTGAAGCGCACGCCGGAGGGCCGTATGCTGTCGTAGTCTTCGGCATCATAAACGTCCTCACTGCCACCATCGCCTACCTGCACGGGTGAGCGAACCTCAGCTGTAACAAAACAAATGATGCCTTTTATTAAGATATATTAAAATAGATTAATGGTTTTACGGTGAAGGATTTACTTTAAGGTCTGCGATACCCGCAAAGCTTTCTAATACTCTATTCACCAAATCCCGCAGATTGCTTTCTGTATACAAAGGCGAGGATTCGTCTGCGGCTTGGTCGCGAAACCATCGCTGGAGCCGTGCTTGGCGATTGTCTGATACCCGCTCGTATACCTCCCGCAAACGAGCAAGCTCGGAGAGCGATGCCACAATCTGCGTTGAAGTCCGATCGCGACTTCGCACAACTACGCACGGAAAAATATTTTTAAAAAGGGCACATATTTTAAAATATAAGAATAAATATTTACTTACATTCGTTGACCACACGGTCGAGGCGCTCGCGTGTGTTGTACCCTGGGGCCGATTGGTTGGCGGTGGCACACAGCACACCCAGTATGTGCCGTCTTTCTTTGCGCGCACTCTCAGCAGTGGTAGAATGGTCGCCAGCCTCTACACCAGGTGGTTGACTTTCCAGAAGCCGAAAGTCATCATCGATGAGAGGTAGACGATCGTACGCAGCAAGATACTCGCCTATGGCTTCTTCTTGAAGCTCGATCTCGTTTGCTACTTCTCGCGCTTCTCTTACAGCCTCCTCCTCCTCCTCCAACTCCTCCTCCTCCTTCTCCATGCGATTAGGGATATCCCCTACAATTAGTGCAGGGCTTTCTACCTCTCGTGGAGGTTCTTCACTCTCCTCGGCGCCAGCATGCACATCGGCTATAATAACAGCAGGCTCAGCGTCTTCATCATCATCATCATCATCATCATCACTGGTATCAAAACTCAGAGTGCGTACGACTGGATTAAACGTCCCCGCGGCGCGCCGCCAGTGTGTAGGCGTGCTGTCTTCCGCGCCGGAAAAATATGTAGCATCGCTCGAATCATCGTCATTTAGTAGATTCTCCAGAGCTGAAAAATAGCATGTCAATAATTATAAATTTTATAAATATTTTGAAATATTTTAAAGTTACCAAGCCGCTCCGACCTTCCTTCGATTATGTCACTAAAAACTGGCAGACCACTTAATCCATGATTAAAAACAAACTCTTCGATTATACGCACGATTGCGCGATACCCCGTCGTCCTAAGGGTCCTCTGTAATTGACAGATCAACTCGTCGCGAGTCATCCCGCGTAAGCGCTGCAACCACGCACTACCTCTACTATACCTCTCTCTACCAAAGAGCCGCAGTATGGCTTTTCGCAGCGAAATTTTTACGAACGTATCCATCTCAGAGTTTCGAACAGACTGATACCGCTGCAGCGTTGCTTAGAGCTCTTATACAAGCGCAGTCAAAAGCATGAGCGATAAAAAAAATCAGCATCTCGTCACGTGACGTTCGTCAAACTTATTTTTCCTCGGAGCGTCCAGACGCATTTTCCTAGGACCCGAGATGCCTGTAGTATAAAAATGCCTCTCTGCGCGCACGAAAAACAATAACGGTGCCCGTTACGACTGTTTGATAAAAATTCGTCATGTGGCGAGCATTCGAAACAGCGCTTTTCCAAAGGAGGTCTAAGATGATCGATAAGAAAACAATGAGCCTTCTATACTTGAACATCGACACTGAAAAGGGATAGAGTTTCATGGCTCTCGAAACCAAAACATTTGTGACGCATCTGTGGAAAAAGAACACATGCATGCGAGATAAAAATTTACAACGCACATCTAATGGTCATGAAATATTGTTCTACAAAAAACATAGTTTATTACTTTCGACAGCACGGGTCAAACCCCTGTGCCGCGTCGTAGCTGACGTTAAAAGCAGTGATGCCAAAATGGAAAGAGCTATGTTAAAAAATTGAAGAGTGCAGGAGCGCAGTGTTGTAAATGCCACTGAAAAATGACCTGACCTAGCCGGGTGTATAAAAAATTTCTCTCGGGTTAACTACCCTTGGGTGAAAATATTTCCAGCACGGACGCAGGCCACTTTCTTCGTAACCCGTTGATGTGGAATTCCCGGCAATAATATTGGCCGGAACCGTTGAGTCATAAAAATTCGACGCTGTACCGCACAAAACGTCCACCACTCGTGCATCCCTACCATCACCGCTTCTTCCACGTGACCGAGGGGATGAGGCTGACCACGCACGCACGGCGGTTCAGTCTTCACCATGGAATGTAGCTGTGCGGGTTTCCACATTATAGTAGCGGTTCTGTGTGAACTTTGCTATTACGCACAACGAGAGACCAAACAGATAGCAAGGGCTGAGAGCGACGCGGCCAACATAGAAAACCGCATACAGCGCGACTTTGACGGACCCGCTGACCGACGGTTATTAAATCAGATATGCAAATATATTTGCATTCATAGCAAAAGTTTGGCTAAATGTCACGAAGACATTACTTTACTTTTGAGCGTGTGGCCTAAGGAGCGCAGAGCGGGGGTAGAAGCGTGGGCCTGTGCGCAAGGGTCAGCGATTCGTAGAGCCCAGCTAGCAGGCGCTAGCACTCCACAGTCGTACCCCACCACAGAGGCCTCCCGCCAACGCGGCCAAGTCGCGACTCTACTCAGTGTTTAACAGAATCTGACAGCACCAGTATTCACCGAGCAATGGACCAAGAAGTAGCGAGTCTGCGAGCAAGGCTCGCAAGATATCATAAAAAGCTGGAACGTTATCACGCCGGTGCGGTTCAGGCCAAGGAGGTGATTCGACGCTTAGAGTCGAAAATAAAGCGCCGCGATCAGCAGCAACGGACTCAAAGACCACCACCACCACCACCATCTAATATCGCCAGCGTCAAGTGCAACGTGTGCGGAATTATGTTCCGCATTCTCAAGAGTGACCCGGAGGGCCGGTCATGGGAGCAGTGCTGGCACTGCAAAAACTTTAGATGCGGTGCCTCCCGCGAAAGCACGTCTAAGTGCCTTATAGGAATAGACACACCCGGATCGTCTAGCGTCGGATAGATTGAAGTATCGGTGAAGGCAAGCAGCGGATACACCATCAAAGGACGCACCAGCACCAGCAGCAGCAGCACCAGCAGCAGCAGCAGCAGCAGCACCAGTGTAAAAACAATGTGCGCATGTGGGAAGTGCATGCACATGAATGTACGCACCGTGACAAGTAAAATACGGTGTCTACGACATGAAAATGTACGCGAGTGAGTGTGACGGCCATGGCGTCTGCGAACACACGTAAATGTATGTGTGCATATTCGTGTGTGTATGTGTGTGCGTGCTTGTGTGTGTGACAATCGCAGCGTCTGCGTAGGCACGTAAATGTATGCGCACGTGTGTGTGTGTGACAATCGCAGCGTCTGCGTACGCACGTAAATGTATGCGCACGTGTGTGTGTGTGTGTGTGTGTGCGCGCGCGTCAATAAATATTAATAAATAAATATATAAACGTTGTTTTTACTCTCTACCCGCCACCCCCTCTCTCTCTCTCTCTCTCTCTCTCTCTCTCTGTGTGTGTGGGTGGGTGGGTGCGGGTGGGTGGCTGGGAGGGTGTATGGGCGCGGGGTGGGTGTGTTTGTGGGTGCATCATCTCTCTCTCTCTCTCTGGGGGTGAGTGTGGATGGGGGGGTGTGAGTGGGGGGGGGGGGGGGGGGGTGCGCCATCTCTCTCTGTGAGTGGGTTGGTGGATGTGGGTGTGTGGGTGGGTGGGTGTGTGTGTGTGGGGGTGGATGTAGGTTTGTGGGTGTGGGTGGGGCGGGTGGGTGTGCGTGGGTGGATGTGTGCGTCCTCTCTCTCTCTCTCTCTCTCTCTCTAGTACATGGACTGGTATAGCGCGTATCATATTACATGGAGGTGCCAAGAGGGTATAACTGTTATGTAAACAGTAGCTAATTACCCATTGTTAATGGGTGGCTTGTTTACAAAACAGTAGCGGTTTTGAAAACAATAGCCCCACTGACATGGGCCCTTGACATGGGTCATTAGCTACTGTTGTACCGTGCAGCTACTGTTTACATAACACTTAACTTAATGACCCCACCCGCTATGTCTCGCTATACCAGTCCATATACTACTCATAATTTTATTTAATACTGTATTTGCATGATTTTATTTAATATTGATAATTACTTTATCAATTTGCTATCGTAGATTGTATTCATAATTTTGCATGACATTATTTAATCTGCAGCAATTGATGAATTCTTTACTGATCTGCAATATAATATTATTTATGTATTATATCGCATTATTTATATAAGTATTTTTGTATTTATCGACTTGCAATCAAATGCCATTATTATAATTTTGCATGATATTATTTATCACCATAGTAATATGGATTCCTTTATGAATCTGCAATGGAAATATTGTTTTTATGATTGTGCATGTTTTAAAAAGTTGCAGTTTATGTATACTGCAGCATTATTATCAGTATGTGTATTGCATTACATTATAGAATGTTTCTATACAGTTTGAAATGTAAAGTTTTGTTCGTAACCAAATTTCCAGTTTTGGGAATTTTAAAAAATATTAATTTTATAAAAAAAACAATTATTTTGTATATACTCATTATTCAAAAGAGACTAAGTAAATTTTTCTGCAAGAGTCCTGTCTCTGAATAAGTTAGTAATCTCCTAATAAATCTAATTTCGATTCAATGGTCTCTGCTTACATGATCAATTGCTTACCACTATTAGGAAAGCATGATATTAAAGATTAATAATGTTTGATTTATAGGAAATAACAAAATTAATAGTGCATGATTTATAGGAAATAAGAAAATTAATAGTGCATGATTCATAAGAAATAAGAAAATTCAGAATGCATGATATTAGAAATAAGAAAATTCAGAATGCATGATATATTATAAATAAGAAAATTCATAATGCATGTTGTAAAACAGTTGTGTCTAATAATACTAGTGCATGTATTGTTGCCTTATTTAGTACTATTATGTATCAAAGAATTACTATTAGTATGCAATTGCAGTACATGATAGAATGTTTCTATACAGTTTGAAATGTATAATATTGTTTGTTAACAAATTTCCAGTTTGAAAATGGATTTTAAAAAATATCAAGTTTACAAGAAAAGAATCTTGTACAAAAAGCTAAATTACAACTTCTCTTATATTATGCGTGCCCTCTGTGACTATTTTTTGGAACTAAAAGTTCCATCTACTGTTCCATATACAATAGTTGGCTCCACCTACATTGTCGACTAAACCCAACATGATTTTTGTGGAGTATCCATGGCCTTAAATACCATTTATTAATGTATTTAAACGTATTCAAGTAACTTTAATAGTTCAAGAATAATTTAATAATTTTAAAAAGTTACTGTGATTGATTAAATACTACTGATTAATGTATTTAAACATATTAAACGACTTTGTAAATTTTATTATGAAAACGTTATAAGAATAAAATACTTAGTTTATTTAAAAAATGATTTATTTATTTCTAAAAAATCCTTAAATATAAAAATATAATTTATTTATTCGAAGTAAAATTAACTAACAAAAATTTGTTTCATAAATTATGTGTTGTATTTTCCTGTTAGTTTCTATTTTTTATTATTAATTCTCGTTTATTTCTATATATTAAAATTTTTTTCTATATATTCAAATTTTTTTCTGTGTATTTTTATTTTTTCTGTTTATTTTCATTTTTTTCTATTCCTATTATTCCAATTCGTACTAAAAAAAGCAAAAAAAATTCAACTTGGAATAAAAATAAATAGAGAAGAACAACGGTAAACAGAAAGAAACAGAAAAAAGCAGAAAAAACAGAAAAAAACAAAAAAAAATTATAAAAAATAGAAAAAAACAAAGAAAAGCAGAACTATTTTCCGCCAGGGTTCTCACTTTTTCGAGCGGAGAAAAGACGCGGCGATGAGGGCTCGCATCGGCAATGTGTACCTTTTGCCGCGGTATGTACGTTCTTTAAAAACGTAAAAAATGTATGACGTATATGCTCTGTCCATCTCCAGACGCGCGTATACAGACTTGTAGTTACACGGAAGTGCGCACGTACAGGATGTAAACAGCATTCCACCTACACGCAGCATTTTACTTTACCGACCATTGCTTAAGAAGTACAGTGTATCGATAGTCGACGCTTTACATCTATACTACGTATATATGATGAAAGACTGTCTGCGCTCTGTTTCAATATTTGCCTGGATTTTTCTCTGGGTGTTATGGTCAAAGTTGGACATCTTGCTTACTAGCTTATTATCCATTGCTTGTTTAATTTTTTTGAGTCAGATATATGTATAGATTATGCAAATTTATTGTATTTGCAAATAGCACATTAGCACGTAGATATCTTATATACATTCTATCAGGGTAAAAATCTAAACTTTTAAACTAATTATAAAATTTCATTCTTTTATACTCGCAAAATTAAAAGCAAATTATTCGCAGTTGTTTAAGTTATAAATTATGCATATTATGAGTTTATATATTTCACACTACATAACGTATGTGGTAGATATTAATATAAAAAAACAAAACAATATTTATTAATATGCATTTAAAAATGTATTCTTTTGTAGTATAAATATAAAACATATAATATATAATTGTAATGTTCATTTCCTTTTTCAGAAATCCAGTGAAACATTTAATTGGGACAGAATGGTTACAGTGTGGATAGCTCATAAAAATTTACCACTAAACTTCTTTAGTGATGAGATGACACAACAATTTTTTAAAAAGTTGTATCCAAATGTTATTATGCCAATGCGTAATAAATTAACAGGAAAAGTTCTTTGTGAATTTTCAAAGATGCAAGACAATTTGAAAAACATTTTTCAGAATAATAGATCAAAGTTTTCGTTCTCAATTGACGCGTGGACAGCACGGAATTGTCAATCTTTTTACGGAATAATGGTACATTTCATTGATGAATTGTGGAACTATCATTCCTTAGCACTTGATCTTGTTCCGGCGAAAGGTAAACATTCTGGAAAAGATATAGGGTAACCAACCCAATAAATAGACACTTAAGGAAATTTCCGTATATAATTGACGCGTATTTAAAGCGAAACCTTTTTTTTTTACAAACAAATTTTCAAATCAATATAAAATACCTAAGAATCAAATAAAATAGTTTTTAAAACGTTAGCAGTAATTTTAAATACATTAAATTAAAAAAAATTAGCAAAAATGTGAAAACCCCAGTAGATGGACGAATCGACCTGTAAATAGACAGCACAAGCCCAATAGATAGACAGGGTAAAAAGAGAATGAGTTTGTTTTTTTTTATTTCTGGATGTCTTTTCAAAAATAGCTGCAGCCACTTGTCTCCTAGTTTGTTACCTTAAAAGTAGATTCTCGTCTAGCATCATCCAGACATTTTTTAACAGCAACTTTGACTTCATCTGAATGCATCGGAAAGCCCAATCTAGCTTTGCCAACTATCCATTTCACTAGTCGTTTTCCCTCATCTGGTAATAAAATAGTTTTAGGACCTCTCTTTGCATGCAGTGGAACAGTCTCTTTGATTTTGGCAAAGAGTGTAGATCTAGGAATCTTCGATTCAGCAGATACTTTTCTAAAAAACTCTCCATTTCTGCATCTCTCAACAGCTTGCTCCAAGTCACTCTCAGAATACTTGTATAATTTGTATGCTCGCTCTTTTTTTTAACATCTAAATAACAAACAAGATTTATTTATGTACATTTATAATAAACATTTTATTAATTTTTGATGAAAAAAATGTATAGACAAGCTCATATTTGCAAAAGCTCAAAGGCAAAATGACTATGTCTATCTATTGGTTTGAGATTATGAATTCATAGCCCTTAGATAGACAGCAAATACACGAAAGTGTCATACATTTTTTAAATGATTTTTATGCAGGTTAGTAGCTAATGATAATACAAATATAACGATCTATTACTTACCTCTATAATTAGTAGCGTAACCCTTGTTTTTTAATCAAAACGTCTACATGTCTGGAGTGAGGTCTTACTAGCGAGCACGTTTTGAGCGTAGCACAGCGAGGCGTCGTATTTCGATATTTTTTTACGCGCGAAATTCAAAAGTTTACTGTATTTTATAATGCGCTCCAGGAATATGGGATTGAGCATCAAATACAAGGCATAACAATGGATAACGCATCGGCAAACACAACATTTATTAAGGAATTGAGCGTATTACTGAAAAGCAAAAATATAGATTTTAACGCCCATGACCACCACTTTAGATGTTTTCCTCATATTTTAAACTTAGCAGTTCAAGATGTACTAAAATTATTGAATGTAGATTTCGATGAAAATGTACATGATGAAAGTAATCAATCATTAGATGAAAGTAATGAATTACTTGATTATAGCAGTTCTAGCGACGTATCTATAGATGGAACTGTAAATAGATTCTCTAATATTATTTTTAAAATAAGAAACACATGTAAGAAAATAAGAAAATCAGAGCAACTAATAAATCGACTAAAATTATTTTATAGCACGGTGTGACCAAAGCCCACACTTTAGTCACGCCTATCCGTAGCTAAAGTAGTCCTTTTTTGCACCGTGTTTATCACACTCGCTACGCTCGTGCGCTAACCTCACGGTGCAGAAAAGAACTACTTTAGCCACGGATAGGCGTGACAGCGGGCTTTGGGCAGGCAGTGCTATAAAATACACTGTAAAAAAATTTTGGTATAAGTACTCCGTTGAGCGGAGGACTTTACTATTTGCACCGTTCAGCAATGTACTTTTACCGCATGATGGTAAATTTCCCTGAAGAAAAGTGAAATCAATATTATGTCATGTAAAATCACCATTTTTGAGGAAAATCATAAATGAAGGTAAAATTACCTCGTAAAGGTAAAAGTACTATGTAAAGGATAAAGTTACTACAAAAATATAGCTTTTTAAATCTCGTATAATAAAAACCAATAAATACTATAAATGAATTAACTTGTAGGTTTAAAATAAAAGAGTTTATATAAGAAATTATAAATTTTATTAAATTTATATCCAACACAGGTACTCATTAATACTGATCATTATCAGTTAACAATTTTGATTTTCATTTGAATATTAAATTATTCAATTATATATAATGTTTCACACCGACGATTGATATCAATTTTTACAAAGGCCGTATTAGTGACTTTATTACTATTATTTGAATGATAACATTCACTACTTTTTAAGAGAAATTTAAAATAATATAATTATTAAATCGAACGAAGCAATAGTAATGTTAAAAAATGAAAACCACGTTTGAATTTGAATGTGCCATGCGTATAACGGACATTAAAAGTCATACATAACCTCAAATATTTGCATGCATAAATTTTAGGGTATTCAAGTATTGTAAGACTAAAATTTCGTGAAACTTTATTCATTATTACTTGAAATCATAGTTAATTAATTCTTACCTTGAGATGCAATCATGTAAAACGAATTATAGTTGCGATTTCTTATAATGCTCCAATAAAAAAAAAAAAAAAACGTACTCGTCGGTCGCATGAGCGATCGCGTTCAAAGAGGTAGAGTTCCCTAGATGGCGGAACATTACCATTTAACGGCAGTTTTACCCGATTAGATTCGGGTATTTTTACACTGCTCAGCAGAGCAAATAGCAGAGACCCTCGTTCAACGGAAGAAATTTGCACTAATATTGTATATTTACACCGCTGAACTGGGGAACTACTAGGGTAAAACTCGGATTTCAACGGTAATTGTACATAATTTTTTTTACAGTGTAGTATACGATACTCGTTACTTAGTGGCTCTTTATTGCACGGCGTTTAGCGCCCTCGCTGCGCTCGGGCACTAACCTCACGCCGTGCCAAAAAGAGACACTATAGTTACACGTATCGTAATATACTATTGTGATGTAGCTAATGTAACATCTATTAAGTTAATATTAGATGTAAAGACTAGATGGGATAGCACATTTGGCATGCTGAATACAGCTTTTAAATTAAAATCACCCTTAAATATGTTGTTAGAAAATTGTTCAGAACTTAGTCAATATAAACTTAACGATATTGAATGGGGTATTTTAGAGCAAATATTAATTTTCTTAAAAATGTTTAAATATGTATCAAAAATGTTATGTAAAGAAAATGAAGTAACGTTACCTACTGCTGTAGTAGCATGTAACATGCTTATTGATAAAATAGAAAATTCAATTTTGGAATTAGATAACAAAAAGAATAGAACAGAAAATGACGAGATATTGCTTTTGGCGTTTCAAGCGAGTACCCTAGTGGAAAAAATCCGGTGTTTTAAACTATGCCAAACATGTACCTTTCTATTCTAAAAGTGTTCCAAACTGTTTGAAATCTGTGTCTATGCTGTACATAAATGACAGATTTCGGACATTTGGAACCCTTTTGGCACACTTAAGGACACAGTCTGGAACATTTATGACTATTTTAGACTCAAAAATTTCTAATAGGGTGAAATCGATTATACATTATTTTTACTCGGAATACTTTTGGTAGTAAGCGGAACACTTTTGGGATACTTTTAACAATGATTCGCATACTTTTTGAATAAATTGGAACACTTTTTAATTCTCTTCTGTAACAAATATAAAAATTTTTCGTACTTTTTAAAACAATTTCGAACACTTTTTGGAACTATTTGGAACATTTTTTATCTATAATGAATTAAAAGAAAAAGTTGTCCGTGCTTTTGGAATATTTAGGAACACTTTCTGAATACTTCTGAGGCATTTAGGAACATAAAGAAATCTAAAATTTAAAAATGTTTTTAAAATATTTAAGAAATGTTAATAAAAATGGTTTAAACAAATTTAATAAATTTTCGAAAAATGTTCTAAGAATGATCAATGGTGTTTAAAAAATGTTTCAATGATGTTTAAAAGTGTTCCAAAAAGACGTAATAACTACAAATTTAGGTGAAAAATGTATCTATAGTTTGGAACATATTTTATGTACGAGGGTCATTTGATAAGTACCTAGCCTACAAATGAAAACACCAAAATTTTACAAAAAATAAAATTTATTTTTCAATGTAGTCTCCTTTTAGTTGAATACACTTGGTCCAGCGGTGTTCCAATTTTTTTAACCCCGTTGAAAAAAATGTTTTCTCTTGGTTTGCAAAATAGGCCTCCGTGGCGGCGATTATTTCGTTATTGGAGTGGAATCTCTTCCCGGCGAGCGAATTTTTTAGGTTCGGAAACAAAAAAAAGTCGCACGGAGCCAAATCTGGAGAATACGGTGGATGGGGCAGCAGTTCGTAGCGTAATTCGACCAATTTAGCCGTGGCGAGTGCAGAAGTGTGAGCCGGTGCATTATCGTGGTGGAAAAGCACTTTCTTTTTAGACAAATGGGGCCGTTTTTCTTCTAACACGGCGTCAAATCGGCTCAATAGTTCGGCGTAGTACTGTCCTGTGACCGTTTTGCCCTTCTCCAGATAGTCAATAAAAATCACACCTTGAGAATCCCAGAAAACAGTGGCCATCACTTTTCCGGCCGACAGGACCGTCTTCGCCTTCTTCGGAGCAGGTTCACCGGGTAACGTCCACTGTTTTGACCGCTCCTTGGTCTCTGAAGTGTAGTAGTGAATCCATGTTTCGTCGACGGTCACGTAACGACGCAAAAACTCTTTTGGATTGCGATTAAACAGCTCCAAACACTGCTCTGAACTGGTCACACGGATGCGCTTGTTGTCTGCAGTCAGCAAACGCGGCACCCACCTTGCTGACAGCTTCCTCATGCCTAAAATCTCATGTACGATATGCCACACGCGTTCTTCTGAGATGCCTACTATCGCAGCTATCTCGTGCACCTTTAATCGGCGGTCTGACAAAACGATATCGTGTATTTTTGTCACGTTCTCCTTCGTAGTGGCTGTTTTCGGAGCACCTGGGCGTGGATCATCAAAAACCGACGTACGACCACGTTGAAACTCGTTATACCAAAATTTAACGGTCGCCATCGAAGGAGAAGCATCCCCATAAACTGCATCCAAGCGTTCTTTAATTTCACTGCGCGATTTCCCTTCCAAAAACAAGAATCGAATCACCGACCGATATTGTTCTTTCTCCATTTTTTCAAAAATCAACGGACACATTTGCTTTCACACGATCTCAAAAATAAACTACAACACCGATCCGGCTGAAATTTCGTCTGTAACCGTTTACAGGAAGATACTGCACTGTAGTGTATTTCTGGTGCGATAGTGGCACCATCTGGCGGTGAGGCTAGGTACTTGTCAAATGACCCTCGTATCAAGAAACATTTTGTTTTACTTGACTAAAAATGGGCCCTGTAAATGAAAATTTTAAAAAATGTTCCAAACTGTTCCAAAAGTGTCCCGGGTCATATAAAAAGTATTCCACTAAAATATGAAAAATTAATTCAGTCTATTTTCTAAGAAATGTTTCGAAGTGGTTATTAAGTGTATTATATCGTGGTATAAATAAGTGTTCCAAATTGTTCCAATAGTGTTCGAAATGTCCGAAATCTGTCTTTTAAAAACACCATGGGAACACTTTCTATATATCATGGAACACTTTTGGCACATTTTTTGGCTCGAATACATTTCTACTAGGGTAGGGATAAAATATTGAAACATTATCTTAAATGTAATTGGATTTACTGCATTTCATTAATTTTAGATCCAAGGCATAAGATTCAATGCTTTGATACAACATCTTGGGGTAAAGAAATGAAAACACAAACTATAAACAAATTTGAAGATTTGTATAAAAATGAATACTATTCAATACAATCTGAACAAAACATGTCAAATAAAAGCGATTACGAAATAAATCATGCGATGAATTATTTGATTTAAGTTCAATTTATGAAACTAAAAGTACAACCAATGAAAGTTGGAAAACTGAAATCGAAAGTTACTATAAAGCTCCAAGAGGTAGTAAAGACGTAAAAATACTTGAATGGTGGAAAACGCATGAATATTATGCAAATATTGCCAGAATGACCGGAGATATTTTTAGCACTTTAAGTTCATCTGTGCCAGTTGAGCGATTTTTTTCAGAAGGATCCCTTGTGATGAATAATAGGAGAGCTTCTCTTAAGGGTCACACTCTTAAAGCTCTAATGTGCACAAATTCAGGGTCAAAGTGTAGTTTAAAAAAAAAATATGTTTCAAAGACTTATAAGATTTTGTGTAATAAGTATTTTAAAATAAACGTATTAAAATTGGTTTACAGTATTTTATTTGTATATTGTTAGGATTAATCTACTTGCAGCCTGTTCATTTTATAACTGACTCAGAATTCAGATGTAGCGTGCCAAGGTAAGGAGGAGGTTGATGCAACAACAAGACGCAATCTTCGCAATAACATTTTATTGAAGCATATGGAAAATTACATAGTACAGAGCCTATACAATATACATGTACACACGCCAGGCTTAACAGCCGTCGCTACAATCATAAATAACGCAAATACATGTAGATAAATTCGAATAACAACTATACAGGAACGGCCGTTGGCCCCCACCAAAGGGAAATTCAACTTACCTTTGCGGGAGCAGCCCGCAAACGGCGCTCCGAATATCTTTGGTGCAGTAAGGAAGCAACTGAGGGAACAGCCCTAGATGCCTACGGGAGCAGCCCGCACCTTGGTGAGGAAGCAACTGAGGGAACAGCCTAGATGCATACTGGAGGAGCCCGCACCTTGGTAAGGGAACAGCCCTTTTCCTTTCGATACCCGGGATCAGCCCTCACACCTCGTTAGGGAACAGCCCTTACACACATTCGGGAACAGCCCGCACCCACACACACACCTACACACATGAAGGGCCGATGAAAGCAGGAGAGGGCCTCCGTAGCTCCGGCCACTCACGTCCGTCTTCCTTGGACTTCCAGCGTAGACTGACTCCGTTCCCCCGAAATGCCCGCTCTCTCCGCGCCACCGGACGCAGAGAGGGGAGGGGGACGCGTGGCGCTGGCCCTCCCCCCATGACGCGCGCGCAGCATGCGCAGGGAAGCACACTGCTCTCCCTTTTATTTTTGCGGCCACAACGTCGACGAGACACAGCCTATCTTAATAAATTATTGATTTTCGAGACAAGATTCTTGTCATTTATGGTACTTTAATCTTGATTTGTCTTGAATAATTCTACACCAGTTTTGTATCGAATATTGTCTCGAAAATCAAGACAAAACAAGACAATATCAAGAAAGATCTCGATATATCGTGCAGCTAGTACTAGGGAATAGGTAGGAGAGCGAGATGTAGAGAGTGTAAGGTGATAGTGGACAGCCTCGCGGTACACGGGGTGATGCTATGGCTGAGAGAGCGAGAGAGCGAGAGAGACAGAGAGAGAGAGACAGAGAGACAGAGAGACAGAGAGACAGAGAGAGACAGAGAGACAGAGAGACAGAGAGAGAGAGACAGAGAGACAGAGAGAGACAGAGAGACAGAGAGAGACAGATAGACAGAGAGACAGAGAGAGAGAGAGACAGAGAGGGACAGTGAGAGGGAGATACAGAGAGAGAGAGAGAGAGACAGAGAGCGAGACAGAGAGAGACAGAGAGAGAGAGACATAGAGAGAGAGAGAGAGACATAGAGAGAGAGAATAATTTCTAATCTATGGTCATTTTTCCTGTATAATTTTCTATTGCCATAAACTATAAATGTATAAGACTTCGGACAACGATTTTTTTCGCACTTGAGACATGAGACAAGAGACAAGGTACATGAGACACTCTCTAAGTGTCCACATAGTGTCTCAGGTTCCTTGTCTCTTGTCTCATGTCTCAAGCGCCAAAAAAATCGTTGTCCGAATTTTTATACATTTATAGTTTATGGCAATAGAAAATTATACAGAGAAAATTACCATAGATTAGAATTTATTAAGATTGCGGACAACGATTTTTTTCGCGCATCAGACATGAGACAAGAGACAAGGAACATGAGACACTATGTGGACACTCCCTTACCCTTGGGTCTAATAGTTTAATATAGGTTAATACTTTGATAGGCTAATTTAAATTTTATTATAGACATTTTACTACATATAGAAGAGAGAGAGAGAAAGAGAGAGAAATAGAGAGAAATAGAGAGAAATATAAATATTAGAGTAAAGTTATTTACTGAATTATATAATTTAATCATATTTAATATGTTGCAAAATAGTTTCGACGATCTTAAGCGAATGAATAAACGTCAAGTAAGACATTTGTTTTTTCACAGAGAATTTCAACATTGGTTCACTTTCACATATTTTAAAATTTATTCTTTCTCTAACAATTTTTATAGTAATTTGTAATATCATGACTATGCATGGTAAACGAATATATAGGTATATGCGCTCTCATGAAATCTGACGGTCGTTTGCAAGAGCCTTATTTTTAATATAAATATAAAGCAGATAACCATATGTTGGAAGATAACATGTTTTAAATTTTTGTTTTGTTGGCTTATCAAATTAGAATTTTAAAGATTTCTGTTAGATTTTCAAGATTTTCTGCAAAATTTTCAAAAATTGTGTGTCCATTATATTTACAAAAGAATTTTGAAGATATCTCTTAAGAAACATTATTTTATAATTCAAAGTATAATAAAATTATTGTACCATTTACAGGTGTTATTGTATAGATGATAACACAGTTTGACTTAATGTAATGTTGTATATATGTGAAAATATCTATTCCTTAATATGGCAACATAAGTTAATTATTAATAATAGTTAAAACGTAGAATTAAGTTTAAGATTTTTCATAAACATGAGCATTATTGTCTATAGTTTATTTAAATTTTTAATATGGTATATTTTGTATGAAATAAAACTTGATTATTTATTTATTTATCCAGAGTACATTATAAAAGTACATTACGTTGGGGTAATCTTGCAGAGGAAAATAAATTTCCTGTTCGCAGGTCTGGAGTGTAGAGTTGCTTAAAGCTAAAACTAATACTAATTCTTAAAACTATTAAATAAAACATCTTTATTCTTTAACGGTATAATAAAATTTCTAAAAATAGTAATATGTATATATGCTATATGCAATTATTTAAATTTTCGACTTGAGTTCCTATAATAATGTTATAGTATGAAATCATTTTCAAGGAGTATTCAACTTGTTTTCAATAAATATTTTTCACAATCCATTTTTTTAACTTGTACATAGTGGGTCTTTTGTCGATATTTAAAGTTTTGAACTCGTTTGGCAGTAGATTGAAAGTCTTTATTGCAGTTATGTAATTGTTTTTCTCGCTTACTCTTTTGTCAATTTTTGGTAATAAAATAGCTTTATTTCTTGTCTTACTATTTGAGTTTGTGAATATATTTTTCATTTTATTGTAATAATATTTTAAGCAGTCCCATCTAAATAGTTGCTCAATATTCATTGGTTTATTTTGCTTGAAAGATCTAAAAAGTATCTGTAATCAGTATATCTATTAAGTTATTGCTTCCTCATAGAGGAAGCTTTGTGACGCTGAAAAAAACAGTTTTCAAGATAACATGTTAGAAAGATGTTTTAAGTCAATGTCCGTGTGTGTGTGTGTGTGTGTGTGTGTGTGTGTGTGTGTGTGTGTGTGTGTGTGTGTGTGTGTGTGTGTGTGTGTGTGTGTCTGTGTGTGTGTGTGTGTGTGTGTGTGTGTGTGTGTGTGTGTGTGTGTGTGTGTGTGTGTGTTGGTGTGTGTGGGTGTGTGTGGGTGGGTGGGTGGGTTACTAGTTCAAGTAGTCTGTTTTGAATATTTTGAAGCAAATGTTGATTGTTTTTACGGCGCAGCTATTTGTACGACAGATTGTATTCGTGGCATATCTATATATACAGATACTACAGAAACGCGTATCGTTTGAGTGCGGAAATTTTGATAGAGCAGGTAAGGAAATAGTTACCACACCATAAGGGATATTATTTCTTTAGTCATCTATCAAAGTTTATCTAATTTTAAAAATTTTCTAGTGTACTCCTTTCGTCTATTGATATATTTTCAGATTAGGAAATCTGTCGTACAAATAGCATCAGCCTTGTTTTTATAGACACACCCCAGGCTACTATTCCATAATTAATCACACCGTGAAAAAACGCATAGTGAATAACCTTTAAAGTATTTATTTGCATAAATTTATTAATTTTGTAGAAGATGAAGTTTAAGTAACTTGTTTTTTTGATTAGGTAGTTAATAGTTGAATATGTTCATCCCATTTTAGATTATAATCAAAATTAACTCCTAAATATTTACACGAGTCCATTCTCTTTAATTTTTCTTTGTTAATATAAATATCTAAATTTTTGGGTACACTGTCATGGTAATTCCCGAAAGTTATGTACACAGTTTTACTTATGTTTAATGTTAGTTTATTCAATGCGAGCCATATTGCTGCTTTTCCAAGATATTGATTCATTTCTCTTTCAACTTCTTTCCAGGTATTACCTAACAATATAATTGCTGTGTCATCAGCATATGATAAAATTGAGTTTTCTGGCATTGTTATCAGTAAATCATATATATATATGTGTGTGTGTGTGTGTGTGTGTGTGTGTGTGTGTGTGTGTGTGTGTGTGTGTGTGTGTGTGTGTGTGTGTGTGTGTATATATATATATATATATACACATATATATATATGTATATATATAAAGAGCTTTAACCGTTATTTCCGGGATTATACAGGGTCCTATAGTTTATTTCTTCAGAGTTACTCTATACAAGTGACTAAAGAAATAATGGACCCTGGGGTTATTGACTCTAGACGGTTACCGGTAATAACGCTTATATACCATAGGAAATTCCGGTAAGTCCCGGAAATAACGAGCGGGTTCCGGAAATAACGCTTATATACCAAATTTGTTACCAGAAATAACCGTTGCAGATATTTATGTATATATATATATATGTATATATATATATATATATATATATATATATATATATATATATATATATATATATATATATATATATATATATATATATATATATATATATATATATATTTTGAGGATTTCATAAAGAATTTGTACAATAGTGGTGACACAAATATAAACATTGTTATAAACAACCAATAAACAAGCGCGTGACTAAAGAAATAATGACCCTAAGGTTATTGACTAACACCACGACGCCTGCGGCGCCCGCTTTTACGGAAAAATATCACGGAATTTCCGAAATCGATGTATTAACACACTATTGTGGAAACCGCTGAAAAATCCTCAAAATGCCTCTCGAGTGCTTTGGACTTTTGAGGAGACTCCTCAAAATGCCTACAAAATCCTCAAAATTCGGTATATATGACTTATATAATCCTCAAAATGCGTCCCAGATGTGAATATATATATGTATATATATATATATATATATATATATATATATATATATATATATATATATATATATATATATATATATATATATATATATATATATATATATATATATATATATATATATATATATATATATATATATATATATATAGGTACTTTTGGGGTATATATACACCATAGATTGCTACTTTTGGGGACTTTTGTCCTTTTTGGGGACCGGCTTCAAAAATACGATGCATCTATCGCTACTTTTGAGGTCCATAAGGCTTCGTCTACAATACATCTTAGGTACTTTTCCGGGCTTTTGTTCCGGAATTTCGATACTAAAAGCGGGCGCCGCAGGCCCCCTGCGAATCAGGGTACCCTTAGGGTCATTATTTCTTTAGTCAAGTGTATTTGTTCCGGTATTCCAATGTAAACTCTCAGAGTAAGAAACTCTAGGACCCCAATAGTACCGATGTATGTATTTATTTATTTATATATATATATATATATATATATATATATATATATATATATATATATATATATATATATATATTCACATCTGGGACGCATTTTGAGGATTATATAAGTCATATATACCGAATTTTGAGGATTTTGTAGGCATTTTGAGGAGTCTCCTCAAAAGTCCAAAGCACTCGAGAGGCATTTTGAGGATTTTTCAGCGGTTTCCACAATAGTGTGTTAATACATCGATTTCGGAAATTCCGTGATATTTTTCCGTAAAAGCGGGCGCCGCAGGCGTCGTGGTGTTAGTCAATAACCTTAGGGTCATTATTTCTTTAGTCACGCGCTTGTTTATTGGTTGTTTATAACAATGTTTATATTTGTGTCACCACTATTGTACAAATTCTTTATGAAATCCTCAAAATACTGTATAATGATATATATACATATATATATATACACACCGGGTGTCCCATTTTAAAACCACCAGGCAAATATCTCGAAAACTAAGGGAGATGGAAAAAAACTTTTAATACAAAAGTTGTAGGGTTCAGAGGGGCCCAACTGATCGTAACCTTGGTTATGACCTTGTGGTCAATGATCAAGGTCATTTGAAGGTCAAATCGATTTTTTCAAATGGGAACCCCTATTTTTGACCTCGTAAATGGAAAGAGCGGAAAATTTTACTATTTTTACTATTATCAATATTTACCAGGGTTAACCACTTATATCAAATAATAACAAAAGTTAATAAGTGTTGACCACCTGTATCCAATAGTGACCGGTAGTATTCAGCATTGATCGGTAATAGTCAATAATTATTACTGTTTACATCAAATTGTTTTCAAATTTAGCACACTTATATTGGCACAGAAAATTAAACTTTTTCGTTTTAAAATATTGTATAGTATAATAACATATTATTTCTTTTGTGGTGTGTTTTGATAAATAATTGCATTAACAACTAAAAAAGAATGCCTGACTATTCTGCTAATGAAATAGTTGACATTCTTCTTATTTTAGGAGAATGTCGACGAAACTATCGTGAGGCAAGCAGATTGTATCGTGCTCGGTTCCCTCAACGACAACATCCTGATCATACGGTAATACGTGACATTGAACTGCGCGGTCGACAAGGAAACTTCGTTCGAAGAAGGAGGACACTGAATGAACACGATTATGAAAATAATCCTCGCTTTCTTGCTGTTCTAGCCATGGTACATTTAAATGTTCATGTCAGTTTACGCGAAAACGAGTTAACAATGGGTATTCCAAGATCTACGGCCAGTAGATATTTACGATATGCGCGTTACCATCCTTACCACATTACTCTAAATCAAGCTTTAACTGTGGAAGATTATCGACGGAGAATAACATTTTGCCAATGGGCAACACAACAAATTACTGATGATGAAAATTTCTTTAACAATGTTTTTTTAGCGACGAGGCTACATTTCAGAGTACTGGTATGTTGAATCACCATAATTGCCACTACTGGTCTCCTGTTAATCCTCATTGGATGCGAGAAGTTGATCATCAGCATCGCTGGAATGTAACGGTATGGTGTGGTATTATTAACGGATATCTGATTGGACCTTATTTTTTTGAAGGTCACGTAACTCAACATACTTATTTACAGTTGCTGAGAGACGAGCTGCCACTCTTTCTAGAAAACGTTGATCTCCATACAAGGGCCAGAATGTGGCTACAACAAGATGGTGCTCCTTCACATTATGCCAGAATTGTCAGAGATTTTTTTAATGAAAGGTTTAACGGTCGATGGATTGGTAGAGGAGGTCCCGTAGCATGGCCACCAAGATCTCCAGATCTGACATCTCCAGATTTTTATTTATGGGGCTTCCTAAAAAATACAGTCTACCGCAACAGGCCAACTACAAGAGATGACATGATTCAAAGGATTACACAAATCTGCTTAAGTATTCCACGTCAAGTATTATTAAATACTGTTAGAAACTTTAAAAGGAGAATAGAATGTTGTCAACAAGTAAATGGTGCAACTTTTGAGCATCTTCTTCAGTAAATGGTGACCGAAATACTTGGATCCTATGACTATATACACATTAACGTGGAATTTTCCAATGAATTTTTAGCTGGCCTGATCATCCCCGACCTTGCCTTAACTGGCCGGGTCATCTCCGACCTTGCCTTAACTGACCGGGTCATCTCCGACCTTGCCTTAACTAGCCGGGTCATCTCCGACCTTGCCTTAACTAGCCGGGTCATCTCCGACCTTGCCTTAACTGGCCGGGTCATCTCCGACCTTGCCTTGACTGGCCGGGTCATCTCCGACCTTGCCTTAACTGGCCGGGTAATCTCCGACCTTGCCTTAGGTGACCGAGTCATCTCCGACTTTGCTCTTAACTGCACGGAAACTGACCATAATTTTGACCATGACCTTGACCCAAGGTCATATCAGAATTTTTCGGTTTTTCTATTTACGAGGTCAAAAGTGAGGGTTGCCATTAAACAAAATTGATTTAACCTTCAAACGACATCATCCTTGACCTCAAGTTCATGGTCAAGGTTACGATCAGTTGGGCCCCTCCAAACACTACAACTTCTGTATTTAACACTCGTATGCGTAATTATGGGAATGTTTGGATGCGTTGATTGATTTTGATTTTAAACATGACCATGACCATGGCCTTAACTCAAGGACATATCTAAACGTAAAATTTTCCGCTCTTTCCATTTACGAGGTCAAAAGTGGGGGTTCCCATTTGAAAAAATCGATTTGACCTTCAAATGACCTTGATCATTGACCTCAAGGTCATAACCAAGGTTACGATCAGTAGGGCCCCTCTGAACCTTACAACTTTTGTATTTAACAATTTGTCTCGTATATCTAATTATGGGAATGTTTTGATGCGTTTATTGATTTTGATTTTAAACATGACCATGACCATGACCATAACCTTTACTCAAGGACACATCTGAACGTAAAATTTTCCGCTCTTTCCATTTACGAGGTCAAAAGTGGAGGTTCCCATTTGAAAAAATCGATTTGACCTTCAAATGAACTTGATCATTGACCTCAAGGTCATAACCAAGGTCACGATCAGTTGGGCCCCTCTGAACCCTACAACTTTTGTATTAAAAGTTTTTTTCCATCTCCCTTTGTTTTCGAGATATTTGCCTGGTGGTTTTAAAATGGAACACCCGGTATATATATATATATATAATAAAAAGAGTAGTGGCCCAAGGATTGTTCCTTGGGGCACTCCCATCGTTATTGTTATTGGTTCACTCTCACTTTGGTCTATTCTTACTTTCTGCTTTCTATTTGTTAAGTAGCTTTGCATTAAATTATAAACATTTCCTCTTATCCCGTATGCTTGCAACTTATGAAGAAGTATATTATGATTAAGGTGGTGTTAAATACCGACATAATTTTCAAACGAGTACATCTCATGAAAATACCAATAGAATCATCCAAAAAAAAATCTGAGTATAGTATTAACATATATGGAGCGTTTGACTAACGTGTTTTTCCAAAAGAAATGAGAATTTATTTAATTAAATAAAAACTGTACTGTTGGTAAGTAGGAATCTGCAATTGACCTACTTTTCAAACGAGCATATCTAACGAAAATACTAATAAAATCGCTCAAAAAATTCCTGGATATAGTGCTTATGTGTACGGAGCGCTTGACAAAATTTGTTTTCCGAATAAACGCTTGAATGTTGATTTAAAAAATATTGAAATTCATGGTTTCACATGGCCTTAACTGTATCAAAGGCTTTTGCTAGATCTAGAAATGCGACTATAATGGGCTTACTCTTATCTAAGTTCTCATAGATCCTTTTTGTAATATAGCTTAGAGCATCTCTGGTTCCTTTGTTTTTAATAAAGCCAAACTGTTTTTCACTTAATATTTTATGCTTGTTAATAAAATCAAAAATTCTTTCGTAGATTACCTTTTCGAAGATTTTTGCAATATTCAATATTAATGATATCGGTCTATAGTTATTAACTATTAATTTTTTCCCTGATTTGTAAGTTGGTAGCACTTCAGCAGTTTTTAGCGCATCCTGCCATATTGCCTTTTCAATACATTCATTGATGATCTGTGCCAAAGGATATGCTATATTGTTTTGAGTGTCTTAGCATTTATTTTATCAATTCTGCCATTCTTGATTTTCAAATTTTCAATTATTGTTACTTGGAGCAGTAATTTTGTCGCTCATTTCTTTGCCCATTTTGCCGTAATAGTCATTAATGATATTTGCAATTTTAGATCCGCTTTTACTATCTCCTTGCTTTCATCATAAATTTCACTTATATTATTATCTTTTTTACCTTTGTTACCAATTTTGGAATTTATAATTTTCCATTGTTGCCTTGGATTACCTGAGTTTTTCTCTATAAGGTCCTTATCATACTTATTTTTCGGCGTTACTATATGTACGACAGATTTTTCCACCACGACAAAAATACTCATCGTTTCAGTAAAGAGAATTTTGATATAACAGGCAAAAAAATAGTTTCCACACAAGAAAGAATATTATTTCTTTAGTCAGTTATCAAAAATTGTCAAAATTTCCAAGTGTCCTTTCATCTTTTAATATGTATATCGTACATTTTGAGGATTGGAAATCTGTCGTACAAATAACGTTTTTAACTCATCCATCGTAAAGTTCGTACTTTACTATCGTATACTTTTCACAAGAAAATAGTTTCCACACAAGAAGGAATATTATTTCTTTAGTCAATTACCAATATCTAATTGTCAAAATTTATGTAATTTTAAAAATTTTCAAGTATCATTTCATCTATTAATACATGTTGTACATTTTTTGAGGTTAGGAAATCTGTCGTACATATAACAACGGCCCTTATTTTTGGCATCTTTTATAACTTTGTTTAGACATTTAACATAGATTTTATACTTTGTAAGCTATCATTCATCGGATCTGTTTTAAGTTGTTTATATAATTTGTCTTTTTTTTTATCAGATTTTAGTAATGCAGTTGTAATTCATTCTTTTCTAGGTGCATTATTGTCTTTAACCGCGGGTTTCTTTTTGATTTTTCTTGACATTGTATTATTCTATCTATAAATAGGTTTATTGCTTCGTTTGGATCCTCGATTTGTTTGTATTCAGTCCAATATTTTTGACTTGCTATAATAGCTATTTTTTTGTAATTTAATGAATAATTAGTATGTGTTTGAAATTCCGAACGTTCACAGTGAACGAAAAAACTAAAATTTGCGATTTACATCATAACCGGTTTAAAACCATAAAACCGGGTAGGAATGGACCAAAAAACGTGTAAAAACTAATTTAGTACTTCGCCACCCCCATAAACCATCCCCAAAACCACCCTTACAGACAAGTCAATTTTCTCATAGCGACACACACGAAAACTAAAATTCCCAGAGTCGCAATAACTTCGCTAGGAAAAATTTTGCGACTGGTACTTGAAGGAAAGGTCCCACACTACCTAAAAAAAAATTATGAAGGAAATCACTTTTCCGGAAAACCC